>CM041295.1:133633169-134370669 GCA_023052935.1 Piezodorus guildinii | reverse complement strand
CAATTTAAATGTTTACAATACGTCTTGCGGCCACTGCCATTTCAATCTTTGAGGAGGATTGTATGGATGGGTGGTGCTGGATAGGGATTGTGCTAAAGGATTAGGATGATGAAGAAGGTTCTGATGGAATTTAAAAAATTTGGATAGTACCAGGCTTAAAATAAATGGAATATTAAGGTTGTGGTGTAAGGTACAGTTGGAAACATAATAGGGAGCATTAACTATTGTTCGTAGGACTATGGATTGGAAGGATTGGATGCGTTTGATGTTAGAGTATTTAGCTGTCCCCCACAGTTCAAGTCCGTAGGTCCATATAGGTTTCAGTACTGTCTTGTATGTTAGTAATTTGTTGTCAACTGTAAGATCAGATTTTTTGTTTAGTAGTCTGTATAACTGGCCGAATCTGGAGTTGAGTTCCTTTCTTTTAAGTCTTGTATGTGGGTTCCACGTCAGTCTTTTGTCTAGTAAAAAGCCGAGATACCAGACTGTGTCTGAGGAAGGAAGCGGTATGGAATTGAAATTAACCGATGGACAGGATTTGCATCGAAGGGTGAATGTGACGTGAGTGCATTTGCTTTCGTTCTCCTCAATGCGCCAAGCATTACACCAGTCTTCGACAAGGGAAAGGTGCTTTTGGAGATTTAGCGATGCTGCTTCAGAATCGGAATTGGATGACAAAATAGCGGTGTCATCAGCAAATGTTGCCAGAAAGGTATCGGGATCGGTAGGGATATCGGTGCTGTAGAGGATGGGTCCCAAGACGCTGCCTTGAGGAACACCAATTTATTTTTTATTATTTTTTTTTTCTTTTTACACTATTTCTTAAATATCTTGGGAAGTACTTTGTTTTTTATTACCCACCGTAGATCATACTATTATACGTTTCCTTGGGTCAGTATAACTGGAGTTTCTTGATGTTTTTTTTTCAATGTTTAGTGGAATTAATATATTACCTTCCGGTTCTGCTGTTTTCTCCTAGAACCACTTCCCTACGTAACCTCAACACCCTTTCTTTTGAAATATTGGTACCTGATCTTAAAATTATCTGGATCAGAGGGATTGTAATACCAATTTATACAAATATCAGGTGTTGACATCTTAATAAAGACTGAATTGTTTCTAAGCAACGGAATGCTACAGTTGTGAACAAGCTTTATCGTTTAGAAGATGATTAATTAGTGTTAACATTAATACAAATGAATAATCCAGTAAACGCAAACAATTTGTTATATAAAGGAGTATTTTACAGAAAACTCAAAATCCTGCATTATTTTCCGGAAAACCCAATACAAAGCTGAAACCCCATTTTTTTTATCTTTATTTCCCTCTGAACCAAATTTTATATCTAAATTATTGCTGTAATGATTTAAAGGCATTAGAAGTATTTAGGTGTAATTATTAAAAACCTTCAGAAAGAACATAACATTACTATATGTATCATAAAAAAAGTATGACTTCTGAAATTATGTGTATAAATCTTAATTTAAAAAAAAGTAAAAGCAGGGTAAGAAAAAAAAATACACAATCTAAAGATTGCTCTCTTTTCTACAGGATCCTCCGAACTGTGCCTTGAATGCATTAACTCTTTGTGAAAATGAAGCATTATCTTTTGAGACAGCTTACCAAATAGTTATTGATGCAGCATCACATATCATGACTTCTTCACAATTATTTACAATTTCTCGGTACATGGAGCATAGGGGTTATCCAACTAGAGCTTATAAATTAGCTATGTTGGCCATGAAGAATGTACATCTTGCTTATAATCAGGTATTATCAATATTTTTCTATTGCGAAGTAAAAAAAAAAAATAATAAAAATAAGGTGATTATTAAAGTATTTTAATTATGATAGAATTACGCATAAGTTTTAATTATACAAAATGTAATTACAGTTGTATCACTTATGAAGTTGTGGTAGTTTATGAAAAATGAGAAATCATGATAAGGGCTTACTTTTTCTAATGAATAGCGGTAGTAAAAACCAAAATGCTTTGATTATTGAGCTTTTATCTATATATTATTATGAAAATTTTGTGTAATTTATGGTGATGTTTATTTTTTACTTAAAATAAACTATTTATTTCTTGTTTCAGGACACACATCCAGCTATAAATGACATTCATTGGGCATGTGCCCTTAGTCATTCATTAGGGAAAACAGAATTAAGTAATATGATACCTCTGCTAGTTAAGAATGTTCAGTGTGCTACAGTACTCTCTGATATTTTAAGGAGATGCTCTATAACTGCTCCAGGTATACCTTGCCCACATCCAAATTCAGAAGGAGGGAAACACCATCATCATCATCACCACCATCATCATCACAGGAATGGGTCAAGCAGTAGATCAAGTACAAAACCCCTTTCATATGATCGCCCTCCACTACGTCAACTTTTAGATGCAGCAGTTGCTGCATATGTCAACACTACACATTCCAGATTGACACATATCTCACCAAGACATTATGGTGATTTCATAGACTTTTTAGGCAAAGCTAGAGATACTTTCTTATTGGCTCAAGACGGCCATGCTCAGTTTACTCAGCTTGTTGAAAATATGAAACTTGCTTATAAAGGAAAGAAAAAACTCATGTTTTTAGTCAAAGAACGGTTTGGCTGACTATTGCAAAATATGGGTCCACATCTTAGATGATGGTCTCAAAGTAATGTACCTTAATGTATCATATAAAATTAAATCAATGTGTAAATAACAGTCTTAACGTAATCAAGGTGTCTGATTTTCATCAGATTGCTCCACCTTCCAAAAAAAAAAATAAAAAAAAAAATAAAAAAATGATATAATGTATTATATAGAATTGTTTAAAAAGATTAGGTGGTTCTGTAATGTACAAAATTATTTTGAAGCCACTTTAAGGTTACCATAAGACTTGTTAAATATGAGTTACTATGATTTCATTTTTAAACTATTAGTTTTGCAATGTCTTGTTGTTATTTTTACTTTTTAATTGTATATAATCATTTATTTAAATATGTATTTTAATATCGTAAAATAGATTTTTAGAAAGTGCCACAGGCATACAGAACACCAGTTAGAGTAATATTTAATTTAATAAAGTAGTTTTTATGAATAGTATTGCCTAGCATATTTTAACTAGTTAAGGCTCCTCTTCATAGGATGTTTTGTAGTGAAGAACTGTTTTAAAATATGAAATCCTAATGAATTATGATTAATGTTCAAAATTAAATTTGTGTTAAAATGTATAGCAATATTGGAAACTAGTTAAAGTTCACAACGTCAAAGATATGTCTTATCTGTTCATCATTAAGCATGTTGTAAAAATATGAAAAAACAAACACAATTATAAAATAGAACAAAAGCTTGGAGTTTATAACATTTAATGAATATAAAATTGAATATTCACATTTTATTTGTTATACAGTTACCAGAAATTTTAAATTAGTAAATTATATTCTGTGGGTGTCTCAAAATTCTGGGAACAATAGGAAAGTTATTTGTACCAACAACTTTATAACATCACAAGGGTATATGTCATTATCTAGTATACAATACCATAGTTAATTTTTTTTTAATTTTTATATTTTTTCACTTGTTTATATCCTGTTAAATATGTATATTTAAAAAAAATTCCATTGGCTTAGGTAAAGTTATAAAGTAAATATTCTTTAGTAAATTCTCAAGGAATTTATATGAAGAGTTAAGCATTAACATTTAATGATGGACTATCAGTTTTCTCAACAAAAAAAAAATAATAATAAATAAATTTTATAAAAAATACATTATTTAAAATTAATAAGATGTCAGTTTAATTATGTTTTCAAGGATTGTTCTTCAATAGATTTATTTGTCTATTAAATCATTTATTTTCATAAATACTATATTAAATTCATATTTTGATCTTATCCTCACCCCACATATGTATAATACATTTGAATATCTTGGGCTATTTGATTTTTGTTTTTGGACAGTGCTCCTTTTGGTTAATAGCTAATATCCATTTCTTGCAATGTTTTATGGTGATCAGTATTCTAATATCAATGATATAAAATAGTTTTTGAAATAAATATTATCTAGTTAACTATTTTTCTTAAAGTGTTATTTTTCATTGAGTATTTTTCTTTATATCTCTTCTTTTGTGTTTTGTTTTAAATTGAATGTATTTTTTTGGTATAGCTTTCCCTTGAATATAGGCTCATCCCCTAATTTTAGAATAATTTTCAGGATAAAAAAGTGAGATAAGATTAAACTAATAATATATTAATAATAGGGAGAGAAAATAAATTAGTTATATAATATCAATTTTCGAATTTAATTTATATACATAATTATGTACTGCATACATAAATATCTTTAAATGAATATGATGATGATTCAAAATTAGCTACTTAAATTGACATTGTAGAATTAAGTTTTCAATGTTTTAAAGTAAACGGCTAATTACTAGTTGAATAAAAACATGATTTTTCCATTCCATGATTGTTCCATGAGACAATGTATTTTAATCTTAGTTGAACAGAAAGGAAAACAAAACACTAATATTAAAACTAAACTATTTAATTTCTAAGTTGTGATTAGATTCGGTGTGATGTTTCCTATCATTTACTCAGTTTTATAAATTTTCTACAAATTTTATGTACTATTTGTGCCAACCATTCTTCTGTTTTGGTTTTACGTAACCTATTTTCATTCCTAACTTTCATTTTAAGCATACTATTGATGTTTAATATTTAACATCTCTGATCCTGTTTTTAACAATTTTTTTTTTGTTTATTGTATTGTCTCTTCAAGTTTGGGATTACAAGTGAATCACCAATATTAATGTAACCTACATCAATTTTTCTCCTAAAAAAATTGATGCAAAAACTGTGCATGATTTTAAAGTCCCGAATTTGGTTGAATTTATAGCTGCATATATCAGAAATTTTCCTTGGTCGTATATAAATATAAGGAAATCTGCAATATAGGGAAAAACCCCAGCCTATATTTTGGCTCATATCCTATTTGTTATATGCTATTGCTTTTTTTATTAATTTTTTAAATAATTTTTATTGCCTTCCAGGTAGTTATCAGTATATCTTGGTTGGTTATATGGTTATTGGCCAGTCAACAAGTTTATTGCATAATTTGTAAGAGGTGACAAGCCTATGTGAACAAAGCTGATATAAATGCATACAAGAAAATATATTATTTTCTTAGCAGTTACAAAAATTTTCATTTACTCACTTTTATTTTATTTAAATCTGAAATGATTTTGTAATTTTTAAAATAGCCTCTCTTTATATATATATATATATATATATATTTATTTATTGAGATTTAAAATTGTATTAAAATAAATAAATCAAGTAAATGCGATAAAAATAAAATTCAACGTCAATATACTCATATAGAGAGAATACTCGTTGCTAGCACTATAATTTAAAATAACTCGAAATTACATTAATAATGATAACACACACACCAGAACTGCAAATGATATAAAGCGTTCTTCATCCAGGTACATAGATATTCTTTCTCACTATATTTATCAAGTATCTTAAACTTATTTAAAGTCAGTGATCACTATCAGGAGTTTCTATTTCTGGCAGCTCTGGTGCCTTTCTTTGATAGTAAGCTTTCTGTTTCTAATTAGATGGCTCTAATATCAGATGGTTTTTGAAAAAAACATTATCAAATTATTGGTATTATCTTTGGATTTATAGTTTATTATATTAAAGGAAAAAAGAAAATCAATACCAAAATCATTTAATTATTTTGTCACCATATAATAATGACCAACTAGAACAGGTAGCCTTAGATTATTTCTCATGATCTGAATTTTTTTTTTTATTTTGTATTATTGAGAGTTTTATAGATTGGCCCACTGTGTTTTAAAAAATTGATTACTCACTTTTCTTTACTAAACTGGACATATTTTTCTCATTAATCCCTTTGTTTAATTCTTGAGATATCTCTGATTACTAATATAACTCATGTGGTGAAAGTTGTTCTTATATTATAGGTTGTTTCTGGTCAGTATAGAGAATGCTAATATTAATTGATTATGCATTTATTTTTTTAGTATCTGAAGTATGTAACTTTTATTTAATTAGAAATATATTTACGTAATACCCTTACTGACATTCATTAAGAACATTATAGTTTTTCCGCCTTCAACCTGTACAACAGGTGAAATAATCATGTGTGAACTGACTTATATATCTATTTTTTACATATGTGTGTTTGTGTATGTATGTGAAAATATGTATTTTATAACTATGTATATTTAAAATGTTTTGTGGTTATTTTCTTCAAATTGCTTTTGTGTGTGTGTTTGTTTTTTCTTTTAATATTTCAAACTAAATAAAAATTATAATTGTGTATTTCCATCATCACCATCTATTAGAAATGACCTTATTTATTGTTTTCATCTTTTGGACTTTATTTTTATAGTTATGTTTTTTACTTCTCTATTCTCTAGATACTACATATTTATTTGTTAATAAAGATAAACTGAAATTAAAATTTTAATGGTGAATAAATATACATAAAAATTTGTTTATTTTTTCTTACAAAATAAAATATTGTTTATATGGTTTGGTGTTAGGTAGGAATACTTTTGCTCACTAGAACCAAACCATTTATTTGCCATTTTTAGTTTTATGCCTGTGGTTAGTAATTATTTATTATTTGAATTTCATCTCCTCTGAGTTAAAATTTCTGAAGAAAACACAGATGGCCTTATATGTTATATTTAGAGTCTATGAATAAGTATGAACAGTATTCTGTTATTATTCTTTTCTATGAAAACAAATTAAGAGTGATTAATTTATGTTTTTATAAAATAAAAAAAAAATCGTATTCGATTATTTGTTTTTACTTTTTCATAATTTTTCTATAGTGTAAGATATGGGAAGTGTTCCTGATTAAATTAAAAAATCATGTATATAGTGTTTATATAAATATAATTAATTCCAGATCTCGTTATAAACACAATCAAATATGATTATTTTAACAAATGATAGTCATTTTGACTGAAGAGCTTCCAAATGAATTTTTTACTTTGAATTGTGTAAAGATTGTTATGATTATAGTTTTTAATACCTTTGCTTGATGAATATAATTTTTTTATTACTTATTATTCAAACCTGATGATAATTTGTGTCAATTTCGTAAATGTTAAAACATTGATTGTGATTGATATTTTGAGTGATGTTGGTTGGAGATGTATATTAGGATTAAAACTGTACCAAAGATATAAAACTTGTGTAGATTATTGGATTATTTATACAATAATTGTGATAGACAAGGATTTTTATTAAAGAAAGGTTTATGCATTTCTAAGCGCTTTACGTATGCTACTCTGCCTTCATTTTGTAATGCAAAAATGTTTGTCTTGAAAAGCCATAATAAATTTACCAGTTTATTATTAATTGGTTTATACAATAAGTTTGTGTATTTAAAGTGTTTAACTAAATTAATGATTACTTTTGTGCAATATTAAATATGTGCTCAATTTTTTGTTGAAATTATTTGTTCTTTCAATAATTGCTTTAATTTTGAAACTACTATTATTTGAATTTTTAATTTCAAATTATTAAGTTAATGAATTTTCTTTCAGAAGAACAGATTTCTGAAATTTGTCTTGTTGTTTTTCCTTTATTTTCCTGTGTAAATGTTAAACCGAGTAACTAATGATTTTTAATTAATATTGTTAGATTCTAGACTTAATACAATATTTTAGCATAAGGACAAGTATTTTTCATGAAACAATGTATTATATTTTTTTACACTTTCATTGTAATTAAAATTAGTTTATCAAAGTGATCCAGTTATTGCTTTACTGACTGTCAACTTTAGTTCAAAGTAATATACTGTGTATAACATAAGTACCAATTGATTTAGAGATGTAATGCATGTATATATAAACTGAAAAAAAAAAACACGCACTGTTCCTAATTAAACTTACAGAATTTATGCCTATTTTCTTTATTTAAGTGAATTATCCCATAATAGTGTTCATAATTAAATCACGCACAAACTTTAAAAATTATTATTTTATCTTTGAAATCAAGAAACATGTAATATATTTATCTTAAGTTGCAAGTTCTTCTCTCTGTTCAATGAAGGGCTTCCTCCAATACTCTTTTTAGTGTCACTTCCTTATTTTTCTGGCCACTGTGACCTGTCCAACTAAGCCTTTGAAGCATAATAAAGCTGAACACATGCAGCAGCACTCCATAAAGGCTGTTGGGTTCTCACTCTTTCTGATTATCCAGCTATTTGCAGCTCTCAATAGATTATGCCAAAATGTTTTTTTTCCAATACCTTCCATCTTTTTTGTTGCTCTTTAGAATGGCCCGAATTGGATTAATGTTTTTAAGCATATTCTATGTATGCTTATAAATGGGCAGAGTAAAAATGATAATGTAGGATTCCCAGTGAGCTTAGAATAATGGTTCCCTGTATGGATGGGTTGTAAATGATTTTTCTGCAAACCTACCTTCTTCATTAATAAACGTGTTGGAAGCTGGATGGTCTCCCTACTTCCCAATCATATTAAATTTAATAATCAACTGCTGTTGTTTTTTCAGCTTGTGGGGAACTCATTAATCAAGCTTTTACATCTTTCTGATCAACTTTGAATGTCTGGAAACGATCATTCAACTGGTGTTGCGATTTGATGTGTTTCCCTCCTGGTTAATGTGAGCTTTCATCTATAACTTTCTTAAGATCTTCATCCTCATTTGAAGTTGGAGGCTGTCCAAGGGTTAAATTCTTAAACATCTTTCCTCCTAAAAAGGAGGTAAGATCGTAAAAATCTCATAATTACATAGAATAATATAATTATTATGAACTCAATATTGTCTTATTTTAAGTCAATTTGCACTGAAATGGCCCTTGACATCTTAACGTGTGAGCCGCCAGCCTTCACGTGGTTTCGGTGGACGTTTGCTCTTCTGGCGGTCATTATAAAAAAAAAAAAAAATTAGATGTATGTTCGATGAGGTAGTCAACCATGCATCTGGCTCTCGGGCTGTAGGCTGGGAAGGATTTAACACGCACCCCGTCTATGTTTTTCGCGATAAGTTTCTTCTTTATAAATACTAATGAAAAGTGAATTCTTCAATGATGAACAAGTAGTCAAAACGTTACACTTCGCCGTATCACCCCCACCATTAATCAACACCAGGAAAGTGGAATCATGAACTATGGAGTAAATGGAATGGGTGATCCACTTCTTCTGTGTTTTACACTTTCCCGTTATTAATGAAAAGTCAATTTTTAATATCAGGAGATCCTTCAAGTGTTGTGTTCAAGAGGAATTGGCAGGGTTAGGACCATCGAATCTATGGAACACTCAGTCTTAATAAAGTGTTTACCTTCCCCTTTAATCAAAACCTTAAGCCTCTCGAAGTTCCGAAGAAATAAAATGACAGTTTGAGACTAACTAAATGATGGATAGGAACACTCCACCACAATAATGAGAGTACAATATTTATCCCATTAGGAATCCTGAAGTATCTTAAATCATATTAAAAAGAAATAGCAGTCGGACACGCTCAGCCTCCCATTTAAAACCGGAAGTCACTAAAAAAAAAAAAAACACAGTTAAAATAGAACTTAAATTCTTTCAAAGAGCCAAAAAGGCACAGTCTGGGTGCGAGGGAAGGAACGGTTGTGATCTGTGATTGACTGGTGAGAGCGGGTTAGGGATATTAGGGCTATGGTGTAACTATCACGTGACTGAAGAAGGACATCGTCTGATAATCAGTGTTAGCTCGACGCAGAACTCTACCAGGAAACTTGTATGGGGTGTTCTCTTTTACCCCAGGTCTGCAGGGTGAGCGGAAATATTGGATAAATATATTATATATCTTTCAATAAAGCGCTTTAGAAATTATGGAAGTATTTTGGGTTGTAAGAGATGAAGGTGTTATCAAACTTTAAAAATAATATCCAATAGAAGGTCAATGAAATGTTAAACAAATGATATTTTATAATCCACTTACTCTGGTGTACATTAATGAAATATGATCACAAAATGAAATCATAACCATTGAAAACATAATAAACTATCTATATATTAATGAAAAGATCAATAGGATCAAAAAATTGAAAATCACATCTATTGTCACAAATTCATAAATGGAATCAGAACTAACAAAAACCCTCAGTAATATAAGGGTATAGAAATGTATCAGCGCGATATTAGTTCCAGTATTAAAGTCGGTGTAGAGCTTCAATTTTGAAAACATAATTTATCCGTCCGGTCGTTGAGAAGAAGAGGAATACCTAGAAGAAGCAAGATAGATTGCTGCTGGTGGACAGAGTGAAAAAGCATATAAGCCAATCGGGATTGAGGAATTTCCTTAAAAGAAATAGGAGTTGTAACCGTTCGGTCGAATGGAACTAAAACATTCGTTGTGTTTGAACGCGTAGGTTTTGAAATATCGGTAGTTTTGTGTGCTTCTGTTGAATAAATGTGTCATTGGGTCTTTGACTATCAATTTCTGAATGAAATTTACCTATGATTAAAGAAACATTGTCATTTAGGTAATCAGGTACATACTTTTAGTTATGAAGTGGTAGAAATCTGACACTGGTTAAAATTAATACTTGTAGTTATTTATATATTTAATACATAATGTATTTTCATTAGTCATTAAAATATTGCATTAAATATTTATTTTTGATTTTAAAATATAATTATAAAGATTTTATACATTTTTTTATTTAAACTCGAGGTTGTTGGTGATGGCTGTTTGATCAATATAGAAGTACCTACGTAAACTTAGTTGATTTTAAGAGATTCTTCAGCCGCATAATATGGATAAAAGAACATCAAACCAACAAAACGGGCATATCAATACAGCAAATAATGATTCCGACGATGAAAGTGAAAATGGTGAAACTGAAGATGAAAAGTGGAAAGATGCCAACTCAAAAAAGTCTGACCTACCTTCTGAGTATTGGCATGCACAAAAACTTATTAAATACATCAAGGTGAATTAAATATTACCTTTCTTTCTTTCTCTTTTTTTTTTTTTTCTAAATAATAGGAATAGTGAGTGTATTAGTTATTTGAATATTATTTTAATCAGAAGCATCAATGTTACAGATAATATTCTGAAAGTGTTTTCACAATTTAAGGTACCAACCTATTTAAAAGATTTTTTTTCGGATATTCACGATTAAATCTTTTTTATTAGTTTATCAATATTTATTTTACATCAAAATGGTTAAATATAACAGTAAATATGATCAAATCATAATAACAATAAAGCGCTTGAAAATTTTAATATTTTTTACTCTTAACAAGTATTGGAAGAAGGGCTGAAGGAATATCTAAACAAAGCTTCGTTGCAAATTTCGTTGGAAAAGTTTTTCAGTATAATTTAAAATTTGTGACGAAGGAAGAGTAGAATTCTGATGAAATAAGAATATGAATAATATTAAAGGCTATAAACTGGGAGGTACTTGGTGAATAATATATAAGGGTCAATCCATTTGAAATCATACAATTTTCATTAATTTTGATTTTAACTCAACATTTTTGATTTTAATGATTTTTCAACCAGTTATTCTCTATCCTTCTACGAATAAAAAAATATGGATACATTTTTTTTTCTGGCTAGTACTTTTAGTTTTGATGCAGTTTTAAGTCGGATTCGCGACTAAAGACACGTGTTAAGAAAATCTCGCTAATTCTGGTAATTTTGTAGATATCGAGTCAAAACAAAAACCAACAATAATATAAGGACATGCTTTATATCTTTTGTCCTTACTACAACTTATTACGTTAAAAGTGGTTTAAAAAAAAAATGAGACTTCCAGCGATTTAAAAGTATATAAAGGAAAAGAGGCTCAAATTTGATAATTTTTTTTATACATAGCTCAGTAACAGCCCTACACGACGTGAAAAATTCGATCTTAAGAGCATTGTCCTTTTTTGTATATGAATTTTCAAAAATAGCAAAAAAGCGTTTTTCGCGAAGTTTGCACGAAAATATCTAAAAAGAGACTGATTAAAAAATTATGAATCGAACACAGGTTACACATCTACACGATTTTTATAAGCGCCATTAATCTGGTGACTGACTGAGCTGGTTCTCGAGTTCTAAAATTCTCTTTGCTGTTAAAATAACGTTTTCTTTAATAATTATTAACTCCTGTAATTCTGCATATTTCAGAACGAAACAAAAAATAGAGTGTTGATGTGGGGGTACTGTATACAGTTTTGGTCCTTATATCATATTACCTAAGTAGCCAAGGAAATTGTTTGAAAAATTCACAAAAATGTAAATCAAATGAAACTTATTGCGGGCTATAAACAAGGAAGGGTAGAAAGGAGTCTTACGCCGTATTAAGTTTCACTATTATAAAGTTTTAAAGACAAAAGATATAAAGCATATCCTTATCTCATTGTTAGTTTTTGTTTTGACTCAATATCTAAAAAATTACCAGAAAGTTGAGCAGCCAGGTCTGGATAGTTTCAAGTGGATTAGCCCCCCCCCCCTCCACACACATATATATATATATATATATATATATATATATATATATATATATATAATAGATTTCACGGAAGTAACATGTAAAATTAGTTAATTGAAAAAATAATTGTTATGTATAATATCATACAAATTTCTAAATGTGGTACCTTGATTTCACACAACATAGTGAGTGCCCTGCTTTTAATTAACCATTTAAATAAAACTTTTTTGGTTTATACAAATCGCTCAGATTATTTTCGCTCAAAATTAGTAATTTAGTTGTTTAAGCATTTAATCTTTTCTGTTTGCCTGATCAATTGAGGGGCTTATTATTAAGCATTATCGCTACTGTGTGGTCAAAATTATACCGAAACATCACATGCCTCCACTAGGCACATTAATTACACAACGTTTATGTTTCTCCTCGCATTTCTGAAATGTTTTTTACTTCATAAATATGTTTCATTGACCTATTTGGCATGGATTCCTCACTGCTCATTAAAATTTGGAATCTGTTAATTGAAATATATACTCCTTTAATTATTTTTTGTATCCCTAAACATTATGTTTTCTTGAAAAGAAAAAAAAATTCGTAATAATGAACAAAAATTGTTTTTGTTGCTTGTTTTCTAATAATGAATCACTGTATTACAAATTGAATAAAATCGGGACATAAAAAGAAAAACAATATAACCCTTATGGCACAATAAGTACTACGTTGCACTATAAAAATAATGATATTTTTCCTTCAAGGCTGGTAACCAAACAGCTACGGTTATTTCGTTGGCATGTATGAAAGATGAAGATTTAACCGTCGACTCAACTTTAGCAGCTATAAGAGATATTAAAGGTCTGGAAATCCTGATTAATCTTTTGGAAACTAAAGTTCACAAATGCGTGGTTAGTATTGAAGTATACTTGCTTAGTGTCCTTAGATTATTTTTATAGCTTTTAGAAATGTTATAGTTGCAGATTTAGTTTAGTTATTTTGTTCGTATTGAGCATTAATTTTCCAGTATATTTCATAATTGTATATTTATTTTGATATATGTAGTTATGCAATCAAAACAATTGTATTTAGACTTTTATATATGTATTGGATTGCCTAGAAAATAATAAAGGATTTCGGTTTTAAACCTTTCAATTCACTCGGAAAAAAATTTCCTATTTTTAGAATAGATGAAATCCAAAAACGCGTTTTATAATTCCCTTTTTCCATTAAGAAGTCACATTCCTTTTTTTTTTCACGCAAGTAGTGGTCAATGTGACCAAAATAAAAATAAATAATGGTAGGAGAGTAGGGCGGTTGTGGCAGAGTTTTAGGTTCGAGTTCCAACAGTTACTATGACTACACAAATGATACATGTGTCCGGGTCTTGTCATGTAACAAAATGGGCTCCTTCTGATTGACCAATGATAGCTTCATTAATGCTAATTTTTGAGAAATGTTGTGCTTAAATTGACTCATTAGGTTTAAATAAGTCACTTTCGGAATCCAGAAAGAAGGTCCTGTATCCTTTGTGGAAGCCAACAACAGAAATCAAGAACCACTGTTTATTCACTGTTCTGATGATACACAGTACTTTCTACGAAAATTTTAAGATCCCATTTTCGGAATCCTTGTTTGAACCACAGTCTGGAAGAAGATAAAAACATCAGAACTACATCAAATATTAGGTATTTCACCGACTCCAGAATTGATCGTGAGGAGGATTATCAAGTTCATGGACTTATTAAAATACCTCACCGGATTGGTGGAAAGAATGAATTATTATTTAACAGTCAAGGGAGCGGGGTGGTCTAGTGGGTATAGCGCTGGTCTACTGGGTTCGAATCTCGTCTCTGGCGCAATATTATTTATTCTGTTATTTCAGCCGGGGGGCGATCCTGGGGTATGGAGACCCTACTGTGGCAGACCCAGCCTCTTTAAAGTGGGTACCCAATAATGGGGAAAACCTGACGGCTGAGCGTGATCTCGGCCGAATTACCTCATTGCACGGCCGTTGACCTAGAAACAGTACGAACATGTACTGAGCCCAAAACTCTTCATGGGTTGTAGTGGTACCGGCTTTTTTTTTTTATTTATTTTTTTTTTTTAACAGTCTGACACTAGCTTACATGAAAATGTATTGTATATATTGGGATAGAATAATTTACACTCAGTACTCTTTAGAAAAATATATAAGGGTCACCGCATATTTCAGACAACTTGCGGATGTCTTAAAATGCAGCACAGTTGCAGTTAAAGAATGAGAAGTACTCGCTGGATAGAACTACTGCGCTTTTTTAATAAATCAAGGAGGCTTCGAACGAAAATACACTGAGAATTCTAGTAAAGACATCCCTGAAGTAAAAATAGCTTGTAAATGCAACTTAGTTTGTATGAAGTATAAGTTGATATCGGCGTAACAATATTTTATTTTGCTAAGTATCCAGTTTCCAAAAACCTAGAGCGGAGCTTAGAAAGAAATCGTCAACACCCCTCCCTCCCCCCTGAGGCTAGGGTCAATCTATAACAAGACAACCTCTCTCTAGAATAATTTCACCTGTCGAAAATAACAAACTACCCGTGGACAGAGAAGGCAGAAGCTGGGGAAACCAAAAGAGGGAAGAAGACGTCAAGGGAGACGGAACACATCGGAGGCGATATCAGTAAATTGGATAATGCAAATCCCCTTTAGCAGTGGTTACCAACAAATTAAATTTCGCGTACCCCTTCATACCATCATTTCAATGGCAAGGACCCATTAAATCCTAAATGTTAAATATATATTTAGATTTTGTCTGGGCTACACCGTATCACGTCATTTCAATACCTTTACAGAAATTGTGTTTTCTAAAAATTGCCTAGTTGGAGAAGTAGAATTGAAGAAAAAAGAACCATTTTTACTTCAATCCGCGAAGCATTGAATAAGTAACATTTAACGTCAAACCTGGCTGATGAATTTTTTAAAGGAAGGATAAACCCTTCGTTATGATGTCCTTTTGAAGAAACGTGTGCTAAGTCAAGTACTCGTTAAAAATTCCCATCCTAAAAGAACCTGGATTGGCAAAATTTGGGACATCCACTTTAATATCTTTCCATAGATATTAAACCTAAAATTTAAAACATATGTTAGAAGTTATTTATTCAAAAACTCATAAAGAAATCAACTATTTTTCATTATCTTATACGATACATCTGCTCTTTAAGCTCATTATTTTCAAAATGTTATAAAATGACCAATTTTATGGATGTGATTGTGTAGTAAGCAGGCATAAATCATTAAACACAAGAAATTATATCGCTGTCTTGAATGTTAAATTTGTCTGTGTTGAGATTGTGATTATTATTAAAAGCCAAAGATTCACAAACATTTTACGTTAAGGTAATTAAAAAAATATTTCCAAATGAGATCTCGCGGAATGATTGAAGATAATTAACCATAGACTCCGAGAAATCAAACCATTAATTCAAATAGAGTAAACCATAGCACTTTAATACTAAAATTAAATTCATTAAGCTTCACCGTCCCGTTGTCATTAATTTGCCTTTTGATAAAATTGAGGTTGAACATTTCAAATCACCAAGTCTTATTATTCATTATTTTAATTATGAATGTAGCTTATACAATGCACAGAGAAAACTTAATATATATATATATATATATATATATATATATATATATATATATATATATATATTTTTTTTTTTTTTTTTTTTGTAATTTAACCTGATATATGTTCATCTTTTGCTAATGTTGTTACATTTTTTCTTACTAGTGATTATTCTTATTAGTTAATTGTTTTCAACTATTTGTTGTTATTTGTTTTTAAGTAAAACAATTGTTCATTATTTAACCTTAAATTAGTTTCAAAAAATGAGTGTCTGGCACTGATGACCGAGATGTTTTGTGCCAATAAAATATAACAACCAACCAACCAGAAAACTTAATTATTATTTCCATATTATAATTTGATTAAATCACTTTTTTATAGCTTGGTTCCTTACAAATATTGTGTGAATTATCAAAAAATCATGGAGTACAGAAGGAAATTACCGATCTGGGTGCCGTTCAGCTTCTCGTTCGACTTTTAAAGGGCCCTGAGTCGCAGTTTCAATGCCTAGCTGCTAACACTATAGCTAATTTAGCAAAAGTATCAAAGGCTAGAAAAATAGTGCGAATGTCTGGAGGAATTCCATTGATGGTAATTGAATATATATATACTCGTATATACAGTAATTGAATGAAGTAATGGCAATTTTGTTCAATGTTTGATTTTACATATTATTCCAGTAATTATAAAAAATTTAAAAATGTTATCATACTACCGCTGGGTAGTTTCTTCACAAGCATTATACGCCTTTTATTATAATTCATCACTTTTACTTATTGTATTTATGTAATATACAGTTGTAAAATTCAATAAAATATAACTTAAAAAAAAAAAAAAAAAAATGTTATCTAATAATTAAAATAGACTTTTGAGGTTACACTGATGTCCAGCTTTAATATTACTTTTTTTTTAAAATTTCAATGAAACTTAAAATTACTGATTTGTGTAGTGTGTAGCCATAGAAGAGTGAACTCGTTTTTTATTATCTAGAGAATTTGGAGAGTTAATACATTTTTTGTGTTTTTGCATTTAGCCTATATTTATGTTTATAACAAACTTTAGAAATAAAATGTTATTTTTCATTAAATGATGAATTTAATGAATTTCCCATACCAAATTAAGGAGAATGGAATAGGAAGCTAGGATTGAAACTAATGGGTTAGGGTGGGAGTGGAGTTATTCATGGAAAGAATGATACCTGGTTCGAGCCAAATAGGCAACATATGAGACATTAAGGTCTTTATGGATTCGTGACAAAGTAAGGAGCGTTAAGGTTTTTTTCGAAGGATTTTGGATTGTAAGGTTTGGATACGGGAAGAATTTGATGGTTTCGTAGAGCCCCAAAGCTCAACTCCGTAAGTCTAGATAGGCCCTATGATTGTCATGTAAATGAGCCTTTTGTTGAAGGTTTCTTGTCGTTTCAGTCTAGTGTGCGGATTCCACCTAGGAGTTCTAGGTAACGAATGTGTTCAGCTAGGGCAAGCGGAATATTATTAAAGGATAATGTAAAGCAGGATGTCATAGGTTTACGACTAAGGGTAACGTATGAAACATAAATTTCATATTTAAGACAACTATAGGCTTGAGATGTTACAGCAACTTTTTTGTCAAAATCTAATTCATACTATGCATTTTACATCTTTTTTACAGTTTTCTCAAAAACGGCTTTAACGATTTTGATTAGACTAGCTATATAGATTTAAAATTTAATGGGCTTAGGGTTCATTCTGATTGAAAAAGCGTAACAGCACTTAAATGCCAATATTTTCTTCATCTACTCGTAAAGTATCTTTAATATTTTATAAAAATAACCATATCTTTTTTTTTTTTTGCATTTATAAAAATGGATAAATATATGAGTTGATTGAGAAAAGAGGAAAACCAATATACATTTTTTGTATTTTTGAATATAAAAAGAGATATATAAATGTATAATACACCGTTGGAAAGCTAAAGGTTTTAGAACAAATATCTTATATGGGTCAATCCATTCGAAATCGTCCAGACCTTGCCGCTAGACAATTTTGATTTGCTTGATTTATTGACCAGTTATTCTCTATCATTTTGTGAATATAAAACCATAAATAAAAATATTTCTGACCAATACTTTTAGTGTTGCAGCCATTTTAAGTCAGCTTCGCGGGCGAAAACACGTGTTGGTAAAATCGTTCTTATTCCTGTAGTTTTATAGAAATCAAATCAAAACAAAAACTTAAAATAAGATAAGGAAATGCTTTGTATTCTTTGTCACAACAACTCATTACCCAAATAGTGAAGAAAGTTGTTTACAAAATTCTCATAGTGCTTTTTTGTATATAAATTTTCAAATTAGCAAAAATTATGTTATATCATAATTGATGTTTACACAGAAATGTCTCAAAAGGGACTGAGTGAAAAAATATGAAACTCATACAGATTACTCATTTATAAGATTATTTGAAGTGATATAAATTTGGTCATTGAGACTAAGCTGGTTCTGGAGTTATAAAATTCTCTTCACTGCTAAAATAACGTTTTCTTTAAAAAATAATAACTCCAGTAATTTTGCATTTTTAAAACGAAACAAAAACAATAATCACGACATTAGTATTTTATGTAACTTTGATCCTTAGAACACTTTACCCAAGTAGCCCAGAAAATGGTTAAACAAATTCACGAAAATTAACATAAACTGAAACCTTTGGCGCTCTGTAACAAGGGAGGTTAGAAATTCTCACGCTTAATTATTTTTCCTTATATAGACTTATTATTGCACTACATATTTTAGAAATTTTGATCGGGTGAGCTTTGTCCTTTTTTTCAATATAAATTTCCAAAGGATTATTTCTCAGCTCAGTAATATTTATAGTAAAATATCTCAAAAAGGACTGAGTGAAAAATAATGAAAAGGAAGCAGATTATACCTCTATACGATAAGTACTATAGGATACAATTTAGTAGTTGTGACTCAACTGGTTCTAGTGTTATTAATTTGGTTTGGCTGATGGTTGATAAGATGAGGGCCACTCAGGCAAGGCAGGTAATATTTGATGTATTTGATGCCTTTGCACATACTAGCATGCATTATTTTCCGGGCTCACTCCACGAAAGATCTTCGAGAAATGCTTCCTTTTCCCCTTCCCTTCAAGTAGCTACATTAACATTGCCTGTCAGGCGTTCCTGTCATTCTTACTTCCACTTGAATGGCGCTCCCTATTTTCCTATACTTTTCAATGAACTTCTTGAATCTCACCAACTACTTTCCTATATTGTTGGGATGAGTGACATTAAAACGAAATAAGAGAATGTAGACTCGATCCCGTTTCGAAAAGGGCCGGTCCTGAGTACTTAATCATTAAAATAAAAAAAAGGGTAATATTAAATAAAAAGATAAAATTGAAAGTAATAAAAAATAAAGTTTAATAAAAAAAATGAGGAAAATTTACAAAAAATATAAAAACCATTTGATTTATAAAAAAAAAATCTTCTATTAACCTAACTCTAAAAAAAATAAGTTCTAAAATTGGGTTAGTAGGTTAGTCTTACTACTAATGGTACAAAAAAATGAATACATATAGTGAGAAAAAAATTTATATAGGATAATTATCTGTCCATAAATTGTTTGGCTCTGCACGACGGGAGGCGATTCTGGAAGGACCGTGATCCGCTGGAAGGACGGCGATCCTCTGGAAGGATGGTTATCTTCAAAAAGATGAGACGAAGTCCTGATCGAAGATGGTTTGAAGGCCTAACGAAAGAAGCGTGCTCTCTGCTTACTGGTGCGATCGGTACTGACTTGAGGGCAAGGGGGCACTGTTATCTGTCTAATCCCTAACTACACTACTGAATATAAATACTAAAAGATGTAAATATAACATGCAAACCAACAAATGAAATATTTTCCTCATAAAAAAAAAAAAAAAACTATTTTTAATTTAATTTGATTTTTAAATTATAAACAAAACATACAAAAAAAAAAAATAGAATGTTCAGGCTCAAACATATATAGTGAAAAGATTGGACGAAATGCTGAAAGACAGGGGCCAAAACTCGAGTTAAATTCATTAATCTAGGGTGCCTGCCTTACAGAATATACAGGAGTAACTCACCCAGGCTACTTAGTCCGCAGGTTTTCTTCCTCTCCTTGTCCTAATCTGACGTTGTGCGTCCTCTCTTGCTTATAGATATCAGTGGTCAGCCAGGTACTTGTTACAACATATCTCCTGATGACATATCTGGTTCAGGTCTACTATAATATAGTTGCAATAGTGAAATAGTATTTCAATCTTCAGCATTTCAATATAGATACATCTATATTGCACAAGTCGTAATATACCGTCGCACACACTGGTTGAAACACATCACTGGTGGAAAGTGTCTTGAATGTTGACCCCATTTTAAAAGGTATTTACATATTTATATTGGTATATCGTTTTTGATTGATTAGTACGCTGTGTAAAAAATTAATCCAATGCAGTTTGTGCAGTACTTTTCTGTTTTATGTTAATAAAAAAAAGGATTTCTCTCTTATAACCATTACATAAGCAGTATAAATGTCTTTAGGTTGACTTGCTTGATGTTCCTAAGAGGTTGCTCGTCACTCCAAGATCTGGTCTTACCGAAAATGAAGTAAAGGTAAGTAAGTATAAATATCTAATGTTACGAACTTTGGTTTTAAATTATGAATAATAATATTCAATTTATAATAAATAGTTGCTCAATAGATTGTTATTATCCAGATAATATCCCCAACCTAAAAGAAAAATCTTGACCTCTACAATCCATGAAGGGTCTTGGGCTCAGTACATAAAGATATTCGTACTGTTTCTAGGGCAACGACAGTACAATGAGGTGACGGACGAGATCACTCAGCTGCCAGGTTTTTCCCCAATTTAGAGTACCCAATTTAAAGAGGCTGGGTCTGCCCCGGGAGAGTCTCCAAACCCTAGGGTGGACCCCCGGCTGAATATACAAAATAAATAATATTCTGCCACATCCAGGATTCGAACCCCGGACCCGGAGAACAGTACGTGAGTGCTCTATGCACTAGACCACGCCAATCCCTTAATATCCCCAACACTAAATAAAGTTACAAACATATAAAATGACGCAACAAAAATACAAGCAATGTAATAATATGTTTTTTATTAAACAGTGTATTTTTATTGTTATTATAGTTACCAACAATAAAAATATAGTATAAAGATTAATTTACACCAATAATGGAAGTTTTTACTTAATATGATATTTTGACGTTAGAAAAAACTATTACTTCCTTAAACAACTTTATTTTCAGAAATATTGTAAAAACGTAAACTAAATAGACGTTTTAGAGCCATCCTCCATCTTCAGGATTTAATTTCCTAAATTTATAAACAATTACAACAATAACACAGATATTAATTTTATTATTTGATTTATTTTTATTATTTTTTTCTTAGATATCTTTAGAATTAATAATAGTACCTTTAAATTGATAGAACCCTTATTCATAATAAATGCATATTACTTTTTATTTCTTCCAAGTTATTAAATACTTGTTAATAACGAGTTTCGTGAAATATAATTCAGATACTTCCATCCCTTTCCACGATTGCAAAACTCCTGCTGAATTATTGTTGAATCGCACTTAGGTGTTTACGTCTTGATGTCTTCAAGCTTCCAACTTCCAATGTCCAAAACCAAGTTTGATTTGACCTGCCAACATCTCGATATTTCAGGTAGGGTACTTAATATCGGATAGGGTAATAAAGGACAGGGTACATGGAAAATGGTACGATCATCAAAAGATTGGGACATTTTCATTACCAAGTTGAACTCAATAATTGGCTACTGTCTCAAACAACACACGAACTAACGTCGATATCAATACCAATCCTCAGCCACTCTTACAATCTCCACAAGCTTCTTGAACCGGAATCGCAATCTGGAATCCGTCTGTCTTTCTGCTCACCCTTGAAGTCTTCCAGAATATTTTACGTTTTAGAGACTGTTATATGACACAAGTGGTTTGTGTGTGTTATTCTATAATTTTATAATTCAAACTCTGTTCCTCACAAGACGCATTCATTCGAAAAAATGAATCGATAGCTCTTGTGCATATTGTCATCGGTTACAATTACAAGTTTGAGACGCTCAATGATCACTAAAATAAATATGATTTGCCTTTGTCTAGCCTGAAAAAATCGGCCGAGAAAACTCCTTTACCGCCTTTAAGGTATACACATGGTCCTGGTATAGTCTACGTAATTAAATATTTTACTGCTTACTATATTAATTTTTTTAAAGACAACGAAATATTTGATCTTTTAATTGATCGGAAAGAGTAACTAATAGTTCATTTCATCAAATTTCAGATTGTTAGTGTAGCAAGTGGTTGCGCAAAGGCACTCTGTGCACTATCTCAATCAAAGAAAAACAAAGAAGAAATGAGGAATGCTGGATGTGTGGCCATATTAGGCAGGTTCCTATCCTCAGTTCATGAAGACATAGTAGCTTATACTTTAGGCACAATTGATGAGTGTTCTTCTCAGGTAATAGCAAGAATTATATTATTACGAAATTCAACATTGTTATATTTTAATATTATTATTTGGTATATTACATTATATTATTTAGTATCTATATAAGACGTTGGTTTGCCCAGTCCTGTTGTATGGATCAGAAACACGACGATTGGTAAAAAAACTGAACAGGACCTAAAAGTCTTTGAAAGAAAAATACTTCGAAGAATTTTTGGAGGAGCTCATTTCAATGGACATTAAAGAAAGCGGACCAATAATGAACTGTATACATGTTTCAAGGACAATGATGTCGTTATGACCTTAAAGCTTGGAAGACTGCGGTGGGCTGGTCATGTGGCTAGAATGGAGGATAAGGGGATCACTAAGGCAGTTTTGACTGAACCTCTCCACGGCATCAGAAGAAGAGGGAGACCGAAACTTAGATGGTCGTATGGTATGACAGCAGATGCAAGGAATATCCTTGGAGTGAGAAACTGGATGACAGCTGCACAAGATAGAAATGACTGGGGAAAGCTGGTAGAGGACGCCAGGATTCGTCACCGAGTTGTAGCGCCAGATTGATGATGATATTACAATATATTTATTATTATTAAGTATTTTATTCTGTTGAAGCCAAAAAAACAAAAAAAAAAAAATAATTTATGTTCACTTAGCAATAATGTTTTCAAACATGTAATTAAATGACGATTCGGTCACAAACCCCACACCCTGGTTTGTGAGACCCGTCAGCCAACTGGTGGCTAATTACAAAAATAGGCTTATGAAGTGATGAACTTATCCTATAAAATATCATCGAGGCCAACTGAAAAAAAAAAAATAATAATTTACATTGTCATCCTTGTCTTCCGAATTTTTTAGAGTTAGTCTGGGGCCTATTTTATCGGCCAGGATTTCGCTAATTAGGCTTTAGTATACTGGACCTCTGAAGAAGGACAAACCGAATTTAGTTATAATTAAAACCTGGTATTGAAATAAAACTTATGGAACCTTATGTAATAAAACTTTTTTCTTTTATGTTAAAGGAAAATAGCTTTTTATGAATCTGCACTAACAAAATTAGAACGTGCAATGTGTAAAGAAATTCATGACCAATCAATAATACCCAATAAAGTAAAAAAAAACTACTTATAACTAACTAGTCCAAGAGCTGGGATCGAAAAATGAGTATTATATGAAGAAAATTTTCAATAAGATTTTCATATTTTAGCCAACTTGTACAACAAGATTTTGTCTTCCATTTCATTTGGTCGGAATAAAAAAAGGCGGACATCCAACACTGTTCAAATCCAGGAATTACCCTAATTTTAACATTATAAAGGTCAATATTGCGGAAACCAAGCATTATAAAAAAATACTGATTATAATATAAATTAATGGACATTGAACAAGCTTTAATTCCAGACCTGATAGACGTCTGTATTCCTTATAGGTACCGAGATATCTTTGTCCTAGAAACCACGCATCTTACGAAAACACTTATTCAATGTCCATTAATGAATATTATAATGATTATTTTTTTATCATAGGTGGTTTCTGTGATATTTACCTTCATGACTTTAAAATGAGGCCAATTCCTGTATTTATGACCCAATGCATTACCTGGACAATGATATCTCGGTACCTATAAGATCTACAGCCGCCTGTCACCTCTTATATTAAAGATTATTGGACACTTAATAATTTTGATTATTATGAGTAGTTTGGTAACATTGGCAGTTTTCATGATATCGGGCGAACATCGTCAAATGTCGATCAATTCCTCTGTTCAAGACACAAAGTATAATATGGACAAAGATATCTCGGTACCTATAAGACCTAAAGCCATTTATCAGCTTTCAAATTGAAGCTTATTCATTGTCTATTAATGTATATTATAATGAGTATTTTCCTATAATGCGTGGTTTCTGTAACATTTACCTTCATATTGTTAAATGAGGTTTTAGAGGTGAGGGCGAAATGAATACAGCCTGGTACAATTGTGATAAAATATTCTTCTATTGTTCTGAAGGTAAAAACGGTTAAATAAAACGATGAATACCAAAATACACACTAGAGAGACAATATGAGGAGCGCACAATTGAGACGTTGATTTCCAAAAGGTACTAAAGGACATTTTTTACGAAATTGATTTTTTGACATATTTGTATTTTCATCATTTAGTTTTATCTAAATCTCCTAGTAGATTTTATATAATGAACTCTCAAGTCCTTTAAAAACGCGATTTAGAAATGCAGTTATTTTCAAAACGTATTAATTACGCATTTAGTTTCGGTCCAAATCATACTAAAAAATTCCATTCCATAACTTTAATGTAGTGTTATTAATAGAGTAAAAAAATTTTTTTAGATTTTAATGGGTTAAGAGTCAAATAAGTTGGTTTAATAATATAGTAATGAAGGAGTTTCGCGCTTCCTGTAAAATTTTCTAGAATGGATATAGTACCTTTTGGAAATCAACGTCTCAATTAGCGAGATAGAAGACAACAGCTGGTGAGAGGTTGCAATGAATTTGCCACTGTAAAATAAAATAATTGCTGCATTTAGGGCACAATGTATTACATGGACAAAGATATCTCGGTACCTATAAGGTCTACAGACATCTATCAGGTCTGAAATTAAAGCTTGTTCAATGTCCATTAATTTATATTCTAATGAGTATTTTCGTTTAATGCTTGGTTTCTGTAATATTTAACCTTATAATGTTAAAATAAGGGCAATTCCTGTGTTTGGACCGTTTTGGATGGCCGCCAATTTAGATTCCGACCAGATTGAGGTAGCAGACTAAAAAAATGTTGTACAAGTTGGCTAAAATGTGAATATCACATTGAAAATTTTCTTCGTATAATACGCATTTTTCGGCCCCAGCCCTTGGACTATTAAGCACTCGAAATGCGGTTAATATATTAAACATAAAAAGTTAAAATGAATCATTTCTGTTTATAATATTTATTTATATAATATTACTATTTGTAACTCAGATTCATTAAAATGAAAACTAGGGTAACCAAAAGTCTTTGATAAACAGAGAGAGGAAAAAAAGGAAATTAAATAAATCAGAGGATGTCTGAATCCGAAAGGTTAATAATAGTTAATTAACACGTTCACGCCACTAGTGGCCCGCACTAGTCTGTCTCGTAGGGCGGCGCGTACCACCAGTATTTATTTCCATATCCATGTTATTTATTATTTACAAGCGCAAAAATTAAAAAAAAAGAAAAGTTACCTGCCTTTCGAGTTGTAATTATTATCGGAAATCTGAGGTTAGGATAAAAAACCGAGTAAAAAGAGTTACACAAATTACAAAATAAGCAGTTAATAGACTGTTAGCAAATGCACAACTCGTATAGAGGTCTAAACATGCAATATTATTTTCTTTTATTTCATTATTTTCTTTTATTTCAATTATTTTCTTTTATTTAATTTCTTTTTTTTTCATTTGTTATTGAGGTATTTTATTTTTTGTTTGTTTTACTTTGTACATATGGAATGAATGACTTCTTTTATCTCTAATACTTATTGCCCAAGATAGTGGTAGATTGTATTACTTCTCAATAAAGCAATATTTTCTAATAAAAAAAATAAAAAACATGCAATAATCTATGAAGCGCGGCATAAATTCGAGCGCCACCTCACAGAGCAGACACTCAAAATCGGCGTGAACGATTTAAGAATTTTTTAAGAATATTAATTCTGAATTTATTATCTCTATGAAGTGCTACCACTGGGTAGTTTCTTCACAAGACATTATCACGCCCATAAGTGTAAATTAGCCCATTTACTTGTTGTATATATTGTATGTACAGTTGAAAATATCAATAAAATATTTAAAAAAAATATATATATCTCTATATTATATATCCTATAGATAAGGTGTGGACGTTTTTTTCATTGTATTTTTCCGTAGAAAAACTACCAATATGACATTCAGCATGAAGGCATGATTAAGGATATGGTACACTTCCTGTCCTCCGAAAACGCTGAGCTGAAGAAACATTGCGCGTCTGCAATATTTAAGGTACATGTCTTTGTATTTGTTTTTGCAGCTAAAATGAAATTATTAGTAATAACAAACCATCTTATAAGTTGATAATTAAACTACGAATGCTTTCCACTCCTTCATAGATTAAAATAAAAAAATCAGTACATAAATGTCATACATAACAGTTTATTCTATTAAATTCCATCCACAACTTTCACTCGTTCATCTCGCCAATATTTCGAATGGCTCTCTCAGGCAAAAAAAAAATTATTTATTTGAGGGTGGGGGGAGGAAAAACAACAGGAAATTTAAGTTTAGTCGTTTTTGGAGTAAGTAATGTTCATTAAGGTGCATTAAGCAATCTATCAAAAACAATTAAATGTACATGATTTCCAATATACCCTTGTAAAGTATGAAATTCCCTTTAAAAAGTATGGAATAACTATTTTTAACATAACTATGTTTATTTCACGGGGGCTTTCGGGTCTACTGAAGTTTCCTTCAAGTTTTAATCTCTGAAAGCTTTTCTGTATCATCTACAGCACTAAATATATACCACTTGCCTGAGATATACCTCAAAATCGAATAAATGATAAGATAATTGATATGCTGGATGGCGTACGATAGCATTTACAAAAACTGTTACTTAATTACGTAATAATTGACCTTGATATGAATTAAAATTGAAGAGTGTATAAATAATCAATATGCCATCGCGCAATCTTGTACTGAGACAAAACAAAAAAAAAAAATGGTCAAAGTTGAATGGTTGACTGTGTAATGAATATAAAGGATGAGATGGTACGGATGCCGTTCATAAAATCATATAAAATAGTAAAAAAAAAAAACTATTTATTATCCATCTTTCCGACTCTCGTTGCAAGTCTTCATCAGGGCTAAAATAAAAAAAATAAATAAATAAAAATAATAAAAACTAATAAAAAAATAATTAATATATCAACATGAGTAAATACCGAAATGAAAAATAAATTTAGTCTACAAAGGTATGTAAGGTAACATGAAGTTAAGGAAAAGCCAGTTGTCAAAAAGAATAATAAAATATAAAATGAAATGTAAATATAAAGTACAGTAAACTGAAAAGTACTATAGAAAATAAACAGTAAATATAAGTATATTGGATATCGTATATAAATTTAAAAGGAAATATAGACATTAAAAAGCCTGATAGCATAATATGTAATAATAAGAGTGATAGAGTAATAAAATAAACATAAGAATATAAGGAAGTTGTGCCTGACTTTCTCTTCACAAAGTAGGGATAGTGAATTTTAATGACCAATATTTTTATATAAAATAGTAAATAATAACTGTACTAATTTTTTTTATTTATTTAAATAAACATAAGAGTCCATAACTAAAGGTAAGAAGAGATAAATACCTAAAAACAATTAGGATAAACATGTATGAAACAAGAACAGAATACGTTTCAGTAAAGAAATTATTATCAACACCTAAACTATAACTTGTTTTTTAGTCCTGATGAAGACCAGCAACGTGGGTTAAAACGTTGGATAATAAATAGTTTTTTTTTAATATTTTTTTTTGTATGACCGCCACCCAGACTATTACATCCTATATAAAAAAACAAAAAAAAAACAACGAGTTTCCCATAATTAATGGACCTCAAAATAGACGAAATCTGGAAGGTAATCAATTCTACTCTACTTCTCGTGTAGAATGTAGTGTTCCATTATTATTTAAAATACTACAATAATTTTGGGTAAATCCAGAAAAAATGGAATACTCTGGATGTAGAGCTGAGGACTGCATGAGTTTTTTTTTTTTGTTTTAACTAATAAGTGCTCCAAATTCTTATGTATTTAATCATTATGAAGTGCGCAGAGGATCGGACAACGAGACGCCTTGTAAGAGAGCAAGGGGGTCTTGAATCTCTCGTGGCATTGGTTAAGCAAGAGTCATGCAGGTCCGACAAATTACTTGTCTCAGCGGCCACAGGTGCCATTTGGAAGTGTGCCATGTCCTCTGAAAACGTTGAACGCTTGGATGAACTTGATGCTATTGCAGTCTTGGTCGATCTACTACAGTTTGAAGATGAAGAAGTAAGACTGTTTTTGCTTTTTGAAGTAAAATTATATAACTTTAAATCCTCAGTCCATTCTCTTGAAACTAGATAGCGCCATTCTGACCTTTTATTCCTACCCACAGATCTAATTTTTTTTTTTTTTTTTTTCAATCCCTCAAACAGAAAAAACATAGAATTAATATAAAAATAATAATGGTAATATACATTAAAATTTGAGTTTACTTACAATACCTTTTTCTACCTGCCGGTATTTGAAGGCTTATTAATTTATTAGTTATAAAATATACTCCCTGTTCGGGGTGTTGATATACTTTGAAAGTGAGGGGCCTCCGCTTGTTGTTTATATGGTATATATAGTTATATAAAGCTAAATTGAAGAAGAAACTTTGAACTAAAACATAACAAAAGATTAAAGTGTACCTGAAAAGAAATTTATTAGACATAGAGAGGTGGGGGGGTGGGATTGTGGGATTGGGTAATGTAGAAGATATGGGAAAGGAAGGAAAGGAAAGGGATATTGGGTGTGGGGGGGGGATTATTAAGTAGTATGCTACTTAATGATGTATATTGGATTGACAGGACCTTTACGGCCCTGCCATCTCTCTGGGATCTTGGAAGGAGTGATGGATTGGAAAAGCGGGTTGTATGTCGCTTGTATGTTGTCATAGAATTTTATATGTCGTCGTGATATGTGTGTTTGTATTGTTTCTAAGTTTAAAGTCTCGTGTATGTGGTCCATGCTCCGTCTTTCGAGAGTTGTATGTTTTGTGATTTTTTGTAATATGTTGTTTTGGGTTGATTGAAGTGACTTCAGGGCTGTGGGATATAGGTAATGTAGGAGAGGTGCTCCGTGAAGGAGTGCGGGTCTGAGGATTGATTTGTATATAAGTAGTTTAAGTCTTAGTGACAGCCCTGGTGAGTATAATAGGTGATTTAATTGTGCTGCTGTCGCTCGTACAATCCGTATTCTGTTTGAAATGTGTGCTGTGAATGATAGATGTGACTCTAGTGTCATTCCTAAGTATGTGAGTCGTTTTTTGGTTTGTATAGTTTCTCCGTTTAGTTTGGGTTGGTGTTTAAGTGTTTTCATGTATGAGAAAGTAATTGCATCCGTTTTGTTAGTGTTTATTTTAATGTTTATGTCGTTCAGTTGGTTTGTGATTAGTTGAGCTGCATTTTGGGCCCTGCGCATTGCTTTATCCGCATTCATGCTGGCCGTGTATATGGCAATGTCATCAGCATATGCGGCGACTTGTACTCTGTCGATTTTTTGCCCTACTATTTGGGCTGTATATATGTTGAATAGTGTAGGCGCAAGGACCGAGCCCTGTGGGACGCCGCATGTCACTTTGCGTTGGGTAGACAATTCAGTGTTCACACGGACTGAAAAAGTCCGCTCACTGATGTATGATCCTATTAAGTCGACCAGTTGGTCCGGAAATCGGTGAAGCCTTAGTGTGTCAATAAGGGTGGTGTGGGATACAGAATCGAACGCCTGTGTGCAATCGAGTGATATCATGGCTGTGGCACGGTTTTGTCTAAGGTTGTTGGCTGTATCATGCTGTAGTTTAGCAACGTGATGGTAGCAGCTGACTCCGCGGTGAAACCCAGTTTGTTCTGGGGGTATTACGTCGTGTGCGTCGCAGTGTTTTCGGATGTGTATGAGTATTAGTTTCTCATATATTTTTGAGATATGGTTGAGGAGGCTGATGGGTCGGTATTCTTCCGGGACCTTTCCTCGTTTTTTGGGTTTTAGGAGTGGAACTATTATAGCATGTTTCCACTGTGGGAAGTATCTGAGGCGAGAGCATGAGTTGAAAATATTTAGGAGAAACATGTGGGCCTTTCTCGGGAGTTGTTTGAGTAGGACATATGGAATGTTATCCTGTCCTGTTGATTTGTTTCCCTTTGTTCTTCTCAATATTGCAGTCAGTTGTTTATACGTGGAGTAGAGGGGGGTTCCCACAGATCTAAACCTTTTGATCATTCTTTTTATATCTACTCTGCAGCCCTCTAGACTTCGGTATTTACACATATTCGCAATGCTTCTTCACTTCTCGCATTCAAATCCTTCCTTTTCCAAACATCTTTTGGCGTTCCAAACAGATGAACAACAAATGTGAATTTGCAGCTGAACTATCCCAATTTTAATAGTAATAAATAAATAAAAAAAATGTTTTCTTTATTATCCTGGGACATGTCCCTATAATGAGACACAATTATCTATTTTGTCAAAATCCAAGCTTTTTGGAATAATTAGTTTATTTCAAATTTCCTCAACTCTAGCATATTTTAGGGGATTTCTTTTTCTTTATTTCCTTTTTTGTTTGTTTTAATCCATAATTTTTTTACACATATATATATATATATATATAGGGTTTTTTTTTCTTTTAATTTTGTTTGCACATTTGTAAATATCATTAATTTTATTGGTTTCTCGGCCTGATATATATATATATATATATATATATATATATATATATATATATATATATATATATATATATATATATATATTATATATATATATATTAAATTTAACGCACAAAATTGTTATTCTTTAAGTGAATTAGTCCCAGAATAAATTTTTTATTATTATTATTAAAATTAAATAATGCCTAGACTAGACTAGACCGATTTTGAATATCCACCACCACACACACTTGATTAATTAAAATTTAAAACCAATCATTTTTTACATAATTCTATTAACGACTCTTAATAATTAATTAATGAGCTTTCTGTAATTATCTATTAAACTGTATATTCTATTAAAGTAATTCCGTTTTCCTATTATTGAAATTTGTTTAGTTTTATTAGGTTTAACGAATATACTGTTAGGGTGCTTTCTCATGTATTTAAAATCTTCTTTAAATCATCCATATCTCATCGATATTTTTTTATTGTAGTATTGTCTATCAAATTACAAATTTTCTTAATCATATCATTTTTGATGCTATTTTTGTAATTATCGCTAAAATCAAACATTTATAATGTTATCTATACCTAATACACTATTTATGATGTCCTTTTTAAGATCTGTAGGAAACAAATTTACATTTTCATCCAAACTCAATTAATTTATGATATCTTTAGGGGTTTCTTGGTTATTTGAATTTTAGACATCATTTTAAATATAAGTTGCCATATTTATTCATTAATTCATTATTATAGTATTCTGATTTGAATTATAGTTATTACTACTATAAGGTTTTTCAATTTTATTTTGTAGATCATATTCAACTATTAATCTATCCTCAACATGCTTTCCTCTCATCAGTATTTAGTGATTCTATAAACCATACATAAAATTATTATTTACAATTATTAAAACTAATTAATAAATTATTATTATTCTAAAAAGTATTACATTTTAGAAACTTAATAATATAAATAATTCAGTTTTAAAATTGTGCATTTCTTTTCATATATGTTCTGCAATAAGCTAATATGTCGAAGGTATATTTAGTGTATTTAAATGTGATTGCAATTCATTAGAATTTGTCTTACAATGAATATTTTAAAATAATAAAATTTCTTACTTATAGTTAAAGCTCGTGATAAACATAAATTGGGAAAACGCTTTCTGTTTTTTGTTTTTTTTTTCTGATATGACATAGTTTCATAGCACAAATAATATGATGTGAATCATTTTTAACAATTTACTTTTAATGTGAGGTGTTGAAGAACGTGGCCGGCGCACTTGCTGAATGTGCGAAGATAGATCATAACAGGACCAACATTTACCAAACTGGAGGAATCCAAGCGTTGGTAGCTTTGTTGAATATGACAAATAAAGATCTTCTCGAAAATGTTACTAAGGTTTTGGGAGAATGTGCAAACGAAATGGACTGCATGAGAAAGATCGAAGAACTAGATGGAGTTCGATTGATTTGGTCTCTTTTGAAAAACAAATCTACAACAGTTCAAGCAAGTGCTGCATGGGCATTGGTCCCTTGCATAAATAATTCAGAGGTTTGAAAAAAATAAATTAATCACTTGTTCTTAAATCAATCATAAATCATGATCAAATCGATTTTTATTTCATTAGGATTCTGGAGAAATGGTGAGAAGTTTAGTTGGTGGGTTAGAATTGATCGTAAGCCTCTTGCGATCAGACAACAGGAAGTACTAGCGAGCGTCTCTTCAGCTATTGCACATATTGCGAAAGACACAGATAATTTAGCTGTAATTACCGACCACGGTGTTGTACCTCTTCTTTGTAACCTAGTTCAAACAGTAAGTATCTATTCTCATTGTAATAAGTAGCTTCAGTTTCGTTTTTAAAAATAAATCTAAATAAGATCACAGTTACTTATACTGAAAATTTTCGATTTTGACCAGCTTATTTGTCGAGAACTCTAAGAATATGACAGAAAATTTTTTTTTTTAAATTTATTTATTGATATTTACAACTGTATTGGTTTATACAACAAGTAAATGAGCTATGAGATAAAATACGTGAAAAATACATGAAGAGAAATTGCCCATTGGCAGCACTCTAGTTGGTAATCTAAACTAGAAGTTGTCGAGGCCATCTTCTTTTCAGACGCCTAGGAGGATTGTCAGGAATGGAAGAGAAGGCAAGGAGTGAAACTAGTGGGTTAGAGTGGTAGTGGATTTTGTCTTGGAAAGATTGATACCTGGTTCGGTCCGAGTGTGCTACATATGGAACATTAAGGTCTTTGTGGGTGAGTTGATCCGTGACAAAGTAAGGAACATTGAGGATTTTTCGAAGGATTTTGGATTGTAAGGATCGAAGACAGGAAGAATTTGATGGTTTAGTATAGCCCCTCAGCTCAACTCCGTAAGTCCAGATATGCCTTATGATGGTGATGTAGATGAGCCTTTTGTAGTTAAGTGGGAAGTTAGAGAGTCTGTCTAGTAAGTATTGAAGTAATCGAAAGCGGCGAGGGATATCTTGTCGTTTCAGTGTAGTGTGCGGGTTAGACGTTTGAAAGTAGGAGTCCTAGGTAGCGGATCTGTTCAACTGGAACAAGCAGGATATTATTAAAGGATATTGTAGGGCAGGATGTTATAGGTATACGACGAAGGGTAAAGGTTATTTGGTGAGAGTTGCTGGAATTTATTTTAATTTTTCAATTCTGACACCATACCTCAACGTCTCTGATGTGGGATTGGAAAGTTTGAGATGCAATAGTTAAATCATTATTGACTGATAACACACAAGTGCATCAGCATAAATTTAAAAATATAAACAGATATAAACTTCGATAGTAAAACAAAAAAAATATATCGTCAGTAATTTACATCTTTATTGGGGTGTCTCTCATGGATTTAACAATCCTTAATAATTGAACTCAATAAAATAATTATCTATAACTAAATTTATTTATAGCTTCCTCCTTTGTCGCATTCAGTGTAGAGGATCCTGGACCCAAGCCTGCCAACGTTCCCGGTCACTTGCTAACGCTTTCATGGCGCCAAGCCTCAATTCAGTTAACCGATTTTTAACAGCAACGTGGGGAAATATAAATTTCAGAATTAAAATACTTTTTGTATTCTAATTATCTAAAATTATCTGCGCAATATTTTTTTAATTTTATTTTTTATATACAAGTGACCGTCAAGACTTGACACCAAATCCTATATGGTCAAATAACTTATATCGTTTATTAAACAACAAGCCTTTTATGTTAAGCTCTAAACATTTTGTTATTTTATTGTTTCGGTGAAAAGAAGTATAATTCAATATTAAACAATATAGCAAATTATAATTTGGAGAGTCACAGGTATTTTCTTCGAAAAAAACCTATCTAAAAAAATAGTGCGTGTATTCTGTTTCCAAAGCTCCGGTTCAGTGTATGAATATTACAATTATGAATTACGAGCAAATTTGTATACGATTCCATACAGAAAAAGGCTGCATTGTTTGCAGGGCCCTCATAGATAGCTACATTTGTGAATTCGTGTGGAGGAGGAGGAACGTAGCCTACGTTCCTCCTCCTCCACACGAATTTATTTTCTTCATTTTCATCATCACAGTTTCATTTGCGAATTTATGTGAAGGAAGACGAACGTAGGACAGGGTTTGTTTCCAAACAATTTTAACAAACATCAAGGACTTCACGGCTGCAGACTTCAAATTTACAACTGAGGTGTTATTATTTTAATAAAATATATTTTGATTTGTTTATAAAAGTTACTCTTAGTAGCAGTCTCATTATATAGTAACGGTTATCGATATATAACCGGAGGCTTGGAATCTGAATAGACTCAAAATAGTTATTCACACAATACCCTTATTGTTTCTTTGCAAATGTGTTTGTAGAATCAGGGTTTTTTCGCAGGATCGCATCCAACTCTAAATATATCAACTTTCAGAGTAATGATGTCTTGCGAGAACATTTAGCATTAGCCATTGCTAATTGCTGTAAATGGAACAAAAACTGCTATGAGTTTGGCCGCCTTGGAGCGGTGGCTCCATTGGTGTCTTACTTGGGAAGTAAGGAGGTGAGCGTCCACAGGTCTACAGCTCTCGCACTTCATAGGATATCTGAGGACCCCTTCAACTGCGTCACACTTCATCAAAGCGGGGTTGTACCGGTAATCATTTGTCAAGATTTTAATTTGTATTTAATCTTATTTTAGTAGGGTGTATAAAAAATAAAATAACCGTTTTTCAACCAAATATTTGTGTTATTATTTATGTGATATAAAATACAATCAATACGCGAAGTATAGTCAATTGTTATTTACTGTCATTAGTCATCTGCTAGCCAATTACTTGTTCCCTGATACAATGCTTTGGGATGGCTGTCAAAGAATGGACCGCAATTTCAAATTCCGCAAAACTATAAATTATTTTCCCCTTTAAGAAAATGGGTCATAGATCGGAACTATTAGTAATCCGATGGAGCGAGATCTAGACATGTTGAATGAGGCTGAACCTCGAACCCATGAAGTTCTTTAAACTTTTTTTTTGTTCGACGGGAAGTGTGAGCTGATTGAGGAGTAAGTTTGTAGTGAAGAGTAGATGGCGACTAACAGTATATTTCTACACACCACACTTCCTGGCAAGTTTGCTGGTAGTTGTGGACAGATTGGAATCAAACCGCTTTCTGCAGATCCTTATTAATACCAATTAATGCTATGGGTCTACTCTACCCCCGAACCCACAGAACTCAACCATTTAGCCTTAATAAATAATACTGAGTTAAGTGGATATTCGGGGATAGTGGAATATTCGGCTTTCATTTCTTCGAAAGGAAAGAGATACTCAGTAAATGAAATGTGAACCCAACCCAATAGTCGTTTTTAGTAAAATGATCTTTCATTCATAATAATTTATGTGTTTTTAAAGTTTTATTCTTTTAAAATGTTGAGAGTTATGTGACCTGTTCATTTTGATAAAAATCAAATATAGCCTCCGTTAACGATAACCATATTATTTTATTAAGAACGTCAAATCAAAAATTAAAAAACAACAAATAATGGGGCGTTTAAATAGAAAAAATACATTTTTTATCAAATTCAAGATTTCAAAAGACTGTAAATATTCATCGCTTGTCGTAAAAGGCTACTAAAGGGACAACTGAGCGTTGATATCTTACTTATCCTATCATTCCATTTTCAAATAGTCCCTCTAATTCTAATCCTTTTATTCTTGGAACAACTTTCCTCACTGCCTTATGGGTGAGAACGAAGTTCAGAAGCTAAGGGAGTAAATCCTGATATAAAAATCAGTGATTACTGAGTGGCGAGGACGATTTAGAACCTCCTGATTACGAAGGAGTCTTGGAAGTAGTGGAAGAACTCAAAAACAATAAAAGCCTAGGCTAAGATGGTATTGACGCAGAAATGCAAAAATTTGGTGGAGAGGACATATTATAGTGTAAGAATTGTTGTTGGAGGTGTGGGTAAAAAAAAAAATGTCGAAAGAGTGGACAGTATCTGCTATTTACTCACTTGGGAGTAGTGTATTAAGGCATTTTCCATACTCCTAAATAAAAAGTTTAAAATCAGAGCGGCTTCAGGTCAAATAGATCAATAATCGACCTTATATTTTCCGTCAAACAGATGCTGGAAAAATGTAATGAATTTATGAAATGAAATGAAATAAAAAACTTCTTTATTATCCTGGGATTAAAATCCCTTAAGAATAAAAAAAAACAAATACAGAATTGATGACCGGAACAATGTGGTCATGACTTTGAACAACAAATTGCTATACTAAAAAAAAGAATTAAGGTTGTAAAATATGTACATATTTACAAATCTTGACTCTTAGAATGAATGCGTACCTTTCGGACGCCTACCAGTTGGTTCAGCGAATACCAACTTTCTCGGGATCCGTTCCTCACCGAGCCCAACAACTTTACGCGCCCATTTGAGTCTCCGCGATGCTATCAACTCAATTATATTCATATGGTACAAACTCCGCAATTCCGCGTTGTGCAACCTTCTAAACTCCCCAGTGGTCCTCATCTCTCTTCGGACCAAATATTTTCGAAAACCTTAAGTCGTTGTTCATCCTTCAAAGTAAGCGGCCACGTTTCACATCCGTAAAGAACCGTCGGAAGAATAATAGTTTTATAAATTCTAATCTTGTAGTTTTTAGACAGAAGCCGCGAGCTAAGTAATTTAGCAACTGAATAACAACACGCATTTCCCACCTTTAAACGGGACTTTATTTCTTCCTGGATTTCATTTTTTCTTGTTATCATTGAACCTAAATACTTGAATTTCTCTACGTGTTCAAAAGTATGACCTGAAATATTAATATAATCAAGATCGCCACCATTTCTGCTACTAATCATATATTTCGTCTTATCGGTATTTAATTCGAGACCTATTTGTTTACCGGTTTTTATTAACACACTTGTATTTAGTTGTATAGTTTCCGTGTCTTCACCTAGTAGTACCAAATCATCGGCATACCCCAAAACCGGAATCTTGTCACCCATATTTTTTCATTTTCCCCAGATCTTTTTTACTAAAACATGTAATTTGGAAACGCCCGCTTCTCCACACGCTTTGATTAATTCACTCGTGATATTATCATTTCCTGCAGCTTTATACCGTTTTAATTTTCCTATCGCCATTTCGACTTCCTCTTTACTCGGCGCGTCTATCCATGGTTCAGCGCTCTGGTATTCAGAGTGAGAGATTGATTATTATTAATTAAGCCACATTATTATCGCTGTGATTATTTAAGGAATTCAGTTTAGCGGTTTTTCTTTTTTCACACATATTTTGGCAATCCCTGTCGAACCAAGGTTTGTTCTTTTTATTTTCGATTTTCCCAATACATAAATTACCGACCTCTTAATATTATCCCTGATCCCTTCCCACAATTTGTTTACATCTTCGTGTTCCTCGTCTGAAGATTCCAAAGCTTCGAACCTATTTTTTATTTCTATCGCGAATTGTTTTCTAATTTCGGGGTTGTTCAATTTAACTAAATAAAAATTCTCGGGATGAATATAGTTCGGTGTTCTCTTTTTTGTATTTAGTTTTTGTCAAATTTTCGCGATTACTAATTCATGATCAGAACCGCATTCTGCACCACGATACGATCTCACGTTAATTATGCTACTTTGCCATCTGTTTTGTACTAAAACATGATCTCTTTGATCTATTTGAAGTTTGTCCATCCGGCGATGTCCACGTATACTTATGAATATCCTTATGTTTAAACGTAGTACTTTTGATTATTAGGTTTTTCGAAGTGGCAAAGTTTATTAGTCGGGTCCCATGATCATTACTATATTCGTGCAAACTTTCTTTACCGATTGTAGGACGATATACTTCTTCCCTTCCAACCTTTGCTTTCGCGTCACCTAGTATTATTTTAATGTAATTTAGCGGTAACTTATCGTGAACCGACTCTAGTTTATCATAAAATTCGCATTTTACTTCATCATCACTATCTTCGGTGGGAGAATGAATGTTTATAAACGCGATTTTAGACCAACGACCTTGAAATATAGCAACCGATATTCTTTCACTAAAGAACTGTACATCCCGTAATGCGGAAAGAAATCTATTCCAATCAGAAACCCAGTACCTAAACAATAATTAACGCTCCCACCGTACCAAATAGTATACTTTCCTTCTGTTAACGAACACTCCCCTGGCCAGCGAACCTCTTGTAATGCAACAATATCTAAATGGTACCCCTTAACTTCATTTGCACCGACTTTAACCCACCTGCCGTATTTAAACTTCTAACGTTCCAAGTCCCTATTGTTAGATCTATAATTTTTATCTTGCGCCTAGATCCCTCTGAAGCAGTCCCCACCCGGAGACCCGAACGGGGGACTAGTTTACTTCCGGACAATGGGCGTTTTACCTCAGAGGAATCCATGACTGTTTGTGGTATTTTGTGAACTGAAATATGTGAGTAGGGCGTTCGAACCTACGTCACACCCTCCAGCAAGAGCTTCCGAGGAAATTCCACCGACCATCCCCACATCCGCCACCCGTGGGACGCTCCCAAAACGTGGTAATGAGATCCGCGCGAGGCAAATAATATAAACACAAAAAAATTGGTATTTCTAGCATCTGCAGTTGGAGGTTATTGTCTGTTTGACTGGGTTAGGAGAATGTGGTTGAAAAGGAGCGATTTGAAGGAGGAAGCAGTTTGACTGATCATGACTGATCTCAGGAGGGATAGAATTCTTTGGCTAGTAAGGACTGAAAAGTTTGCAGTTGAAGACGGCCTAAGGCAGCAACACCCCCTGTCTACAACTCTTTTCAACCTAGCCCTCGAAAATGCTGTACGTGCTATTCAGACAAGCCCTAATGGCAATACATATATCAGCTTGACGCAACATCTAGCCTACGCAGACGATGTAGACTTTCCTAAGAAAGTGAAAGAATATCAAAAGTTTGGGAAAGGAAAGTACTCAGAAGAATATGACGACCTGTCTTCGAAAACGGCAACTGGAGAGTAAGAAAGAATGAGGAGCTGAAAGAAATGTTCTAAGAACTATATCTATAACTATATCTGGTTTCCTTTGTCAGAAAGAATCAGCTGAGGGGGCTGGGACATGTGGGGCGGATGCCGGCGAGTAGGACACATAAAAAGTTGCTGTAGGAGAAAGAATTGGAGAGCGTCCACGATTAAGATGGTAGGATAGTATGGAGAAGGTATTGAAAGAAATGGGAATTAAATGATGAGGAGAATCGCCCAGAATAGAGAAGAGTGGGGTAGGTTTGTGAAGGAGGCCTTTCTGGGGCTGTAGCTCCTAGGAGTGAGTGAGTGAAATGGTTGAGTTAGCCGTTAATGATTATATTTCTTTTAGTCATTAACACATCATTGGTAACACAATGTTACCACAATCCAAGTTATTGGTAACACAATCATTGTTTTGTGATAACACAGTAATGGTTTTGCTGATCATTCAGAAAGATAGATACGAGTATATGTCGTGAGAAAATTGAAATCTAATAAAGGGTTGTAAACAAATTTTTGTTTTCTATCATCTTCTTTATTTTATTATATTTGTGGTTGACCATAAAATGATATTATTTATTGACACGTCCATTTACAAATATTACAAAACATATAAAAAGAACTATAATAAATAAAAAATTAGCTTCTAATAATATTAATTCTAATAGTTAATGATAAAACTAGATAAAAAATAAAACAGAACACTATATGACAATGTACAAATTTTCATTAAAACACAACATAAAATAGTATATTTAAATTATCTTATTATATTTAAAGTATATTAATTTTTACTGAAAATTTTCAAACTATTTTGGTTCTATGGGAATCGGACAGGAAGGAAGTGAATGAATAGATGGGATTTGGGTTTCGGACTCAGTAAATATAGAGATTCTTACTGTTTCTAAGACAATGACAGTGCAATGCGGTGATTGGGCCGAGATCACTCATAGCAGCCAGGTTTTCCCTGTTTTTGGATACCTACTTTATAGTTGCTGGGTTTGCCCAGGCGGGTTTCCATACCCTAGGGTCACCTCTCATCTGAAATAACGGAATAAATAATATTCAGCCACAGCTGGGATTCGAAACCTGGATCCAGAGAACAGGATACTAGTGCTCTACCACTGGACTACGCCGCTTCCTTATTGATTATATATAAATATATATTGGTACAGTAAAAATCTATTGCCAAATTAATAACAGGGTCAATTTATAACGATCATGTTTTCCACATTACAGTAACCCTGCAATGGGTGCATTTATTTCTACTATTATTTATTTTACGATATAACGCGTATTATTATTACTTAAGCTAACAAAATTTATCGCATAATAATTTTGTATTAGTATTTTGTTTGTTATTAAGAGTGAATATTTAATGAGGGTGGACCATGATATCTAAAAAAGTGTAAAACAGTTGAAATCGGTAGTGCTATTATGACTTATAACGACATGTCACCAAGAGTTAAAACAAGTCCGTTACAAGTAGGCTGGCAGAAATGGAGAGATCAAGAAGACTAAGGTAAGAGATATATGTACCCGGCTTATTTCAGCATATTATAGTGTACATAAGCCAAAACTTGACAGAGAGGAGCATATATCCCTGTCAACTCTCGTTCTGTCTGTTCTGCTCCATTCTTCTAGCTGTTCTATTCGATTCTCCTTGCTATTCTATCCCATTATTTTGTTCTATCTCGCATTTCTCTCCCAACTTTGGCTATGAAGCACGGAGAGCTACTCACATAATACATCAGTAAATGAAGTATAATCACTATGATATTCTGCAGAAAGTCAATCTAATCGAGCTCATAAAACTAAAATTCGAAATCACTAATATCTGAAAGTAGTCAAGTGTAATATAAATTAGTTATCATACAGAAGAGGCATAGTAATTCCACATTGATATTGATCATTGTAATTAATAATTTCAAAGACATGGGATCACTTGTAACTGGGTGGCTAGCATAACAGTCTCCTATTCCAAAGGTCACGGGTTCAAACCCGCAGGTGGTCCTAGGATTTTTTACAGGGAGTAAAAAAAATCTTAGTTATGCCGTCCTTCGGAGGGGGCGTTAAAAGGTGGTCCCGAGCCTGTGCGATGTCAGGTACTCGTTAAAGATCCCTATCCTAATAAAACCTGGATAGGCAAAATTTAGGACTCCCACTGTAGCATCGTCCGATCAGCCATAGTAGCAGAAAGTGACGTTAAATAAATAAACAAACAAACGATTTCAAAGACATTAAGTTTATTAATGGTGAATTATCAAAAGGAAAGGAATGTAAACGCATATATTGGGTAGTAAAATAAGTTCGAAGCGTTTTTCAATATTTCAAATTAATCCTTTCAGTGTTTATAAAACAATGTTTAGTTGGTCAGCAATGTTTATATATTCTGAAGAAGGATTCGTTAAGGTGATTGTTGTGTTTTTGAAAAAAAAAAATTGTAATTATGAACAACTATTTTATTTGATTAATTAGAGTCATATAAGTAATTTAATGTGTTTTGAGAGAGACAACATGCCAACAATGCAAACATATTGACTGTGTATAATACCGATTATATATAATAGTGATGGTATGCATCAGTTTTAATCGATATCCCTTATCTTTAAGTGGTATTTTACTTGCTCAAAATGGGAAATAAAACCTTCATTTTCATGATTTAATGATTTTTTATTTCCGAAAAGGAAAATCTGCTGCAAAGACGGTTAGCAAAATTTGCAGTGTTCGTCCCGATGATGCCTAAAGAGAAAACACCGTCAGTAAGTGGTTTGCTCTGTTGAGAACCGGAAATTTAGACTTGAAAGATGCAAAGGGCTAGGATCGTCTTTTAACTGTTGATGATGACCAAATTCAAAAACTTACTAAAAAGATGTCAACATGTAATAGATTTAAATGGGTCATATATAATTGGTAAAAAAACGCTACGAACTTATTTCAATATAATATATATATATATATATATATATATATTATATATATATATTATATAAATAATATATATATATATATTTTTTTTTTTTGACTACTCTTTATTAGTTAATAACATCCTTCCGAATTAAAATAAGATCATTATGGATAATCTCTAATTTTTGAGAAAAAATATTTAAACATGTTTTTAATAATTAAAAAATATTAAAAGTAAGGTTATCTAAGCTATTTGTGTAATGTAACAGCATACTCTGGTACAATAATATTTTAATTAAATCGATTTTAGTATTTATTACTGATGATTGCATCGTCTGATGAGATCCTACAGGAAGCGTCAGCAGGCTGTTTATGGAATATACGAAAACTAGCTCTGGCAATTGAAAATTTAAATTAAATTATAATGAAAAAGTAAAGAAGACAATTGAAAAACAGTCAGAAACAAATATTCATGGTAAGTACTAAAGTGAGGTTAATTGTCTCCATTTTGTTCAGAATATTTTTGTAATTAATTAGATTTGTAGGTAAAATATATCTTCAGCAACCACATAACTTATATTTACCACAATTTTAAAATATTATTACAATAATGGTAAAAAAATAAATAAATAAAATAATTCTTAGATAAAACTGAAATTAAGTTAGAGGTATGGAAATATTACTTCTCATGTTTTTCAGAATGAACCAACTTGAAACCATACTACCGATATTTATTTTAAATCAACTAAAGTTGAATTTTTAACTTAGATAAAGTTATGCAATTTCCGATTTCGATCCGATGCAAATGTGGTCTAGATAGACATAGACGAAGTCAAGACCTATTAAGACATTATCGAAAGACTTCTAGAAAGATTCAGCTTCTAAAAAACACCCGAAAGTACTCGAAGAGACCAAATAGAGTAATAATAATCTTTTACTGAAGAGTCCTTTCCCGAGTAGACTGATATTGAGGTCGAATATCTAAACATTTAGAATTAATTTGTAATCGCCAATAGGCCCCATACCTCTAATCCTAATTAAGGAAAATATGAAAGGGCCACTATAGTAGCCCACTGTGTGCTAGATGGAGAAAGATGCCCTCTTGGAACATTTGCTTAAATTATTACTTAGCGGTAGCTTATGTCTCAGAATTTGTTAGCCGCTCCTTTGCTATAACAGAGGCTCCCCTCATCTCGATTTGGTGTACCACAGAATGTAACGGCTCCTTTATGAAGGTAGTATGTGTTGCTAGCGTATGTTTGAAGTAGTGTCCGACCGACGAGCAGCTAATGAAGCCTTAAGTTTTCTTATGTCCAGATTATCGTCTGCTGCCAGGGCTACTTGTCAGGGAGTCTCCGTAATCAAATAGATTTAATGTCTCCGGTAACCAACGTACCTCCCAGCTGATGCAGGTCTCTCAGAAAACGCGGTGGCTTCCTGTCACCGAGCTGCTTGTTGTCCAGAAGTCGGTGAATTAGTCTCCTATCGGATTCTCAAAACTGCGCATTATCCTGACTTTATGAGTTTCGCAAGCATCTGTAACTGGGGGTGTTTTTATTGGGCCCACAACCTCTCACATGGTTTCACAATCTAATTGTGCTATGACTTATTGATTTTTTTAAAATTACTTTTTACACCATGTCGCTCGAAAACATCCATTTGTAAACAAATAGTTTCCTTACCCAAATTATAAAATACCACTTAAGCCATCTCTACATGTTGGGGAATACATATGGGGTAAACCATCCCTAACCATCTCTTCGTCGTCTAACGTCTAAAACACATATTTTGACACCACTTTGTAAGTATATGAAGTACACTGATAAGAATATAAAACTGTAAACTCACAACTTTTCTGTATCTCGTCGGCGACACCGCTTTAGCCTGTTTCATTAACTATAATGAATCGGTTAGATAATAAAAACATCTCGTTTACCTAATAACTACGTTTCCTTTATATCTCAAAAAACTTCAACAACTTTTTTTATCAATATCTACTTAACTCCATTTTTTTTGTATGAGGTTGCTTTAGTGTTAGCTAACTGGTACACATTTCAGTAAATCTGAATGAATACTTTTAGAGAAAATATGAGACTAAACTAATTATATATTTAATATTTAAAGTAATCACAATCTCCACAACCCAGTCTTGGCCGCATCAAGACGTCGCCTCAACTCCTCACTGTCTTGCTCCTGCATCTCTCTCGACCTCGTCTGCCCATCTTAGCCATCTACGTCCGCGTTTTCTCTCACCATAGATGTACAAAAAGATAATTCTCTTTTGAATAGCGTCGTCCTCCATCCCAGCCACGCGCCCATTCCACCTCAACCTGTAAATTTTTATAAGGTGCTTCTCGACTAGTTCCTCGTACATATGGCACAGTTCTGCATTCTGCCTTAAGATCGTCAACCCTTACAGCTCCAAACATTATTCTGAAGAGTTTTCTTTCGAAGAACTGCAAATTATTAGCATCAGATTTAGACAAAGGCCATGTTTCTGAGCTAAATGCCAAAACAGGTCTGGTTAGCGCTTTGTAAAGCATAGCCTTAGTTTTTCTTGATAACAGACGTGATCTTAGTAAATTGACAATTACAAAGTAACTCATATTAGTAGTTAAATTAAATAAAAGTGATAATCTAACTAAATACAAACAAAAATAAGAAATATATAAAGTATGTGGCCAAATAGGTAACGTAATTTATGCGTGCGAGTGATTGTGCCGTGCTAACGCTTTGCTAAAGCATTCCGCTACCCATTTAAATAATTTAACTGAAAGATTCAGAATTAGTTTGATTTTTTTTTTTTTTTCCATAATCCTGATATTTGAGTGGTTTGTATCTTTAATGAGCATATTCAAAAACAACTTATTCTGTAATTCGTTTCATAGTCAACTATACTTCCATAATTTGAAACATTCAATTTAAATTATTGTTTAGACATATACCGTTGCTATGAAACAATATTCTGAAACGATTTAAAAAAACTCAACATTTACATTTAAATAATGAGATGATCAGATAACATCACAAAAAAAAAAAAAAAAAAAAAAAAAAATGGATTCCCATAGAAGCGCTAATAGTGACGAAAAAAATATCCACGGTTACAGAAGAAGGCCTCATAGCCTTATTGAGCAGAAATTAGGTAGTCAGTATGAAACTGTTGAAAACCTCTTGCCCTTCGATCGATACCTTACTTGGGCAGTAATGATATTGAAAGATACACCACGTACCAAAGGTATGTATTATAGTTTTTATTGGTAATCAGTGCACACACACATGGTAAGTAAGGAACTATTTCTTATTAAATTTAACACAATTAAAAATCATTTGTTAATGTATTAACTCAACATGGATTTCTGTAATGAAAGGTTTCAGAGTGTTCATTGAATAGTAGAAACCAAGAAGGTTACACTAATTGCACTTATGCAAATATGAAAGATACCACAGTATGATTATCTGTATTGTATTTTCATACAGAGTTTCGTAAATAATTCTACATTTCTTCTTCTTCCTTGGCGCACAACCCATTTCTAGGTCAGGACTTCCTGGATCAGCCTCCGCAGCTCCCCCGATCTTGTGCTTGTTCAGGGACCATCAAATTTCGAATGCCAAGAATGGCCCTAGCATCTTGAACCACTCTATCCATCCAACGGAGTTTTGGTCTGCCTCGTATTCGTTCCTTTGAATACCTCATACAGCTCTTGTTTCGATCTACGTCTTCATACCTGGCCTATGCAGACTCCCCCTAAAATATATTGCAGCCTTTTCAAGATACAGACTGAAGAGCACCCATGCCAGAGCATCACCCTTCCTCAGATTCTTCCCTAGTGCGGCTATTCTTCCCTAGCATGACTCCTTTTCCCTGGGATTGGGTAAACTTCCTTGGTTTAGGTACATCAGTTGAAACCAGTTAGTTTATATGACGTTTTAGAGTACGTCCTGAATCCAGCATAGGTAATGCTGGGTTCCCAAACATTGGACAACTGTCCCAAACACCAGGTATCCCTGTTGTTTTGATAAAAGTAAGCCTCAACTCTGGTCCCCTTTTTCAAAGAACGCGCCTGATTTAGAGCACTCATAGACTTCTTCTGAATAGGTGGAAAAACAAGGTCTAACCATATCTTTATTTTTCGGTTTAAATACAATTCTTCCGGTGAAAACTCACAAGACAGAGGGGTAGCTCTGTACAAGAAAAGTATTTTATAACTAACCAGCTGATTTCAAGCTCTAGGTGTTAGGCTCATCGTTGCATGAACAAGTATTTTTGTGGCGAATTTAATAAGAATTGGTCTTGTAGTTACGAAGAAATGCCGCGGAGGGCGGACGGCGGACAAACGTGTAGAGACGACGCTATCGACCATATGTTTTTTAAAAACAATTGAATTACTACTATTTTATTAGCTACATTTAATATTAAAAATTATATATTATATTCTTTTGATTTCAGTTTTAAACAAACTTAAAATAACAAATTAAATGAATTACAATTAAATAACAATAAATAAATTTAAATCTAGAAGGGCTTGAACACATGTAGTACGCAGTATGGGTGAGGAATATGGTGTTTTTTCTAGGAAGTTGCTTTAAGATATGGAGATTGTTTATTTATATAACGTCACCTTAGGCTACTGTGGCTAATCGGACGATGCTACAATAAGAATTCTAAATTTTGCCTATCCAGGTTTAATATAGGATATGGAGAATAATAAGATCATGGCCAAGAATTTGCGGGAAGGTAATTTTTAGATTGTGTTTGATATTTTCGAAGGATGAAATATTTTAGGAGGAAGGGCAATATAGAGAGCAATATCCAGTTCTGCTTTAATATATTCAGGGTGATTGGAATTAAGGATGTCAATATGCGAATTGTAATTTTCAAAAAGATGCTCAGCGAATGTCTGGGACTTGTCATTGTCAGATCTCGTCCAGGATTGGGATTAATTGAGAAGTGGATGATTAAAATCTGACGAATATCCTCTGAATATCAGAGCGCTGAGCTCTAAATAGATGCATTGAGTAAGGAGGAAGTCGAAGTGGCAACAGGAAATTTTAAACGTTATAAAGTAGCAGGAAATAAAAGTATCGTGAGTGAATTAATCAAGGAGTGTGGGGAAGCGGGCTTTCTTTCTAAAATACATAGTTTAGTTAAATAGATCTGAGAAAATGACCGAAGAATAGGAAATAATCGATACTCATTCCGATTCACTCAAAAGGGCCAAGGACGTATGTTAACAACTACAGTGTTTTCTCTCTTCTCCCAGTATAATAATAATAATAATAATAGGCTTAGCGAACCCGAAAGTTCGATGCCGATACCACCAAATTCCGCCTACACAGACTCGTCCAATGTTCACCATTTAAGCCCAAGCCCCCGAGATCAGCCTTAACGCAATCCTCCCATCTCCACTTCGGCCTACCTTTCGGACGCCTACCAGTCGGATCAGCAAATATCAACTTTCTCGGAATCCGCTCGTCATCGAGCCTAACAACTTTACTCGCCCATTTGAGTCTCGGCGATGCAATAAGCTCAATTATATTCACAGGATGCAAGTTCCGCAATTCCGCGTTGTGCAACCTTCTAAACTCCCCAGTGGCCTCATCTCTCTTTGGACCAAATATTTTACGCAATACCTTATTTTCGAAAACCTTAAGCCGTTGTTCATCCTCAAAGTAAGCGGCCACGTTTCACATCCGTAAAGAACCGTTGGAAGAATAATAGTTTTATAAATTCTAATCTTTAAGTTTTTAGATAGAAGCCGCGAACTAAGTAACTTAGCAACTGAATAATAACACGCATTTCCCACCTTTAACCGTGACTTTATTTCTTCCTGGATTTCATTTTTTCTAGTTATAATTGAACCTAAATACTTGAATTTCTCTACGTGTTCAAAAGTATGACCTGATACATTAATATCACCAAGATCGACACCGTTTCTGCTACTAATCATATACTTCGTCTTATCGGTATTTAATTCGAGTCCTATTTCTTTACCGGTTTTTATTAACACACTTGTAATTAGTTGTATGGTTTCCGTGTCTTCACCTAGCAGTACCAGATTATCGGCATACCCCAAAACCGGAATCTTGTCACCCATATTTAAGCCTTTCTCGGTACACATCACCTTTTCTATGACATATTCTAAAGCTAAATTAAATAACACAGGTGAAAGGGAGTCACCCTGTTTCAAACCCGATCGCACCTCAAATCTCTCGGAGTAATTATGACCGATTCTAACTTTATGGAATGTTTCCGACAAACACATCTCTACTAGGTTTACTAACTTTCTAGGTATTCCTTGTTCAATCATGATATTATATAGCTTCTGACGGTCTATTGAATCATAAGCCTTTTTAAAATCGATATAAAGTTGATGGACTACACCGTTGTATTCCAATTTTTTCTCTAATATTTGAGGTAAGGAAAATATTTGGTCAATAGTCGAGCGATTCCGCCTAAAACCACATTGGTAATCTCCGATAATTTCCTCAGCGTATTCCGTGATTCGACTAGCTAGAATTGACGAGAATATTTTATAGCATACTGGGAGGAGAGAGATCCCACGATAGTTGTTACAATCCGACCTCGGTCCTTTTTTGTGAATCGGAATAAGTATTGATTCTTTCCATTCTTCTGGCATCTTTTCAGTTTCCCAGATCTTTTTAACTAAAAAATGTATTTTGGAAACGCCCGCTTCTCCACACGCCTTGATTAATTCACTCGTGATATTATCATTTCCTGCAGCCTTATAACGTTTTAATTTTCCTATCGCCATTTCGACTTCCTCTTTACTCGGTGCGTCTATCCATGGTTCAGCGCTCTGATATTCAGAGATTGATTATTATTTTCCGTATTTAAGATGCCGTCAAAGAGTTGTTTAAATTTATTTAATATCTCAGAAGGATCCGCAATTATATTGTTATTTGCATCTTTAACCGCATTCAATAGAGGTTCAAATCTTTTACGCGATTGGTTTATACCTTTGTACATCTCTCTTACGTTATTTTCGTTTCTGTGTTTTTCTATTTCTATTATTTTGCCTTTAAGATACTCTCTTTTCTTATTTTTTAAGAGTTTTGAAGTTTCATTCTTTACTAACCGAAAATAAGCCACATTATTATCGCTTGGATTATTTAAGGAATTCAGTTTAGCGGTTTTTCTTTTTTCGCACATATTATGACAATCCCTGTCGAACCAAGGTTTGTTCTTTTTATTTTCGATTTTTCCAAGACATAAATTACCGACCTCTTTAATATTATCCCTGATCCCTTCCCATAATTTGTTTACATCTTCGTGTTCCTCGTCTGAAGATTCCAAAGCTTCGAACCGATTTTTTACTTCTATCGCGAACTGTTTTCTAATTTCGAGGTTGTTCAATTTAACTAAATCAAAATTCTCGGGACGAATATAGTTCGGTGTTCTCTTTTTTGTATTTAGTTTTTGTCGAAGTTTCGCGATTACTAATTCATGATCAGAACCGCATTCTGCACCCCGATACGATCTCACGTTAATTATGCTACTTTGCCATATGTTTTGTATTAAAACATGATCGATTTGATTCCGTGTTTGTCCATCCGGCGATGTCCACGTATACTTATGAATATCCTTATGTTTAAATGTAGTACTTTTGATTACTAGGTTTTTCGGAATGGCAAAGTTTATTAGTCGGGTCCCATTATCATTACTATATTCGTGCAAACTTTCTTTACCGATTGTAGGACGATATACTTCTTCCCTTCCAACCTTTGCGTTCGCGTCGCCTAGTATTATCTTAATGTAATTTCGCGGTAATTTATCGTAAACCGACTCTAGTTTATCATAAAATTCGCATTTTACTTCATCATCACTGTCTTCGGTGGGAGAATGAATGTTTATAAACGCGATTTTAAACCAACGCCCTTGAAATATAGCAACCGATATTCTTTCACTAAAGAACTGTACATCCCGTAATGCGGAAAGAAATCTATTCCTAATTAGACACCCGGTACCTAAACAATAATTAGATGAGGAAGATGGTTGGGGGTGCGGTCATAAATTAAAACCACACAATTTAAAAATAAGAGTTATTTTTATTATGTGCCGACGTTTCGGCCTACAATGTGGGCCTTCATCAGGGCTAAAAGAAACAAGATAACAACCAATGTAATTAGACTTAATAATGCGTTAGGTATATAATAATAATATGACAGTAATAAATTATGGGAACATAAATAATATTAAATGTAAAATGATAATAAGATGACAATTATAAAGTATGGAAATAAGGTGACAGTTATAAAGTATGGAAATAAACAAAATTAAGATGATAGTTATAAAGTATGGAAGTAGACATAATTGAGATGATAATATTGTAATGAGAATATATAAATAGAGACTCAGTAAATGAAAAAAAATGATAAAGGAAAAATATGTGAACAATTAAAATTTTAAATATTAACAATTATGAGTTGATATATGACGGTAATATATTAAAAACATAGTTAAGAGTATAGGTAATATATAAAAAAATATAGTCATTACAAAAGAGAAACAGTATGAATAAAAAATAATAATTTAAATTTTAAAATAATGTAATATTAAACTAATAATTATATGTCAGGATATGTAACGGAGAAATATATGAGTATGGAAAGGGGGAGAAAGAAATGGGCGATGAAAAAAGACCCTTATAAATAAGAAAAAATACTTACATGACGTGCAAGCTTTGCCTACGAAGTGATGTTTCTCAGTTTAAAAAACGCTCATTGCGTGGAACGGAAAATATGAGAACTAGAATGTCCGTTAGGAAAATTCCAAGAAGCTAAGTTATGTTTACTGATTCGATTGTTAAAAAATAGCCAAAAGTCATTACTTGAGAGTACTTGAGTTATTACTTATGAGTATTTGATAAAATTGTAAGAAATAGTGACGAGGTAAAGATTAAAAGATTTTAAGTAATAACGGATGACGATAATAAATGATGAATGATGATAAGGTAATAACGAATGACGATAAGGAGCTGTCGAAGGAAATGATAAATAAACAGTAATCTAGTAGGTAAACAAATAAATAAATAAAAAAGGGGAGTACGAAAATTAAATAAATATATAAATAAAAAATTGATAATAAATAAATAAAAATAAAATTATGAAGAGATGATCAGATGGTTGTTTAAAAAATGAGCTAGGGATGCTTTATTAAATTTAATATTTGGGAATAAGCTAGTGACAAGTTATGTTTGTCAGTCTTTTGATTAACAGGAAGGGGTTCTAGTTGTATGTAAATGCATTCTGTAATGAGTCGTTTGTCATGGTTGGGAACAGTGGCAAGAATGGATGTTTTATCAAAATCAAAGGAATGGTTAAGGGTTAAGGAATGTTCTGAAAGTTTTGAAGCGGTAGAATTTTTAGAGGAAATTGTATATTTGTGTCGGGTGATGCGATCTTTGAGAAGGTTTTTGGTTTCACCAATATAGGCAGAGTTGCAATTAGGAGTTCCGCAAGGGACTCTATAAACAATTTTTGAACGGTGGTCTGTTGGTATACTGTCTTTAAGTCGGCTGTAAATATTGGAGAGTTTGTAGTGGGATTTTAAAGCAAGTCTGAGGTTTGGATAGAAGGATTTTAATGATTTTTTAATTTTTTCTGAAAGAGAGGGAATGTAAGGTACGGATCTATATAAGAGAGTTGGTGATGATGATGGAGTAGAAAGAGAGGTTAATTGAGGTTGAGACTGATTTCTGTAGTTATTTATAAGTTTGTTTATGATCACGGTAGGGAAGTTATTGGCCAGGAGAATTGTCTTTATGCGGTTAATGTTGATGTCGTGGAAACGGGGATCGGAAAGGAAAAGGCTTCGGTGTATAAGATTTTTAGCAACGTTAATTTTTTGATGATGGGGATGTTGGGAATAAAAGTTTAATAGTCTGCCAGAGTAAGTCGGTTTTGTGTACCAGTCAGTGGATATTGTGTTATTAGGGTTTCTAATGATGAGGAGGTCAAGAAATGGGAGGGAATTGTTAGTTTCGGATTCAGCGGTAAAATGTAGGCGGGGGTGGTAAGAGTTAAAGGCTAAAAGTATGTCAGTAATTTTGTCGGGGTTAAGAACAAGGAGGAGGTCGTCTACGTATTTTTTAATAAGAATAATATCCTCAGGAAACTGAGGGATTATCAAATTTAGTAAATCGTTAAGGACAATATTGGCGAGGTCAGGGGCGAGAGGATTTCCCATAGCCAGTCCTGAAATTTGATTAAAGAACTGTCCATTGAATGTAAGGTATCCGGAATTGCAACAAAGGTTGAGGGATTCTAGGTATGAAGGGCAATTAAGTGAGGTATGGGGTTCAATAGAAGACCAGTTATCTTCGATGATACGATGATACATAGGGCTTTATCTATAGGAATATTGGTAAACAAGCTTTCTACATCAAAGGAAACAAGGATGTAATGTTCCGGAATAATGAAGGATATTAATTGTTCGCGGAGAAGAAAAGAATTTTGGATATCGTAAGGATTGTTGTGACTAAGATGTTGTAAAGAGGGTAGTAAGAATTTACTGAGGTTAACAGAGGGTGAGTTGATATTCGATGTGATAGGGCGGAGGGGGATACCTGGTTTATGAATTTTTGGGAGTCCATAGAAGCGAGAAGCAACGGAATTATAGGAAATAAGGTTTCTATAGCTGGGATAGTTTATAAATTTTGAATCTAAAAGAGATTTCAGGTGTTTATTGAATTTAGTTTTAAGTGAAGGGGTGGGATCGCGGGATATAGGAACATAAGTGGATCTATCGGAAAGGAGAATGTTCATTTTGTCATTATATTCGGAACGGTCCATGATTACAGTCTTGTTTCCTTTGTCAGTTCTGGTTACTATGATGTCGTCATGGGATTTTAGGAAAGCTCGGGTAAGAGATAAGTCTTTAAAGAATTGAGGTGAAAAATTTGATGGTGAGGAAGGTGGATGTTGGAGATGATTGGATATAATATTGCAAACAGAAATCCGTGACAACTCCTTATCGTCATTAGAATTGGATATAACATCGTCATTAAAGATAAATTCCAAATCAGTAATGAGTTGAGGGATAATTTTGATTGAGGTGTTGGGAGCGGAAAAATTTGGTCCTAAACTTAAAATATCTTTAACATAGGGTGGTAAAATGGTGGAAGAAACATTTTGAACCCAGTTTTGGTCTCCTTTAGGATAAATTTTATGTTTTATTGAATCTAGGTAGAGGTTATTATATTTTGTAATGAGTTTTTGTTTTTTTCTGCTTCTACTGGAATTGAATATGGATGATATGACTGTGTCGAGAATTGTAAGGTTGTTAGCGTTAATATAATTATTGAATACAATTTTAAGAGTGGATATTTTTTTATTTAGGGAATTAATCGGTACGATGCATTCTCTGATTTTGATATTTAGAAGGGATTTTTTAAAATTAAGAGCTAATGATGCTAATTTTGGAAAAGGCGATTTTGAAGTTATGATATGATTTAAAGAATATTCTATGAATTTTGGAAAAACTGCATTGGATCTGCATTTTAGGAGAAAGATCCTTTGTTCTAAACTGTTAGCTAGACGTTTGTGAAGATTGGAGAATAAATTAAACTGTGATTTAAAATGGGGGAAGGAGGATTTTAAGGAAGAAAAAGACAAATTTAATTGAGTAGAAGAAGAAACGGTTGGAGAGGAAGGATTTACAAGAGATACAGGTGAAATTTGATGACCAGAAAACGAAGTGTGAACTGAAGAATGTTGAGATGTCAAGGTGGGCCAAGAGAAGATCTTCTATTTGCTACTCGGTTACTACGGCGAAGAGGTAGATTACTATGGTGCAGAGGTTGGTTGTTATCTGCTTGTGGGCCCCAGGAGAGAGGATTCATAATGATGGAGTTTTGTTGACCGTAGAGAAATTAGATGAGGAAGAAGGTTGGGGGTGCGGTCATAAATTAAAACCACACAATTTAAAAATAAGAGTTATTTTTATTATGTGCCGACGTTTCGGCCTACAATGTGGGCCTCCATCAGGGCTAAAAGAAACAAGATAACAACCAATGTAATTAGACTTAATAATGCGTTAGGTATATAATAATAATATGACAGTAATAAATTATGGGAACATAAATAATATTAAATGTAAAATGATAATAAGATGACAATTATAAAGTATGGAAATAAGGTGACAGTTATGTTTTTAATATATTACCGTCATATATCAACTCATAATTGTTAATATTTAAAATTTTAATTGTTCACATATTTTTCCTTTATCATTTTTTTTCATTTACTGAGTCTCTATTTATATATTCTCATTACAATATTATCATCTCAATTATGTCTACTTCCATACTTTATAACTATCATCTTAATTTTGTTTATTTCCATACTTTATAACTGTCACCTTATTTCCATACTTTATAATTGTCATCTTATTATCATTTTACATTTAATATTATTTATGTTCCCATAATTTATTACTGTCATATTATTATTATATACCTAACGCATTATTAAGTCTAATTACATTGGTTGTTATCTTGTTTCTTTTAGCCCTGATGAAGGCCCACATTGTAGGCCGAAACGTCGGCACATAATAAAAATAACTCTTATTTTTAAATTGTGTGGTTTTAATTTATGACCGCACCCCCAACCATCTTCCTCATCTAATTTCTCTACGGTCAACAAAACTCCATCATTAAACAATAATTAACGCTCCCCCCGTACCAAATAGTATACTTTCCTTCTGTTAACGAACCCTCCCCTGGCCAGCGAACCTCTTGTAATGCAACGATATCTAAGTGGTACCCCTTAACTTCATTCGGCCTCTACAGCAAATTATAGGATGCTATAGATAGCGTAAATCTAAGAAAATAATATCTGTTTACTTAAATTTAGGCGAAGTACCGACAAAACCAAAAAACATTTATTGTCACGCTCGAAGCAACGAATGATACTGAACTGCACCAGTGGCGAGATGCCATTTGGCGTTGAACGACTCACCGCCACACACGCACACCTAATGTAACGTATTTTATTAAAGTACCTACTCATTAAACTGCGCTAGTTTTTTTGTCAAACATTGTTATAATCGGATCAATATTACAGATATTTGTTATATGATTACGGATTAATATTGAGATCGCGTATTAGTAACGGATCTAGTAAACGTTTCATGATGCCGGATCCGCCGGATAACCGGATCAGTTTTTTTCGGATTGTAATCCCTAATATTAACAAGCCGGATCACGGAATACGCTGAGGAAATTATTGGAGACTACCAATGTGATTTCAGGTGTAATCGCTCGACTATCGATTCCTTAAGACAAATACTATAGAAAAAGTTGGAATACAACGGTGTATTCCAACAACTTTATATTAATTTAAAAAAAAGGTTATGATTCTATAGACCTTCAGAAGCTGTATAACATCATGACTGAATAGGGAAGACCTAGAAAGTAAGTCAACATTTTAGCGATGTGCTTGTCGGAAACATTCCATACAAATGGAATGAGTCATAATTACTCCAAGAGGTTTGAGGTACGATCGGGTTTGAAATAATGTGACTAATGGTTATTTATTTAGTGTTAGAATATGTCATAGAAAAGGTGAGAAAGGTTTAAATCTGGGTGGTAAAATTCCGTTTCTGGAATATGCCAATGATTTGGTACTGCAAGGCGAAGACACGGAAACTATACAACTAAATAAAAGTACGTTCATAAAAACCGGTAAAAATAAGGGGTTCAAAATAAGTACGAATGAATGAAATGTAATAAATCATGATAAAATGTATGATTAGTAGCAGAAATGGTGACGATCTAGGTGATATTGATGTATCAGGATATAAAGGTTAGAATTTATAAAACTATTATTCTTTTGACGTTTCTTTAAGGATGTGAAACGTTGCCGCTTATTTTGAAGGATGAAGAAAGCCTTAAGGATTTCGAAGAAAAAGGCACTGCCTTATATATTTGGCCCAAAAAGGCCACTGGGAAATTCAGAAGTTTGCACAACGCTGAATTGCGGAGCTTGTACCCTGTGAGTATAATTGAGTTGATAGCATTGCGAAGACTCAAGTGGGCGTGTAAAGTTGTTAGCCCCAGTGAAGAACAAATTCTGAAAAAATTGGTATTCGCTGAACCGACTGGTAGGCGCCAGAAAGGCATGCCAAAGTGTCGATGGGAAGACTGTATGAAGTCTGATCTCGGGGACTTGATCTTGAACGGTGGTCATTGGACTAAACTGTGTAGGGATTATTTAGATTATTATTTATTTGGGTTCGGGTTCGGGTTCGGTAGGCCTGCTATTAATATTATTTGTATCTCCATTTACTTATTGAACTGAATTTCGTTAATTTAAAAAAAAAAAAAAAAAAAAAAAAAAAAAAAAAATATATATATATATATATATATATATATATATATATATATATTAACATTGTTTCATTGATATCATACCAGATGTTGGAATGACTATTTATATAATTGTTCCTATGGTTTCTGTATTGTCTTGTTTACAGATTACATCAACATCAAATCCCGTTAAGCAATATATTTTCTTTCTTTCGAATATCACTGCCGCATAGTGACTTTGTTGAATCGTATAAGTGACTCAAATAATTGCCTCTTGCTTACACACTGCCTAATAGCATTATCATAATTTTTGTTTCTTTTTTCTACAGAAATGGAAGTCACAAGAACTTGGCTGGAATTTATTGGAAAGAATCGTGACGTGCCAGTGATGTACGATTTTATCAGATTATTCGTTTTTTCGTTACATCTACGTTACAGAGTCAGGCCGTTTGATGCAAACCCTAAGGAAGCTTTCTTGAAGCAACCAAGGTTTGATGTAAGTATTACAAATTTCCTTAATAACTTCATGTTTTGAAAGTAAATTTAACGCAATATCGAACAGATGTCGTTATGTAATCGGTAATTTGTACCCGTAGTCAATCCATCGTTTAAATAGGTACCAAAGGCGTAGCGCACAAAATTGTTCATTCTTAATTTTAGATAGAATGTCACAATTTGATGAATAAACATTTCGTTTTGATAATTAACTACGAAATATTAATAAAAAAACATGGCATCGGTAAAACCAATAATGATAATATTATTGTTTAATATTTTGTAATAAACTAAGAAAATACTGCAAGTATCGTAAACATGAATAAAAGTAAGAGGCAATTGGATGTTTGTGCATTTTAATCCTGTCAGCGGAGTTTGAAAAAGGTAGAACGTTTGATAGACAACTATATAGATGAGTGTAATGATGAACGAATTTAAATTAATAATAATTAAGGGTGTGATGAAATTAATTTTTCGAAATTTCATAGAAAAAAGTTTTTCATTTTATGAGTGAAATATATGTTGGTGATGTTAGATCTGACCCAGGTACTTGATTAAATGTGTGAATAGTATTTATTATTGTGAAAGATATGATTGTTCGGGTGGCGGTCATAAAAGAACAGAAAATAGTTTTAAAAAAACAACAGAATAATAAATTAATTAAAATGTATGGTTATCAATTACATCATTATTATTTTGAAATGTATAATATATATTCAATTTATATACACTGCGCATATATTTTTGTATTTTGTAGGTTGTAAACGCTGGTAGAATTTTGATTTCAAGGCTTAATTCCCTAGAACAAAAGATGAGCACGGACGGCGATTTCGCTTGTCAGATACAAAGGAGAGACAGGCATTACTCAAAATGCCCAAAACCTATTTATGGCAAAATTAACCAACCGCAAAAGTTTTTTCCTCTCCTACATCTTTCCGATAACAAAGATAAAAATACTAAGGAATATTTTGCCACTCAAGGGATTCCTGGATTCGGCAGACATTGCTGGTACACAATTGCAGATGATAAATTCCCTTATTATTATGACCAACCTACAGAAAGGAATCGGAAAGATATATTAGGTCGTTTAGCAGACCATCTCCACAATGTGGAAAGGCGGAAACAGAGACCAATCACTGAGCGTGATATAGAAAGGTAATAATCTTTTTTATCAATGTTTTACAACAGAGAGAAATAGTTCGGGCGACGATCAAAAAGAAAATAATAAATAGTCGTTAACCATCTGTTGTTTTGCTAAGCTTTCGCATCACATTATTGGCCATCATGCAAAATAACTGTTCCTTGAGAAGCCATCATAATTTGGCCTAAAATCTGGATTAAAATGCTGGTGAAACAAGAAATGGTTGAAGACTATTTTGTTATTTTATTTTTGATCATCACAAGGACTATTTGTCATTCTGAATATCACAATGGTCATATATTGATATTATAACATATAATACAATAATACGTTAATGTGCAATGATATCTAATTAGGACTTGGCTCAAAATACAAAAGCCACTGTTTCTCTTTCGAATTTTTATTTAAGCCACTCAGTTTCTGTTGAAACTGTAAACATTTTTGTTTAGTTATTCAATTAATTTTCTTTACTTCTTTTTGTTTTGAGCCTTCTTACTCATACAAGAAAATTAATTAAAGAAATGCGTACAAGTCATTTATACGGGCCTAATTGAATTAGCTTATGCAAAATCGATTGTATGATGAATATTCAACCTCTATAAGGTTATACCAATACAAAAATGTATTCACATAATGAAGAATAAACAAACTACTCAAGAGAAGATAATTCCGGTTGCAGTTCAATGCAATCATTGTTGTGATCTCTCTCCTTCAATCGCCCTAAACATCTATATCGACAGTCCAACTGCGCCTCCCCACCTACATAAAAGTAACGATATCTATGTCTACGTAAAAGCCATAAAGTTCCTTGTTCATCCTAGTTTTCCATCCATCTCCATTGCTCACTGGGCAAAATAGTCAAAAATGTGAACAATTTAGGGGCCCGGTATATGTTTTACAACAGAGAGCCCTTTATATTATTTGTATGAAAGAAAATCGTGAGTTCCTTTAAACGCAATTTTACTAAATTTAGTCAATTTTATAGATACTGGAACATGAATGAAAGAGGGTCAAGCCTCTAGAATTATTGTCTCTTAACTGGGTGCGCACTGGCTCCGTTGCTCGTCCTCGTCCTCAGGTGTCTCCTGGGTCCTCGAACAGTGCGGACTGGTTCCGGCAGGCAGTGCAACACTACAGCGGGGGCTATGTCAGGGCTCTGGATGGAGATCCGTGTCGGCCGGCTGGTAGAAGAAAGAGAGAGCCCTGAAGGGCTCTTTCCTCTGAAGTAAATTCCTAGTATGGTAGGGCTAATTCCGTCTGGAGCGGACATGTTGGTATGGCAAAATATATTTTCTGTAAAATAATGCCTCGAGGAGGTTTAAATCCGACACTATTTCTATTTTTTGCTGAGGTGTTCAATTCTTGTATATGACCAGTTTAACTCCTTTGATAATAACCTGCTGCGGAGAGTCTTCAGTACGGTGAAATATGGCCGCCAATAGTCTTTTTCTTACCTCAGCATAGAAATCGTTAGCTGCTGTCATTAGGGATCCTAAATACGTGAATTCGTTCATCCCTGAGAATGTGTTAGGACCTCAAATTAGTTTCTCATCGCCATCATTCCCTGTTTAAATATATTTCCTCTTCCTCTCGTTTATGGACATTCCCATCGGTAAGGCAGCATCTATGGTTTTCTCAAAGGTTTTCAACTATGCATATCTTGAAGTCCTGTTTGTTTGAAGTCTTATTCCTATCCCATTATCCCCATATTGAATTCCTTTTGAACTTCACTCATTTGTTTGATAATTGTAATCAATTCCAATGTTCGGCGGCATTGGATGTTCTACATGCCCACAGTTGCTAAATAAGATTAATAATATAAATATGTTTAATAAACTGATACATGAAAAATAAAGTATAAGTTAATGCGGAGTGACAAAAACTCTCTAACTCAAGTTAGTGAGTAAATTAAAGTAGCAACTAATAATTCATAATCATAGATCATCAAGTAACAGAATTTTATAAATGTAGATTGGTCGGTTGTAATTTATGAAGAAGAAATGTATAAGGACAGTTTTTACATCTCTTCAATGTTTTAGATTCAAGCTTACCACTCGGGATTGGTGGAATTGGCGTAATCCAGGCACTTCATATGGAGCTGATGAATCTGGTCCTGAAAAAGAGAATTTCCGATGGTATAGGCATAGTATTCTTAATAAAGGCGTCAACTACAAATTGGACAAAAAACACATCAAGTATGCATTTTTACAAATTTTATGAAAAAACTTATATAAGAAATAACATATGATTTCATAAAGAAATATTTTATCAATGAATAAATTAGTATTGCATCAAAGAGGCTTAGTAGGATCGATAATGAAATTTATAAATACTGGACTATAAAAAATTATTAATTAATAATCAGCCTATCAAGTTATCATATAGGGATATATAACTCCAGCATTAGCGCCAGCAGGGCTCTTACTCTGCCACCGAATGCTCGAACACATCCGTAGAAGTTATGTATCGTGTCATGTTATGTTATGTATCATGTATCGGCATCTAAGTCCATTCAGCTGTTTTCAGCACGGGAGAACATAATTCTCTACCTTGGCGTAACATTGGACAGGCTTCTAACCTTCTCAAGTCACGTTCGGGAGAGAAACAAATTGGCTCGATTGCACTTGTATAGACTCTCTTATACGCTGACGTTGCAGTTTTTATTACGATTTAAATTGCAAATATATAAGTCCATTATTAAGTCAACTCTACTCTACGGTGCACATCTTCTTCGCTTTATGTACAAGTTGAATTTCCAGACCCTTCAGAACTCCTTCCTTCGGCTGTTTTTCAGAGGTACTAACCTTCAAAGAGCTATAAATGCCAAACACGAGTAGCTCCAGCTCCCTTCAGGGCCTGAGTAAATTGACGGGGGGCACTTTTCTTTTTAGACCATTTTGCAGTTTGTCACAGCTTTTCTATCCTTTGAGAATTTGCTAGTTTCAGGATCGATAATTTGAAAATTATAATTCACACTTTGATTGATATACCTTCAATCCTATCAATTTCTGAAAGCTTTTCAACAATGGGACACGATAAAACTGGCAATATTTTTTTGTTTTGTGAAAAATGTCTATTTGAGTTTCTTCTTTGATTCTTTGTGTGGCATTATGTTAGGAACTGGTTCAAGGAAGAACTGCTCTGTTTCCTGACAAATACCACTAAACCATGTTGGGACAATACTCTCCCAACATTAGCGAACAGACAAACTTTCTTCTATTTTGACTTACGGTCAACATTTCTTGTATTCTTCTCAACCTTTCAAGCACACACTTTCCTCATATAACCACTCCAATCTACAAAATTTTTTTGGACATATTTAAATGGAAAAACTGGTATTGGTCAATTCCTCAGCCTTTTAATCAGTTATATTTTCTTATTTATTACTTTTCACTACATCTGGCATTGTAACGCATTCTGCATATCATGATCGGATGATGTAAACACGATATTAATGAGGATATATATACAAGGCAATCAATCATAAGATCAATTTTGCATAAAAAAATTAGTCCATATAACCAATTAGTACCAAAAATATAATTAATATTTTAAATTTAACTGTTGCCAAATCCTCTTCTAAATCTTATTGTAACATTTAATATTTTTTTGTAGTATTAACATGTTATATTTCATTGAACGTTTTTTCTTGTTTTTTAGGAAAGTTATGGATGACGAGTTTAAAGAAGTCACTTTAGGTTACCGACCGATTCCTAAGTGCGTTCTACGAAACGTACTCGGGCTCGATATAGAAGGTATGTAAAGGACACATTTATTTTTAACTTTAACTTATCTGTATACAAAATATTAAGCAAGTGAAGAATCGGGATCGTGAAAATTTCCGAATTTGAGTTTTTACTTTTCACACTCAAAAAAGTACTCCTTAACTTCCTTTTCTTACTAAATTATTTTTCTTCACAATCTTCACATAGTTTTTCTACGTTTCGGAGTTCTTTCCCCATTATCAAGACTTTTTTTAAAATCACTTTTTAACACACTACACATTATATTACATATCTAGCTTACTGCTATTCGTTTACTGGCTTACTGTTAAAAATATTCATCATTTATTTAAAATTTTCTCAAATATATTTTATAGGAATAATATACTACTTACATTGCCTTGTTCTTTATTTTTTTTTTTTTATTATAATATTGCTTTATTGGGAAATAATACAATCTGCCACTATCTTGGGCAATAAGTATTAGGGCTAAAAGAAGTCATTCATACCATATGTACAGAGTAAAAACAAAACAAAACAGACGTAACAATAAATAAATAAAAAAAAGTAATAATAAAATAATGCATAAATAAATAATAATAATAAACAAAAAAAAAAAAATATATATATATATATTATATATATATATATATATAATAACATAAGATGAAATAAGATAAGTAAACTAAAAATAAAATATAAAGTAAATAAAATCTTGGCCACATTCATACCTATATACATTATTTACATACTGCCCCTGGGAACCCCGAATCGAACCCCTACACCCAGAAGTGGATGGAGTGGCACAACACCATGAGTTCCCAGCGCCTCTCATTCAGCCGCGTCACCAGTCTAGCCAGTGGAGACTGAGTGAGGGCGCTAGAGCCACACACTCTCAGGCATGAGTGGAGAAGTTGGCCATTGCCAGCACTCCAGTTGCATTTTTATAGGAGATCTCTCGGCCACTGCCGCCTCAGCCTACGAGGAGGGTTGTAAGGATGGTTGGTACTAGATAGGGATTGTGCCAGAGGATTAGGAAGAAGAGTAAGTTTCTGGTGGAAGGTTGAGAATTTAGATGGGATGAGATCAAGGACGTAAGGGATCTTAAGGTCATGATGTAAGGTCTTGTTTGTAACATAATAGGGAGCATTGACTATTGTTCTAAGGACTTTGGACTGAAAGGATTGGATACGTTTGATGTTCGAAAATTTAGTAGTTCCCCATAGTTCAATTCCGTAGGTCCACATTGGTTTGAGAATTGTCTTGTAAATCAATAGTTTGTTTTCAATGGAAAGTTGTGATGTTCTGTTCAGTAGTCTATATAATTGTCCGTATCTTCTGTTGAGCTCTTGTCTTTTAAGTCGAGTATGTGGGTTCCAGGTCAGTCGTTTGTCTAGTAAGAAACCCAGATACCGGACTGTGTCGGAACAGGGAAGTGGTATGGAGTTAAAATGAACTTGTGGACAGGATTTGCGTCGGAGGGTGAAGGTGACATGCTTACTTTTGGATTGATTGACTTTGATACGCCATTTGTCGCACCAATGTTCAATCAAGGAGGTGGCTCTGTAGATGGGAAGATGCCAGTTCTGGGTCTGGATGGGTTGATAGAATGGCAGTATCATCGGCAAAAGATGCTAGGAAGGTATTAGGATCTAAAGGTATATCAGCTGTAAATAAAATATAGAGGATAGGACCTAGGACGCTTCCTTGAGGTACGCTGGCCTCGATTGGGTAACAAGTGGAGAACTCTGAACCACAACGGACTCTGAAGGAACGGTTAGCGAGATAGGATCTTAGGTTTAGATACAAGGATTGGGGTAATTGGGATTTTAGTTTGAAAAGCAAGCCATCGTGCCAGACCCGGTCGAATGCCTGAGCAATGTCCAGAAAGGCACCAGTGCAGTATTGCTTGTTTTCGAGTGCAGAGGATAAATGGTCTACTACTCTTAGACCTTGCTGTACAGTGGAGTGCCCAGAGCGGAATCCGAACTGGTGGGAAGGAATTTCAATTAAATGTAGGATACGCTTAAGTAGGATTTTTTCAAATAATTTTGAAAGGATAGGGAGGAGGCTGATCGGTCTATAGGATGAGGAGTTGTTGGGAGGTTTACCAGGTTTAAGAAAGAGGATAATAATGGAGTGTTTCCACAACAGAGGAAAGTGGGCTGTGCGGAGGATACAATTATAAAGGTAAGTAAGGAAAATAATTGCTTTTTCAGGTAGTTGTCGAATGATCTTGGAACTGAGGAGGTCGTGGCCAGGAGATTTATGAGGTTTTAGTTTATTTATAAGGAATTTGACCTCAGAGGGATTAACAGCTTTCGGCGGTAGAGAGAGAGAGGTATTGGTGAAGAGAGGAATTCTTGTACCCTATCTGTATGAGTGGAATTGTGGTTGGGATGGGGGGTGAATATGTTGGAGAGGTATTGGGCAAACTCTTCAGCTCTAGTCTCCTCTGACGAAGCCCAGGAACCATCGGTACGTCGGAGTGGATGGGTGATAGTATGGCGTTTAAGAACTTTTTTGGTTATTCTCCAGTGAGAATTATCGGTAATGGATAATGAGGAGAGGTAAGAATTGTAGGAATGGGATCTAAAGGAATCTAATTTCTGTTTGACTAATTTGGTAAAATAGTTGTAGGATTTCCGATCGTCTGGGTGCCTGGTTCTTTGCCAGAGGATTCTGGAGCGTCGCTTAGTATGGATGAGATCTAGGAGGTCTTGGGGTATTGGATTCTTCTTGTGGTACAGAGGGGAAGGAGAGGGTGACGATGCATTCCAGGCTGCTTGTTGGATCAGGGCAGTGAAGGAATTAACGGCATCTAGTTCTTGAGGAGATTTGAGGGATACTCTGAGGTCTATTGCGTCGGTTATGATTTCACGGAAGAGAGTCCAGTTAACTGGGCCTCTTAGGAATGACGGTGGGGGGAGTTTTAGTACAGGTGATAATGAAAGAGTTAGGATAAGAGGGCTGTGATCTGAGGATAGGTCATCGAGCCGGGATACAGAATGATTTAGCGGTCCTAGGCCTTTGTGGATGAAGAAATCTAGAAGGTCGGGATTACGGTTAGGATCGGTGGGCCAATAGGTGGGAGAGTCGGGAGAGAGGATGTTACTATGGGTGGAATAGAGTGCAGACTGCAGTGTTCGCCCCGAGAGTTCGTAGTTCTGGCTCCCCACTGCTGGTGTTTAGCATTTAAGTCTGCACCTATGAGGAAATGATGTTCTAGGGAATTGAGGAAGGAATTGAATTGGACTGCGGAGATCGGTATTTTAGGTGGGGAGTAAGCTGCTACCACTGTTAAAGGAAAGTAACTAGTTTGTATTTTTATAGCAGTGGTTTGAAGAAAATCATGAACTGGTAGGGGAAATGGGTGATGGGAGAGGGAGCTATGAATAATGACCGCAGTGCCAGCATGAGCTGTCCCATCAGGGTGGTCAGTTCTGTATATTTGGTAGTCAGGGATGTTGAATGATCGTTTGTTAGTCAGTCGTGTTTCAGTTATGAGGGCTAGGTCGATATGTTTGTCATGTAGTAGTGTAGTTAGTTCGTTGACGTGGTTTCGAACACCATTCGCATTCCAAAGGAGAATGGAGAAGGACTTTATCGGTGTCATTTATGGATTTCTAGGTACTTGGATCAGGTTGGATACTAAGTTTGTTAGCAAAGAGATGAGAGGGGTAATAAGAGATTTGAGCTCAGACAGGAATGTATTCATGGTGGCAGTAATATCTGTAGAGGTGGTAGGAGGAGGAATGTAGGAAATTCTGTGTGGGCTGGACTTTTGGGTATCGGTCCTAGGTTGAGTGGTAGGATTATGTGGATGTTGATATTGAGGGTAGGAATCTTGAGGTTGGGGATGAGGTCGAGGCTGCGGTTGGGCCTGAGCTTGTGGTGTCTCATCTTCTTCCAGCATTTGAGCATATGAGACCCCAGAGTTAACGATTCTGGAGGGTTTTCTTAGCGGTCTAGGAGTGAGGTCTTGACGAGGTACTGCCTGCAGTCTTGACTTTAAGAGCTTGTAGGTCTGGCACCCCTTGTAGTTAGCTGGATGCCCTTGGTGACAGAGTGCGCAAATTGCAGGAGTTTGTCTTGTTTTGGTGCATTCCTCAGTCTTATGCTGTCCACCACATCTGACGCACCGGGATATATGATGGCAGTACCGTTTTGTGTGTCCATATGCCTGGCAGTTATGGCACTGAACTATGTCTTTTTTAATATATGGCTTTTCTACTACAACTCTTGTGTAGTATAGGCGATTGCGGAGTAGATGTTTTCAACCCCGGGGATCTTTCAAGATCAACAAAAAAGAGAGGTAATGGTATTTTGTTACTTTGTCCGGGCTGTTCTCTATTTTCCTTGGTAACATTGACAATTTGGCGGATTTCAAATCCCATAGATGTCAGTTCTTCTTTGATGGCATCTGTAGGCGTCGAGGGGTGCAGGTGTCTTATCACCACCCTAAGAGCTCTATCTTCTTGTAGCTGGTATGTATGAAAGTCAGCTTTCGTGTCACACAGATATTTGACTATTTTTCGGTAAGTCTCTGGGGTGTCTGGCATCAATTTTGTGTCATTTATACGACTCACACAAATGTATGTTCCAGAGTCCGCGATATTATTTAATTGTTGACAAAGGAGTTTGAAATTTTTGATATTTTTGATAAATATTGGAGGCGGTTTAGCCTCTCTGGGAGCTGGTGCTGCCTCCATGCCGTCTTCGGGGGTGTTAGATAACGCCTGATATGGGTTGGGGGTGAAGAAAGGAGATTCTTCTGTCATAGCCTGTGAAGAGGTGCCAGGTCGGGGCTCCATGTTTTCTACTGAGCTGCCTGGTGTTACGGTGTTATTAGCCTTCGTTGTGATTTTCTAGATTTATTTTTTGGCGGAGAATTAGTAGGAGTAGTCCCTAAGCTCCTACTTCGTTTATTGCTAGTCGCTTTACTCGACATCACCATATGAAAATATCTCATTTCATATTGGCTACGAGCGATGAAATATTATTGTGAAAGAAAAGGCGGAGGAAAAAAAATAATAATAATAATAAAATAAATAAAATAATCTGTCCAGTAGTCGTAAGTAATTACGTATGCGCGGAGAAAATTGACTGGCGAGAAGTACCCTCTCTCTTGGGCCTCTGAAGGCTCACTGGCTCCAAGTGGGAGTGGGGAGGATGTCCAAGATGTCCAGGTGTCTCCAAGCCTTATCTCATAGACTGTTATTGAACTGGTCAATACGACTTAATAATCAATTGATTACTCACCGATTGTAGTTTCTAATGAAAATAGAGGTGATGTGATTTTACTACACTAAGTTTATCACTTGCTAACTAACTATATCACAATGAGATAATGAAATTTTAGAGAGACGAGATAGCATGTGGTTAATAAAAGTAGCGCTTGCGCAGAACTGTGTTCTTTATTAAAATTTTTAAAATGGTTTCTTTTGATTCATCCATAAATGAAGTCAGAATTTAGGCTAAATCCGATTGTCCTTTGAATTTTATGTATTGAAGGCTAATAGTTATATGGATTTTTTAGAATTATTTATATTTTGGAGGACATATTTATAAATACTTATTATTATATAGGATATATATTTATATATCCTATATGTTTATTTTATATAGGATATATTTATAATATATAGGGATGTTCCATGTCGAGCGAAGCTGAATCATCAACCATAACGCCAGCGATTTCGTATTCCTTTTCTTATTGAAACTATGTTCCTCATAAAGGAGTAACACTAATGTAAAATAAATGTATATTTAACAAATACTTATAGAACCAGTTCCATCTAAATTAATTAATTTAATTATTTTCTAAACAGGCTCGAATAATTTACTGTAATACAAATTTAACAAATATTACAAACTTTTTTTTTTAGTTGGGGACTTGTAGAAATAGTTTACACCAATCTAAATGTAATCGAATTCGACAACTACTTATACTTTTTTTATGTATTAATAAATGCTTTATCGATGTTTTTCAGATTCAAGTTTTTCAAATGTAAAAATCAGAAGGAGTCATTCTCGAAAATACGGTTCTCGTTCTCCAAGCTCTTCAGCTAAGAAGGCCTCGTTATCAAAGTGGTAATTAAATTAATTATCATATAAATTATATTAAAATGTTTAATTGTTCATTCTTATATTCAGTTTCACTTGCCTATATAATTTTATTTTTTGTCTTTGGGGAAATCCTCCATATAAATACAGTGGGTCATTGTTTGTAATACAAAGTTATACATTTTCTTGATATTACTATATCATGATATTCTAAGGATATTATTGTAACAATTACAATAAAAGATTTGTACAAACGTAAATACAATTAAAAAAACAAAAATAGAAACAAAAAATACTCGATAAAGTTAGAATAAGAAAGTTTTTATACTTTAACAACTGGATTTAAAAATCCCATTAAAAACTAACAAAGAAATAGACCTTGCCATTAAACAATTTACTACATCAATAGAAACTGCCATACACAAAACCACATCTCACTATAAAAGTAGGAATTCTGATGAAACGAAATTGCCAAGACATATTCGCCTCTTATTAATTGAAAAACGCCGAGCAAGAGCGAAGTGACATAGAACGAGATATCCATCAGACAAAACCCACTACAACAAACTGACTAACAAACTTAAGACAGAAATACGGAAATTCAAAATTCAAAACTTTCAGGACTTTACAGAACACCTAACAACTTCAGACAAATCATTATGGATCACCACTTCAAAACTACTAAAATACAAAAGCTTCAATCATCCACTTCTCACTGACTCCAAGACTTGGACACGCTCCGACGAGGAAAAATCTCAAACATTCGGTGAACACCTTTCCAGAACGTTTAATCCTCACCCTGGTATCCTTAACCCAATCTACATCGCACATGTTGAAGCAGAACTAACTTTTCCTCTTCAAATGTCACTTCCTCCCAAGGCGTTTCACCCCTCTGAAATCCTTTACATCATTAACAAATTACCATCCAAAAAAGCTCCTGGCCATGATCTTATCACATCTCAAATCCTAAAACAGCTCCCTCGCAAAGCAATCCTTTTCCTCACCTACATATACAATGCCACACTCCGCTCTACCTATTTTCCTGGCACCTGGAAACATTCCATTATCAAAATGATACCAAAACCCAAGAAGCCACTTGAAAACCCATCATCCTATCGTCCTATTTCTCTTTTACCCATTATTGGAAAAATTCTAGAAAAACTCATCCTAAAACGCCTTTATCGCATCCTTGATTTAAATAAAGTGATTCCTGACCACCAGTTTGGATTTCGGTCATCTCATTCAACTATACAACAGTGCCATCGTGTGGTGGATGTAATATCTTCCACATTGGAACGCGGAATGTACTGCACTGGAGCCTTTCTCGATGCAGAACAGGCTTTTGACAGAGTTTGGCATCCATGACTGCTTTACAAACTTCGCCAATTCCTCTCCCCAACGTATTTCCTTTTAATCCGTTCCTACCTTACAGATAGAACTTTCCAAGTTCAACATAACCTCTCCTACTCATCCGTATTCACCCAATCAGCCGGTGTAACCTCAAGGTAGTATCCTGGGTCCGATCCTTTATACAGTGTATACAGCTGATATTCCCATCCAACCAAACACTACCCTTACCACCTTCGCCGATGACACATATTGTTTATCTGTGAATAATGATCCTGTTGTTGCATCCCAAATCCTACAGAACCATCTATCAGCCATCGAAGAATGGTGTCAGAACTGGAGAATCAAAATAAATCACATCAAATAACCTTCAATCTACGACATAAACCTGTGACTTCCTGCCCCACCGTATCCTTTAACAACATCTTACTAACTCCTGTTGAACAGATCCGGTTGGTTGGTTGGTTGTTATATTTTATTGGCACAAAACATCTCGGTCATCAGTGCCAGACACTCATTTTTAGAAACTAATTTAAGGTTAAATAATGAACAATTGTTTTACTAAAAAAAACAATAACAACAAATAGTTGAAAACAATTAACTAATAAGAACAATCAAATAAGAATAATCACTAGTAAGAAAAAATTTAACAGCATTAGAAAAGATAAACATATATCAGGTTAAATTACAAAAAAAAAAAAAAAAAATAAATAAAAAAAAATAAAAAATAAATAAAAAAAAATATAAAAAAAATATATGTATATATATATATATATATATATATATATATATATATATATATTTATATATTTATATGTATGTAGATAATAAAGTTAAAAATTAATTAATTAATTTAGAAAATAAAATAATAATAATTTTAAAAATAATAATAATAGTAAAATACAATTTTCAAATCTGCTTGTAAAAGTCCATTTTCGTAAGAAATGAATGAACGGATCCGGTACTTAGGACTAAACCTAGACAAACGCCTCACATGGCACCCTCATATAGACTGAAACGTCAGGAAACTGCTCAGGAAACTTTGCGGTATGCTCGTAGATACCGATTACTACAACACTTACTCGACAAACGCTCAAAACTTTCTATTTACACAAAAAACTAATTTATATAACCATTATAAGGCCTATTTGGACCTACGACATTGAGTTATGGGGGTCCACTAAACCATGAAATTCAATTCAATAATAATTGAATGAATGATTAAAGCCTTTATTGCAAGGATAACATTTAAAAAATATAATATTAACTTTTAGTTCTAAAATAATTTCTAATATAATCTAATATAATTTCTAATATAATCTAATAAAAAGTTCTCATATAATTGGAAAAAAAAAAAATATAATGCTATGTGAAAAATAATAATAATGCATATACTTGTTAAATGAAAAAAACAACAAAAAAACTATATAATTAATGTTCCTTAGTTGCTTAAGATATTTACAATATGTTATCCCTAAAGGCCTCTCCTTACGGAGGTGATGGTCTAACTTCCCCGGTGACCAAACCTATTGGGAAGTGGAGTTGGCCATTTCTTTGCAAAGGTTCTTCCATTTATCTTTATCCCTCGTTGTTCTCATCCAATTAGTTCCGACAGCTAGCTTCAGAGTATCTCTCCATCGTCTACATTGTCGACCCCTTCTTCTCTTCAGGTTGTAAGGAATCCATTCAGTGACACTCAGCGACCATCTTCCATCTTGAATCCTGGCCAGATGATCTGCCCATTTCCATTTAATTTTCCTTATTATTTCTTTGATGTCGCCTATCCCAGATTCCTTATGCATAGTAAGGCTTTTGATTTTATCTCTTTTCCTGTAGTGCAAAATGCTTCTCAGGATAGAGTTTTGCCATACGCTTAACCTTGATTCCTCATTCTTTGTCAATGCCCATGTTTGACATCCATATGTAATTGAAGGGAGAACGCAGCTTTCAAACATTACTTTCTTAGCTTCTAAACTAAAGTTTCCCTTCATTACTTCTTTTAGGAGCCAGTATTTTTTCCATCCCATCGTTATTTTTCTTTGCATTTCTTTTGCCATCCGGTTATGAAAAGATACGAGCTGTCCGAGGTAGACGAATTCGTCCACATAACCTAACGCTACATTATTAATTTGTATTTCCTTCTTTGTACTATTTGTCATCAGTACCGTTTTAGAATAGTTTGGGACCAGACCTGCTTCTGCGCTGTGGATTAGGAGACTTTCTAACATAGTTTTCATCTCTTCAACATTTTCCGAAATCAGTACTATATCATCTATAAATTTCAGATGATTCAGCTTCCTCCCATTAATGTTGCAACCTTTTTTGCTCCAATCCATTTCTCTAAACACTTGCTCCAGAAGTGCTATAAACAAGGATGGTGATAGCGGGTCTCCCTGTCTTACTCCTCTACTTATATGAAAGTTCGGTCCCTTTTTCTCCATTTCAATATAACCTTTATTCCCATAGTACAACCTTCCTATGATTGATATATATTTCTCTGAAAGTCCTAATTGTTTCAATGCCTCAATAATACTACCGTGATAAACACTGTCAAAGGCCTTCCTGAAATCTACAAAACAAAAATACAAAGTAAAATTATACTCTTTACTTTTTTCTATTAACTGATTTACAACTTGCAGATGATCAATCACCGAGAAAATTTTTCTATAGCCAGCTTGTTCTACTGATAGATTTGCAGTAATGTATGGAGCTATTCTTCTGCTGATAACTGAAGTAAATAGCTTGCCTATTGTGGAACAGAGGGATATTGGCCTATAATTATCAATTTTAGATTTATCACCTTTTTTGTGCAATAAAATTATTTTTGCGGTTTTCCACTCCTCTGGAATATAATTCTCTACTAAAATCAAATTAAACACCTTACATAACTCTACAGCTAAAACCTCTCCTCCTGCTAATAAAACTTCATTTCTTATTCCATCCGGTGCTTTTTGAGTTTTTAAATTTGAAATAGCTGCCATAATTTCCGAGCTTCATATTTCTGGAATGTTTCCTCCAGATATCTGTAGTGTTTCTCCGTAATTACATCTGTAATTATAAAGTTGCCTAAAATAATCTGTTGCTATTTCAACAATATCTTTTCTTTTGGTAACCTCTTTACCTGCCTTGTCCTGAAGTGAGTAAAACCATTGTTTGTTGGGAAATAATTCCTATAAAATTTTTGAAAAATGTCGAGGTGATACAAAATCTAAATTATAATACCGATCATAGATTAGTTAGAGCTAAGATTTCTACCGGTAAATTAAAAAAAGACAAGCCCTTTAAGATCCTAAATGAGGGGATGAATTTTAATATTAGTAATGCTGAGGAATTCAGAGCTATTTTGAAAAGAAATTTAAGTAAGATATAGAAAAAGAGTCTTCTCCACATACAGTGCAGGAAAAATATGAGAAAATTATAAAAGCACTTCAGGAAAGCTATAAAAAATTAGCTTCCTCGACGGATGGTAATAATAAGAAAGACAAACTATCGCAGGAAACTAAAGATCTTTTGAAAATTAGACGGTCACTACAAGCAATAGAAATGAGCTGGAAAAAAAATCAATTAGCTGAAATAAATAAATTAATCAGGAAAAATATTAAAATATACATAAAGACATACAATGATAAGATAATACAGGATATCATTCAGACCAATAGATCAAGAAGGAAAAAATCAAGAGAGAATTATTTCCCAAATAATAATTAAAAGACTTTAATTAAATTTAGCTTATACGTTATCAATCCAGCTGCTCTGCTAATACTGACTTTATTTTATCATTTACATGAATGAATCGATTAAATCGATTACAATTTACTAGATTTAACAATATATCATGTAGGCATATATACTTAGCACCCCCTCCCCAGTTCACAACGTGAACTTAGAGTTCAAAACTTTTATCTTTAAACAACTTAAACACTAAAATAATATTGGGTTGATGCAAAATTAATGCAGGTTTTTAGTAGGTATTGTAAATACGCCATATCTTTACTTTAACCATATATATTTAATCAAATAATTTCCATCTGAATCAATGCACTTTTGCCAACGTTCAACAAGCTTTCTTATTCCACAAGAAAAAAAATCCGAATCCCTGGACTCAATGAAATCACGAAAAGAATTTTCAATGTCGTCCTGGTTTTGAAAATTTTTCTCCCTCAAAAAGTTGTCCAGATGCCTGAAAAAGTGGAAGTCTGTAGGAGAGAGGTCAGGTGAATAAGGCGGATGTTGGAGAACTTCGTAGCCCAACTCGTGCAGTCGTCGAAGCGTTGGTTGTGCAACGTGTGGTCTGGCGTTATCGTGGAGCAGGATCGGCCCCTTCCGATTCATCAATGCTGGGGAAAGACGTTGCAATTTTTGATTCATGCTGTCAATTTCTTGACAGTACTTGTCAGCAGTTATAGTCTCACCTCGATTGAGAAAGCTGTAGTGAATAACACCAGCATTATACCACCAAACTGTGACCATAACCTTTTTTGGGTGCAGGTTGGGCTTCGGGAAAGGTTTTGGTTGTTCATCTTTGCCCAGCCATTGGCTAGAACGCCTTCTGTTGTCGTATAAGATCCATTTTTCATCTCACGTCACAATGCGATCGAGAAATGGATCATTTTTATTGCGTGTCACAAGCATGGAGCAGATTTCAAAGCGGCGATTTTTTTGGTGGTCGTTTAATTGGTGTGGCACCCACCTGGCCAACTTTTTTACCTTACCAATTGCTTCCAAGTGGCGTACAACTGTGGATTGGTTCACACCGAGTTCCGCCGCCATTTCTCGTGTGGTTTTGGTTGGGTCTTCTTCCACTTTTGACCTCAGCTGGTCGTTGTCCAGAGCAAGATGACGGCCCCGACCTTCCTTGTCTTCGAGGTCGAAATCTCCTCTGCGAAACTTCTGGAACCAACGCTGCACCGTGCACTCATTAATAGCCCCCTGACCCCACACTTCATTAATATTACGAGCCGTTTGCGCAGCGCTGCGCCCTAATTTAAATTCGTAAAAATAAATTTGACGAAAATCGCACTTTGACATTTTAGATTCAAGACCTTTGAACACACTGAACAAAACGATTTTACTAAACAAATTCATGGTGAAAGAGAGGGTATTAGATAAGGTTTGTTTTGGTATAATAATGATCAATGTTAGGATTAGCTTTGTTTACACAATTGGAATTAAGATATTGCAATAGAGGAAACCTGCATTAATTTCGCATCAGCCCGATACATCACAATATAGAGTAAGACAAAGAAAAATTAAAAGAGGACTTAATAAAAAAATTAACAAAACATTAGGACTTAGAATTGATAAAACAATTACAGAAACCTTTAATCTAAAGTTATAAGTAATGTAATAACAATAGTAATTAAAATAATTTAATTAAATTTAGGTTATATGTTATCAATCCAGCTGCACTGCTAATACTGACTTTATTTTATCATTTAAATGAATGAATCGATTAAATCCATTACAATTAACTAAATTTTGACATTATATCATGTGGGCATATATACTTAACACACACACACACACACACACACATATATATATATATATATATATATATATATATGTTATATTTAGACTTACTTATATATGAGATATAAAGTAAGGGAAGGTATTGCAATCGTGAAAACTTTAATTTTAATTTAAGAATATTTAATTTTTTTGATTCGTATAATTAGCTATTGCTCTATGTTAGCATTGGTAAATATGAAGAAATGCGATATCCATCTGAAGGAAAATACAGATTATGTATTTTTCTGGTCAATTTTCAATGTTCTGTAAATAAGAATAGATATAGATGTAAAATATACCGCTAAAAAGCTAGAGATTTTAGAAAAATATTATCTGATAAAGTTGTATAAGAAAATGGAGAGTGCCAAAAAGCGAATTACTAGGTGATTATGGTCGATTATAATGTTTATTGTTGTATTATTTAATCTAAAATAAATGTTTCAATTGAAACTTAGTGTGATTCCTTAAACTTTTTTCAATTTATTTTTGATCCATTAAGTGTCATTAAATTTATTTTAAGGACGGAGGTAAGTAAAAGTCGTTGTGTTGCACGCTCCAGATTTGTTAAATAGAGTATAATAAACCTTTTGTGTACGTAACGTTTAAGGGAGAGTTTGTTGTAGATGCCTATTTCTTTTATTAGTTGGCTCAGAGAGCCTGAAGTTTTTCTAAAGTATGTCTTGGTTTGAGATAAAACTAATTGTTGTTTCGAAGCACGTTTCAGATCTGCGCAAGGGTAGATAAACAGACGTTGTTTACTGAGTTTTAGCTTACTAACTATCATGGCGCTCTCGGTGACGAGTCTTGGCCTCCTCCACCAATTTCCTCCAGTCACTCTGCTCTGTGCCGCCATCATACAGTTCCCGGCTCCCAGGACATCCCTTGAATCTGTTACTACACCGTCCGACCATCTCATTTTTGGTCTCCCTCCTCTTCTTCTCGTGCAGTAGAGAGGTTCTGTCAGGATCTTCTTAGGGATCGCTTCATCCTCCATCCTTGCCACGTGGCCAGCCCATCTAAGTCTTCCAAGCTTCATTCTCAGAACGACATCTTGCTCATTAAATATTGCGTGAATTTTAGCATTTGCTCCCCTTCTCCAGTTTCCATCTCTGTACTCCTCCAAATATTCTTCGAAGAATTTTTCTCAGAAAGATTAGGAGGTCTAGATCAATTCTTTATGTTTTCGTCCATGTTTCCGATGCGTACAGCAGGACTGGGCGGATTAATCCTTTGTTAAGATATACTTTGTTATGCCTGGATAGAAGGCGAGAGGTGAATTCCTTGCGAAGGGCAAAGTAACACCTATTGGCCATCAATATTCTTTCCTTGACTTCGACCTCAGGTGCTGGTCTTGTGTTACCAGTGATTTCAGATACTACACTACTATTTTAAAGTTAAAGGCGCCAATATTGATGGTCTCGCCAGGTCAGGGGATTTCTCCCGAGGCCATATATTTAGTTTTGCCTTCATTCAACTCCAGTGCTCTGGTGGCCTCCATCAAAGCTAAAAATCCCTTTCTGAGAGAGTTCAATGACCGCCCCACGATGTCCAAATCATCCGCGTAGGCTAATAGTTGAACCAACCGATTGTAGATGGTCCCATTAGTCGGCAAACCAGAATCTCTCACTGCCTTCTCCAGTGCCAAGTTGAACAGGAGGCACGCTTTATAGTGCCTTTTGGTGTTTTAGCTGAGTATTTCTAAAATAATATTCACATTTATCGTAATTTGAAAAATTTCTTCTTGACAATTACAGCATTTTTGTTAAACGCCGTCTTTTAATATCTAAGAGCAGTTCTTAGATAAGTGTTATTCCGAAAACTTCAAGCATTTTGGTTTTATATGACAATTACGGGCAACATGATTGAATTCTGGGCATATGAAACTTTGTGTCAATACTTTTTTTCCCATTTTAACACAAACTCGTAACAATACCTAATATTATTTAGTTTGGCTAGTTGTTCTTTATTATTAAAAACTAATACGCAAAGAGGTAATTTTGTTTCCTTACCTTTCGATTTTCTAACCATTTGAAATATTTTTATAGGAATATTGTAATATTTAGACACACCTCTTTTTCTTTAGGCATGAATATTCATTTTTCCAACATTATTAGAAGTAGATGGGCTCAAAGATTTGTGTTTTTATGTTGTTTATATGATATAAAAATGCGTGATTTCATCATGGAGGTCAATTCATTCAATTGCATTCATTTCATTGGATAAAGTTTGATAAATTCATAAAAAAATTAGAACAAGAAGAATTTAATTTTTTTCTCAAGAAAATGACCCTTTGTGTAAGAGATCGAGAAACGAATAAATTAGTAAACATTTTTTTTTTTCTCAGAATGTCGTTTCTGCAAAAATATCGGAAATATATGAAACAGGTTCAAGACTTTGTTCACTTTTTTTATTTTCTTAATAGGTTCACTAATTAATATCATTCTCCCAATCAATAACCTTCCACTCTATTTGCTTATTTTACAGACTTATAAGTTTTGATCTCCCATACTCACTAATTTCAACTATAAATGTCTCCTATACTTTTGGTAAATTTCAACCAGAACATATCTTAAGTAATCGCCACTTGATCTATCGAGTATTATAGGTCTCAGTCTGCAACCAATTTCATCTAGTTGTTAAGAAACAGGATTTAGGATTTGTTAAGAAAAATTATTTAGAAAACCAGTAAAAAAAAAAAAAAAAAAAAAAAAAAAAAAAACCTGTACTACTACAACCCATGAATGGTCTTGGGCTCAGTACATATAGCGATTTGTACTGTTTCTAGGCCAGCGGCCTTGCAATGAGGTGATTAGGCCTAGATCACACTCAGCAGTCAGGTTTTTTCCCCAAATCGGGTACCCACTTTGTAGAGGCTGGGTCTGGGTCTACCTCAGGAGGGTCTCCATCCCCTAGGGTCGCCCCCTCACTGAAATAACAGAATAAATAATATTCGGGGTTCGAACCAAGGACCCGGAGCACAGTAGACTAGTGCTTTATCCACTAGACTACGCCGCTCCCCAAAAATAAGTAAAAACTAATATAAAAAAGAAAATACCATAATACAAGTTCTTGTTGTATATTGTAAACAGGCTTTTTTATAAGAAGCATTTTTCACTTAGACAGCTGTTAAAGATTAAGTAGCTTTAAGCAGAGTCCATGTTCTTTCTCCCTTGTTTGTATACCATAATAAAGGGGGAAAAATAGAATCTTAATTTTAATACTCATTATTTATTTTTAGGCTGGACGAACTTGATCTTTCGGTGAGTCAAGACATTCCAGAAACAAGAGCTCACTATTTCGCTCCTGGTTCACCGTGTGCAAGGAGAAGCACAACATCGCCGTTTCAGAAGAGGACCATACAATCACCATGTGATAGGAGAGCATCGTCTCCATGTCGTAGGAGAGCACGATCACCATGTCCAAGAAGACGTTCTCCGTCACCGATGTCCAAGAAGCAGAACTCCATCGCCTTGTCCAAGGAGCACACCATCACCTTGTCCCAGAAGAAGCACTCCATCACCATGTCCAAGAAGCAGAACTCCATCGCCATGTCCAAGGAGCACACCATTACCTTGTCCCAGAAGAAGAACTCCGTCACCTTGTCCAAGGAGAACTCCGTCACCTTGTCCACGAAGAACTCCGTCACCTTGTCCAAGGAGAACTCCATCACCTTGTCCAAGAACTCCATCACCTTGTCCAAGAACTCCGTCACCTTGTCCAAGAAGAAGAACTCCACCACCATGTCGAAGAAGAAATATTCCACCACCATGTCCAAGGAGGAACATACCAGTATTTGGTAAGCAATAATGATAATATATTAAAAAATTATTAATATGCTGAAACTCAACATAAAACTGTTTTAAAATAACATAAAATTGGAATTTTGATTTCAGATACCCAGTCGAACATCTATCACCAAGATGTCACATTTACAAGAGAAATTGCTGAGAGAATTGGAGATCCAAATGGTCCTCCTGAAATAGTTAATGCAGCAATTGGCGGATGGTATGATTTAGTAGCACATTTATAGATAATATTAAGAAAAACTCTGAGTTTCCAGTAGAAGTCGGTTATACGTGCCACATCGAATTTGCTTCTCCATGTTTCCTAATCAGTATTGTATTTGTTTATTCATTTAACGCCACTTTATGCTGCTGTGGGAGTCCTAAATTTTGCCTATCCCAGTTTTATTAAGATAGGGATTTTTAACTTAGTAGAGTACCTGGCATCGTACAGACTCGGGTCTACTATCAATTTTAAGTCCTCTCTGAAGGGCGGCATAACCGTGGATCTTTTACTCCTATTAAAAATTCAAGGGCCAACTGTCTAGATTTGAACCCCCAAACCATGGGCATAGAAAGCTGTTATGCTAGCTACTACAGCAAAGGTAGTGTTGTGTTTATATCGCTCGTATCAATTTATTTATGCATTAAATAATATTTTTAGACAAGTTGGAACCATCATACAAGTAATAACAATCATGGATCATGGTATGAATAAGTTTATTAGGGAATGTCCTAATTGGCGTTGTAATATCTGGGAATGTCGAGAAAATGACGGAGGAAAGATCGGAGGTGAAGGTGCAGTAATAGACGAAAGTTAGTTGGCCGCAAATTTATTGTTGGTATAGTATTGCCCCTGCAAAGGGTGCTTGGTGGCTTTTGTCGGGAAGCTGGGCAGTGCTTCCTGGAGCTAAGTCCACAAAGAATGTGAAGAAACACACATGGACATTATTCACAGAAGAATACACACTGACAGGATTATTGTTTTGATTTCCTGGAAAACGGGCAGACATTTATACCGTAGAGGGTATAAACATCAAACAGTAAATCATAATTTTCACGTTTTTGATACTCAAATCCTTGTATATACTCAAAGGATTGAAAGATTCTGTGCATAGTGGAGGAATAAGAGAAGAAGAGGAAAGAGACTAGACTACTTAGCACTATATTTATCGGAATTTATCTGAAGGCTTGAAAATATAAATCAAGATTTATTTATAACTTAATGATAAAGAGAGCTAAATATAGTGTATTTATTGGTTACTACGTAAATACATTTCTGTATCTGTATATGTATAGCAATTGAATCAGTTAGATTATTCGTTAATCGCATGATCGATTTTGGATAAACAAATTCGATGTGGTCCGTATAACCGACTAGTACCGACTTGTGCATACTAGTCGATCGATGCTCAATTCTCGGCGATATCAACATGTTCCAGTTGTCGAATAAAATAATTTAATAATGGACCAAACTAATATTAGTATTTACATATGGTCGAGAAAAATTCCTCTATGATAAAACAATAAAAGTACGATAATAAATGAAAATAAATAAATAACTACTCCAGGTTATTGATTCGAACCTGTGGCAGGATAATTATTTTTTTTTTTTATTTCTGACGTGATGCGATACTGGGTTCCGAGACCTCGAGGCTTGCCCAGCCTATGTAAAATAAATACCCAAACATTGAATAAAAAACTGACGGCTGAGTATGATCTCCGCCTAATCACCTTCTTCCATCTATGATTTGTTTTTTTTAAGGCTCCCTCAGACGATCGTTCTTTTCGTCCTTCCAGTTCATCGGTTCAATGAAAGAAAAGAAAGAAAATAAACTAAACTTTATTTACATATTTACAAATTGACAAAATATTTACAAATGATTTCGGATGAGACATCCTTATAATATAATGACTAATGTGGTAAAATTAAATTGATATTATCTAAGCTAGTAGGAAATATTATACAAAAAACCCACTTTATAAAATAAAAAATAAATAATAATAATTAAAAATATAAAATTTAGAATTTAAAATAAACTATCTTATGTTAGCAACACATTAGTCAGGTCATTGAAGCTTTTTCGTCGAAAGTCCTCAGAAACAGAACCGATTTTGATCATTTTCTTTTTTAATTTTTGTTTTTTTATATTAATCAAAATCAGAAACCTTTCAAAGGGGGAAAATATTTTTTTATATTGTTTAAACAATTATACGTTATTTACATAAAGAATCAGTTTTTTGGTGGTTTTCTTTGAAAAAAAATAATTTTTGTATTAATTATGGTGTTAAGAATAGCTGTTAAAAGTAAAATTGTTCATGTATTTCACAAAAATTTAAACTGATCAAAGAATAGCGCAAACTCTCATTAGCTTCGTGTCATAGTTTCTTTCAATATATAATCACAAAAAAATATTTTTTGTTTAAAACTCATAAATTATAATTCTTTTGTAGGTTAGACCAGTTAGAATCTTCATTACCACCAATAGAAGAGTATAACCAAACTCCTAAAAGGCCACGCTCCTCTTCTCGTCGATTTGCAAAACGATCTACATGTAAGTATTCGTTGTATTAAGTCTTTTCTATTGCATCGATCAAGAATACTATACAGATTATATATTATTATTATTTTTTTTGTGTAGTGTTTGGAGGGACTTCATCCCCATGTCGTATGGAAGAAGAATCTTTCCAACCAGCAGAAGCATTCAGTTCTGAATCATGGGGTGAACAGATAGAAGGTGATACCTACCCAGATGTTACAGGATCTCAACAGGATTTTGCAGATGAAATGGCACAGTTTGAATCTCAATTTGGAGGAACGCGTAAAAGCTCTCTAGACTTTGGAAGTGCCAAAGAATCTCGAGCGGAAGAAGGATTTTTCAGACCAGCTGAAACATTCAGTTCTGAAGCATGGGGCGGACAGATAGAAGATGATACCTACCCGGATGTTACAGGATCTGAACAGGATTTTGCAGATGAAATGGCACAGTTTGAAGCTCAATTTGGAGGAACGCGTAAAAGCTCTCAAGACTTTGGAAGTGCTAAAGAATTTGGTGCGGAAGAAGGATTTTTCAGACCAGCTGAAACATTCAGTTCTGAAGCATGGGGTGGACAGATAGAAGATGATACCTACCCGGATGTTACAGGATCTGAACAGGATTTTGCAGATGAAATGGCACAGTTTGAATCTCAATTTGGAGGAACGCGTAAAAGCTCCCTAGACTTTGAAAATGCCCAAGACCCTGGTGCAGAAGAAGGTTTTGAATCATGGGGTGAACCCATAGAAGGTGATACCTACCCGGATGTTACAGGATCTGAACAGGATTTTGCAGATGAAATGGCACAATTTGAAGCTCAAACAGGTGCTGGATGGAGTGAGAAGAGAAGCTCTCTAGACTTTGAAAATGCTAAAGAACTATCGTTTGCTGATCAATTTATACTTCCTACTGCAGATATTCAATTTGATGAAGCAGCACAAGATGCATCTTGTCCATTCGGTGGATTAGATGAGTCTGATGACGACTGGGTTGCACCCCCAGAAATCGTTCCTTGCGAAGCTCAAGAGATCGCTGCTCCTATGCCAAAGGATTCAGAAACTGAAAATAGGAGAGCTGGGAAACTTTTCTTACCACAGCCAACGCAAACGCAAGATACGACAGAACTCGAAAGAATCAGTTGGCCAGATCGGACGCATCTTTTTGATATCAATACAGATTTTCCTAAAAATGATAAACCATTCGAATTTTTAGAATTTGGCCAGTTTAGGAATGCAGATGATTTACCTATGGTTTCTCAAGAGATTCCCGAAGAAGAAGATAGATGGTTAAATTTGGCTGATATTGCGGATCAAATCGGATCAAAATTTATGTAATAAAATTTAATGTATAGAAATATATGTTCAAGATTTAACCAAAGTTTTACTATTCACTCATAGCTCAAAGTTTTGAAGTTTCAAATCATTACTTCAAGCCTAAAAGTATGATCTAATAATTTGTATTAATGGAAAAAAAAAAATCACATTAACTTATTTAAACTCCACTGGTTTAATCTAGAGTTTAAAAGAAAGAATAACCTATATTATATTTATTGCATTACTAATAATTAATAATATTTATATATATATATATATAATATATATATATATATATATATATATATATATATATATATATATATATATATATACGTTTTCGACCGACTGCTTTTCTAAGGCAGCGGTACCTTCAAAAACTAGCTTACTTGGTATCTATAATCGACATATAGACGATATTTAATGAAACCATTGGATTTCATTTCCAAAGGTATTGTGTTCACCAATCCAAGTAGGTGGCATGCGGGTTAAGATTAATTAGACAGATTTCGATAAATGATATTATTATTAAAATTAACTTAAACATAGAGAATCTATTTACACTATGCCTGAGAATACTGAGGGACATTATAGTTAAACTTGCCATGCAATATTACAACTAAAGAAAATACATTTAAAACACTTAGTCGGCTGGCGAAGGTGGAATCAGTCTTAGCTTAGGCTCTACTTCTAGGCTCTTAGACCTCCAGCTGCTCTCTCTGACTCTGAGACAGACCTCTTCTTTTAGGTGGAACTTTAACTCTCGTGGCTGGAAGGAGACTGGACTTTGAATCTCCTTTCTCAATCTTGTAACCTCGGGCGGGGCTGATATTGTCATACATTGTTTCATAAATTCGAGAATCGTCCTAATTTAGATGATATAAAGGCAAATATCAGATAAAACACTCACTATACGAAAACACAAACGATAACATAGATTAATAAGCACCTAATAAGCTTTAATATAAGGGGTGATAGCAGCCTGTAGGTCTAATAGGTTTTAAGATACATTTGTTTTTATAATCGATTGTGTTTTGAAAATCAGAAACTGTTGAGTTTTCACAATGTTCAGGCCGATATCTCAAAAACCGCTCATTATACAAAACTATTTATCAGCAACTCGATTAACAGGCATCTAATAAGCTTTAATATAAGCGGTGATAGACGTCTGTAGGTTATATTGGTATCGGGAAACATTTGTCCTAATCATAATTTATCCATTCTGTTATAATGCGAGTATATGTTTACTTTTAACAATAAGCAGCCCGATATCATAGAAACAACTCGTTTTATCATAATACTACATAAAGCACCTAATTAGCTTGAATATAAGGGGTGAATGACGTCTGTAGGTCTTATAGGAATAAAGATAGATTTGTTCTTATCATACATTGTTTCATAAATTCGAAAATCGTCCTTATTTAGATGCTATAAATGCAAATATCATAGAAACCACTCACTATAGGAAAATACTTATTCTAATATAAATTAATAAGCACCTAATTAGCTTTAATATCAGAATACTCGTTTTATCAGAACACTCACTATTACAAATATTGAATGGCACCAAATTATCTTTGATATAAGGGTTAATAGATGTCTGGGGGTCGAATAGGTATCGAGATATATTTGTTCTTATAATCTATTGTGTCCTAAATACGAGAGTTTATTGAGTTTTAAGAATGTTTTGCCCGGTATCATAGAAACCACTCATTTCATCAGAATATTTACTATTATAAAAATTGACAAGCACCTAATTAGCTTTAATACAAGGGTTGATAGACGTCTGTAGGTCTTATAGGAATAAAAATATATTAGTTCTTATAATCAATTGTTTTCTTAATGCAAAAATTGAATTTTAGAATATTCTGCCCGATATCATAGAAACCACTCATTTTATCAGGCTACTCACTCTTTTAAAAATTAATCAGCACCTAATTAGCTTTAATATAATGGGTGAAAGACGTCTGTAGGTGTTATAGGAATAGAGATATATTTGTTCTTATCATACATTGTTTCATAAATTCGAAAATCGTCCTAATTTAGATGCTATAAATGCAAATATTATAGAAACCACTCACTTTATGAAAATACTCATTATAATATAAATTAAATAAGCACCTAATTAGCTATAATATAAGGGATGATAGCTGTCTGTGAGTCTAATAGGTTTCGAGATACATATGTCTTTATAATCGATTGTGTTTTGAAAACCAGAAACATTTGAGTTTTCATAATGTTCAGGCCGATATCTCAAAAACCGCTCATTATACAAAAATATTTATCAGCTACTCGATTAACAGGCATCTAATAAGCTTCAATATAAGCCGTGATAGACGTCTGTAGGTTATATGGCTATCGGAAAACATTTGTCCTAATCATTCATTATTAATCTATTATTTCATAATGCGAGTATATGGTTACTTCAAACAATAAGCAGCCCGATATCATAGAAACCACTCGTTTTAACAGAATACTCACGATTATAAATATTGACTGGCACCAGATTACCTTTGATATAAGGGCTAATAGATGTCTGTGGGTCGAATAGGTATCGAGATATATTTGTTCTTATAATTTATTGTGTTCTAAATACGAGACACACAAAAGCCTATAGTAACCACCAAGACAGATGTGTCAAATGTGCTGGACCGCATGCGACCAATACATGCCAGAAGCCGAGAGATACGCCAGCAATATGTGCACTATGTGGTGAAGGGCACCCAGCTAATTATAAGGGTTGTACGGTTTATAAAACCATGCAGCGCCGAAGGCAAATAAATACTGCATTTAAATCACAAACCAACGCTGTTGGATACCAAAACCCAGCTCCTTCAGCGAAGCATGAACGAGCTACCTCTGGAAACCCTTTCTCCAACGAAAACACACGTCCCACGACCTCCAACATCAAGACTAATTCGTTCTCCAATGTCACCAGGAAAGAGATGGAAAATCAACAGGAACCAGAAGCTTCCTCTAACACCCATTTTCTGCCTCAACCAGCCCATCCTCTTCAGCCTAAACCAGCCCATCCTCTTCAGCCTCAACTATCCTATAACCATCCCCAGCTTCAACCATCCTATCACCAACCTCAGATTTCCCGTCTACAGCCTCAGACGTCCCAACCCCTCCAAAATACTCCTAAAAACGATTTACCTACCAAAACCGTCTTAAGGGTCAAGTTACCACCCCAGATCAGTCCTAAACTTTCCTCTCCTTTGCAGCCTACTCCTCAAGCAATACCAACAGCAACAGCTCCGTCAAACATGGAACCTCCTCAACAACCTCGACGGAGTACCCAATCTTTACCTAGACACTATAATCCTTCAGTCAACCAAGCTTCCGTCTATTCGTATCCTTCACAAAATACATCCGACATTACATCAATCCTGTCATCCTTCCTTTTGGATCTTCAAAATACCATAAGACCTCTCATCACACTCCTTACCAGACTCCTATCTGAAGTTCCTTTCCATATCCCGCAATGAATAAGAACTTCCTAGCCATTCTTTTGTGGAATGCAAATGGTTTACTGAATCACCGTGACGAACTTGACATATTCCTACACGACAATACCATAGACATTGCACTTGTGACTGAAACCCATTTCACTACACGCTCGCACTTTTACATACGTGACTACATCACATACCGATCAGATCACCCAGACAACACATCTCACGCTGGCTCATGTATCCTCATCCATAAATCCATTCCTCATTCCATGCTTCCTTCTTCTCCATCTGACACCATTCAATCAACCTCTATTACCTTATCTTACCACCCATTTAATATGACAATCTCAGCTGTATACTGCCCTCCCGGTAATTCACTCTCCATTCACCACCTTGAATCCTTATTCCGATCTCTTGGTCCGCGCTTCATTGCTGGAGGAGATTACAACGCCAAAGACCAACGGTGGGGATGCCGAACGTCCAATACTCGTGGCAGGATCCTTTCCAGAGTCACAACCTCCAATAATTATTCCATTTTGTCACCCCAGAACCCTACGTACTGGCCTACATCTCATAAAAAACGTCCTGACATCCTTGATATTTTCATTACTTCCCAAATCTCCTCCACCCAATCTACAATCAAATCCTTAGATGACCTCTCCTCTGATCATAGCCCGGTTCTGCTTCAACTGCATTCCAATCCTATTCATAAGCCTCCTTTACCTTCCCTGATTAAAGGACAAGTCAACTGGGACAATTTTCGATATGACTTAGAGAACAATCTGGACTTGAAAATTTTGTTAAAAACTAAACAAGACATAGACTCTGCCATTGAAGAACTTAACAAATCAATAGAAACTGCCATACAGACCAACACATTGCAATATACAAACAGGAAGGCACAAGAAACCAACCTGCCATATTATATTCGACTATTACTAACTGAAAAACGCCGAGCAAGAGCGAAGTGGCATCGAACACGATACCCTTCGGATAAAACCATTTACAATAAACTGACGAACAAACTCAAGACAGAAATAAGAAAACTCAAAATTCAAAACTTCACAGAAAACTTAAGTACAACAGACAAATCATTATGGATAACAACTGCAAAACTACTGAAATACAAAACCTTTAATCATCCACTCCTCACCGACTCAAAATCCTGGACAAGATCCGATGATGAAAAATCTCAGCTGTTCGGAGAACACCTTTCCAAAACGTTTCTCCCACACCCCGACATCCTTAATACAATCCATATCGACCGTGTTGAAGCAGAACTCACTGTTCCTCTCCAAATGACCCTTCCTCCTAAGGCCTTTCATCCATCAGAAGTCATCAACATAATTCAAAATTTACCTTCCAAAAAAGCTCCTGGCCATGATCTCATTACATCCCACATCCTAAAACAGCTCCCCAGAAAAGCCATATTATTCCTCACCTATATATATAATGCTACTCTCCGTTCTACCTATTTTCCAGACCACTGGAAACTGTCCATTATCAAAATGATACCTAAACCAAAAAAGCCTCTTGAATATCCATCCTCTTACCGTCCTATCTCCCTCTTGCCCATTCTGGGCAAAATTCTCGAAAAACTTCTCCTCAAACGTTTATACCCAATCCTCGAATCCAACCACGTGATTCCTGACCACCAGTTTGGATTTCGGACATCCCATTCCACTATACAACAGTGTCACCGTGTGGTGGATGTCATATCTTCCACATTGGAGCGCGGAAAGTATTGCACTGGAGCCTTTCTCGACGTGGAACAGGCTTTTGATCGAGTTTGGCATCCAGGTCTGCTATACAAGCTCCGTCAATTCCTCTCTCCAGCGTACTTCCTATTAATTCGTTCCTATCTCTCTGAAAGAACTTTCAAAGTTAACCATAACCTTTGTTACTCATCCATATTCACTCAATCAGCCGGTGTACCGCAAGGTAGTATCCTGGGTCCGATCCTTTACACGGTGTATACAGCTGATATTCCCTCCCATCCTAGCACTATCCTTACTTCCTACGCCGATGACACATGTGTGTTATCTGTGAATAATGATCCTGTTACTGCATCACAAATCCTACAGCACCATCTATCAGCCATTGAAGAATGGTGTCAAAACTGGAGAATCAAAATAAATCCTAATAAATCCCATCAAATCACCTTCACTCTACGTCGTAAGCCTATGACTTCCTGCCCCACCGTATACTTTAACAATATCCTACTTACTCCTGTTGAACAGATTCGGTACTTAGGACTCCACCTCGACAAACGCCTAACATGGAATCCTCATACTAGACTGAAACGACAGGAAACTGCTCGTAGATACAGATTACTACAACACTTACTTGACAAACGTTCAAAACTTTCTACTTACTACAAAAAACTCATTTATATCACAATTATCAGGCCTATTTGGACCTATGGCATTGAGCTATGGGGGTCTACTAAACCATCGAATTCCTCTCGCATCCAATCCTTGCAGTCCAAAATCCTCAATGCTCCTTACTTTGTTACAAATAAAATCATCCATAAAGACCTAAATATCCCATTAGTTGAAGACTTGGCCCGTTACAGATATACCTCTTTTCATTCCAAACTCCCTGCCCACTCAAACCCGCTTATTCGTGACCTCTCCTCCATATCTATTCCCGACAACCCACCGAGGCGCCTTAAAAGAAGATGGCCAAGAGACCTTCTAACATAAGACATTGGAGTGCTACCAATGGGTAGTTTCTTCTCAGGACTATCATGTGTACTAATCATATATAAAGCCTATTTACTTGTTGTATTTATTTAATACAGTTGTAAATTTCTTTAAATAAATAAATAAAAATAAATACGAGAATTTACTGAATTTTAAGAATGTTCTGCCAGATATCATAGAAACCACTCATTTCATCAGAATATTCACTATTATAAAAATAGACAAGCTCCTAAATAGGTTTAATATAAGGGGTGATAGACGTTTGTAGGTCTTATAGGAATAAAAATATATTAGTTCTTATAATCAATTGTTTTCTTAATGCAAAATTTGAATTTTAGGAATAGAGATATATAAGGCTATCACATTCTGTAGCTCTGGTAAGTATCAAGGTATAATTGTTTTTATAATCCATTGTGTCCTAAATACGAGAATTTAATAAATTTTAAGAACGTTTTTACCGATATCATAGAAACCACTTACTATGCGAAAATATTTATTATATTATAAATTAATTAGGATCTAATACGCTTTTAAATAAGAGCTTACAGAAGTCTGTAGGTGTAATAGGTATCGAGATACATTTGCCTTTATAATCGATTGTGTTTTGAATAAGTGAAACTGTTGAGATTTCACAATATTCAGGCTGATATTTAAAAACCGCTTATTATACAGAAATATTTATTAGAAACTTGATTAACAGGCATCTATTTACCTTTAATATAAGCGGTGTTAGACGTCTGTAGGTTATATAGGTATCGGAGAACATTTGTACTAATCATAATAAATCCATTCTGTCATAATGCGAGTATATGTTTACTTTTAAGAATAAGCAGCCCGATATCATAGAAACCACACATTTTATCACGATACTCACAATTATAATAATTGACAAGGATCTAATTAGCTTTATTATAAGGTGTGATAGCCTTCTGTAGCTCTAATAAATATCGAGATATAATTGTTTTTATATTACATTGTGTCCTAAATACGAGAATTTTCTGAATTTTAAGTATGTTTTGCCCGATATCTTAAAACCACTCACTACGCGAAAATAATCATTATAATATAAATTAATTAGGATCTAATACGCTTTTAAATAAGAGCTTACAGAAGTCTGTAGGTAAAATAGGTATCGAGGTACATTTGCCTTTATAATCGATTGTGTTTTAAATACGGGAAACTGTTGAGTTTTCACAATGTTCAGGCCGATATCTCAAAAACCGCTCATTATACAAAAATTTTTATCAGAAACTCGATTAACAGGCATCTAATTAGCTTTAATATAAGCGGTGTTAGACGTCTGTAGGTTATATAGGTATCGGAGAACATTTGTACTAATCATAATTAATCCATTCTGTCATAATGCGAGTAAATGTTTAGTTTTATCAATAAGCAGCCCAATATAATGGAAACCATTCGTTTTATCAGAATACTCACTATGATAAATATTGACTGGAACCAAATTAGCTTTGATATAAGGGCTAATAGATGTCTGTGGGTCGAATAGGTATCAAGATATATTGGTTCTTATAATATATTTGTGCCTAAATACGAGAATTTACTGAATTTTTTACAATGTTGGCCCGATATCATAGAAACCACTCATTTTATAAGAAAACTCACTATCATAAAAATTGACAAGGATCTAATTAGCTTTAATATAAGGTGTGATAGCCTTCTTTAGCTCTAATAAGTATCGAGGTATAATTGTTTTTATAATACATTGTGTCCTAAATACGAGAATTTTCTGAATTTTAAGAATGTGCCTCCGATATCATTGAAACCACTTACTATACGAAAATATTCATTATATTATAAATTAATTAGGATCTAATACGCTTTTAAATAAGAGCTTACAGAAGTCTGTAGGTGTAATAGGTATCGAGATACATTTGCCTTTATAATCGATTGTGTTTTGAATAAGTGAAACTGTTGAGATTTCACAATATTCAGGCTGATATTTAAAAACCGCTTATTATACAGAAATATTTATTGAAACTGATTAACAGGCATCTAATTACCTTTAATATAAGCGGTGTTAGACGTCTGTAGGTTATATAGGTATCGGAGAACATTTGTACTAATCATAATAATCCATTCTGTCATAATGCGAGTATATGTTTACTTTTAAGAATAAGCAGCCCGATATCATAGAAACCACATATTTTATCACGATACTCACAATTATAATAATTGACAAGGATCTAATTAGCTTTATTATAAGGTGTGATAGCCTTCTGTAGCTCTAATAAATATCGAGATATAATTGTTTTTATATTACATTGTGTCCTAAATACGAGAATTTTCTGAATTTTAAGTATAATTTGCCCGATATCATTAAAACCACTTACTACGCGAAAATAATCATTATAATATAAATTAATCAGGATCTAATACGCTTTTAAATAAGAGCTTACAGAAGTCTGTAGGTGTTATAGGTATCGAGATACATTTGCCTTTATAATCGATTGTGTTTTGAATACGGGAAACTGTTGAGTTTTCACAATGTTCAGGCCGATATCTCAAAAACCGCTCATTATACAAAAAATTTTATCAGAAACTCGATTAACAGGCATCTAATTAGCTTTAATATAAGCGGTGTTAGACGTCTGTAGGTTATATAGGTATCGGAGAACATTTGTACTAATCATAATTAATCCATTCTGTCATAATGCGAGTATATGTTTAGTTTTAACAATAAGCAGCCCAATATAATGGAAACCACTCGTTTTATAAGAATACTCACTATTATAAATATTGACTGGAACCAAATTAGCTTTGATATAAGGGCTAATAGATGTCTGTGGGTCGAATAGGTATCAAGATATATTGGTTCTTAAAATATATTGTGGCCTAAATACGAGAATTTACTGAATTTTTTACAATGTTTGGCCCGATATCATAGAAACCACTCATTTTATAAGAAAACTCACTATCATAAAAATTGACAAGGATCTAATTAGCTTTAATATAAGGTGTGATAGCCTTCTTAGCTCTAATAAGTATCGAGGTATAATTGTTTTTATAATACATTGTGTCCTAAATACGAGAATTTTCTGAATTTTAAGAATGTGCCTCCGATATCATTGAAAACCACTTACTATACGAAAATATTCATTATATTATAAATTAATTAGGATCTAATACGCTTTTAAATAAGAGCTTACAGAAGTCTGTAGGTGTAATAGGTATCGAGATACATTTGCCTTTATAATCGATTGTGTTTTGAATAAGTGAAACTGTTGAGATTTCACAATATTCAGGCTGATATTTAAAAACCGCTTATTATACAGAAATATTTATTAGAAACTTGATTAACAGGCATCTAATTACCTTTAATATAAGCGGTGTTAGACGTCTGTAGGTTATATAGGTATCGGAGAACATTTGTACTAATCATAATAAATCCATTCTGTCATAATGCGAGTATATGTTTACTTTTAAGAATAAGCAGCCCGATATCATAGAAACCACATATTTTATCACGATACTCACAATTATAATAATTGACAAGGATCTAATTAGCTTTATTATAAGGTGTGATAGCCTTCTGTAGCTCTAATAAATATCGAGATATAATTGTTTTTATATTACATTGTGTCCTAAATACGAGAATTTTCTGAATTTTAAGTATGTTTTGCCCGATATCATTAAAACCACTTACTACGCGAAAATAATCATTATAATATAAATTAATTAGGATCTAATACGCTTTAAAATAAGAGCTTACAGAAGTCTGTAGGTGTAAATAGGTATCGAGATACATTTGCCTTTATAATCGATTGTGTTTTGAATACGGGAAACTGTTGAGTTTTCACAATGTTCAGGCCGAATCTCAAAAACCGCTTATTATACAAAAATTTTATCAGAAACTCGATTAACAGGCATCTAATTAGCTTTAATATAAGCGGTTTTAGACGTACTGTGGTTATATAGTATCGAAACATTTGTACTAATCATAATTAATCATTCTGTCATAATGCGAGTATATGTTTAGTTTTAACAATAAGCAGCCAATATAATGGAAACCACTCGTTTATCAGAATACTCACTATAATAAATATTGACCTGAAACCAAATTAGCTTTGATATAAGGGCTAATAGATTCTGGGTCGAATAGGTATCAAATATAATTGGTTCTTAAATATATTGTGGCCTAAATACGAGAATTTACTGAATTTTTTACAATGTTTTGGCCCGATATCATAGAAACCACTCAATTTTAAGAAAACTCACTATCATAAAAATTGACAAGGATCTAATTAGCTTTAATATAAGGTGTGATAGCCCTCTTTAGCTCTAATAAGTATCGAGGTATAATTGTTTTTATAATACATTGTGTCCTAAATACGAGAATTTTCTGAATTTTAAAATGTACCTCCGATATCATTGTAAACTACTTACTATAACGAAAATATTCATTATATTATAAATTAATTAGGATCTAATACGCTTTTAAATAAGAGCTTACAGAAGTCTTTAGGTGTAATAGGTATTGAGATTACATTTGCCTTTATAATCTATTTTTTTTGAATAATGAAACTGTTGAGATTTCACAATATTCAGGCTGATATTTCAAAAACCGCTTATTATACAGAAATATTTATTAAAACTCGATTAACAGGCATCTAATTACCTTTAATATAAGCGTGTTAGACGTCTGTAGGTTATATAGGTATCGGAGAACATTTCTACTAATCATAAATTAAATCCATTCTGTCATAATGCGAGTATATGTTACTTTTAAGAATAAGCAGCCCGATATAATAGAAACCATATCATTTTATCACGATACTCAACATATTAATAATTGATACAGATTAATTAGCTTTAATATAAGGTATGATTTGCCTTGTGTAGCTCTAATATATCGAGGTATACTTGTTTTTATAATACATTGTGTCCTTAATACGAGACTTTTCCGAATTTTTAGATTGATTTTGCCGGATATTATTAAAACCACTTACTATACGAAAATATTCATTATAATTAAAATAATTAGGATCTAATACGCTTTAAAGAAAAGCTTACAGAAGTCTGTAGTGTAATAGGTATCGAGATAGATTTGCCATCTAACCGATTGTGTTTTGTATACGGGAAACTTTTGAGTTTTCACAATATTCAGGCTGAATATTTCAAAAACCGCTCATTTTACAAAAATATTGATCAGAAACTTGATTAATTGGCATCTAATTAGCTTTAATATAATTGGTGTTAGAGTCTGTAGGTTTATAGTTTCGGAAAACATTTGTACTAATCAGAATTAATCCATACAGTCATAATGCGATTATATGTTTACTTTTAACAATAAGCAGCCCGATATCATAGAAACCACTCGTTTTAACAGAATACTCACGATTATAAATATTGACTGGCACCAAATTACCTTTGAAATAAGGGCTAATAGATGTCTGTGGGTCGAATAGTATCGAATATATTTGTTCTTATAATTTATTGTGTCCTAAATACGAGAATTTACTGAATATTTTAAAAATGTTCTGCCAGATATCATAGAAATCACTCATTTCATCAAAATATTCACTATTATAAAAATAGACAAGCACCTAAATAGGTATAATATAAGGGTGATAGACGTTTGTAGGTCTTATAGGAATAGAGATATATAAGGCTATCACATTCTGTAGCTCTGGTAAGTATCAAGGTATAATTGTTTTTATAATCCATTGTGTCCTAAATACGAGAATTTAATAAATTTTAAGAACGTTTTACCGATATCATAGAAACCACTTACTATACGAAAATATTTATTATATTATAAATTAATTAGGATCTAATACGCTTTTAAATAAGAGCTTACAGAAGTCTGTAGGTGTAATAGGTATCGAGATACATTTGCCTTTATAATCGATTGTTTTTTGAATAAGTGAAACTGTTGAGATTTCACAATATTCAGGCTGATATTTAAAAACCGCTTATTATACAGAAATATTTATTAGAAACTTGATTAACAGGCATCTAATTACCTTTAATATAAGCGGTGTTAGACGTCTGTAGGTTATATAGGTATCGGAGAACATTTGTACTAATCATAATAAATCCATTCTGTCATAATGCGAGTATATGTTTACTTTTAAGAATAAGCAGCCCGATATCATAGAAACCACATATTTTATCACGATACTCACAATTATAATAATTGACAAGGATCTAATTAGCTTTATTATAAGGTGTGATAGCCTTCTGTAGCTCTAATAAATATCGAGATATAATTGTTTTTATATATTACATTGTGTCCTAAATACGAGAATTTTCTGAATTTTAAGTATGTTTTGCCCGATATCATTAAAACCACTTACTACGCGAAAATAATCAATTATAATATAAATTAATTAGGATCTAATACGCTTTTAAATAAGAGCTTACAGAAGTCTGTAGGTGTAATAGGTATCGAGATACATTTGCCTTTATAATCGATTGTGTTTTGAATACGGGAAACTGTTGAGTTTTCACAATGTTCAGGCCGATATCTCAAAAACCGCTATTATCAAAAATTTTTATCAGAAACTCGATTAACAGGCATCTAATTAGCTTTAATATAAGCGGTGTTAGACGTCTGTAGGTTATATAGGTATCGGAGAACATTTGTACTAATCATAATTAATCCATTCTGTCATAATGCGAGTATATGTTTAGTTTTAACAATAAGCAGCCCAATATAATGGAAACCACTCGTTTTATCAGAATACTCACTATAATAAATATTGACTGGAACCAAATTAGCTTTGATATAAGGGCTAATAGATGTCTGTGGGTCGAATAGGTATCAAGATATATGGTTCTTATAATATATTGTGGCCTAAATACGAGAATTTACTGAATTTTTTACAATGTTTGGCCCGATATCATAGAAACCACTCATTTTATAAGAAAACTCACTATCATAAAAATTGACAAGGATCTAATTAGCTTTAATATAAGGTGTGATAGCCCTCTTTAGCTCTAATAAGTATCGAGGTATAATTGTTTTTATAATACATTGTGTCCTAAATACGAGAATTTTCTGAATTTTAAGAATGTGCCTCCGATATCATTGAAACCACTTACTATACGAAAATATTCATCATATTATAAATTAATTAGGATCTAATACGCTTTTAAATAAGAGCTTACAGAAGTCTGTAGGTGTAATAGGTATCGAGAACATTTGCCTTTATAATCGATTGTGTTTTGAATAAGTGAAACTGTTTGAGATTTCACAATATTCAGGCTGATATTTCAAAAACGCTTATTATACAGAAATATTTATTAGAAACTCGATTAACAGGCATCTAATTACCTTTAATATAAGCGGTGTTAGACGTCTGTAGGTTATATAGGTATCGGAGAACATTTCTACTAATCATAATTAATTCCATTCTGTCATAATGCGAGTATATGTTTACTTTTAAGAATAAGCAGCCCGATATTATAGAAACCACTCATTTTATCACGATACTCACATATAATAATTGATACAGATTTAATTAGCTTTAATATAAGGTATGATAGCCTTGTGTAGCTCTAATAGTATCGAGGATATACTTGTTTTTATAATACATTGTGTCCTTAATACGAGATTTGAATTTTAGAATATTCTTCCCAAAAATCAAAAAAACCACTCATTTTACAGGCTTTCTCATTTATAAAAAATACATGCACCTAATTAGCTTTGATATAAGGGTTGATAGACGTCTGTAGGTCTTTTAGGTATAGAGATATAATTGGTTTTATATTCCATTGTGTTCTAAATACGAAATTTATTAAATTGTAGGAATTTTTAGCCCGATATCATAGAATCCACTCATTTCATCGGACTATCACTATAATAATTAATGAGAAGCAACTAATTAGCTTTGATAAAGGGGCTCATAGATGTATGTAGGTCAAATTGATTTTATTTAACGTTTTTTGCATGATTATTTGACGACTCAATTACAGTATTGGTTAAAACGGTTTTGATCCTCAGTCGCAAGTATCTTGTTTTTCCATAGGGGAATTATTAAATTATTCCACATTTAAAGGCCTAAAATATTTAGGTATATTTTGTATAACCATAAATTCAATTAAACAGATGGCATTAGCAAAGAAGGAAAAAACCTACATCTGTGTAAAATAAGAGGTGAAAAAACATAAAATTTTGAAAGACAAAAAATCAAGTTTAATAACGTTATATAGCTGAAAGAATTTGATAGTAATTGGACAAAAACGGCGTGTGCAAGATTTCCAGGTAAGGTGTTAATAGTTTTTCAGCTATTTATAGAAACTATCCGTTATAACAAAATACTCAAAATAATAATAAAATTATTGCATCTTTAAAGCTTTTAGTATAAGAGCTAATAGTTGTTTCAATGTCCTATGGATATCCCTAAATTATACTTGCCCTAATAATCTATTGTCACTTAAAAACGAGAATTTATTTAATTCTAAGAATGTTCTGCCCGATATCATGAAAACACTCATTTTGTCACAATACTCACTATTATAATAATTAACAAGGATCAATTTAGTTTAAATAAGGTTTTGCTTTTGATCTAATAATATAGGAAATTTTTTTTTTAAAATTTCTTGTGCCCAAAAACCGAGAAAAAATTTAAAGTTTTGCCCGATATCATTAAACCACCCTATAGAAAATATTCATTTTTTAAAAAATTTTTTAGGATCTAATACCTTTTAAAAAAAGGTTTAAAAGAAGTCTTTTGGGTAATGGGTTGGAACATTTCCTTAAAAAAAGTTGTGTTTTATTACGTGAACTGTTTTTTCAAATTTTTTTAGGCCCTAAAAAAACCCTTTTCAAAAATTTTTAAACCCCTTTAAAAAGGGACTAATTGCTTTAAAAAACGGGTGACGTCTGTAGGTTTTTTTGGGATGGGGGAAACATTTTTATCAAAATTTAAACCATTCGTATAAGCAGTTATGTTTACTTTTAAAAATACACCCGATACATAAAACCCTCTTTTATCACAAACCAAAATTATAAAAATTAAAAAATTAGCTTTAATAAAGGTGGGATATTTTGTAGCTTGTAAGTAGAAAAAAATTTTTTTTTAAACCATTTTCCAAATCGAAAATTTTCTAAATTTTTAAAGAAGTTTCCAAATCATAAAAACCCCTCATTTTGTCAAAATATTTCTTTAAAAAAATTGAAAAGGGATCTAATTGTTTAAAAAAAGGTTTTAAAAGGTTTTTTTGTTTAAATAATATCCGGTTAAAATTGTTTTTATAATATTTTGTGCCCCAAAAAAAGAATTATAATTTTAAAAATGTTTTCCCGATATCATTAAACCCACTCTTACAAAAAATTATTTTTTAAAAAAATTTGGGGATCTAAACCTTTTAAATAAGAGCTTCAAAATTGTAGGTTAAAATTTTGGATCATTGGCTTTATAATCGTTGTGTTTTAAAATTTGGGAAAAATGTTGGTTTTCACAATGTTCAGGCCGATTCTCAAAAACCTAAATTTTACAAAAAATTTTTAAAACTCTTAAAAGGATTTTAACTTTAATATAAGCGGGGGTTGCGTTTTTAGGTTTATTTTTGAAAAATTTTTTATCATAATTAATCCCTTCGTATAAACAGTATATTTACTTTTAAAAAAGACCCGATTCATAAAACCACTCTTTTATCAAATATCCTTTAAAAAAGAGGACAAAAAAGCTTTTTAAAGGGAAAAAATTTTTTGGGCGAAAGGATCAATTTTTGTTTATAATTTTTGTTTTAAAAACGGAAAATTTTCGGGGAAATTTTTAATGTCTGCCCATATAAAAAAACCACTCTTTTCAAATATTCTTTTTTAAAAAATTTTCGATTTTTTTTTTTTTTTTTTTTTAAATATCATAGAAACCACTCACTATACCAAAATACTCATTGATTAAAAATTAATAAGCACCTAATAAGCTTTAATATAACTGGTGATAGCTGTCTGTAAAAACTTTTAAAATATTCCATTAGCTACGCCGTATTTGGAGAATTCCTCACTCTGGAAGATTGGTGCATCGTCAGAAACCAAGGGTTGAGGGTGTTCATGTGAAGCGAAGACGTTTTCCAACATAGACATAGTAGATGAACTAGTATCGGCCTCCATGCTGATATTTATTTCGGCCTACTTGGACTTAGCATCCATTATCACGAAATAAAGCCGATTTAGGATTGGTCGCATTAGGATTTAATAGTTTTTCAGCTTAAGAACAAAAATTAAAGTTGGTGCTTTTCAAAATTGCAAGATTTGTGAATGTCATAATTGCAAGTTCGTGAAAAGTCATTACTAGATCATTACGAGTAATTATGAGAGAAAATATCGTCATTGTATTCATAGTCGTTTTAAGTACTCGATATAAAATATTACACTTAAAAATACTTTTAAGATAATTAATATTTTTAAGTCAATTGTTGCCGGTTTCTATAGATATTAATAATAGTTTTCAAGTATATAAAAACTTATTTTTCCATTATTGTACTGCTGAACAATTTATACCATTTTAATATAACTAATATTGTTTGGGGCTTTGGATATTTATGAAAAGAAAAACCGTTGCAATGCAGTTTCACGTAAGGAGTTAATTGTTTTTTAGCTCGTCGTAAAAACAAAGTTTGATATTGTCATAATTCCAAGTTATTTACTCTTATTGTCTTATGATTTTTCACTTAATGATAATAAGTTTATTATGGCTTAAATTTGCTGTGCGTTTTATTGGGAAATGCTAGTCATGAACAAACTATTAGGGAGTATAAAAAGAATGACCATTTTCAATGAAATATTGTTATAATCTATTCTTTGACAATTAATTGATACTCAGGGTATAGTCGATCGTTATCTACCGTCATTAGCAATCTTCTAGCATATTGCTCCATCTAAGGCTGATACCATGCATTGGGTTTGCTTTAAAAGAACTATTGGACCGAAAATTCAACTTTCGCAAAACTACTAATTTTTCCCCCTAAAAGAGAATGGGCCATGGATCAATCAACAAGTACTTATCCATTTGTTCGAGGTGTGGACCGTATATTGGATGAAGAAGGAGTTCGAATCCATGAAATTCTATAGGGGATCCATGAGCCACTAATTCGTCATGAATAACTTCTTCCAGTGGCGCGACAGGCCGTGTAGGTCCTGGGCCTCGCGGTGTAAACTCCTTCGAGGTTACACTCACGTTTCACGATGAAATTTTTAATGTAGGGTCATCACTCCCTACGACTAATATTGTGAGTGGTCTCCCTTTGGCTGACGGGTCTCACATACCCGGGGGAGAGGTCGTGAGTAAATCCCCATTTGTTTACATCCTTATAAAATCCCCGCCGGGACTGGGATTCGAACTCAGAACTTATAGCTAGCGCGCTAGCCACTCAGCCACGGGCTCCCCTGTCATGAATAACACCTTATAATATAGCCCCTTAATCAGCTTCGGGCAGAACCTTATCGATATCCGTTAATGGTCACCGGGAGCACTCCTTCTTTTCCAACCTCGCTTCATCGTAGCTATATTTTTCAAACGGACGCCGCACATTGCGCTAGGGGATAAAACCATTTTTGTCATAGTAAATAATTTTACCGGTTGCTTCAGTAGCGGTGAATATTTTTTTTAAATTATTCTCTTAAAACTATATAAATTTGGTAAAAACTTATCTTGAGACAATGCCTAATCTACCGGCAGCGCCTACTCCACAATTTGGCTCTCAGTTAAAGAATGAGCTATGGGCTCAGAAAGAATGCACTTTGTGGAAAAGAAGCACAAAATCATAAACGAGTAGTTATGAGCGAAAATATCGTCACTATTTATTTATTCAACGTCACTTTATGATACTGTGGCTAATCGGACGATGCTAAAGTGGGGGTCCTAAATTTTATCTATCAACGTTTAATTAGAACAGGGATGATGAACGAGTACCTAACATCGCACAGACTCGGGACCATCTAATTATGTCTTCTCCGAAGGACAACATAACTTAGCATTTTTTTTGTATTTAAAAAATCTCAGGGCTACTTGCGTGTTTGAACCCAAGACCTATGAAACAGTCTATTCTAGCAACTATGCTACAGGTGAACCTGATATCGTCACTGTATTCATAGTCGTTGGAAGTACTCGATGTAATATATTTCGTTTAAATATACTATTGAGATTAATTATGGTTATTAGTCAATTTTTGCCGGGTTCTTTAGATATTAATAATAGTTTTCAACTATTTAAAAACTTATATTACCGCAATTATATTGCGACACAATTTATACCAATTTAATATAACAAATATTGTGCGGAGCTATGGATATTTATCAATAGAAATAGTTTTTCAGCTTAAGAACAAAAATTAAAGTTGGTTTTGTCAAAATTGCAAGATTTTTCAATGTCATAATTGCAAGTTTTGTCAATGTCATAATTGCAAGTTCGTAAAAATGCATTACTTGTTCATTACGGGAAATTATGAGAGAAAATATCGTCATTGTATTCATAGTCGTTGGAAGTACTCGGTATAAAATGTTACATTTAAAAATACTTTTGACATTAATAATATTTTTAAGTCAATTGTTACCGGTTTCTATAGATATTAATAATAATTTCAACTATTTAAAAACATATATTACCAATATTGTGCTGCTAAACAATTTATACCATTTGAATACAAGTGATATTGTTTGGAGCTTTGGATATTTATAAAAAGAAAACCCGTTATAATGCATTTTCACGTAAGGAGTTAATAGGTTTTCAGCTCGTCGTAAAAACAAATTTTTAAGTTCGATATTATTATATTACCATTCCAGGATTCTTAAATGTTTCTATATTTATTGAGTTTAAAATTTAAGTCTCTACTTTTAAAAGAAACGTTAGTCAAATACAATCAGTCGTCCGCAACTTGAAAAAAAAAAATTGTTGAGGAAATTTCGCAAAGAAATAAACGCAATACATTATTAAACGAAAAGACAACGAGAGAAAAACAATACTATCCACTATCCTCGGTTTCCTCCTGGATATTGCATAATCTTCGAGGTATGTTGGTCAACGTCTTTATCTTGGAGGTCGAGTTTGAGAAATTTCTGAGGCGTTGTCGGTCTAAGACTGCGTTGCTCCACATTGTGTGGTTGGAGCGGTTTCCTTTTCTCTGATCTAAAATAGGCAAACTCACAGGAGTCTGAGTGGTTTCCTGTTCCAGGTCTAAAGTCGGTAAACTTGCTGGAGTCTGATTCAGGAGAAGTAGCTGTGTAGGTGGTACTAAGTCTGTAGGGAGAAGTTGCTTATGTTCTAACATCATTCCCGCTGGTTCATGTGATGTTTCTAGGTTTAAGGTGGTAGATGAGGCACATAGAATGTAACATGGCGAGTAGTGCGGTTATTCTTCCTAGGCACATCTATCTCTTCCTGGTATTGGGTAAACTTCTTGAGTTCAGTTACATCCGTTGAAACCAGTTGGCTTATGTGACGTTTTAGGATGCGTCCTGAATCCTGCTTTACTAGGTAGTGCCGTCACCCTGTTGTTCCGATAAAAGCGCCTCTGAATGCTGGTGATTTGGAGTAACCGTAGATTTCTTATGAATAGTTGGAAAAACGAGGTCTAGCTATATCTTTATTTTTCTTTTTAAATACAATTCTAACCACATGGTGAAAACCACATGAAAGAGGGGTAGCTCTGTACCGGAAAAGTATTCGTTTCACCTTCTCTGTCATAGATCCAGATTCGCTTGCTGTGGCTTTTAACCTGCTTTTTAGTGTTTGGACATTCGTTCTGCGAGTCCATTGGTTGCTGGGTGTCCAGGAGCAATTAAGCGATGTGATATCCCTCGTCCTTTACAGTAATTTTTGAATGTATCGCAAGAAAATATAGCAGAGCTGTCTGATACGACTTGGATTCCTATCCATGAGTGCAAAATATATCGTCCAACAATGATACAGAAACTTGGGTTGTAGGAGCGGACTAGTACTCGATCCAATCGGAATAGGGTTCCATGTGAAAAAGAGTAAGGGGAGTCTTGGCTTCAGGTTTGCAATCCCTTGATAATTTCCTGGAGTTGTGGATCCAAAGATGGTGTCAACTGGTATCAATGAGCTAGAAACATGTAAGACTAAGTCAAAGTGAATCAGATTGATATCCTCACTAATCGTAATTTCTGCAGTCCTACTGGAATATAGAAGAGGAGCCCTTAAAAGGAGACCACATTCTGATTTTGTTTGCTCTCCATTGCATCTCGCTGTTTAGCGAAACCCTGATAGGAATGACGCGTACCTATGTAGCCCAGATGAGGTCATTTGTGGCAAAGCTCAGTTATGCCCAAAAACTCGTGAAAGTTGCTAGTTAGCAGTAACCAAAAAGAGATGTTTTCCGTAAATGTGGTTGTAGAATAGTAAGACTCCAAATACAATAGGTAGTGCTTCCCGGTGTAGTTGGCTGTAGTTCATTTCTGAGGGTGTGAGGGAACGGGAGGCATAGGCTATTGGTTTTTCGTGCCCACAGAATGACTGAGGATTGCTGCGACCCCCACCGTACTAGCATCTTTGGTTAAAATGACTGGTATTGATATATCGGAAGGGACTAATATTCTATCACTGTACATTTCAGTTTTAAGCTTAACAAAGGCGTCAACTTAAAACGGTGCCCTTTAGTTTGCGATTTTCGTAAGGGAAATGAAATGATAGAATTATTTGGAATAAACCTTGCATAATATGTCAACATACCTAAAAGTCTTCTAACTTCATCTACATTTCATTGGCGTGGAAGTGTCAAGATGCCTGTATCTTTTGAGGATTCTTCCTGATAATATTCTTCGAAACAACATGTCCAAGGTACTCAGTCTCAGTAGTGAAGAACAAACACTTCTTTTTATTGAGGGTTAAATCGTACTGTGAAAGCCTCCTGAGGCATAGTCGAAGATTCTGTTTACATTCCTCCGTCGAGGAACACTGGACTAAAATATCGTAATAGTAGACGACATAATGGGGTATAACTGCAAGAATCTGAGAAAAAATCTGATTAAACTCCGATGGGGCTGTTTCTTATCCCAAAAAATCAAACGATTCATTTTTTATGTCCCTCTATGGGTTGAAATGGTCTGAATGATACTACTCTGTTCATCTACAGGTAGGTTTAAATAGGCCTTGAACAAATCAAGTTTGCAAAAGTACGCAGAATTACGAAGGCTTCTTAACACATCTTCAAAGCGTTGAATAGTGAAATTTGAAGAAACTAAATTTATTCATTTACCCCACATTTACACAAAAACAAAGTGGTACTCCTCCATCTGGTTTTGGTATTACCCCAGAGGAGATTTCCAATCACTTGTAGCCACTGGTGTAATAATAAGTGAACTTTCAAGGGAGTCAAGCTCCCGTTCTACTCAATCACGACAAGTACCATACGTATTGTCCGTTCTCTAGTGTAGATTGGTCTGGCATTTTCCCTCAACGTCAAAGAAATTTCGCAGTTTGGAACACAAGCAACTTTTTCTTCAAATACCTCAGGGAATTCATTAAGTACGTCAACATCATTCAAGGAGTACTCGATGACCTCTCCCAAAGATAATATCATAATCTGTACAGATTCTATGAGTGCGCCGTCTGGTTCATGTATTTCATGAGGACAATGCTAAAAAATTTCATTAATTGGGGTCCGACTAAGGGCATAGTTGGTAAAATTGCAGACAGCAGCTAAGAAAGCAAGAAATCTGCCCGGCCGCGGAAGTAACCTATTATCTTCCTCCGATTTAGCTCACACATTAAAAGAAAAGATAAATAAAACCTGGCAGGCTATGTGGGATGATAGTTTAGGCAAATTGCGACTAATAAAAAGACTGGTTAAACAATGGAGTAGCTCTTGCCGCAAAAGCCGCCGTGAGGAGGTGGCACTAGCACGCCTGCGGATTAGACATACAAGACTCACCCATGAGTATCTTATCCAAAGGGAACAGCCACCAAGATGTCCAAAATGCGACGCAACGCTCAGTGAAAAGATGTGACTGTGGCGCTAGGCGACGAAGAGAGGATTATCGGCGGTCTGTTGAAAGGCCAAAAAGAGTAGAATCTTCTATCAAAGCTACAAAATTATAGGAATACATTAAATTCTAGCAACCTTAAAGGCGTTGATGATCACCCGTAGTTGAACGCCTATAAATTACAGCCAATCAATCAATCAATCATTCAAGGAGTAGGGATCTGTAATATCATGAAAAACATGTTTGAGTGACATCTCTGCATCAATCTGTTTAAGTTCTAAGCTAAGCTTCCTAATCCAGTCACGACCCAAAAGTACGTCATGACCAGGTGGGACTATGTAGAGGTCATCGAACATACGTTTGTTTTTATAGGCCACTGCTAAGTTTACTTTACCCGTACAAGGGACTAGGTCATTTAAAAAAGCTCTGAGATTAATATACGCAGGTAACAGCTCGTTTTAAAGGTTAAGTTCATGTTTTTGGTTTCAGGCAGAATGCAGAGTTTTGCACCAGAATCTACTTCCGTTTCAATAGGCTTACTGTTGAGTGATACAGTAATAATATGTTTTCCTGAGCAGGCATTGAACTCATACAAGTCAACTACGCTTGACTGGATATGTGTAATAGCATTGCATCCTTAAAACTAGGTTGAATGAATAGACCCTCACCATCAGAGTTATACTCATATTGCTTAAAATCAGCACAAGTTTTACACAAGGTTTTGATACATACTCTGGAAACATGGCCTTTTGCAAAACATGAAGTGCGTCTTAGTTTATTGCGGTCACATGGCATTCATTTGAGTTTTAAGGGTTTTTTCTATACCTAAAACATAATTTCTCAATTCCCAAAGACAATGATAGAGGATGACGACGATAAATCGGAGCATTGGAGTGACGTCAAGGGGCTTGTTAGGACGCGAACCCGCGCTTCCTGTTCTGAACGAAGTGAGATTTTGTTAACTTCCCTGAAGCTGGACGAAGGTTCTGGAGGTTGATTCAGAGTGGAACTAATACTACTTATTTCTTTACTTTGGATTCGCGAAGCTTCCAAAGCTAATGCTTTTTAAATATGTTGTAAAAATTTGTCATGTTAGCTAGTAGGAGAAGTTCGCAGATCCAATCATCGCGAATTCCCCTCACAAACTAAACGCGCTAGAAAACCTCAGATATTGAGACTTTTTTTCTGCGCGAAGATTCATTGCATTCGATATAAAATTCACAATCTCCCAAGTCACGTCGTAGTGTATCCACGTTTTCAGATATAGACTTTGAGTCATATTGTTAACAAGAAAAAAAATAATGTTGAGAAACAACTACGTTTTTTGTAGGCATTGACATTTTTACGAATTCCTGCGAAGGGGATTTTTAATGAAACGAGTTCAACGGCTTTTCAGGACTTGAGTTATTGTAGGGGGTAGGACAAACTGAACTGAGAACTAACTAAATGTGACTTTTTTTTTCATTAGTTACGTTTTTTCATTGAGATGTAATTATCAAAACGTTCCAGATATGATGAAAATTTTTCAATTGATGAATCGAAATGCTTGAAGGGAGCGAACCTGCCGCAAGCAACGGGGATTCTTGAATGATTATATATTTATTGGGTTTAAAATTTAAGTATATTTTTTTAAAACCATAGCTTCAATTACACACATCACATAATTGTAATAAATGGTCTACAAATTTCTATAGCGAAATTCGTGCTATATTACTAGCTTTGCAAGCTCTCATAAATATAGATGCAAAGAGAATTGAATTGTTTGTGGATTCACAGGCGGCCATCATCGCAGCTACGCAGCCAAATGCATCTCAAGAAAATGACGAAGGGAACTGCCAATTAAAAATTGAACAACTGCTTCAACAAGGTAGGCAAGTGGTTTTCCTATGGGTACCCGGCCACTATGGTATCCATGGAAATGAAGTAGCCGACAAGCTTGCAAAAGAAGGTGCAGCTTCGGAACAGTTGGACAATCCGAATTTCCTATCGTAGAGCTAGATATGAAGTTAAGAGGGCATTTCATGCTCTACTAACAGATTCCCAAAGGCTCAGTTCGTTCAAGAAACACTGGGCCAAACCTCTTATAGAAGAGGAACGGATTCCATTAGATTTGAGGAGAAAAGATGCTGTTGCACAGTTCTGAATGATTACTGGCCATAACTACCTCGCGAAACGCTTGCATCGGATCGAAGTGGTAGAGTCTCCACTTTGCTGCCTTTGTCAAAGCAAATAGTGAAATTGATGCAGCGCATCTAGAAGTATGCCCCCGATTACAAAAAATAAGAGGTGAAACCCCATCCAGATCGGAGTGGTACTGGGCTGCCAGACCCCTTATGGCGGAAGTCAAAATGGGAAGGCATAAATAAAAAAATACACACATTACATTAGAAAGGTGATAATAGAACTAACATCTGGTTAATATTAAAGATAAAGATATAACAGATGTTGTCATAATTGCAAGCTTTGTCAATGTCATAATTGCAAGTTCGTAAAAATTAATTACTTGTTCATTACGGGAAATTATGAGAGAAAATATTGTCATTGTATTCATAGTCGTTGGAAGTACTCGATATAAAATGTTACATTTAAAAATACTTTTGACATTAATAATATTTTTAAGTCAATTGTTACCGGTTTCTATAGATATTAATAATAATTTTCAACTATTTAAAAACATATATTACTAATATTGTGCTGTTAAACAATTTATACCATTTGAATACAAGTGATATTGTTTGGAGCTTTGGATATTTATAAAAAGAAAACCCGTTATAATGCATTTTCACGTAAGGAGTTAATAGGTTTTCAGCTCGTCGTAAAAAACAAATTTTTAAGTTTGATATTGCCATAATTGCAGTTTATTTACTCTTATTGTCTACTCTCCAAACTCCATACCTTATCCCTATCAAATTGTACCATAAAATGATTCTATTCCTTCTTATCCCATCGTTCGCAGACAGTAGTCATCCCTGGCAAATGTCCTTCATCTCCTCTCTTCCTTCAAGTGTTCCTCCAAGGTTCAAGGTTCTTCCCTTTCACCTACTCTTCTTTCGATTTATGTACATGATTTACCAGATTCCATTCATCACTCCCGATACCATCTTTACGCCGATGATCTGCAAATATACTTTTCTTTCCACCTTGCTAATAGAAGCATCTCATAAAGTACAGTATGATATAAATCAAATCTGTCAATAGGCAAATAAAAACAAGCTGCAGCTTAATGCACGTAAAACTAAAGCAATGCTTATCGGCTCCAAACCAACCTTGAACTTCCTTCCATACTACCCGTTGCTTCTTCTCAATAAAGTCCCCATTCCGTTCTAGAAAACGTTAAAAACTTTGGAGTTACCTTTAACCAAAACCTATCCTAGAATAACCATATATCCGAAAATCCATTTCCATACTCAAACAGCTCCATAGATTCTGTGAATCCTTACCTTTGAAAACCCGTCAGCTACTTTTTTCCTCTATCATCTTCCCTAACTTTGACTACGGCTGCCTGGTGTACGGGGGACTAACTGATGAACTAGAAATAAAATTAAAACGAATTATGTACTGCTTATTTTTATATTCTTTATAAATTGTTTATATATTATATTCTGATTTATTTTCGGAGCCCGTAGACGTGATTATATTTCTGGCTATTACACCATATTAAAATGGCTTTATCCATCTGTACGACGACAATGTTTCCTTGATTCTTACCTATTCCAAACATTAAAACATAGAAAACCTTTCTACATAACTGAGCTCCTCACCCACCGCTCTGATATCCAATCGTTAAATACTAGAAGCCAATCAATCAATATGTATACCCCATCACACAAAACTGCATCCTATCACAAATCGTTTCTCGTTCGTTCCTCATCCTCCTGGAATTCGCTGCCCACCTCTATTCGTAAAGCCACCTCTCTTTCTTTCTTCAAACATCAACTCTTCCACTACCTACCAGCATCTCAATCTTGTATAGATATAAATAGGATGTAAAGGTATTACTCCAATGTAAAGTATAGGTATATATAGTATGAATTTGCAAAGATTTATAGATATAATGAATATTTGTTCTTTTATATATAAATATTTTTTCTTTTATATATATATTTTTATATTATGTATATTTTTGTTCATTGTTTGTTATTTTAAGGTGACTTGATCCCATAATATTTTTTTTTTCATTTCATTGTCTTATGATTTTTCACTTTATGATAATAAGTTTATTATGGCTTAAAGTTGCTGTGCGTTTTATCGGGATGTGCTAGTCATGAACAAACCATTAGGGAGTATAAAAAAAATGACCATTTTCAATGAAATATTGATATAATCATTTCTTTGACAATTAATTGATACTCAGAGTATAGTGGATCGTTATCTATCGTCATTAGCCACCTTCTAGCATATTGCTCCATCTAAGGCTGATACCTGATATGCATTGGGTTCGCTTTAAAAGAACTATTGGACCGCAAATTCAACTTTCGCAAATTAACAATTTTTTTCCCACTGAAATAGAATGGTCGTCGATCAATCAACAAGTAGTAAGAGCGTACTCGAACAGCGTATGTTGTTCGTGTACGCTCGTAGTCAAAGTTTGGGAAGATGATAGAGGAAAAAAGTAGCTGACGGGTTTTCAAAGGTAAGGATTCACAGAATCTATGGAGCTGTTTGAGCATGGAAATGGATTTTCGGATATATGGTTATTCCAGGATAGGTTTTGGGTAAAGGTAACTCCAAGGTTTTTAACAGTTTTCTGGAACGGAATAGGGACTTTATTGAGAAGGAGCAACGGGTAGTATGGAAGGGAGTTCAAGGTTGGTTTGGAGCCGATAAGCATTGCTTTAGTTTTACCTGCATTAAGCTGCAACAGGAAACCACTCAGACTCCTGTGAGTTTTCCTTGTAAATACAGACTCATGTGTACCCTCGGCTTAGAGAGGCACTTGGCACTCCAACGTCTATTTGTTTTCTTTTGTTAATTGAGGCACAGACTATCGATGAGAGCCTTGAAATCAAGTTTAGGGAGAGAGAAATATTACCTGGATTGCTTAGAACCTGACCTGCTTAAGATCAATCTGGGTTTAGCTTGACATTTTGCTGAAATCATCGTCAAACAAACTTTGATTTTTATTAGAACGCTGGGTCAGCTCTTTACTTTTGATATTCGATGCCTAAAGATCTGTGGAAAAGATCTAAAATTTTCAGAAGTGTGTTTATATCTGATTGTATAACATGTTATCTCACCTAGTCATCTCGTTGTGGCGAATGAACTGTCTTCGGAAAGACGTCTTAGATTGAAGGAGACTGATCAACAAAAATTTAAACTCGGCTATGTCACGTTGAAGAGTAGCAACAAACTCTGGAAATAAACTGATGTTCGGTTTAATAAATATGGAGAACTAAGAGTACACAACTGAGTTTTTCTGAGGCAATAACAGGTTCTTGAAAGACATGATGAGGTCATCATAAGAGACAGACCATTCAGATTTTATCTGCGCTTATAAACGCTTTGTATTTGTGATGTGATGACCTAAATAAAACACAGAGCTGAGCAATTTTGGCTTTGTCTGCGAGACTTTTAGCGTTTAGCTGTTATCGAATCTTTTGAGGTAAACTTTTGACAAACTTTTCACATTTTGGATAGAAGTTTTGGAATCATCATATCTCTTGCGTTTACCGGTCGATCATAGAGAAAAAAAAGGAAAGTCACACCACTTTTCTAGGTGGATCACATTTTTAATTCATTCACGTATTGATTTAAATTAGTCGTCAATTTATTATCTTTTCTACTGATTAGAAATGCACACACGTGATAAAATATTTGTTATTTAATAGAACATATTCACAAATCACTATTTGGTGTGCTAACACAAAATAGACGACTTATACAAAATTGTGATGAAAAGTTTCAAACAATAAGTATGAATGAAACCACAAACTTTATGGTATTGTGAAAACCTGATTAGAAAAACTCGTATGATAGTAGTCCAGCCGAGGTCATCTGTGGCAAAGCTCGGTTCTGTCCAAAAATCCGTGGAAGTGGCTGATTATAAGTCACCAAGAAGAAATTAAATTATTCTGGAGAAAAAGTAACTGTAGTTGGGGAGATGTAAATTATTTTAGTTCAAATTTATTTCGTGACCATATGTGAGAGAACTAAGAAGGTTACATATGCACTAGTAATAATTTTGAAGTTATTTATTGTGACTTATATTATGTTTGTCTGCCCAGCTGCGTTGTGTTGCTAGCAATACTGAGCGCACTACAATAGTTTATTAAGATTTTTTTCAGATAAAATACAATGCAATTATTATTATTTTTTTTAAATTTTATGTATCCTTTTTTTGTCATTTAGTTTCATCACTTAATATTAAGTTGGAGATTTAAATCTAAATCTAAACAAATATGTACGTGTGTTTGTTTGTGTGTGTGTGTGTTTATCTTGTATTTAAAATAATTTAATCATTTAAAATTTATAGGACGTTGAAAAAGAAAGAACTCGCAAGATGAAGAAACTAAGGAAAAGCATTCTAGTAGACTACTCCGTCATGAATTTTATTGAACTGACGGTACGTCCCATTTAACAAATATTCTTATTTTTAAATATTAAGTAATAACAAAAAGGACTGTAAACCTTTTTATTATGATTTTTTTACATTTCTAATGCAGATGGCCAGTAAAATTACCAGTAGGAAAAGTTGTACTGCAACTATTATCCACATGCAGTAGTGTTGGCACGTAGTCATACTTGATAATATAAAATCATAATATCTGAATATATTTTCTTCCAAGTAATAGTGTAAAAAATAAAAATTTGGTGGGCCAATACACGACTTTCACTTACCTACCTAGTTAAAGTGAATTTCAAAACATTTAAAAGAAAGTTTTTTTTTTAAACATTTTATAGATATTTACAACTGTACTTATTATAAAAGCAACAAGTAAATGGGCTAATTACAATTATGAGCTTGAAATTGTCTTGTGAAGAACTACCCAGTGGTAGCACTTCAATGCCAATTTAATTTAGTAGGTCTCGTGGTCATCGTCTTTTCAATCGCCTCAGACGGGTTGTCAGGGATAGATAGGAATGATAAGTTCGTACAAGAGGATTCGTGTGGGTCGATAGTTTGGAATTAAAAGAGGCATGTCTGTTTTGGGATAGTTCTGGAATGTTTACAAATGAATATTTAGGTCATTATCGATGATTTTGTTTGTAACGAAATAAGGAGCATTTAGGATTCTGCGAAGGATTTTGGATTGTAAGGATTAAATGCGACAGGAATTAGATGGTTTAGTAGAGTCCCAAAGCTCGATTCCATATGTTTAGATGGGATGATGAAAGTAACATAAATGAGTTAATAAATTGGAAGTTTTGAACGTTTGTAGAGTAACTGTTGTAGTAATCTGTATCTTCGGGCAGGTTCTTGTCGTTTAAGTCTCGTATGAGGATTCCATGTAAAACGTTTGTCAAGATGAATTCGTCGGTATCGGATTTTTTCAATAGTTATGAGTGGGGTATTATTAAAGGATAAAGAGGGCAGGAAGTCATCGGTTTGCGACGAAGGGTAAAGGTAATTTAGTGGGATTTCTTAGGATTTATTTTAATCATCCAGTTCTCACTGATATGGTTGTGGTGTGGAACTGAAGGGTTTTGGCAGCGGTTGGATTATTATGGACGGATAACTCTCAAGTGTCAAGTTGTGAGAGCAGTTTTAGGATGAAGTGGGATATCAGCTGTATACTCGTATACCGTATAAAACATGGGACCTTAGATACTACCCTGAGGTACACCTGCAAACTGAGAAAATATGTAAGAGTAGGAAAGGTTTTATTAGTGAGGTAGGAACGGATTATCAGGAAGTATGTTGCAGGAAGGAATTGACTGAGTTTATATATATTTAAAACTGTAGAGTTAATAATAAAATAAAAGAAGGATATTCTAAAGGTGAAGAAAAAAAATAATTTATAGCTAAAAATTACCCCTATCTTAAAAAAGCTCAATCAAGGTATGGATAAGTACAAAACAAGGTTCAAAAATAATCTCAGCAATAATGAATTAAAAATATGGGTTGGAATCCGATATGGGAGAACGACAAAAACTGCCACATATAATTAACTAAATAATACTTAGTAAACTTAGTAAGAAAACTAAATAAATAAATTTCCCGTCAAAAGTATTGCAACACTTAGAAATAATTGAATTTTCCAAAAACGTTCTTTTATTTATAATAAAAGTCATTAATAAACATTTTTAAACTGGAAAAACAAAACAAATAAACAAGTTTTATTAAAATTAATTACAATATTTCTTCCAGTAAAAAAAAAACAATTAGAAAACTTACTTGTTTTTAATTTTCTTTTTTTACAATTTTAACTTTTAAATTACAATTTAAATTTTAAATTTACATTAAATAAGACATATTGCCCCCTCTGGCTTGATTGACTGCTTCCATCCGTCTTGGCATTCTTGTAAAAATATTGTGAAGAAAATCTTGGGATTTTGTCCAACTTCTCCAATACAGTTGTCTTAAGCATTTCAAGGGTAGTAGAAATAGAAATAGAAAAATGAACTTTATTCTGGGACATAGTCCCTTAAGAATAACATTGATGTTACAAATAAATATAGCTCTTCTGACTAGAATTCATTAAATAGAATTGAACTTATTTACAAACTTAATTATTTACATATACAAAGTAGATTAAAAAAGAAATATAAAAAAAAAATATATAAATATATATATATATATATATATATATATATATATATATATATATATATATATATATACACATACATACATATATACACACACGCATACAGCATATAGTAGGAGGTGAATCTCGTGACCGGACCTTTCTTTTGAGATAATCCCAAATGTACTCGATTGGGTTAAGGTCAGCACTTCTTGCTGGCCAATCAAGCGTGTGAATATTTGTGGTTTTCAGGTATTCATAAACACATCTTGCCTTGTGAGGACGACATTATCATGCATGAGCAATGATTCATGGCCTATGAATGGCATAAAAAGCAATACATGATCTTGAAGAATCGTTTCTACATACCTCAAAGCATTCAAAGCCCCTCCTTGGATTGGCAATAAATCGGTGAGCGCCTCCTAAGATATGCCACCCCAGAACATGATAGAACCCCCTCCGAATGGCTCAGTTTCTAACGTGCAGCCATACCGTTCTCCAGGCCTTCTCCAAACTCTTTCGTGGCCATCTCGGCTCGTAAGGGTTACTCTCGTCTCATCAGTGGATAAAACCTTTTTCCATTCCTCCACAGTCCTAAATTGGTGTTCCCTTGCAAATCAAATCTTTTTACACTGTGTTCTGCGGTGAGAAGAAGACTTTTCACTGGCCTTCTTAACCTGAGGTTTGACTCTAGTCTTCTAATGACCGTCGACTCTGAGACTGATAATTCTCGAACACCAGCGATCAAGTTTTTAATGGAAGAAGCAGTAGAATTACGCTTACGAAGTGCTTGTATTTTAATGGAGCGGTCATCTATGGGGTTAGTAATCCTTTGACGCCCTGCCGTTGGTCGTCTCGAATGACTATCAGTCTCCCTGTACCTTTTTATGATCCTTGAAACCGTAGAATAGTGAATCCCAAGGTGATTTGCAATGTAACGTAATAATTTATTTGCCTTCTTCATAGAGAGTGATGAGTCTGACCGAATCATCGAGAATTAAACGATCCATTGTGTATAAAATTAATTGTTTTAACTAGACTTAAGAGAAAAGAGAGAACAGACTTGAGGCAAATCAAAGATTAACATGGATTGAAAGGAAATTTGAAATGAATGAAACAAAATTTCATCGTTTGTTGGTAAACAGCGAATAAAATGATATGTCTAATCCCTAATATCTCTCATTTAATAAATAATATTGCTATAAATATAAATAATGTCTAGATTAAGGTCAAAACCAAGAAAATATCGAGAATTATGGGTGTTGCAATACTTTTGACGGGGAGTGTATTTTTTATAAATTATATGTAAATGTGTGTGTGTATATATATGTATAAATAAAGACTGTTATTTTTTTTCAATCATATTTGCTTTACTATTATTTGAATCAAAACCTAACTATTATTATACTTTATTAAGATTTAACTCTTATAATATTTTTAATTATTTCATAGGAAACAAATACAAGCGGCAGCAATTTTCACTTTAAAATGGTCACCTTTCTATATGATAAGCTCGCACCTGGAGCAATGAACCTCAGAACAAGTTGTATCCTTAAGTCAATTGCGAATATCGGTAAGTAAGACCCTTGTATAAAATACCCCAAAACCACAAAACATCATTAATTAGAAGATCGTAAAAACAAAAAAAAACTGTCTTTTAGGAAACTTTCTACATTTTAATCGCACAAATTATCTATTATTTTACTAGATGCTATACATCTAGTAAAATAAAATATACTTTTTACAATTTGAGTGTTTTCTAAAATGGCCGTTGGCACAGTTCTACTTACATATTGCTCTATGTTAGTTTCCTTCTCATCAATGTGATACTGCTTGAAAATGCTTCAAACTTTGTAAATCGTGAGTGATTGCACTGATAAACACATTAACGAACACATATCACGAGGTGAGTGGCAATTAGTTCGATAGACAATAATAGACTGGTGGCCGTCCTAGGCTGGAGATAAGGCCTAGGCTAGGACTTACTAATCCTCATCTTTGTTTACAAGGTCTCGGTCGGCAATATTGACATTTCCGACTTCGTAACCTAGACATTCGTCATATAAACTTTTATTTTCTTCCTGTTAGACTTTAATTTAATAATTTTTTTATTTTATTTTTTTATGTTTTGTGTGTTTTTTCTCTTTTTCCAGGACTTTATTTTTATTTTACTAAATCAGAAATGTTCGTTTTGTTTTACGTTTTCTTTGTATATGTATATATTGTAAATAGATTAGTTTTAAGATATTTACGTTAATTTTCTATTATTAGTAATTTATATAAGTCTATATAACTTTTTTTTTTTATTTTTTTTTTATTTATCTCACAATATAAGAGGACTTTATATTTATTTTTTCTATTTTATTCATCATGGATTTAGATAAGACTCTATCTTATGATGAATCAGGGGAAGAAACGCCATTCTCTGAAATTAGCGAATCCGACTCCCAATATTTAACGCGACGCCAGAAACGCCATAGGAACAACACTAGGTCCGGCGGTAATTCGCCAAACAAAAAAAAAACATAATAAATCGGCCAAGTCCAAACAACCGCCAAAATCAATTCCTTCTCCGCCAAAAACTCGCAGCACCACTGCAGCCAACCAAATTGAATCTCCGGCGCCTTCCGTTTCAAACGCCACACCACTTTCAAACGCAACGTCTTCAATTACGAACCATTCCGATTCAGCCAACATTTCAAACCAGCCTCAAGGATTTTCTGATCCCGAGCCACCTCCTATCTATGTTTCCAATATTATTGATTTTATATCGTTTGGTGATGAAATCGCCGCTCTCATCGGACAACCGAACTTTCAGTGTTATTCTCGACTAAGCGATATCTAAGTTAATACCACCACAAAAGATAATTACAAAAAACTTATAAGTTATTTGAGTTCAAAAAATTATGATTTACATTGTTATCAGTTGAGACAAGAAAAATCTTATCGAGTGGTTTTACGCGGGCTCCACTCATCCACTCCCACTGATGCAATTAAACGAGGTCTGGAAGAAATTGGGCATCACGCACGGAACATCTCTTCAGTGACACACCCCACAGGAAAATACCCATAGCCATTATTTTTTGTGGACCTCGAACCAGCCAGTAATAATCCGGAAATATTTCAGGTGAGAAGGCTGGTGTACTCATCTGTCCGTTTTGAAGAGCCTAGACAAAAAACTACTATTGTTCAGTGCACCAAATGCCAAACCTTTGGACACACTAAATCATACTGTTTCCACCAGGCTAGGTGTGTTAAGTGTGCCGGACCTCATGCCTCTGCCACTTGCCCGAAATCTCAGACTGAGCCAGCAAAGTGTGTTCTTTGCGGGGAAGGCCACCCGGCTAGTTATAGGGGTTGTGTCGTTTACAAAAGCCTTCTTCGCCAGAGATCACAAAATTCAACTGTAAAAAGAATGGATCAGAAGATACGTCCTCAGGTACCAGAGTTGGAAAATTTGTGTGATTTTCCTGAAATTCCAAAAACTGCTAATATGATCGCTCCACAGCAGCCTGCCACACCTGCATCCAGAGTTCCCACTGAAGAAGCCAGGAAATCTCTCTCAGAAGTCACCGCTGTAAGAAAGCAACAAACTACCAGTCAGGCGCCTCCGACCTCCCAATTCAAACCTCCCGTCTCCCGTCCTAAACCACAAGCTTCCCGTCAACAGACCCCTTCCCAAAATCTACCCTTACGGGTGAAACTCCCTCCTGAGCATCCTACCAAAATTCCTGAACGTCCTTATAATCCACCAAATCAGCCAAAGCCCCAACCTCTGTTATCTCAGCGGACTGAACAGCTTCATACCCCACGGCGAGTTCAGCTCCCAGCCAATAATCCAGAACCAATAAACTATCCACCCCAGGTATCTTATCCACATCAGTTTCTTAATCAAGATCCTTCCAATATATACTCCATCCTTGAGTCCTTTCTCTCTGATCTCAGAGTTACCATCCAACCGCTGATCACCCTTCTCACCAGAGTCCTTTCGCAAGTTCCATTTAATCTCGAACGATGAGTGTAAAGCCCCTAACGATTATCTTGTGGAATGCTAATGGCCTGCACAACCATCGTGACGAGCTGGACTTATTTCTACATGAAAACCACATAGACATAGCACTACTTACTGAAACTCACTTCACACAACAATCAAATTTTTACATACGTAACTACATCACTTATAGATCTGACCATCCCGACAACACTTATCCATAAATCCTTACCCCATTCTCTTATTCCTTCTACTCCAACTGATGCCATACAATCAACCTCGGTGATCATTTCAACTCGTCATTTCCATCTTACACTCTCAGCTGTATACTGTCCTCCTGGTAACTCTTTTTCCTTTAACCAACTTGAAACCCTCTTCCGATCCTTAGGACCGCGCTTCATTGCTGGAGGTGACTATAACGCTAAACACCAACGATGGGGTTGCCGAACATCCAACTCCCGTGGTAATGTCCTTTCTCGCGTCTCTAACTCTAATTGTTATACTATCCTTTCTCCCATGAGCCCAACATATTGGCCAACATCCCTCAAAAAACGTCCAGATATCCTTGATATATTTGTTTCCTCTCAGATATCTTCCTCCCAATCCACAATCAAAACCCTAAATGACCTTTCATCTGATCATAGCCCAGTTCTGCTTTCCTTGCACTCGAGCCTTGTTCCTAAACCCACCATTCCCACTCTGATTACAGGACGAGTAGACTGGGACGGATTCAGAAGTGACTTGGAAACCAAACTGGACTTAAAAATCCCACTTAAGACTACACATGATATTAATAAAGCCGTTGAACAACTGACTGACTCAATTAGCAGTAGCATACTTGACAACACTTTGACCATTAAGACTACCAACTCACAGGAGACTACCCTGCCACAGCACATTCGAATCTTATTAAGGGAAAAACGCAGAGCAAGATCGAAGTGGCATAGGACTAGATATCCATCAGACAAAACTTATTATAATAAACTGACTAACAGACTGAAAACAGAAATCAGAAAAGCAAAAATTCAAAACTTACTCAACACCGAAAAAACTTACTATTACAGACAGATCAATATGGATGACGACAAAAAAGCTACTGAAGTTCAAAAACTGTAATCAGCCACTCCTAACAGAATCCCATGTCTGGACAAGATCTGATGAAGAGAAGGCCCAGATATTCGGTCAGCACCTTTTTCGAACCTTTAATCCACATCCAGATGTCCATAATCCTGGTCACATTAAGTTTATAGAAGATGAAATAGATATCCCACTCCAAATGGCCCTTCCTCCTAAAGAGTTCCATCCGTCAGAAATATCTAACATTATTTAGAGTTTACCATCCCGCAAAGCTCCTGGGCATGATCTTATAACTTCCCATATTTTAAAAGCACTTCCTTGAAAAGCTATCCTCTATCTCACTTACATATATAATTCCGTACTTCGTTCCACATACTTTTCTGCCTCCTGGAAATTATCCATCGTCAAAATGATACCCAAGCCTAAGAAACCGCCTGAAAATCCATCTTCTTACCGTCCTATCTCACTTCTACCAATCATGGGTAAAATATTGGAAAAACTTATCCTAAAACGCCTGTACCCCATCCTTGATACTAATTCCATAATTCCTGATCATCAGTTTGGATTCAGGACGTCCCACTCCACTATCCAGCAATTTCATCGTGTGGTGGACGTTGTCTCGTCTACATTGGAGCGTGGCTTGTATTGTACGGGAGCCTTCCTTGACGTGGAACAGGCCTTCGACCGAGTCTGGCACCCGGGATTGCTTCACAAGTTCCGCCAATTCCTTCCCCCTACATACTTCCTTATTATCCAGTCCTACCTCACTGGCAGATCCCAAAACCAATCATAATAATTCATTTTCGTCCATTTTTAGTCAGTCTGCTGGTGTCCCTCAAGGTAGTATCCTAGGACCCATCCTTTACACAGTTTATACACCTGATATCCCAACCCATCCTAACACATTCCTTTCTACCTATGCTGATGACACTTGTGTGTTATCAGTCAATACTGATCCTACTATTGCCTCTCAAACTTTCCAATCCCACCTCAGAGACCTTGAAGTATGGTGTCAGAACTGGAGAATTAAAATAAAGTCCAACAAATCCAACCAAATTACATTTACCCTTTGTCGTAAACCTATGACTTCCTGCACTACTGTCTCCTTCAATATTACTCCTCTTGTCCCGGTTGAACAGATCCGATATCTAGGACTGTACCTTGACAAACGCCTCACTTGGAATCCTCATACAAGACTGAAACGACAAGAAGCTGCACGACGTTTTCGACTACTTCAACACTTACTAGACAAACGTTCTAATCTTCCACTTACCTACAAAAGGCTCATCTACATGACTATCATAAGACCTACGGACTTACGGAGTTGAGCTCTGGGGCTCTACTAAACCATCAAATTCTTCTCGTATCCAATCCCTTCAGTCCAAAATCCTTCGTAAAATCCTCAATGCTCCTTACTTTGTCACCAACAAACTCATCCATAAAGAGCTTAATGTCCCTTATGTTGCTGATTTGGCCCGTACGAGGTATCAATCCTTCCATAACAAACTCCATTCCCACCCTAATCCTTTCGTTTCAATCCTTTCTTCCTCTTCAATTCCTGACAATCCTCCAAGGCGTCTGAAAAGGAGATGGCCCCGGGACCTTCTAGTTTAGAATATTTTTAGAGTTCTTCCATTGGGAAGCTTCTCTACATGTGTTTCATGCCTTTTTTATGTTTCATTCAAATTTACTTGTTGTATTACTTGTTATACAGTTGTAAATTCCAATAAATAAATATATAAAAAAAATAAAAAAACTTTTTACAATTTTAGCGCCAGTGACTTACTTGAAATTTCCTCTTATCTACCCACGAAGCATTGCAGAGCTGAGCAAATACTCGAAGAAATAGTACTGAGTACTGATTAATTCCTCATATAAGGCCACCAAAGTATATCACCTACACACACACACACACAAACAACACAACACACACACACACACACACACACACATGTACACACACACACATACACACACACACACATACATACACACACACACACACACACATACATACACACACACACATACTACACACACACACACACACAACACACACACACACACATATATATATAATATATATATATATATATATATATATATATATATATAATATTATATATTATATATAAATATATATATTATAGTACGGTTTAGTTAATTTTGAGGTCTATAATTATTTAATTTAAGCATCTTTTTTTTTCAAATCATCGATTTTAAGATTGATTATTTCATACTCTTCAGACATATTAAAAAAAAAAAAATTATTTTATTTATGTGTTGTTTTTTTAAACGTAGAATCGCATGTGGTACTATCGATCGTACTCGCGATATATATTCGTCATAAAGGTCTGTAATTATTTTTTATATTAGTAGGATTGTATATTTCAAGATCGCGCGCAAGCGTATCAATTATTTAAATGCTTTAGATAGATATATACAAGGGCCAATATTATATTTTTTTAATCTTAGAATACCATGGTAATATCGATTTCAAATCTCGCTCGATGTGTAAAGATTATTTTTAACTCTTTAGATATGTCTAATAAATAGCTTTAATATCGTTTATTTTTTAAGTATGCATATTTTACCAACATGTATATACATTATCAGTTAGTTATATCTGAAGAGTTAAAGTAAGTCGCTTCTCATTGCGCGATCTCAAAATCGATAGTGCCACAATACGACTAAAAATATATAATAATGGACCTTTGTATCAGATATATCTGGAACGTTTAAAATGATCAATACGCGAGTGCTAAATCTTGTGATCGATAGAACCATGTGATTCTACGTGTAAAAAAAAAACAAAACATAAACGTAGTCCTTAATTTTTAATAAATTTTGGTGTTCGTACTCGTTATTGAAAAAAAAAATATTTTATTTATTCAAAAGTTACAAAATATCGATAATAACACTTTAAAAGACAATAATGACAATCTTGATAATAACAATATGGCTATACTAGATCTGACATAGATTACGTACCGTAATTACTGCGAGGACTTGAAGAGAGAGTGAGTGTCTGGGAGAAGGGACGGGGTATATAAAGGCTAATAGGACTGCTGAATAAGATTCAAGGAATATGGTGTGATCTGCAGGTGCACTATGGCCTCATGGTGGCGTGACTCCTCCGTCCTTATGAGAGTGAAGCCCACTGAACTCTAAATTTAAGGATTTGGGACGGTTTGTCTATTCTGTAAATATTGAAACCAAGCTCTGGCTCTGCCATCAAAACATTCAGGTGGTTGAGGATGGGTACTTGGATTATCATTTGAAGGATTAGAACACAGTAATTCCAGTTTACAATACTGACGATAAAGATTATAGCATAAAAGATATAAACATATTACATAAAATATATAAGAAATAAATTGGGATACAGTTATATCATAAGGTTCTAATTCTTCTATTTCTATATTACTTAAGTCTATTTGTTGTAATTCCTCAAAGGTAAAATTTGTCGATACAATAGTTTTATTATTAACAGAATGATAGGAAATAAAAGGAATATTTACATTGTCAACATAAGAAAGTGGTACATTTATATTTACAAATTTCTCATTTTCATTAAGATTAAGGAGGCTAGTAGATGGTAGATGATACATTTGTGTGTTTGTTACACTAGTTGTTACATTGCTAATATTAAAGGTTAAATATTGGTGTAATGTGGGTATAAGTTTGATTATAGGGTTTGTTCTTATTTCTACAGCTTTACAATCATTTAATTCTATATTCTTACATAATTCTAAAATACATTTGTCCTTAATCTCTATCATGTCTTTACAGTAATGATGATTATTGAATTTAATACAATTTCCATTGTAAAACGAATTTTTAAATCTAATGATTAGTTGTTCTTTAATCTTTAGAGTAATGACTTTATTATTCCTTGTAACTGGATATGACATAGCATAATAAGTTGTTTTTGGCAATGATTTCAAAGGGATTTTAATAAAATAATAAATTAATCCTGTATCTGATAGGGAACAAAATGTGGAGCTAAGTAACCAGTTTAATTCTACATTTTCTGTGATTGGTTCTCCGAACGGTATGTTTAATTGTTCTAGTTCTCTAGTCGTTAATATGCTTGGATGGGTAATTCCTAATTTACATTGTTCTAAGGAAAATTCTATATCATTTAATTGATTTTCTACTAAATCTAATACGGCTAATAAATCATGATACATTAACTTAGTAAGAGCTAAATCTGTAAAATTATTTATTTTTTCTATACTATCCTTATATTTATTTAAAACAATTATTTCTTTATTAAGTTTAGATGTTAATTCTTTATTTAATCCTAATCTAACATTTTCATTATGCTCTATGTGATACATATTTCTCTCGATTTTATTTAAAATATTATCATACTTTTCTTTGTCATCGGCGTCCATATTACCGGTGAGCCAACTAATAGCATTGCCTAGTCCGTTAATTAAACCTCTTTTTGATCGGTTATTCCGATTTATATTTACAATATGATTAATTTTTTCTAATATCTTGTTATATTTTTGTTCAATAATATTATGCAAAGTTTTATATTCATTACTAATTGTTAATACGTCAATGCTAATCTTAAGGGTTTGAATTTCTCTTGTTAAATTTGTAAGATTCTTATAATGTAAAAATGTGTACCAATCTTCAATTATAAAAGATGGATTAATTTGTACGATGGATGCTCCTGGTCCGTCAGATAAATCTTGTATTAGCAGGGTCTGTATCTGAACCGTAAGCGCTGCGATCAGAAGATACTTGAAACAATTCGTCGTCGAACTCAAAGTCATCTTGGCTGACTCCTGTAACATTAGACGTTTCTATTTCTTTTATGACATTCTCAATATCTTCATCAGTTATTTCTGGGTTTTTTTTTACTTGTACTAGGTTTATTATTATTATTTGATTTCTTTTTCTTAGTGACCTTTTTCGGTCGTTTGACTTGATCAGGGTGGAGTTTTTTCTTTCTACCTTTATTTCTATTTTGAAATCTTTTATCAACATACTTTCCTTTTTCGTATTTAGGATCTATTTTCTTTTTCTGTTGTCTCTTTATATACACATCTTCCGGGATTTCTATGTCTTCTCTATTTTCATTTAACTTGCCTATTTTTCTCTCTTTATTTTGTTCTATACCTTTCTTAGTTATTTCGAAAAGCTGCTTCATTTTCCGATGGTACTCATGAACAAGATATTCTTTTATTTCCGGGGATTCGTTATAAGTTTCATTAGTGATACCGAAAGTTATTTCGTTAGGGGTCATTTTAAGATCTTGATTAAGGGAATTATTATATGCTGTCGTTGCTTGCTCTAACTTATCTTCCTCTTTATCATCTTTGTTTTCTATGTTTATAAGTCTTAAAATTTCTAATAACGAAGAGCTTGCTCGATTAAGCAATCCAAGAGAGTTAGGGTGATTGGGGGTAGTATAATGTAATTCAATATTTAAGTAGTTTAGAAAATCTTTAAACAAGTTATTGTCGAATTCTCTTCCGTTGTCACATGATATTTTTTGGGGTTTTGGAAAATATGCTAAATATTTTTTCAATACTTTCATGCTTTCTATGGCATTATAACTCGTTGCGTAATAAGAAAATATTCTTTTGGAAAAAGTATCTACTATTAAATAAATGTAATAATTACTCATGTGTAAGGTATCAATCATTAAATCTGTAAAGGGTTTCTCAGGTGTGGGAGTAATTTTAAATTTTTGTTTTATAGGTCTTCTATCGTATTTGCCTTTTCCACATGTGTCACATTTGTTTATAATTTCTGTGATATGATCTTTCATATTGGGCCAATAAAATTTGGTTTTCAAAACTAAATATGTTTCATTTATACCTCTGTGGCATGTCTTGGCGATATGATAATCAAGGATAAGTAATTTCTGGTCTTCCGTGTTCTTTACATCTGGCAATAGTTTATAATATCTTTTAATTCTATTTGTGGGAAATTTTTCTCTAATGAGTGATGCAACTTTATTAAATAATGCATTATACCAATTATTTTCACTTTCTATAGAATCTGATATGGGTGAGCAGTATATGCCGTAAGTTATATTTGGTCTTAAGATTTCTAAAAGTTTTTCTTCTATTTCAAAATCTTTTTCATGATAAGGCCAAGTAAATTCAATTGTTGTTTTTTGCTTATTATTGAATATTGTTTCGCGTTGAATTTTCGCGTGTCCCTTTTTTATTATTATTTGATTTTTCTCAACATTTACTGGTCTAGATTTATCATCAACTATTAAGATTCTGTTATCGGAGGATTCTGTGGAGTGCTGCGTTGCTAAAGAAGATATATCATCTTGAATTATTTCTTGGTGTTCACCATTATTATTTTCTTCTATGTTTTCATCATTATTAATTCCTTCTAAGTTTTCATTGTTAGCTTCTTCTTGGGTTTCTTCTATTCCCATTTCTTGTAATAAATCTACGATTTCTTGTGAATAGTTATTAGGAGAATTTTCTGTATGAAAAATATCAAATTCTGGTTCTTTTAATTTCCTTTCTTCAATAGGGTAACGGGATAAATGATCGGCGACTTTATTAGCCTTTCCTTCAATGTATTTTATATCATATTCGAAATCTTCTAACAATAATTTCCATCTAATTAATCTGGCGTTCTGTGTTTTACACGTTCTTAAATATTCTAAAGGTTTGTGATCTGAATATATGAAAAATTTTCTACCGTATAAGTAGGGTCGAAAATGATTGCAAGCCCAAATAATGGCTAAACATTCCTTTTCCGTTGTTGAGTAATTTTGTTCTGCTTTATTAAGTGTTCTGGATGCAAAACATACAGGGAGTTCTTTTCCATCTTTCTTCTGTGCTAATACTGCACCAATGGCGAAATTACTTGCGTCAGTTGTTAAGAAAAAGTCCTGATTGAAATCTGGAATTTGCAAAATGGGGCTACTACATACAAGTTGTTTCAATTTCTCAAAAGCGTTTTCATATAACTCTGGTTTGATTTCTTTTTGATCTTTTCGAAGACATCTCGTTAATGGGGAAGCTATCTTTGCGTAATTTGGTATCATTTTCCTATAGAAACCAGTTAATCCTAAAAAGCTTTTAATTTCTTTTTCATTTTTAGGGAGTTTAAAATCTTTTACTGCTTTTATCTTTTCTGGATTAGGTTCTATGCCGCGTTCGCTGATAATATGTCCGAGGAATAACAATTCTTTCTTGCAAAATTCTGTCTTATCGAGCTGAATCTTTAAGTTATGTTTTTCTAACTTTTTAAGAGTTTCTTCTAAATGTTTCCAATGATCTTTGTAATTTTCAGAAAAAATTATAATATCGTCCATATAGACTAAAACGTTAATAGAATCTGAAAAAATGATATTCATGGCTCTTTGAAACGTTGCTGGGGCATTACTGAGTCCAAATGGCATGCGAAGGAATTCAAAGTGGCCTTGATCTGTAGAAAATGCTGTTTTTGGGATAGAACTTTCTTCGACTTTTATTTGATGGAAGCCTGAGCAAAGGTCCATTGCTGTAAATATCGTCGCTTTTCCTAATTTGCCTAAAAGGTCTTCAATATTAGGAATGGGGAATTTATCCGGGGTTGTTTCTCGATTTAATTGATTTTCCTAATCTAATACGGCTAATAATCTGATACATTTAAATTAGTAAGAGCTAAATCTGAAAAAATTTTTTATTTTTTCTAACTTTTCCTTATTTTATTTAAAACAATTATTTCTTTATTAAGTTTAGATGTTTAAATTTTTTATTTATCCTAATCTAAAAATTTTCATTATGCTCATTGGGTAATATTTCTCTCGTTTTTTTTAAAATATTATCATACTTTTTTTTTGTCATCGGCGTCCATATTTTCCGGTGACCAAAAATAGCATTGCCCAGTCCGTTAATTAAACCTCTTTTTTTATCGGTTATTCCCATTTATATTTCAAAATTTATTAAAATTTTTTTTAATATTTGAGAAAATTGCTTTATTACCCTTTTGTAACTGGATAGACATAGCATAATAAGTTGTTTTTGGCAATGATTTTTCAAAGGGATTTTAATAAAAAAAAAAATTAACCCTGTACTGATAGGGAACAAAAGGGGACTAATAACCAGTTTAATTCTACATTTTCTGTGATTGGTTCTCCGAACGGTATGTTTAATTGTTCTAGTTCTCTAGTCGTTAATATGCTTGGATGGGTAATTCCTAATTTACATTGTTCTAAGGAAAATTCTATATCATTTAATTGATTTTCTACTAAATCTAATACGGCTAATAAATCATGATACATTAACTTAGTAAGAGCTAAATCTGTAAAAATTATTTATTTTTTCTATATTTATCCTTATATTTATTTAAAACAATTATTTCTTTATTAAGTTTAGATGTTAATTCTTTATTTAATCCTAATCTAAATTTTCATTATGCTCTATGTGATACATATTTCTCTCGATTTTATTTAAAATATTATCATACTTTTCTTTGTCATCGGCGTCCATATTACCGGTGAGCCAACTAATAGCTTTGCCTAGTCCGTTAATTAAACCTCTTTTTGATCGGTTTTTTCCGATTTATATTTACAATATGATTATTTTTTCTAATATCTTGTTATATTTTTGTTCAATAATATTATGCAAAGTTTTATATTCATTACTAATTGTTAATACGTCAATGCTAATCTTAAGGGTTTGAATTTCTCTTGTTAAATTTGTAAGATTCTTATAATGTAAAAATGTGTACCAATCTTCAATTATAAAAGATGGATTAATTTGTACGATGGATGCTCCTGGTCCGTCAGATAAATCTTGTATTAGCAGGGTCTGTATCTGAACCGTAAAGCGCTGCGATCAGAAGATACTTGAAACAATTCGTCGTCGAACTCAAAGTCATCTTGGCTGACTCCTGTAACATTAGACGTTTCTATTTCTTTTATGACATTCTCAATATCTTCATCAGTTATTTCTGGGTTTTTTTTTTACTTGTACTAGGTTTATTATTATTATTTGATTTCTTTTTCTTAGTGACCTTTTTCGGTCGTTTGACTTGATCAGGGTGGAGTTTTTTCTTTCTACCTTTATTTCTATTTTGAAATCTTTTATCAACATACTTTCCTTTTTCGTATTTAGGATCTATTTTCTTTTTCTGTTGTCTCTTTATATACACATCTTCGGGATTTCTATGTCTTCTCTATTTTCATTTAACTTGCCTATTTTTCTCTCTTTATTTTGTTCTATACCTTTCTTAGTTATTTCGAAAAGCTGCTTCATTTTCCGATGGTACTCATGAACAAGATATTCTTTTATTTCCGGGGATTCGTTATAAGTTTCATTAGTGATACCGAAAGTTATTTCGTTAGGGGTCATTTTAAGATCTTGATTAAGGGAATTATTATATGCTGTCGTTGCTTGCTCTAACTTATCTTCCTCTTTATCATCTTTGTTTTCTATGTTTATAAGTTCTTAAAATTTCTAATAACGAAGAGCTTGCTCGATTAAGCAATCCAAGAGAGTTAGGGTGATTGGGGGTAGTATAATGTAATTCAATATTTAAGTAGTTTAGAAAATCTTTAAACAAGTTATTGTCGAATTCTCTTCCGTTGTCACATGATATTTTTTGGGGTTTTGGAAAATATGCTAAATATTTTTTCAATACTTTCATGCTTTCTATGGCATTATAACTCGTTGCGTAATAAGAAAATATTCTTTTGGAAAAAGTATCTACTATTAAATAAATGTAATAATTACTCATGTGTAAGGTATCAATCATTAAATCTGTAAAGGGTTTCTCAGGTGTGGGAGTAATTTTAATTTTTGTTTTATAGGTCTTCTATCGTATTTGCCTTTTCCACATGTGTCACATTTGTTTATAATTTCTGTGATATGATCTTTCATATTGGGCCAATAAAATTTGGTTTTCAAAACTAAATATGTTTCATTTATACCTCTGTGGCATGTCTTGGCGATATGATAATCAAGGATAAGTAATTTCTGGTCTTCCGTGTTCTTTACATCTGGCAATAGTTTATAATATCTTTTAATTCTATTTGTGGGAAATTTTTCTCTAATGAGTGATGCAACTTTATTAAATAATGCATTTTACCAATTATTTTCACTTTCTATAGAATCTGATATGGGTGAGCAGTATATGCCGTAAGTTATATTTGGTCTTAAGATTTCTAAAAGTTTTTCTTCTATTTCAAAATCTTTTTCATGATAAGGCCAAGTAAATTCAATTGTTGTTTTTTGCTTATTATTGAATATTGTTTCGCGTTGAATTTTCGCGTGTCCCTTTTTTATTATTATTTGATTTTTCTCAACATTTACTGGTCTAGATTTATCATCAACTATTAAGATTCTGTTATCGGAGGATTCTGTGGAGTGCTGCGTTGCTAAAGAAGATATATCATCTTGAATTATTTCTTGGTGTTCACCATTATTATTTTCTTCTATGTTTTCATCATTATTTAATTCCTTCTAAGTTTTCATTGTTAGCTTCTTCTTGGGTTTCTTCTATTCCATTTCTTGTAATAAATCTACGATTTCTTGTGAATAGTTATTAGGAGAATTTTCTGTATGAAAAATATCAAATTCTGGTTCTTTTAATTTCCTTTCTTCAATAGGGTAACGGGATAAATGATCGGCGACTTTATTAGCCTTTCCTTCAATGTATTTTATATCATATTCGAAATCTTCTAACAATAATTTTTCCATCTAATTAATCTGGCGTTCTGTGTTTTACACGTTCTTAAATATTCTAAAGGTTTGTGATCTGAATATATGAAAAATTTTCTACCGTATAAGTAGGGTCGAAAATGATTGCAAGCCCAAATAATGGCTAAACATTCCTTTTCCGTTGTTGAGTAATTTTGTTCTGCTTTATTAAGTGTTCTGGATGCAAAACATACAGGGAGTTCTTTTCCATCTTTCTTCTGTGCTAATACTGCACCAATTGGCGAAATTACTTGCGTCAGTTGTTAAGAAAAGTCCTGATTGAAATCTGGAATTTGCAAAATGGGGCTACTACATACAAGTTGTTTCAATTTCTCAAAAGCGTTTTCATATAACTCTGGTTTGATTTCTTTTTGATCTTTTCGAAGACATCTCGTTAATGGGGAAGCTATCTTTGCGTAATTTGGTATCATTTTCCCATAGAAACCAGTTAATCCTAAAAAGCTTTTAATTTCTTTTTCATTTTTAGGGAGTTTAAAATCTTTTACTGCTTTTATCTTTTCTGGATTAGGTTCTATGCCGCGTTCGCTGATAATATGTCCGAGGAATAACAATTCTTTCTTGCAAAATTCTGTCTTATCGAGCTGAATCTTTAAGTTATGTTTTTCTAACTTTTTAAGAGTTTCTTCTAAATGTTTCCAATGATCTTTGTAATTTTCAGAAAAAATTATAATATCGTCCATATAGACTAAAACGTTAATAGAATCTGAAAAAATGATATTCATGGCTCTTTGAAACGTTGCTGGGGCATTACTGAGTCCAAATGGCATGCGAAGGAATTCAAAGTGGCCTTGATCTGTAGAAAATGCTGTTTTTGGGATAGAACTTTCTTCGACTTTTATTTGATGGAAGCCTGAGCAAAGGTCCATTGCTGTAAATATCGTCGCTTTTCCTAATTTGCCTAAAAGGTCTTCAATATTAGGAATGGGGAATTTATCCGGGGTTGTTTCTCGATTTAATTTCCTGTAATCAATCACCATTCGTATTTTTCTTTTTCCTGATGCGTCTGGCTTTTTCGGGACAATCCAAACGGGAGAATTGTAAGGGGAATTGCTGGGTCTTATTATTTTGGATTCTAACATCTTTTTAATTTCTTCCTTAATATTTTCTTTGAATTGGTGGGGATATCTGTAATTTTTCGAATATATCGGGTCTTCGGTTTTTGTTTTAATCTTATGCTCCAATAAATCAGTGGCTGAAAGGGGATCATTTTCAGTCTTAAATACTGATGGATATTTCGATAATAATTTAATTAAATTTGATTTTTCTTGAGGAGGTATATGGTCGGTTCTGATTAGTTGGGGGATTTGTTTTATTATTTCATGGTTTCCTTTTTTATTAGAATCTGTTAATTCTACTTCTTCTTTTTGCAAATAGTATAAAGGTAAATATATGGTTTCGTTAACTTTACTGTCGATTATTATATTTTGATCATAGATGCCAGGTTTAATTTTAATCTTATCATCTTCATAGTCAATAAAATATAGATTTTTATTTTGTTCTACTTTTATCTGATTTTCACCTTCTTTCAAAACTAATTTTAAAACTTCGTCTTCCATAATAAAATCAAACTCTGTATAGCGAGTTTTTATTTTGTTGGTTTCGAAATCGATATTAAATTTCATTTCCCTCATTGTCTCATTTCCTAGTAGTATTTCGTAATTGGGACTGAAATTAAATAGATAAAATTTTATTTTTTCGGGGTTTTTAAGAAAATTATTTCTGCAATAAACTGAAATAGATTCCGTGCCAAGTTCTTCTCCGGTTGCTGTTTTTATTGTAAAATTTTCTTTTTCTCTTTCAACATCTGGTGGTACAATGTCTGGTCTTATATAATTCTTCCAAGATCCGGTATCAATAAGCCATTTACGATTCGCGTGGTCTTTAACATAAGGCAGTTGGCTTTTATTCTCTTCTTTTATGTGTTTTGATTGTCTGGCGGGCCTTTCTCTAAAAAAGAATTATTTGGATCTAATTTTTCTAATTTCTCTCTTAATTCTCTGATTTCTTGGTCTTTCGGGTCTTCTTGCTGAATTTGGAAATTAGGCTGTTTCGGTTTATTCCCGAATGCGCTAACTGTTCTCATGGATACAGTTGGATTTTCATCTTTCTTATTATTATTATAATTTTGATTCCGGTATCGACCTGAACCGTTGAAATACCTTTGTTGTTCTTGACGGGGCCATTGTTGGTAATAATTATTATTATTATTATTCTGCCGGTAGTCTTGTGGAGGTTCTTGTTGTCGATATTGATGCTCTTGTCTTTGATTATGTGGGTTATACGGGTTATTGGGATTTTGCCAATTATTAAATCGTTTGTGATGTTTTTTATCGAACTTTTTCTTATGGTCGAAGCCTCTTTTGTAATCATGTTCTCCGGGTCTTCTCATATTTCCCGAATTTATGAGGTCATCGAAGAGTAGATGGTTCTCATTCTGAATTAAATTTCTCAAATCATCTAATGTTCTTAACTTTTCTGCTTTAGTCATAAGATATGTTCTTATGTGAAGGGGCATGTTAGTGTAAAAAAAATAAAGAATACTTTTCTCTAATGCGCTAATAATTGTTTCTCTATTTGGTGTGTTTTCTATCCGATGTTTAGAAATTATTAAAGTGCGGATCTTATCAATTCTTTGAAGGAAATCAAGAGGGTGTTCCTTATGATGTATTTTGTTATTAAATAATTCATGCGATAATTGTTCAATTGAGCGGCTGTCTCTGAAGGTTCTTTCGAGATAATTTAGTAATTCTTCAACACGACTAAATTCGCACGTTGTATTTATATAATCAGCTTCATCCGTAAGTTTTGCTAAAAGTTTACTTAATAATCTTTGTTCGTTTAGTTCCTTAAACGAGTTGTCCGGTTTACACACGATTTGGTAAACTTGTCTACAAACTGTCACGAATTTTAACAGATTGTGTGGATTTCCATTAAAATTAGGGATATGATCGTAGTCTGCCGATTTAATTTGAAAGCTTGCCATATTTGTAGTTAATATTAAATTATTTACTCGCAGGATTAAAGAATTTAAATAACCATCAGACATAAAATTACAATAGTAAAGGAAATTACCTTACAAAAATTGAGTACGCTGTCAAAATAATCTTCGACGGGGTGTGAAGATCTGTCCTTGAGCTGGATACCTGACGACAGTGAAGTCCGGCCAAGGTTGAGTGCAGATAAGAGACTTTGCCTGCGTTGCGAGATGCTCGGGGTGAGTGAACTCGTCCAGAATCTGAAGATCTCGAAGTTGGTAGTCCTCGGTAGGTAAGCCAAAATCTTGAGTCTTCACAGGTGAGGAATCCTAGGCGGTAGTCCTAATTCTGGATTTGCGGAAAAAGTTCGGATCTGCGGAAACTCGGTTCTTAAAACTGCGATAAAAATATGCAGTCCCTGTTCGGGCGCCAATTTTGGTGTTCGTACTCGTTATTGAAAAAAAAAATATTTTATTTATTCAAAAGTTACAAAATATCGATAATAACACTTTAAAAGACAATAATGACAATCTTGATAATAACAATATGGCTATACTAGATCTGACATAGATTACGTACCGTAATTACTGCGAGGACTTGAAGAGAGAGTGAGTGTCTGGGAGAAGGGACGGGGTATATAAAGGCTAATAGGACTGCTGAATAAGATTCAAGGAATATGGTGTGATCTGCAGGTGCACTATGGCCTCATGGTGGCGTGACTATATATCTGAAGTGTTAAAAAAAAAATCGATTTCAAAATCCATGATTTGAAAAAGAAAATAGCCTAAATTAATTATTAATAGACCTCAAAATGAACAAACACATAAAATACGCAGGTAGTAAATATACTTTATTACATTGGCCTTTTATAATAAAAAGAACTCATGAAATAAGTGGATTAGTTTTTTAGCCTTTGAAGCCGGCTGGAATACAGATCTATACTGCCTGAGTACTATAACTGGTAGATTATTTTAGTAGAGTACTCCGTACTTTTTTTTTTTTTTTTTTTTTTTTTTTTTTTGAGTATTTTCCCATCTCTAGGACACATTGCCTTGAAGAAGTGTCGACCATCTCTGCTACCCCTGAGGATTCTACTCTTGCGCCTCAAAGTTCAAAGGATTAGATTGAGTTTCGTTAGAAACATGTGTTTTAGATTAAATAATATAACAATATAAAATTTGTAGGTACAATAATGACTAAACTTTTCTATTCGGCACTTTACATCACCTTCCGCAACACTATTAAGATAAATTATCTTAAATTATCATTAATAAGATGATATGGTAAATTTGTTGGTTCCTTTAAATTTAAAGGTACTTTTTGATTTTTAATAACTTCTTTATTTAAATCAAATTACAAACATTTTAACATGGCTTTTCTGGTCGTCCGATTTTGATGCACACATCTCAGTCATATACACTTCTAAAACATGAATTTTTAGTTTTATAAAACTGATTATTTCCGGGCTTGGCTTTTCACATACACTGTTTTGCGGGACAGTGACCTTGAAACTTGTATTTCTAGTAAAAACTCGAATTCGAAAATTTTCACGATCGCACTATCATCCCCTACTGTATATTTCATATATAGGTAAGTTAAAGTAATATTATAAGAATGTAATTACCCCTTTTTGTCCTCCCGAGACGTTGTTTTTATTACCTTTTGTAGAAATTTGAATCATTCTTTTTTTTCTGAATCTACCTAGAAATGTGGCCTCGAGTCATTTTTTGTAACGAATGGAATGGGAAACTTTTAAAGGGTCTATGTGGAAATTTATGAAAGGTATATAGTTTAAACCTATACATGAAATTTAGAAAAGGAACAGATTTAGTAAATGAGCAACTTGTACCACTACAACCCATGGAGGGCCTTGGGCTCAGTATATAAGGCCAACGGCAGTGCAATGAGGTGATTAGGCCTTAATCGCGCTCAGCCGCCAGGTTTTTCCGCAATTAATTTGGGTACCCACTGTATAGAGGGTGGGTCTGCCCCAGAAGGGTCTCCATACCCTAGGGTCGCCCTCCGACTGAATTAACAGAATAAATAATATTCTGCTACAGCCGGGATTCTTACCGAGGGCCCGGAGCACAGCAGACTAGCGCTCTATCTACTAGACCACGCCCCTCCCTAGTAAATGAGCAAGGAAAGGATAATTTGTGGTTAGATTAAAATTGTATTTTTTTATTATTAATTTTTTTTTTTTTTTTTTTTACATATTATGTACATTTAAATTTTGAAATCGGGTACGTGCTTGGTCGTAAAACAATCTCCAACTACCCCGTTTACCCTAATACCCACCCTGTTTTATTTGTTTAAATTTAACTTTTACTTGTCCCAGTACAGTTTTAAAAACAATCAGACTTAAATGATTATTTTATAACAGACTGAGTCGCAGTTATCGAATATTCAGAATACTTTTCCATAAGAGAGAGATCTATGCTATTTTCGTCATAATCAACTCAGTCTCTTTTTTATGACCTTCGTTAGTTAAACAATGTGGAATGAAAATTATTTAATATTATGGTGCCCATAAAGTGGAAACATAAATCATATGAGAAGCAATGAAAGCTCCAGCTTGTGTAATTCATTTAAGCCAAAATTTCTGTAGTATTTTACTATTCAAAAAGGTACTAAACATTATCTTACTACGTCTTTGATGACTATCAAGTAGGATATAAATATAAATGGCATTTCGAACAACATTGGTACAAATGTAGTAAATAATCTCTCAATAATCTGGGTCGTGTACAAATAGGTACAGAAGATTTTTAGAAATTGTACAAATTTACCCCACATTTAGAAATATGTTAAGAAACAAGTGTTTATTTTCTGATTAAATGACTAAGTATAATTATTTTTCAGAAACCGCAATCAGAAACGTTTTCAAGATGGACCTTCAAACTTTAACAGAACTCGATGCCTCAAATGACCCGAAATTAAAATTAAATAAGTGGTTTAGAATTTTCCTCAAGGATTTCCTAAGTAAATTATTTGCAACAAATATTTACAATATGCTAGCTTAATTAAAACTGAATAGATGTAAAAATTCCACGGTAGTGTTAACAGTAGTGGTACTAGTCCGCAAACTGAGGGCGCTTAGTGTGCCAAATAACGAAGAAACATTACAATAAAAATGTTTACGTATATAATAACATAAAGTTACAATTTTAGTCCCTAAACCTATAATCTTGAAAGGAAAATATAATTTAAAGCCTTTTGTTTAAGATTTACATTTATAATTAATACATAAATATATTATAATATACACGAGAATATGCAAAAGCTATTGAGTGTGGTGTCTGTAATTTAAAAAAAAACTCAATCAACTTCAAATTAACATTCGTAAATTTTCAATTATCTATTTTGCACTCTATATTACATTGCAATTGTAATATTACAATATTTCTAGTAGATGGTGCCGTATTAATTATAAAGCTTAATAATCACTATAACTTAATTAAAAATAATCTATCAATAATCATGTCACAGAGAAAGAAAAGTAAATAATTTTCTTGGACCTTCTGTCCCCTAAGAATAACAATAAAGTACAATAACTGAGTCTCGTGTCTGGCATAAAAATAAAAACATTACAAAAACAAACTTAAGATTATACTTATATTATTTATAAAAGTAGTAAATACGATTACTTGAACGACATACAACTACTACTTGCATTATTTATAAAGTAGTAAATACAACGACAATAGTACTTTCATGTATGACTCTATAATACTAAACATGCAAAGATATCATAATTGTACCGCACAATAATATCATAAAATCATAGAAAGTTTTTGTTTACATATTTGTAGTGTTCCTCATTTTAGAGTGAGATGTGACTATTATTCTTAATTTTGTCTATAATTATTCGGAAGATTGATTACTGAGGAGATGATGGAATTTGTTTTTAAATGAGGTTAAAGAAGATGCTTTGCGTATAGAGGTATGGAAGTCCAAAATGAGGTGGCACGCAAGCTAAAGGATTTTTTAAAGAATGATGATCGATGAGAAGGATAATAGATATTTGTGGGCTGTGATCTTGTGTTAAACGAATGCACCGATGAGCAAGGGATGAGTAGGTCAAGAATGTAGAATGGACTTTGTGTATTAAAAATGCGGAATAGAAATACTCCCAGAAAATATTGGCGGCAAGAAAACTGGATTGAGCCATTTCAACTAGACATATCTGTCGATGACGCTGGGGCGTCTTGGAGACTCCGAAGATGAATCTAATGAAACATTTAATAAACCTTTCCAATCTCATCTCGAATCCACCAGACAATCCACCGAACACTAGGTAGCCATAGTCAAATTGCACGCAATTACTCTTTTGTCGTCTCTAGCGCCTGACACTTTAATACTGGTCACTGCAACATTATGGTATACGAATAAACCCGATAAGAATGAAGTAGTTAGGAGAGTGGTATGTCATATTTGGTATGACATATGTCTTTTTATGATCTGCAACGAATGTCTGTATGATTAAGACTTTACAGGAAGCTTTGTAAGGACATTCAAGTAAATTATACTTTAAAAAACATATTTATAAATGTACTGATTTTTTTTTTTTTTTCACTTAGTATTCAAGCAAAGATATACATTTGAACCGTCCATTGTTGATGTGGCAACTTGGGATACGAATGTTATCTTTTCTAATGTTATAGAAGAAACAAGGCTGCGGAAAATACATATCGGCCAGGTTCTGAGGAAAATTATCCCGAAGGTAAGTTTGCAATGTATATTTTAATATATAGAATAGAATAGAAAATAATTGTTTCTATTTTTAATAAGGTCTGGGTCCCTTAAGAATAGCAGTTTGTACAGTTAAAATATACAATATGTTTGGCCAACAGACAAAATGAACATTACTAACTACTATTTACAATTATGGATTAATTCGTATACAACGCAATAAATAAATAAAATAAAAACAATCTTCAGAATCTATTCATGTTGGACAAACTGTGAAATAAATTAATTGAAAATAGAGTTTTATATATATATATATATATATATATATATATATATATATATATATATATAAAGATTTCTCCTGAGGATCTGGACACGGTGGTACGACGTAGATCGAAGCCGGGTGACGAAAGAACACCTCCTGTCCGTTTCGTCAGGCAAATCACGAGGGACGAGCTGGTGAAGCAAAGAAAGGTCAAAAGGGATTTCACCACGCTGGATATCGGGTGGGAATCCAATGATTGCCACCGCATATACCTGGGTGAGGAAATGTCTCCAGGAAACAGACACCTTTACTGGCTCGCCCGACAGAAGAGATCGCCAGGAAAACTAAAATATGTTTTATGACCTAGAGGTCTTCGGCTGACGTCCTGACTATCGTCTACTCTCTGGCTACAAACGGATTCACACCACGGACTTTATTTGTAATTTACTGAGTTTAATGTTTAGTGTCACGGTATATTTTTATTTTTATACAATTTTTATTTTCTTCATTAGTCATTATTTATTTAATTTTTCAAGTATTCTTCACTCAACACTTTTGATTGTTCTATTTTGTATTTATTTTCTTTTAATCTTTTAATTTAACCAAAATTTAGCTACATCGTTTTCCTACCATCAGTGTTTTTCCCCATCCCGTTCCTACGACTAGTATCCTAAATATTTGTCACGTCAACTCCCAATCCTTGCCCGCTCATTATGATGAATTCCTTCAATACTTTACCCAGAACTTTACATATAATTGCAGTATCAGAAACTTGGCTTAAACCCTACATTCCCTCCTCTTCTATTTCCTTACCCGACCACTCCTTCTTACGTCATGACCGATTAGGCCGCACTGGCGGAGGAGTCGGTCTCTATGTACATAATAGCCTAAAATCGCGTATCCTGGATGTCTCAACCCCATCCGATCATCCTCATATTGAATTTATTATCCTTGAATTATTTTAATAAACATCCTCTCTTATTTGCAGTGGTGTATCGCCCTCCTTTAGTTCCGTTTGATGCTCCTTTTGAAACTACCCTCTACAGCTACGTTCCTCTCTATAACAATATTATAATATCCGGCGACTTCAACACCAATTTCCTTTCCAACTCCAATGACAAACTTTACCTCGAAAATCTCTTCTTTTCCCTTAATCTTTTCATTGTACCTTTTTCTTCCACCCATCATACTCGTTGCTCAGATACCTGGCTCGACCTTCATGTAATTGATTCAGCACATAGCCTCCTCTCTTCATCTCGATTACCAGTCCCATTCTTATCCTGTCATGACCTAATACACATTTCATACAATACCCAAACTCCAACAACCCTTCCTAAAAAAACTAAAACTTTACCGTGAAATCACAATCGATTGATTAATGGACGATATATATTCATGTACCTCTATAGATTCAATGGTCGATATCCTCACCTCTAACCTTATCAGTATCCTTGACAAACATGCTCCCTTCAAAACCTGTACCTTCCGCAACCACCCTGCTCCTTGGATGAGTCCAGAAATAAAAGACTTACAAAAGAGGCGTGAGGCTGCCCGTAGACGCTTTAGACGTACTAGACTGACGGTAATTAATTTATTCGTTTATTAATAACATGGATAGTCCTTTTGCGAAAAAAATTATGAATTTAGATTTTTCAGGATTGAAATATAGTTTGTTGCTTTAAGCCCAACGAACAAGACGTATTAATATTGTATTTGTAACAACCTCTAATTCCTCAAAGCTTCTAAGTTTTAACAACACCAAAATATCGTCAGAATAGGTATCTGATGGTAAATCAATTTCGATAGTAGCATTGATGAGCACGTTCCAAAGGAGAAGAGAGAGGCAGGACCCTTGAGGAGTTCCTATCGTTAATATTTTGCTGATGGTATATGAGTTAGTTTAGGTGGTCTTAAAGTTTAGTGATCTATTGGATAAATAATGTTTTCATCATTATGTATAAATTTTGGGGACAACCATACTTTTTAAGATTAAAGAGTATATCCGGCCACTAAGCGTTGTCTAATGCACCCTTAATGTCCAAACTAACCACTAGGATGGTACTTGTATGTTGCAGTGTTGATGTAATGTGCTCAGACAGTGCGTGTAAAGCCTCGCCAGTACCTGTTAGAGGTCTAAAAGCAAATTGTCGTTTATCTTTAATTTCTTCTTACATCAGAAAATACATAAGACGGCTTTTTATAAATTTTGCCAATACTTTTCCTATGACCGCGAGGATACTGATATGTCTGATAGGGAATGTTGATCACTTTTGGGGATATTAACCAGTCTACCTTCTTTCCAGATTGTTGAAAACTCATTCCTATTGAAAAAGTTGATATATGTTTATCATTAATCTAGGAAAACATTCGAAAATATTTTTAATTATAATTGGACGGATTTTTCAGTGCCAGTTGATTGTTTCCTATCTAGATTTTTAATGATATACGTTATTTCCTATTCCTCAAGCGGTACATCGTCAGTGGATGAAGGAAGCATGTTGTAATAACCCTAATTTTTTTATGTTCTCTGCCGTCATTATCTTCCTTTATCATGCTATTCAAAATCTGTGTTAACGTTTCCTCCGTGCTTGATATGTACCTACCCTGATTATTAATTACGGTTTGAAGCAATGTTACGTTTTTTCTATATATCTCCACTAACCCTCATTATAATCTCATGTAACCATAATTGAATAATATAGATCCACTATTTAATACAGTCCACTATTAATTTAAACATCCAGCCCATCACTATTGATTAACAATTATTATGATTAGGAGTACCCTGGTACGCCCTAGGCCTCCATTCATAAACGTTGATTTTTACATAAAAATTGATAAATTGGTTACTAATTGCCGAATTTGAGTAGTGCAACTTTGGAGTTGCCTGAGAATATTTGCTCAAGATGAAATCACCAATGAACTTTGATTTATTAGGCTTAAATTTAAACTGTATTTGAAACTTTCTTACGAAGCACGCTGTACTAGGAGAATAGCTTTCTACTCTTCTTCCAAAACATTATTATACATCTTCAAATTCGCAATTGAGCAAGTGGATGGTGCATACTGTGATGGAGCCATTGGAGGGTTTTATAGCATTTTCTGCTCCAGACTGCGAGGTTGCTAGTTGAATATGACTATGTCTGGTTTATTATGCAATACTACATCTTTAGTTGTTATATAATATAAATATCGATCACAATAATAATTATTATTATTTCTATCACAGTATAAAACATATTTTTACGATTAATGTTGTATGTAAAACTATTTTTACATGTTTTCGTCAGTTTGGCTGATTTTAATTTTAGATTTTTATAAATAGTTAATTTAATTTTAGTGTTAGCAATATTATTTATTATATAATTTGTTACAGACAGATATGCTGGTTAAGAAAGATCTGAAATTAATCTGTTGTGCACTCAAAATTAAATCCAACAAACGTAGGTTTATGACTTCCTTCAAAATGTTCCAAATTTCAAAGCACCATTTTGACGTTCACAATTTGCTTAAAAAGTTGGCTAATGTTATCGCAGAGTTACCTAGAACCTATTGCCGATTCTGCTACAAGCCGAAATCGGGCGTGAGTATATTGTAATTTATACCATTTTTAAAGTACTTATGCATCATGTAACCTACTCCCTTAACTCCGTTTTCTGGTGTAACTTCCTGTTTGGACTTGTCTGTTTTGAGAGTTGTTTATGTTTGCGTGAACCGTCTGTTATTACTTTTATTTTGATTAAACGAGGGAGGTTTGAGCCCATAACATGACGTATAGGTATACTCCTAAATTGAACTAAAGGCTACAGGACGGAAAAACTGAATGAAGTTTATTACAAGCATTTTAAAGTTAATTTTGTTGGCCCATCAAGCGGGGCCCATACTGAAGATATTGAGCGATTACGGGGCTCCGTAAAGTGAAGAAATAAAAAACAACGGGGAACTCCAGGCAAAACTTGGACTCATAACTTTGTAAATTTTTGTCTTCCGAGAAGAGGGCCCTTTTTTGGCTATTTTGAATAACATTAAAATATTTTTATTTAAAAAAATAATTTTATTATTTTAAAAAAATTGTTTTATGATTTAGAAATTTTTTTGTTTAAAAAAAATTGAAGTTTCACAATGAATATCATTTTATTATTATTAAATTTATTTTCCTTTATTTAAATTCCCATTATTATGGAAACGTAGATAATCCAAACATACTTATAAGTCATATGACGTTTAAGAATTAAAAGTGGCATCTGTCGATGTTATAGTGTTCAAGTTATAAACAATAGAGGGTAACAATAGGTTGCAATGCAATAGTACCAATGTTTATATCTATTGATAATTCACTCATTTAAACTTCATATCGATATATGTGGCTTAAAAATCTGCAGTTGTACTACTATAATTTGCCAAAACAAGTAATCCATACATGTTTAACCAGAAAAATGTATTTTTCTAATGATTTTCTAAAGTTTGACATTCTTTATGATAAACCACCTCATCATGAGTCAAGTTGTTAATGAATATATGTAGACTTTGGTGAAAAACTAATATTCAATTCAAATCGTGACAAATAATTCCGAACCTGGAATCGTAGAGTTGGTCGAGATGTAAACTAAGGAACTCTGCTAAGCTGACACAATGTACAACCTCCCTCTCCTAATCATATATACTTACATATTTAATCATGACCTCTTTTACCGCTGAGCAGTATAAGCACCTTATCTCTAGGTTAGGCTCTATAAGAATATTCAAGCAGAGTCTGACTCAAGGATTCAGTAAAAAAATACTATTGGGTTGTGTCACATGAAATGTCCGTTTTCAAGGTGAAGGATTTTTATTAAAAATACGATATGAAAACAAGGTAATTTTATTCGAAGTATTTACCTTCTTTTTCTATACATTTTTCCCAACGTGACACCAACTTTTATATCCCCGAACTGAAAAACTCTGAGCTTTGAAGTGAAACAAAATCTGAAAACGGCTTTTCACATGATCATCATTTTCAAAAAGTTTCCCTTTGACGAAGTTGTCTAAATCCTGAACAGGTGTAATCTGTTGAAGACAAGTCGGGAGAATATAGTGGGTGCGGAAGAACTTCATAGCCCAGTTCTTTCAATTTTTGCACGGTATGTTTTGAAACATGGGGTCTTGCTGCCGCTCAGTGAGATCATGATGTATCGAGCTTTTCTACTTTGCCAATACACTTTAAATGTCTGGAAACGGTAGAAGCACTTGCATTTAGTTGTGCTGAGAGTCTTTTAACTGTTTGGTTGGGGTTTCCTTCTACTGTATGTTTGAGGACATTGCTGTCTATTACGGACGGAGGTCTTCCTCGGGGAAAGTTTTCCAAGTCGGTATCCCCAGCTGAAAACTTAGCAAACCAACGGCGAATGGTCCGTTCATTAACACTCCCTTCCCCAAACGCCTTGCAAATATTTCTAGCGGCCTCAGCTGCTGATTGGCCCGAGTTTTAAACTCGTACAAAAATATTACTCGAAAAATATTTGGAGGTATACTGAAAAGTGGGTTAATTGATCGGGAAGTTAATGTTTATAATACAAAGGTATAAGATTAGTAACGTTTACTTTAAATATGTAAACATTCAGAAGAAAACAACAGAGACCTGCAAAATCCTTTATGTATTTTAGAAACTATAAAAACGGACATTTCATGTGAAACAACCCAATAAAAGTGATCATTCCGATTTATTTTCAGAATTAGATAAACTATCTTCGTTTTGGGGGTAGAAAGAGTCTCAAACTTATCTTTTCTGGAAAAAAGTTTTGGTCTCGATTATTTTTTGCTTCCAGCATTAAATTTAACAAGAGAAGAGGAAGGTGAAAATTCGTGAGAACAGCGTCTTGTGAGAGATCACTAAAGTAGCGGAAGAGGGGAAGGCATAAATTTAAAAATATATAAATTCGGATAATAACATCAAATATTACTTTTTTTTAAATCGTATAATATCATTAAATATTATTATTAAATAATAATAATAAATGATAAAGTTATATAAGAACAAAAGTATAATATACACATCGTGAAAACAATTGTTTTTAATGCAGAAACTAAATTTTATTTCAATAAAATTTAAAAAAAATAAATAAATAGTGAAGTTTTATAGAAAATACGGTAATTGAGTATTTAGAATAGAAAATAGGCAGAACTATTGCGTAAGGAAATGTCCATCAACGACTCCAAAAGAAAGATTCTGGTTCTCTCACGGAATGAAGAAGAAAATGTTGTAAATGGGAAGACCCTAGAAGTGGTAAATGAATTCAACTATCTGGGAACCATTATAGACAGGTCTGGCAGAATTGGCCAAGAGATAAGAAATAGGATTAATAAAGCGAACCAGGTGTATTACCAGATCAACAATAGTATAATATGACACCGTGAAGTAGGGAGAGATGTTAAGATGCACATCTATAAAGCCATTTACCTACCAGTGCTTACATATGGAGGCGAGAGTTGTGTGATCCTCGAAAAACATATCAAATCACTGCTGTTGAAATGAAATTTTTACGTAGAGCAGCGGGAAAGACGAGGCGAGATTGTGTCCGGACAATAGAATCAGAGAGCAACTCGAAGTACCACCATTGAAGACGATAATGGAAAACAGGTGTGGCGGATGCTACACACGCTCGCTCACAGATAGCACTATCGGCGTCCATATGACATACTGGCAAATATAAGAAGACGCTATATCCTATAAAATTGTATATTGTTAATAATTAATGTGATTGTAAATATTTATACCTATATAACTGTTTTATGAGAATAAATAAAGCACTCAAGGTAATTTGACCTCGGGCTAAGACCCTAATCTGCTAACAAAGCTCTCACTGTCAATTATCGGCCTTTGTAACGTATTTTGGTCTATCTTTATTTCACTTCCTTCTTGTACCTTCTCTCTCTCTTCTAAACTTCGCTACTGTCGTGCTACTTCCACGCAGGGTAAATGCTTACCTTATCCACGCTACTGTCGTGCTACTACCACGTAGGGCGAATTCCCTCCTTCTTAACCCACACTACTGGCGTGCTACTACCACACAGAGTGTAACCCATCCTGACCAGTCCTCTCTGCTAATTCATTAAATGTCTCCTCCATTAAACTCTCTTCCTTGCATGAATACGCAATTGTCGAGGCCTTCTGATACCCTTTCTTGTCCATTATAACAACCATACCTCGACACAGGCAATTAAAATGGTTTGGTCATATCTGCCGCATGGACGAAATAAGGGAACCCAGAAGGACACTGGAAGCAAGACCTACAGGAAGAAGACCACGAGGCCGACCTAGAATTTCCTATCAGGATATGGTCCAGAGGATTGGGAGTAACAGGGCAAGACCCTTGTAGAAATGAAACGACTCAGCGGAAACCGGGTAACTGACAGCGCTGGATTGAGGCCCCTCTACGCCAATAATGGCTCTAAGAGGAAGATAAAAAAGAAGAAGAATAGAAAATAATTTTTATTCTAGGACTGGATCCTTACCAGAATACCTGGTATGTACAGTTTAAATAGACAACATGCCTTGCCAACAGACAAAATGAGCATAATTAATTACTATTTACAACTATGGATAAATATATATATACATATATATATATATATATATATATATATATATATATATATATATATATATATATATATATATATATATACAGAAAGTGTTTTAAAAAATTTCATTAGATAATTGTGTTAAACAAAATGAAAAATAAATTAATTGATAACAGAGTTTAGATGTATAAAAAAAAAAAAAAAAAAAAAAAAACCACTTTATTCTGGGACTTAGACTTCAAACAATAACATTAGATTTGACACAATATAGGATCTATATCTGGCCAAGAGTTAATTAAACATAAACTAATAAATTACAATGATTAGAAATGAATTCTCCTACGGACAATATAATGAAATAAAAAACATACTGCAGCGATTAAACTAGAAGAAGTTCACTAAATAGAAAAGTTAAAAAAATCATATATAAATACATGTAAAGAAATAAAAAGAAAGAAAGAAGATAAACTTTTATTTACAAATTTACAAAATGAAAAGATATTTACAAATGATTTCGATGAGACTTCCTTACCATCAGCAAGATTTTTTGTTAATTATAATTCATTAGCCTAAATGACTTAAATGTAATAGATTGAAACTAAAATTATAGTGAATCAGTAGGAAAAAATATATAAAAAAATCTACATATAAAACGAATAAATAAAAAATTGAATACAATTCAACAAAGAATATTTCACTGACATACAACATCATTTTGTGATAATAGAAGGTACTGGAAAAAAGATTATTATAATACGTTGAAAGTATGTGAGAGTTTGTGATAATTTACTATCACCAAATCTTACAAATTTTCACTCTCTTGTTCTCTCGCCGTGTAGCACGACCTATAGTCCTTAGGTTTGTCAATGAAAATGAAAGGGGGTCACCTGACTTCCGGCAGCACACTATATGGGTTGTGAAATACGCATATTTAGTTGTTTTTTGTTTGTTTGTTTATTTAACGTCACTTTATGGTACAATGGCTAATCGGACGATGCTACAGTGGGAGTCCTAAATTTTGCCTATCCAGGTTTTATTAGGATAGGGATCTTTAACGAGTACCTGAAGATTACCATTTAATCAATTAGGCCTAATAAAATTCCATTTTTAGAAAAATACAGATACTAGTCAGTTATACGGGCTGCTTCGAATCAGTTATGCAAAATCGATCAAAAGTTGTACAAATAACTTACTTGATTCAATTAGGTTATGCCAACACAAAAATGCATTTACATAATAAACAATAAATAAACTAATTTTTTTTTAAATTCCATTATTAAACTCTCTTATATCAATTAGTAAGTTATAAATAAATTTTATTTTATAATTTTTTTAGGAAGCTTCATTTAATATTTCACACTCAAAAAAGCACTCATTAACTTCCTTTTTTTTAAACTTTATTTTTCTTCATTATATATGGCATTGTTTTTCTGCGTTAATGTGTGTGTGTTAAAAAGTGATAAGAAAAAAAGGTAAATCATATTAATAGGTTTCTATAAGAGAAGTTGGTTCAGGGTGCAGTCAATATAAACACAATTAAGCGTAAACTTAATTTTTGGTGCCGACGTTTCGCCCCAAATTATAGGCCTTCTTCAGGGCTATAAGAAAAAACAAAAAACAAAGATAACAACCATTAGTGGAATACAATATATAAAGATGATAAGAAAAATAAATTATACTGAAGATTACAAGCAAAGTAAAATAGTAGTAATGACAATTGATAAATGTAATAATTTCTAAAAACAAAAAGGGGGAAAGAAATTTTAATAAAAGGTGAGTTATTTTTTACAGTTTTTAATTAATTAATTGTAGTTAAGTTTTTTAAAGTATGAAAAATAAAAAATAATAGTAGACATTATAAAGTTAAAAAATACTTTTAACAGTAAGAGAAAAAGAGTTATAAATCTATGACGTACAAAATGTCCATTCTTTCATAAAGTGTGAAAAATTAAAATATAAAAATATAGTAAATACGTGTGTATACATATCTCTCTGTGAAATACTTAAAATATATATATATATATATATATATATATATATATATATATATATATATATATATATATTATATATATATATATTGTTTTGTTTTAAATTTTTGAAGAGAACTAAAAGTTGGAAAGGTTAAGATTCTAAAGTGGATGGGTAAGAGGTGAGAGACATTTAAATCAGATATGTCTACTTACTGATTGTGTGAGCTGAGAAGGCGTCACCGACAATGGGATAATTAAGTAATTATGGTTGACAGGGTGGGGGAATGAGGGGAAATACGCTTAATTGATGTTATATTGACTGCACCCTGAACCAACTTCTCTCATATATACCCACAGTCAACCATTGTCACTCCATAATAGGTTTTTAAGTTAATAATGACAATATAAATTAAATTTATAAGATATTTTCAAAGATAAATAAACAAATAATGTAATTTTACTAATTAAACTATAAAAAAATCTTTTAGTATTGATAATGGACAGACATCTTTATGCCATGATTGTAATTACATTTTTTTTTTTTGGTTTGGAATAATTTAAATTCACTTCTCTTTCTTTGTCATTGATACGATAGATGTTAACAGGATACTAGATACTAGATACTAGATAACAGGGAATATGTAGAAGGTATCATCATATGATGGATTTTGCATAAGCGGATTGGCTAATGTGGTCCGTAAACTGACTATCACCAAAATACATAATAATAAATAATAATACAATTATTGTATAACATTTTTGTATAAACACTATATTATATGAACATTTTAGCACACTACTATCGAGGCAATTGATAAGGAATTCGAAAAGACGCATTACTGTGAGCCCATAGGAAAACAAATCAAGTATAGTTGTAACATCATCCAGAAGCTTATGGAAGCAAATCATTTCGCTCGTCTATCGGTTGAAGACAGCTTCCTGGTAAGTAACAGTTTCTGTCATTTAAGGTATTTTAGACAAACCATAGAATAAGATGATGTTGAATTAATGTTGTTTGGAAAAGTGAATAATGATGCAAAACATTCTGTGAGAAATAATCGGATTAATTTTGATAGATTTCATCATATATCGGTACTCATTTCATTGGATATGCTTTGATTAGTGGTATAGATACATTTAGTTTTTCTATACGTCGGGTTCACGTGATGGATATAAATATAAATATATATATATATATATATATATATATATATATATATATATATATATATATGTAAAAGTTAAGACCGCAAGTACGACTGTATTATGCTTATACTATTCCTAGTAAACAACGTACTATTTGTTTGTATTAAGATACAATATAGTCAGTTCTGTTCTGAGTCTAGATCAGTGTATTTATCGATCCCCTTTTCTTTTATACCTGTATAGCGGCGTTCGTTAAGTTATATATATATATATATATATATATATATATATATATTGATACATGAACTTACTTACTGTCGGGCGCTACGGTCCTACAAGGACCCGGGCCTCCTCAAGAACTTCAAGCAGTCATTCCGGTCTTTCGCTCAAGCCCTCCATTTCCTCACTCCAAGCAACTTGAGGTCCTCCTCGACGTCATCCAACCATCTCATCTTGGCCTTCCTCTGCATCTTTTTCCTCCAATTTTTCCATAAAGTAAATCGTCTTGGAATCCTAGTTTCTGGCATCCTTTCTACATGTCTGAGCCATCTTAGGCGGGCTCTTTTCACAAACGATACCAGGTCTGGTTTTCCATACATTGTATGGAGCTCACTATTCTTTCTTAATCGCCAAGAGTAATTTTCTTTAATTGGTCTAAATATCTTCCTGAGTATTTTTCTCTCCCAAACATTGAGCCTCCTTTCGCTTTCCTTTGTCAATACCCAGGATTCGCTGCCATAAATAACTGTGGGTCTCAGAATTGTTTCATATATCATCACCTTTGCATCTCTTGAAAGACTTCTGAACATTGGCGTTGTTTGTAGGACGAAAAGGCACAAGCTACCTGCAGACAGCCTCGCATTAACTTCATCTTTCGTATTATTATCATGAGTAATAACATAACCTAGGTACTTGAAGGTATGTGTACTTTTAAAACGGCGTTCGCCAATCTGCAGGTCGTGGTATTCCAGTAGATGGTTCCTGAATGATTTTATATATTTTGCTTTTCCTTCATTAACCTGAAGGCCCACTTCTGCTCCTTTCCTTTGAAACTCTTCGAAAGCTCCTCCAAGCACAGCCGTGCTTATCGATATTATAAGCACATCATCCGCATATGCCAAGTGCTGTGTGAGGCGATTATAAATTGTTCCGGTAGGGTTGGTTCGTATTGCCCGTATAGCTTTTCCAATGCTAGATTAAATAGAACAGATGATAGTGGATCTCCCTGCCTCAGTCCACTATTTACTGCAAATACTTCTGATAGCATTCCCTGTATTTTTTATCTTCATCCTGCTATCATACATGGTCATTTTCGCAAGTCTAGTGAACTTCCTGGGAACTCTAAATTCTAGCATTACCTTCAGTAGTGCCTCTCTATCGATACTGTCATATGCTTGCTTGAAATCGATGAATCGACTGTGGAGATCAATGTTAAAATCATATCCTCTTTCAAGAATCTGCCTCAGTGAAAAGATCTGATCGATGGTTAATCTTCCAGGCCTGAAACCACACTGATAGTTGCTCAGCACTTCATCAGCTGTTTGTTTAATAACATTGAAAATACCTTAAAGGCTGTATTTAGTAATGCTATCCCTCTATAATTAATAGATTAAATCAATTTAAGTACCATGATATAAAGATGGTGTTAATTTTAAATTTCTTTAATATAAGTGAATTTATAGGCGTTGATCACCTCGGAGTTTTACGCCTTTATGCATCAACAAACAAACAAGATGGAGTTTAAAAAAAATTAAAGTAATCATATTCAGTTTCGTTGGAAACGTGTATTTTTTTTTTATTTAATAATAAAATAATATAAAATTTTTATGTACAATAATTACTTACGTGCATACTCTATTCGTCACTTTATATTACCTTCCATACCTGTTTATACCAGATAAAAAATTGTATGAAATGGTTAGCTCTGGATTCTTATATTAAAAAAAAATTACCTAAAAAAATATGTTTGCTCCTTTCTCCTTAAGTGGGATATCAATTCCGTTAAACTTGTAAATTTAGCTGATTTATGTCCATGCTAAAAAGGTTATATCGTTAAATTTTTCAAATTTATAAAATTAAAGGTACTTAAAAGAATGGGCATTTAAGCTCTGCCAGAGTATTTCAATCAGAATAGAGAATATATGATATCAAAGCATATTACATTTTACATCCATACGCATATCGTTAGATCCGTTTTTGAAAAAATCGTAAAAAGGTACAAAATGCATGGTATAAGGTGCTGTTCGCCAATTTTTATAATCAAATTTTTGTCACATCTCAGGCATATGCGCTTCTAAACTATAAAATTTCAGTTTCATACAACTTCGATCTATACTTAATACACCCACACAAACCTTTCTGGCTCACTTTTGATAATTCATGTCAATAAAAGTGTTTTATGTATGTAAAATATTTAATTAGGTTCACGGATAGTAAAATAGATTATATACAGTTTATTAATTAACATTAATAATTAATTTTATATAAAAAAATTTGGAAGTTGATGATAATAATTAATTCTTGCAGAGATATGATGCCAGAAGGTCCGGAACATGCACCAGTACCCAATTTGTAGAAGGCTGCTCCAGAGTGCTCAATATCCTAAAAAAAAGAATAAGCTTAGATACTTCAATCTCTGACCTTGTCACACTACTGCGCCTATACGAGTTACCCGACTCTGCCATGGCCAGTTGGAAAAACTTCCATATTGATATATCCTGTGGTAACAAATAATTATTCTTTTTACATCGCTACATATTACTTTTAAAAACATAAATAGTCCAAGTTTACTGTAATTCACATCTGAATGATAGTTCTTGGTTCGGTGTTCCCAATAGTAAAAGGTAAAAAGTTGTTTTCCCCATAATTACATTTCAGTTCTAATCCTGCGCTAGATATTGAAAACTACCTAGCACATCGCCTCGCTGAGAATCTTAACTTTTAAGAAGCATTTTGCGTGATTTTGTTTTTTAATAATCAAATTCGCTGAACGACCGATTTAAAGATTGGGAATGATCCCGCAGTGATTGCTCTTAGCAACGGGTCACATCGGATTTTCTAATGCATAATCGATCATATGATAAATTACCTGGACAAATTAATTTTATAGAAGTTTCTTCAGGTACATGGAATTATAGCAAAAAAAAAAATTTTTTTAAAAAAATATTTGAAAAGAAGTGTATGACATGAAGATGCATGTTGGAGCATGTTCTAATTGGTGTTGCAATGCGTAGTGGTATGTAGTCGTATGGTATTTGGTGGCCTTCTTCTGGAAGCAGTAAGTCATGAAGCTGGATCCTAAGAAAATGTAAATAAACTCCTATGGACATCCTCAGTAAAATAAACATTGGTAGGATTATCGTGTCGAGTGTTGGAAATCGAGCAGAAATTTTACCGTAGAGGGTATACACATCAAACAGTAAGTCAGGATTACCACTTTTTTGATCCTCAAACCCTTGAAAATACTTAAAGAAAGGATAGACAGGCTCTAGGGAAGTGCCAATAAGGGAGGAATAAGAAAAGAAGAGGGATAAGGTGAGACTTCTAAACAACATATTTAGCGGAAATTATAATCCAGATCTATTTATAATTTAGATAAACGCAGTTTATTTATTGTTTATTATTTGAATGCATTTCTATGTTGATATAACCATATTGAATCAAGTAGGTTATTCGTTCATAATACGATCGATTAAAAGAATAAGCCTATTCGATGTGACCGGTATAACCGACTTGTACCGTGCTTGTAAATGCTTCACACATGAGCAGTGAAATTAGGGCCCAGATTAACTTTTCTGACGAAGAAACCCTCCCACCTGTCAGCCATCACTCTTTTCCACCTTAAGCCAATGTAAAGGTCACCCAGATTTTTGTTTTCTATTTTTTGCATATTTTTATGTCATAAACGTCGATAATTTCAGAGAAATGTCTCTTTAACTAATTATTCTTATATATGTCTTAATGTATCTATATTTCCTGCAGTTAACTTTGTTGACTTTAAGAAAACTTTGTTTTATATAACGACTTGTTAATTTTTTAAGAATTTTCCAAAAATCTCATAAAAACAAAATCATTTTAAATATTTCAATATATGCAAAACATAACGAAGTGCAAATTTCTATAAAAAATTAAGTTTTGTTTTTATGGTTTACGAATAGCATTTCAAAATCGTAAATTGATTTCTACACTAGGGGTACTCACTACGTTTGCTATAGCATGCTATTTGGGTTATTTTGCTAAACCCGTCGAGTTTCTACAGTTATTTCCTGTATAAAATTGATGGGTTTAGCACGATAGCATAAATAGCATGCTTTAGCAAACGTAGTGAGTACCCCTATAATTGGCAAAGAAGAACGCATTGTTGGCTATAGACATTTCTTCAATTGAAAGACCAGAAAAATATTGACATATAAAATTATTTTTATGTCTAACTTAAATTTTACCAATGATAAACCTTAATAAAGTACTGCCCCGAAGCGAGATATAATTATAAATAAGTTTGTGTAGGCTATATTTGTTATTTATTTTCCTTAAATTTATTGTATCACCTATACATATTGCAATTTATACAATTGAAATGATAAAAAAGCATTTCTCATTAGATATAATCTATATAAATGATAAATAACAGAAGTTCTACAGCGAAACGCAAAACATTATTGCGTGGTGTAACTGACATGGAATACTAGTGATGCAGCGGTGTCTACCAGTGAGAAACCCATTGTTTTTCGTAGTAGAACTTCCTTCGAAATACAATATTTAAAGTTAAAATATGAGACATTTTAACGATAGAATTGATAATTAATAAAAAGGACTAAATCTAATGGAAAGTTATTACATTATGAATATTCTCCAATCTATATTTCCTTTCTGCCAACAGAAGAAAAGGCCTAGCGAAAAATCCTAAGAAATCTATTATCTCTTTAATTAAACATACAATTCAATTTACAAACTTTATATATAAAATGAAAATAAAGAGTTTCAAATTTTTAATATATTTTTTTCACTATAGGTTGCGAGGTATCGAGTAAGACAACTCTAGTGTACTACACGCTGGGAGAAGAAAAAGTTTTCCAAGATCCTCCCGAAGGCTCTGCTGAAGGTGAAAGTGAAGAAGAAGGGAGGATAATTTACTGTGACGAAGAAGAAGAAAGCCGAACAGATAATGAATATGCCTTAAACCAAGGATCCTTATACGAAACTGTTGTAAAATTAAACCCAAGATCGCATTGGCGCAATTCGACCATAGAAGAAGTTGGCAGCGTTCCATGTACGTCTGCCTCATGGGAGAGGTACTGTGAAAAATTTATTAGCTCCAGCGAAGAAAGTTTTTCCAACTTAAAGGGTGAAGTCTGCGCCATACCTCTCCTAAGAAAAATTGGGTATATGGACGTTACTAAAGTAGAAAGTGAGTCAAATGAATCTATACCAAAAGCAACCAACAGCGGAGTCAAAACTGAATGCAAATACACTAAACGAGAGCAGTATCAGCTTATTGATTTAGTTCCTATGTCGGAGGCACTGATAAAATTCAAACAGAGGCTGTCCACTTTAGTGGGTGACTGTATCTCCTACGTACGATGTTTAGACCCGTAAGTCATTAAGAATCTGATTTTACTAGAGCCTCCCATTATTTCAATTAATTCTCCCATACATCCTAATAAGCCCATTAATTAAAGTAATTCACGTTTGATCCTGTTTAATAGTTACATTTAAACAGGCCATAAACATACGAAAGTAACATATTTCTATAGACAAAATATTTCCCTCGAGGGAAATTAATAATGTTTTGAGAGTACTAACAAGACAAAATAAACATTTTTGATTCTAGTTATACCATAGTTCAATGAGTAAACTATAACTCCTTTAACTATGTTAATTACAATTCTCGCAATAAAATCAGTAGTTGGTAACTGAGGTAGAAAAGAAATGGGCTTGTTTATATTAATAGAAAAAACAATATTATTAAAATAAAAACCAGTGATCAATGTTTTGAGGTATTTCATCCGTCTTCAAGATCCCGCTATCGAAAAAGTTCCATCCACTTTTTATTCAATATTGTCATTTGTTACAATAAATTAAATGATCAACAATGTTAAATAAGTATAAGGCAAGGCAATGATCAAAATCTAGTCTAGCCATTGATCTAGTCATGTATTTTATCATTCCTGGGTTGATCCTAATATTTATATTATATTAAAAGTCTCAATCGGTGGCATCTAGCTTGACTATTTTATCAAGTGAATGGTAACATAATGACTATGGTAACATAATTGGTAACTACAAATGACGTGCGTTTTTATATTTTATTCTCATCCCCCTTCTAAAAGTTTCCTCTCGCTGAAGATTTGGTCAAGGGTTAACTTGCATTTTCTAAACCCACGTTAATAGGCACCAAGTTGATTCTATGTAACCATGCTGAGATGCGTAGGTCATGTGGCCAGAATGGAAGATAGAAGCTCCTGAAAGTGCAGATATTTGGTAAGAGACGGAGAGGAACCACTGATATTTAACATGAGTGGATGGAGTATCCTAGGCTTCCACATCCGGATGCTTGCGGCACAAGACCTTGACAATAGGAGGAGGTTGTTACAGGAGGAGAAGACTCGAAAACGAGTCGTAGAACTACGTTAGATAGATAGAAATATTTTCATATTACATAGATGTAAACAATCTTCATTCAAATGAGCACCCAAATATTTATATTTTTTCAACTGCTCTGATACATATCTATCTGTTTTTTCTCATTATGATTCAAGGGACAGAGAATTTTCTTTTTATCCTCATGTATTTTATCATTCCTGGGTGATCCTAATATTTATATTATATTAAAAGTCTTAATCGGTGGCATCTAGCTTGACTATTTTATCAAGCGAATGGTAACATAGAAAATCTTAAACTATAAATGAAATAAAATCTAATAACGGTTAAAATTCTTCTTATATGGGGCTCATAGCCTTAATCACAATCATATTTCTCGTATTGTTACATAATTCAGCCCTCAGCCAAAGACATTCCTCGTTCATGATACCTCTATAAAACAGAGTCAGCTTTTTGTGTTACTATCTCACTCAGTGAAAAGCATTATGGAAGTCTTCTCTGTTATTTGCTGGATTTTGAAGATGCGATTTCGCTGTTCTCTGAAACATACTGTTCTTTCCCGAGCTGACTATCGACTACCAGTCTTACACTTTTTCGTTTCCAATATTCTTGAATAAACTTTGTAGGGAATGATTAGAAGCGAAATTTCACGATGTTGCACCACTCTTGATTATCTCCTTCTTATGTAGTAGTACGATTATGGGATCTTGTCTTTAGGAATTTTCTAGAAAATTTAAAAGTTAGATGGACATATCATGGTAGTTTATGTAGTGTTGGATTGTTCTGTTTTTCCATAATCTGTAAACTAACATGAATTGATGGTTTCAGTGATCAAACAGGTTACATATCGTTTCAAGAATTTATAGAGGTACTCGTAACCTTCAACATGTCAATTGATGATGAAAGCATTTTCGAATTAGAGGATTGGTTTTGTACCTCTGAAGGTCTTCACTACCGCAGCTTAATGGAAGCTCTGTATGAATTAAATGAAGTCCAGGAAGATGTAAGTACTTATGACTGTTATGAACACTATGATTACTTCCAATTTTTATAATTTATTTCTAAAAATTATACAAATTCCATGGTAATATATTATAAAATATTATTTGTGTATGATGAAAAATACAATCAATTAAGAATATGTTATGGATGGAGTTCAAAAAGGGAATACAAAGGCACTGCATTATTATAGAAACTACTAAATTAATAGATTCAGTTAAACTTTTTATGGATTGTAACTATGATTAATTAACCGAACAGATCAAAATTATTACAGCCCTAAATATGTGCTTCGTGCCAGGTCTGAAAATGAACCGATGCCAATTTTCCTTTTCTTAAGCATTTTCAGCCAGAAAATAGGCTACGTTTATATTGAGCTTTTTTTTAAACATATTTATATTATCAAATTTATTCAATCGTCGAATTTCAATCTCATTTTGAGTCGAAATATGAGGTACATCGTAGTAAGTTAATCCTAAAATAGCATTACTTTAAAATCAGATGACCTTACACTCACAGAGTCCTGTCAAAAATGAAATAATTTGACCATAAAATTATTAACACTTAAATGAGCACACCTCAACTTCCTTTTGTAAAATTATCTTATAGCTTAGTATTTTGCTAAATTTATAAATTGCTAAATCTTCTCAGTAACTCACTGATTGGGGTAACGGTCCGATTAGAATCAGAGCCTCTTCCATTATTTTGCTCCATTTTACTCTATACACCGTTGAAAATATATTATTTTTTTCAAATGAATAAAATACATTTTTTGCATATATTGCAAAAAGAATAATATTTTTGATGATAATCATGTATAAGTAAAAACAAGAAATGTGCTTGATAGATGCGAATTAACTACATAATATTTGTGACTTAATTACCCATTAATAAATGATAGATAATGTAAACATCAAAAAACGTTAAAATTGCGCTAAACAATTACAATTTTTTTAACCTAAAGCTAAGTGTCATCTTCCCCATCTTTCGCTGGACGAGACGAAAGTTGTTAACAAGGCCGGGATAAAGATAAGACAAAGATGAAGCACGAGGCATCCACAAAGCAACCAGAAGGACCCCTACAACAAACTAAATAGAAAGAGTCAGTCATGATATTCAGACTCAGTACCACAACAGACTAAATGCTCATGTTTATAGGAAGTTTAAAATAAGTAACAGTCCTATGTGTGCTTGCGGTGAAGGAGAGCAAACTGCAGAGTATGTTCTGCTGAGCTGTGCCTTTTTTGATGAGGTTAGGAGGAAGATTTGGCCTGAGCCGAAATCATTGAAATCCAAACTCAACGGGACTTTATAGGACCTACTACCGATTCCCTTCTCGTACTGCCGAAGGATGTGACTATCTGACAGGAAGAATGAGGAAGAAGAAGAAGTGTTATACATTTTTTTATTTTTTCATCAAGGTTAAACAGAATGAAGAGCTTAGGGCGCTGGTAAAAAAGAAGAAAAAAGCTTGGAAAGATTATTGCATAGACCAATCATCACACAAATGGCAGGTATATGTAGCTGCTCGAAACAGGACAAATGAAGCTATTAAAAGAGCAAAACAAAAGTCATGGAAGGAGTTTGGAGAGAAATTGAACCAGGACCATGCAAAAACCTAGTAGTAGTAGATGTAAAATGCCGATTCTGGCGCACCGATTCCTCCATCCCCTCCCCTACCACTCTTAACCACCTATGACGTCATCACGACCTAACCTTAACTACAATGGTTCGCGCCAACAACCCAACCTAAACCACTAGGCCACGCCCATTTTTGGCTATGCGGCTCCCAACGACATAACCTAAACCATTAAGCCACGCCCCTTTTCAGTCACCTGGCCCACAAAGATATAACCTTAACCATTCAGCTACCCACTTTTCAGTCACGTGACCCCCCCTCTACATTAACCAACCAATCACAGCGCTCCATTTGAGGGTTCCTCTCGGCTAGGTCCGATGGTCTAATTGTAAAGTTTACTTTTATGAAACCTCCCTCACTGATTCATAACCTTCTCAATGTTTACATTGTCTGAAACCTCCCTTACTGTTACATAACCTTATCAATGTTTTCATTTTCTGAAACCTTTCTTATTCTCACATGGCCTTCCTATTGTTCACATTTTCTGAAACCTTCCCAATGTTTACTTTTTATGTAGCCTTCCTATTGTTAACATTTTTTAAATCTCTTTATTTACTTTTATTTTATTTCTTTTACCGATGGTAAAATTGTTGTTTACTTTCATGAAACATCCCTAACTGTTACATAACCTTCCCAATGTTTACATTTTCCACATCCTTCCTATTGCTTACATTTTCATCAACGTTCCTATTGTTTACATTTTATGAAACCTTCCTAACTGTTACATGACCTTCCTAATGTTTACATTTATTTTAAACTTTTTAATGTTTACATCTTCTAAATTTCTTTATTTACTTTTATTTTCTATTCACATAGTCGTAGTGCACACTCACCTTCTAAAGAATCCGCAAGAGCGCAGCACCCACTCTACTTCGTAATGTGTCCACCAGAGTGCATCTCTCCGGAATTTTTTATGTTATCTTTCTAATAATATTTTATACTTTTTTTAAGTAAGTTTTTCCAGCCGCCATTTTGTTTTGAGGAAGCAACCATTGCAATAATTTAAACAGGTATGAACATGTACAAACAGGGTTGAATCATGTTTAAGCATGTTGATAAGTGAAACGTAAACATGGACTTTGAACCCTCTTAACGGCTTTAATATAAACATCGTCATAGGGCTTCTTAATCCTATACAACTTTGAACTTTGATCCTTAATCCTACAATTTAAATAGCGATAAAATGTTCCCTAATCTTAAACGTAAACATGGACTTTGAACCTTCCTGATGGCTTTAATATAAACATCGTCATAGGGCTTCTTAATCCTATACATATTTGAGCTTTGATACCTTAATCCTTTAATTTAAATAGCGATATAGGGTTCCTTAAGCTTAAACGTAAACATGGGCTTTGAACCTTCTTGGTGGCTTAAATATAAACATCGTAATAGTGCTTCCTAATCCTATACAGCATTGAACTCTGATCCTTAATCCTACATTTTAAGTTGCGATAAAAAGATCCTTAAGCTTTTAAACTTTGAACGATTAACCTCTTAAGTATCAATATTGATAATGCGCTTCTTAGAATTATGGGCCGTCAATGGTTAATCCCTAATAACTTAATCGTAAACAAGCTCAATTTAAGACGTAAACATTAACTTTGTGATGAGAATTTCTTAGTGTATAAATAAACAATAATATAAAACTTTTACCTACTTCGGACGGAAATTTATTTTGTTTAAACATAATACTTTCAGCATTTTTAATTGTTTTCTCACCTTATCAGTCCATATTGTACCATTTGCAGGCATTATTTACTAATAATTAACTATTTTGCTATGGAAATGCAATTTTGCGATGTCTTCGGGACCGTTCGGCTATTCCCGGTCATCTTCGGTCTTCTACCTAACTTCGCTATAATCCGGAGTTCTATCTAAAGAAATAAACAATGATAACGTTAATTCCATCGAAACAACTTCCTTATCTTCTCTGCATCTCTTGATAAAGTATAAACAATATTATATTCTAGTAAAATAATATAGTACATCCTAAACATTTTATTCATTTTAGTTAACAGCATTATTAGTAAACAAAGTTTTGTACCTTTTTTAGTTCGGCGTTAAGCCTTAAGCCTCTTCACCACGTCAAGGTAAAGGTACATCGAAGAGGTTTTTATTATATTTATTTAATTTACAACGTGATTTTTACAATAAAAATGTGTACAAATTAAACGAAAAAATAAAGTTTATTGAAAATCAGAATTCATAAAATATAATTTCTAACACAATCAAGAATTAAATTAAATTTATGCTTATGGCGAATAAAATCATCTCTTTTTTTGGTTATGTATAATCACATTGAAATTTAATTTTTCACCTGATGGCATAAACGAAATATTTGCTGTTGAGATGGTCGGCAAGGTGCGGTAATGACTATTTAATCTTCAATAAATTAACAACACCATATACTTTATCATTTTTTTTCTTTATGTATTTGAAAGAGAAATATGAGCATCGAAATTATTCTGCAGGGTTATTCTATTCACCTCACATTCACTCACACATTCAGGTTTAGAGGCTGTTAGACCATGCCATTGACCTTCATTCAGGGTTTATAGGTGTTCAAACCGTGACAGTGACCCCTTTCATTCATGGTGAATAGATTTAAACAAATTTTTATTTACCCATACAGACAAAACCTTTGTTTGATACTCTGTACATTTCTCTTTCGAGACATTATGATAAATGCAAGGGCTGCCTTGCTGAGATGGCTTTATTAATTTAAAGACCACCAAAATATTCCAAATTCATTAGTGAACAAACATATTGCCACACCATGAACCATCATTTTTATTATTTGTTACCTTAGTTTTTTTGTTCGTTTTTTCAGCCCAAAGACAAAAATGGTAAATTCGCTTTTTGTGTCTTATTATTTCAAAAAAACTCCTTATATTATTTCAATTCATTTAAGTTATAATGACCATAGGCCAAAGTATTGATTCCGTCTACTAGTATGTGTCTTTTATCATCAAAAGGAGACAGAGAAACCTTATTTATTTCGGAACTAAAAATATTATGCAGCTTAGATTGTATCATCCTCATTGGCGTATGCATAATTTCCTTTTTAAATAATACATTTTCATAATCCTCAAAACTAATATATTGTTTTAATGAGGCTGTTTTTACGCCTTTAGCTCGCTTTTTTACATCGTTTTCTGTCATAACAGCGTACATTTTCGCTCTTAATCCCACATATTTTAAAATTATTTTTGAATTGAGCTCATCTTTAAACTTTCCTAACTTCTTTTTATTTTTATTGGAATAACATAAATGTGTTTCAGGATAGTCTGAGGAATCAAAATATTGATTCATTTTTTTCATATCTTCATAGACATCATCTGTTAAGACTCTATAGATAAAGGAATCTGTATCGGTATACATCATCTTCAAGTTTTTTCCAGTATATGTTTTCATCATTATGTCATAATGAAATTGATACATTACAGTTTTTGATAAGTCTAAAATGCACATTCCTATGTATATAGGTTTATTAAACAAGACTTTCGATTTTCCCATGTGAACAGCCACTATATTCTCATTGTAGATTGTACGGTCAATGAAATTTGGTTTAGCAGCAAGTTTCATCAACTTTTTACTGTCAGTTACTAGTTGAATATTCTGGCGGTTCCGGATATTTTCCATCGTTTTGCCGAAGACTGCATTGTTAAGCAACTTATAAAAATCTTTTTCAAAATCATTGGATGCTCCTTTCCTTAGCTCTGTATTGTATTCTATATACGATCGTAACCATGGTGCTTGTTTAAACTTTAGAACACGGTGAATTTTTTCCAAATTTAGCCCATGCTGTAGAGCTTGAATCAAATTCTTATAATGTAAGACGTAGCGATATCTTTTTCCAAAATGTGTTATTAATTTTTTCGAATTAGATTTTTCTCCTGGTGGTATCATCGCTTCAGGTAAGAACGGTAAATCATCATGGAAATGGTGAAGTTCTTGAGGATAACTGATGTCAATTTCAAATATGTAACCAATTTCGTCATCATCCTTAAGCTCGGATATGTTTATACGTTCCGGATTTTTAACCCATTCAAATCCTCCGTATGGTAAATTCATGCTCATCGCTTGTCCATAAAGATTATTAGCATCTAAATAAACTATATAACTGGATTCTTCGTATGGATTAAAATTACTCATGTACTTATTATTCGCTTCTGCATACCTGTGGGATACCTGGCACAAACCTCCTCGAATACCATGTTCTATCATTAGAATCATATCATAATCCTGTAAGAGCTCTATATTCATTTTTGTATATTTTAACATAGCGTCGAAGGTCAAACCAGGAACGGTAAAATAATGAGCTGGATCAAGTTTATGGGTCTTCATCATGACGTTTCGGAAAGATTCGAAGACGTCACAAAGTAGTAGAACATCACTTTTAACGTAAAAATCAGCATATTCACCCAAAGATTTACATTTAAAGTGTTCCCATATGTTTTGAGCATGTCTATAATCTTCTGCGCTGATATCGCTCTCATTCAATTTATTGTAAAAAGCTTCAATTGGTGGTAACTCTGTTTCATTTAACTTTTCTTCATTATCTAAATAATCGTATGGAAACACACCTTTTCTGGTAACCGATGCTAATTGCTCATCTCTATAATATTTCGATGTTTCCTTGAATTTATCCAAAGAAAGAGATTTTACAAGATAGTCCAGGCTTCTCGGCATGAATCTGTAAGAATCTATAAACCTCAGTTTCAGTTTTCCAACATGCTTTGTGAAAGATATGTATTTTTCTTCACTATTCGGTATTACCTCAACTTCTCCAGGGGTATTTCCCAACTCTCTAACTATAAAATGTGCGTCATAATTGCTCAAATTGTGCATTATGACGGGTAAAAACGAGGGATTAACGCGTTTTAAATTACAATTATTACAAGAAGCTCCTAAGTAGGTTCCAGTTAGATGGCAGTGGTCTCTAACTTTTATGTTGTTTTCTTTAAATTCGTCTTGACACATGTAGCATGTTTTAGCTTCAATCCAATCTCCCTCTTCCTGAGATGAAATCCGCATCGGTTCATTTACTTTGTAAATTTCTTGAATTTTTTTAGCAATATTTGTAATACACTCTATGAAGTGAGAAGCGGCATTGGCTCCCCTATAAACGTAGGGTTGGTTTATTGGAACATCAACTCCTTCGATTCCTTTAACATATACACAAAATGATATCGGATCGTGCCTCTGATATTTAGTCGTGTTCTTTGAAAATTCGCTTATAGGAACTAATATCGATTCAAAGTCGGCATAGATCACAAACGGTACTTTGCTTTGTCGCTCCACATTTGAGAATCTGATAAAGTGATCTTTTATCGGTAGTTCTATTCTTACTGGTTTATTTTCTGAGCAATATATCTTATGTTCTTCAAGTTTCCTACAAACTTCTTTTCCAGAAACGAGGTTGAAATGTGTAAAACAGCGTTTACATATTGTTAATTTATGTTCATGCTGACTGATTTGATTCACGACCAACCTTTCAAAATTCTTTATGTAAACATAATGGGAAGTTTCATCATTAGACACGAGTAAAAGATCGCGGTGGTCTTTCAATTCTGTTTTACAGACTTTTAGAGGGTATATCTTATCTTTTTCATCGAGCCCATAGACATTGATGGAGATGTTATTTACCTTTTCAAAATTTCTTATCTCACTCAGCGAAGTTGGAAATGAAACGCAAGTAAAGTCATACACATGTTCTAAATTGTTATACTTAGTAAAGCGTTGTGCATCCTTTTTCACAAATTTTGATAAAATTGAATACTTAAAACTGTAAATATCATTATTCCGCACATTAATGCAAGCTTTCTTTGATTCTATAAATGGGGGGGAGTGGAAGATACGTACAACCCCTTAGTGGCAAATACTTGTTAATTCTTAATCTGATCCCATCAACTCCACTCAGCTTCCATCCGCTTTTTTTAAATTGAGATTCCTCAGCTTCAGTTATGATTTTGTTAAAACTTTTATCGATAAATTTACTAAGATCGATACTTTTAAAGACACAATTGTTTCGTGTTTTAAATGCTTTATCCATCTGTTCGCCAACAGAATTTGAAAAAGTGCATTTCAATAGACAATTCACTTTTAAGGCACCATGTTCATTTAGTGAATCTCGAATTTTATACACTAAGAGGTTCTTAACGCTATCCAGAAACGAGTTAATATCCATAGAATCGGACGATCTGATGAAGAATGATGCCAATCGGTTCTGAAATGCTGTCTCATACTCAACAAGTCCCTGCTTGTCTGGTACGAGTGCTAAAATGGCATTCTTTTGTGGCTCAGATAATTTTAATTTTTTTATCAACGGTTCCTGGGTACATACACTTTCATGTCTTTTACCGTTATAAATATTTGGAAAAACACCTCCACACGTGATGCAAGTATAAGTCGAAATACCGTTACAAGATTTTTCATGTCTACGAAGGCTCTTCAAATACTCATACGTATTACCGCAAAGGTAACATTTAAACTGACTCATTTTTAAGTGTTAAATTTCAAAATTTCTGAACGGAGATAAAATTTAATAATTTATTTTATGCACACAACTTACCTTCCGTGAACAAATGGAGAAATATCTACCAGTTTAAAATTAACGGAAAAATGTCAATGGCATCAAGAAATTAGGAAATATTTTTAAACTCAGATAGCAGCAACAGCAACAAATCAATGTGTTCTCTTTGAAGTCTGAAGCTAAAATGACAGTAAATACAAATGACAAGTAACTCCTTAACTATCAGCTGTTGCTTACCCCCACCAACTCGTGTTTACCCCCACTACCTTCCATTTTACCCCCACTACCTTCAATTTTACCCCACCACCTTCCATTTTACCCCCTCCCCTCCCCCTGCCCTTGTAGTGTATCCGAGGATACCCAACTCAAGTTATGGGTATCACTCTAATTTCGGATTGAATGAGATGGTCAGAAGTGGTTAAGAGTAATCAGGGAGAGTCGGAGAGGTTCACATGTGAGGAAAAGTCGAGGTTATGTCTAATTAGAGCCGAGGTTCTAAGAAAAATTATTGGACACCTGGACTTTTCCTCACATGTGAACCTCTCCGACTCTCCCTGATTACTCTTAACCACTTCTGACCATCTCATTCAATCCGAAATTAGAGTGATACCCATAACTTGAGTTGGTATCGAATTGAAGGTAGTGGGGGTAAAATGGAAGGTGGTGGGGGTAAAATTGAAGGTAGTGGGGGTAAAATGGAAGGTAGTGGGGGTAAACACGAGTTGGTGGGGGTAAGCAACAGCTGATAGTTAAGTAGTTACTTGTCATTTGTATTTACTGTCATTTTAGCTTCAGACTTCAAAGAGAACACATTGATTTGTTGCTGTTGCTGCTATCTGAGTTTAAAAATATTTCCTAATTTCTTGATGCCATTGACATTTTTCCGTTAATTTTAAACTGGTAGATATTTCTCCATTTGTTCACGGAAGGTAAGTTGTGTGCATAAAATAAATTATTAAATTTTATCTCCGTTCAGAAATTTTGAAATTTAACACTTAAAAATGAGTCAGTTTAAATGTTACCTTTGCGGTAATACGTATGAGTATTTGAAGAGCCTTCGTAGACATGAAAAATCTTGTAACGGTATTTCGACTTATACTTGCATCACGTGTGGAGGTGTTTTTCCAAATATTTATAACGGTAAAAGACATGAAAGTGTATGTACCCAGGAACCGTTGATAAAAAAATTAAAATTATCTGAGCCACAAAAGAATGCCATTTTAGCACTCGTACCAGACAAGCAGGGACTTGTTGAGTATGAGACAGCATTTCAGAACCGATTGGCATCATTCTTCATCAGATCGTCCGATTCTATGGATATTAACTCGTTTCTGGATAGCGTTAAGAACCTCTTAGTGTATAAAATTCGAGATTCACTAAATGAACATGGTGCCTTAAAAGTGAATTGTCTATTGAAATGCACTTTTTCAAATTCTGTTGGCGAACAGATGGATAAAGCATTTAAAACACGAAACAATTGTGTCTTTAAAAGTATCGATCTTAGTAAATTTATCGATAAAAGTTTTAACAAAATCATAACTGAAGCTGAGGAATCTCAATTTAAAAAAAGCGGATGGAAGCTGAGTGGAGTTGATGGGATCAGATTAAGAATTAACAAGTATTTGCCACTAAGGGGTTGTACGTATCTTCCACTCCCCCCCATTTATAGAATCAAAGAAAGCTTGCATTAATGTGCGGAATAATGATATTTACAGTTTTAAGTATTCAATTTTATCAAAATTTGTGAAAAAGGATGCACAACGCTTTACTAAGTATAACAATTTAGAACATGTGTATGACTTTACTTGCGTTTCATTTCCAACTTCGCTGAGTGAGATAAGAAATTTTGAAAAGGTAAATAACATCTCCATCAATGTCTATGGGCTCGATGAAAAAGATAAGATATACCCTCTAAAAGTCTGTAAAACAGAATTGAAAGACCACCGCGATCTTTTACTCGTGTCTAATGATGAAACTTCCCATTATGTTTACATAAAGAATTTTGAAAGGTTGGTCGTGAATCAAATCAGTCAGCATGAACATAAATTAACAATATGTAAACGCTGTTTTACACATTTCAACCTCGTTTCTGGAAAAGAAGTTTGTAGGAAACTTGAAGAACATAAGATATATTGCTCAGAAAATAAACCAGTAAGAATAGAACTACCGATAAAAGATCACTTTATCAGATTCTCAAATGTGGAGCGACAAAGCAAAGTACCGTTTGTGATCTATGCCGACTTTGAATCGATATTAGTTCCTATAAGCGAATTTTCAAAGAACACGACTAAATATCAGAGGCACGATCCGATATCATTTTGTGTATATGTTAAAGGAATCGAAGGAGTTGATGTTCCAATAAACCAACCCTACGTTTATAGGGGAGCCAATGCCGCTTCTCACTTCATAGAGTGTATTACAAATATTGCTAAAAAAATTCAAGAAATTTACAAAGTAAATGAACCGATGCGGATTTCATCTCAGGAAGAGGGAGATTGGATTGAAGCTAAAACATGCTACATGTGTCAAGACGAATTTAAAGAAAACAACATAAAAGTTAGAGACCACTGCCATCTAACTGGAACCTACTTAGGAGCTTCTTGTAATAATTGTAATTTAAAACGCGTTAATCCCTCGTTTTTACCCGTCATAATGCACAATTTGAGCAATTATGACGCACATTTTATAGTTAGAGAGTTGGGAAATACCCCTGGAGAAGTTGAGGTAATACCGAATAGTGAAGAAAAATACATATCTTTCACAAAGCATGTTGGAAAACTGAAACTGAGGTTTATAGATTCTTACAGATTCATGCCGAGAAGCCTGGACTATCTTGTAAAATCTCTTTCTTTGGATAAATTCAAGGAAACATCGAAATATTATAGAGATGAGCAATTAGCATCGGTTACCAGAAAAGGTGTGTTTCCATACGATTATTTAGATAATGAAGAAAAGTTAAATGAAACAGAGTTACCACCAATTGAAGCTTTTTACAATAAATTGAATGAGAGCGATATCAGCGCAGAAGATTATAGACATGCTCAAAACATATGGGAACACTTTAAATGTAAATCTTTGGGTGAATATGCTGATTTTTACGTTAAAAGTGATGTTCTACTACTTTGTGACGTCTTCGAATCTTTCCGAAACGTCATGATGAAGACCCATAAACTTGATCCAGCTCATTATTTTACCGTTCCTGGTTTGACCTTCGACGCTATGTTAAAATATACAAAAATGAATATAGAGCTCTTACAGGATTATGATATGATTCTAATGATAGAACATGGTATTCGAGGAGGTTTGTGCCAGGTATCCCACAGGTATGCAGAAGCGAATAATAAGTACATGAGTAATTTTAATCCATACGAAGAATCCAGTTATATAGTTTATTTAGATGCTAATAATCTTTATGGACAAGCGATGAGCATGAATTTACCATACGGAGGATTTGAATGGGTTAAAAATCCGGAACGTATAAACATATCCGAGCTTAAGGATGATGACGAAATTGGTTACATATTTGAAATTGACATCAGTTATCCTCAAGAACTTCACCATTTCCATGATGATTTACCGTTCTTACCTGAAGCGATGATACCACCAGGAGAAAAATCTAATTCGAAAAAATTAATAACACATTTTGGAAAAAGATATCGCTACGTCTTACATTATAAGAATTTGATTCAAGCTCTACAGCATGGGCTAAATTTGGAAAAAATTCACCGTGTTCTAAAGTTTAAACAAGCACCATGGTTACGATCGTATATAGAATACAATACAGAGCTAAGGAAAGGAGCATCCAATGATTTTGAAAAAGATTTTTATAAGTTGCTTAACAATGCAGTCTTCGGCAAAACGATGGAAAATATCCGGAACCGCCAGAATATTCAACTAGTAACTGACAGTAAAAAGTTGATGAAACTTGCTGCTAAACCAAATTTCATTGACCGTACAATCTACAATGAGAATATAGTGGCTGTTCACATGGGAAAATCGAAAGTCTTGTTTAATAAACCTATATACATAGGAATGTGCATTTTAGACTTATCAAAAACTGTAATGTATCAATTTCATTATGACATAATGATGAAAACATATACTGGAAAAAACTTGAAGATGATGTATACCGATACAGATTCCTTTATCTATAGAGTCTTAACAGATGATGTCTATGAAGATATGAAAAAAATGAATCAATATTTTGATTCCTCAGACTATCCTGAAACACATTTATGTTATTCCAATAAAAATAAAAAGAAGTTAGGAAAGTTTAAAGATGAGCTCAATTCAAAAATAATTTTAAAATATGTGGGATTAAGAGCGAAAATGTACGCTGTTATGACAGAAAACGATGTAAAAAAGCGAGCTAAAGGCGTAAAAACAGCCTCATTAAAACAATATATTAGTTTTGAGGATTATGAAAATGTATTATTTAAAAAGGAAATTATGCATACGCCAATGAGGATGATACAATCTAAGCTGCATAATATTTTTAGTTCCGAAATAAATAAGGTTTCTCTGTCTCCTTTTGATGATAAAAGACACATACTAGTAGACGGAATCAATACTTTGGCCTATGGTCATTATAACTTAAATGAATTGAAATAATATAAGGAGTTTTTTTGAAATAATAAGACACAAAAAGCGAATTTACCATTTTTGTCTTTGGGCTGAAAAAACGAACAAAAAAACTAAGGTAACAAATAATAAAAATGATGGTTCATGGTGTGGCAATATGTTTGTTCACTAATGAATTTGGAATATTTTGGTGGTCTTTAAATTAATAAAGCCATCTCAGCAAGGCAGCCCTTGCATTTATCATAATGTCTCGAAAGAGAAATGTACAGAGTATCAAACAAAGGTTTTGTCTGTATGGGTAAATAAAAATTTGTTTTAAATCTATTCACCATGAATGAAAGGGGTCACTGTCACGGTTTGAACACCTATAAACCCTGAATGAAGGTCAATGGCATGGTCTAACAGCCTCTAAACCTGAATGTGTGAGTGAATGTGAGGTGAATAGAATAACCCTGCAGAATAATTTCGATGCTCATATTTCTCTTTCAAATACATAAAGAAAAAAAATGATAAAGTATATGGTGTTGTTAATTTATTGAAGATTAAATAGTCATTACCGCACCTTGCCGACCATCTCAACAGCAAATATTTCGTTTATGCCATCAGGTGAAAAATTAAATTTCAATGTGATTATACATAACCAAAAAAAGAGATGATTTTATTCGCCATAAGCATAAATTTAATTTAATTCTTGATTGTGTTAGAAATTATATTTTATGAATTCTGATTTTCAATAAACTTTATTTTTTCGTTTAATTTGTACACATTTTTATTGTAAAAATCACGTTGTAAATTAAATAAATATAATAAAAACCTCTTCGATGTACCTTTACCTTGACGTGGTGAAGAGGCTTAAGGCTTAACGCCGAACTAAAAAAGGTACAAAACTTTGTTTACTAATAATGCTGTTAACTAAAATGAATAAAATGTTTAGGATGTACTATATTATTTTACTAGAATATAATATTGTTTATACTTTATCAAGAGATGCAGAGAAGATAAGGAAGTTGTTTCGATGGAATTAACGTTATCATTGTTTATTTCTTTAGATAGAACTCCGGATTATAGCGAAGTTAGGTAGAAGACCGAAGATGACCGGGAATAGCCGAACGGTCCCGAAGACATCGCAAAATTGCATTTCCATAGCAAAATAGTTAATTATTAGTAAATAATGCCTGCAAATGGTACAATATGGACTGATAAGGTGAGAAAACAATTAAAAATGCTGAAAGTATTATGTTTAAACAAAATAAATTTCCGTCCGAAGTAGGTAAAAGTTTTATATTATTGTTTATTTATACACTAAGAAATTCTCATCACAAAGTTAATGTTTACGTCTTAAATTGAGCTTGTTTACGATTAAGTTATTAGGGATTAACCATTGACGGCCCATAATTCTAAGAAGCGCATTATCAATATTGATACTTAAGAGGTTAATCGTTCAAAGTTTAAAAGCTTAAGGATCTTTTTATCGCAACTTAAAATGTAGGATTAAGGATCAGAGTTCAATGCTGTATAGGATTAGGAAGCACTATTACGATGTTTATATTTAAGCCACCAAGAAGGTTCAAAGCCCATGTTTACGTTTAAGCTTAAGGAACCCTATATCGCTATTTAAATTAAAGGATTAAGGTATCAAAGCTCAAATATGTATAGGATTAAGAAGCCCTATGACGATGTTTATATTAAAGCCATCAGGAAGGTTCAAAGTCCATGTTTACGTTTAAGATTAGGGAACATTTTATCGCTATTTAAATTGTAGGATTAAGGATCAAAGTTCAAAGTTGTATAGGATTAAGAAGCCCTATGACGATGTTTATATTAAAGCCGTTAAGAGGGTTCAAAGTCCATGTTTACGTTTCACTTATCAACATGCTTAAACATGATTCAACCCTGTTTGTACATGTTCATACCTGTTTAAATTATTGCAATGGTTGCTTCCTCAAAACAAAATGGCGGCTGGAAAAACTTACTTAAAAAAAGTATAAAATATTATTAGAAAGATAACATAAAAAATTCCGGAGAGATGCACTCTGGTGGACACATTACGAAGTAGAGTGGGTGCTGCGCTCTTGCGGATTCTTTAGAAGGTGAGTGTGCACTACGACTATGTGAATAGAAAATAAAAGTAAATAAAGAAATTTAGAAGATGTAAACATTAAAAAGTTTAAAATAAATGTAAACATTAGGAAGGTCATGTAACAGTTAGGAAGGTTTCATAAAATGTAAACAATAGGAACGTTGATGAAAATGTAAGCAATAGGAAGGATGTGGAAAATGTAAACATTGGGAAGGTTATGTAACAGTTAGGGATGTTTCATGAAAGTAAACAACAATTTTACCATCGGTAAAAGAAATAAAATAAAAGTAAATAAAGAGATTTAAAAAATGTTAACAATAGGAAGGCTACATAAAAAGTAAACATTGGGAAGGTTTCAGAAAATGTGAACAATAGGAAGGCCATGTGAGAATAAGAAAGGTTTCAGAAAATGAAAACATTGATAAGGTTATGTAACAGTAAGGGAGGTTTCAGACAATGTAAACATTGAGAAGGTTATGAATCAGTGAGGGAGGTTTCATAAAAGTAAACTTTACAATTAGACCATCGGACCTAGCCGAGAGGAACCCTCAAATGGAGCGCTGTGATTGGTTGGTTAATGTAGAGGGGGGGTCACGTGACTGAAAAGTGGGTAGCTGAATGGTTAAGGTTATATCTTTGTGGGCCAGGTGACTGAAAAGGGGCGTGGCTTAATGGTTTAGGTTATGTCGTTGGGAGCCGCATAGCCAAAAATGGGCGTGGCCTAGTGGTTTAGGTTGGGTTGTTGGCGCGAACCATTGTAGTTAAGGTTAGGTCGTGATGACGTCATAGGTGGTTAAGAGTGGTAGGGGAGGGGATGGAGGAATCGGTGCGCCAGAATCGGCATTTTACATCTACTATAATGTAAACATCAAAAAACGTTAAAATTGCGCTAAACAATTACAATTTTTTTAACCTAAAGCTAAGTGTCATCTTCCCCATCTTTCGCTGGACGAGACGAAAGTTGTTAACAAGGCCGGGATAAAGATAAGACAAAGATGAAGCACGAGGCATCCACAAAGCAACCAGAAGGACCCCTACAACAAACTAAATAGAAGAGTCAGTCATGATATTCAGACTCAGTACCACAACAGACTAAATGCTCATGTTTATAGGAAGTTTAAAATAAGTAACAGTCCTATGTGTGCTTGCGGTGAAGGAGAGCAAACTGCAGAGTATGTTCTGCTGAGCTGTGCCTTTTTTGATGAGGTTAGGAGGAAGATTTGGCCTGAGCCGAAATCATTGAAATCCAAACTCAACGGGACTTTATAGGACCTACTACCGATTCCCTTCTCGTACTGCCGAAGGATGTGACTATCTGACAGGAAGAATGAGGAAGAAGAAGAAGTGTTATACATTTTTTTATTTTTTCATCAAGGTTAAACAGAATGAAGAGCTTAGGGCGCTGGTAAAAAAGAAGAAAAAAGCTTGGAAAGATTATTGCATAGACCAATCATCACACAAATGGCAGGTATATGTAGCTGCTCGAAACAGGACAAATGAAGCTATTAAAAGAGCAAAACAAAAGTCATGGAAGGAGTTTGGAGAGAAATTGAACCAGGACCATGCAAAAAATATTAAGCAATTGTGGGAAAAATTAAAACTCTAAGAGGACGCAAGAGCAAACCAGTGTGAAATGTGAATAATAAGAATGGGAATGTGATCACGGAGGATACAGCCATTCTCAAGGTCTGGCGTAAACATTACGAAAAGGAAGACAAGGGAATGAAGATGAGTCTAACAAGGTGATAGAAGAAAACGAAATAAAAAGATCAATCTCGCTAATGAAAGCCTCTGGGCGAGACAATATAATGGCAGATTTGCGAAGTATAGTGGTCCCGAAATGATGAAGGCTCTGCAAGTGCTCGGTCAAAAAGCCTGGGACGAGAAGAGTATCCCAGTCGATTGGGAATACAATGTAATAATACCCAATTATAAGATAGGGTCTTAGGCCGAATGCCCCAATTATCGCCCCATTTATCCATCACCTGTGATATACAAGTTATATACAATCATCCTGGAAAGGAAATTAAGGCCCATAGTGGAACATCTTATTGGGTATGAGAAGGCTGGAATTATCCCAGGCCGGATACAGGACCACATATTTTCTTTAGGAAATATCCTTCACAAATCTTGGGACCGATATAAAGCCGTGTACCTCGCCTTCCTGGACTTGAAAGCAGGATTAGACACAGCCCCTAGACATGAAATATAGGAAGCTCTCAGAGCTAAGAACGTCCCAAGGAACTTAGTGGATGCTATTAAATCTATATTTCAATAACCAAAGAGCGTTTTTCAGCTGAACGTAATGGAGTCAAATTCATTCGACATGGCCAGAGGAGTCAAACAAGATGATAGGTTGAGACCACTGTTATTTCTAATATACATGGATGAAGTGGCGGCCATATGTTAAAGAAGAACAGAAAGGTTTTTCCTGTGTGAAAAGAAACATTCGTCCGGTGGTAATGTAGATTCTTCTCTACGCCGATGATGTTGTTCTTGTTGCTGACACAATCCAGAAGTTGCAGCAGGCGGTGCATAAATGGCATGAAAAACTTCGCCGTAAAGGAACGCTAATCAATACCAGCAAAAGCAAGGTTTTGCATGTCGGAAGGCGTATAAAAAAGGTTCATATATGCTGGAATGGTCACGGATGGTAGAAGTGTTCACGGACTTTACCTACTTAGGGACAGTTATAGAAATAACGTAGCTGGAAAATTTGATTTGGAAACATCCAACAGAATTAACAAAGCCAATGCAGTCTACTACCAGATTCGTAACACTTTTGTAGAAAAGCAAGATGTAGGTAAGGACGTCAAGCTCCATATATATTTAAATCAGTGTACCTGTCAATAGTTCTTTACGACGCTGAAACAGAAATAATACGACATATTAACAGAAAAAAAATAGAGCAGAGTCACCGCTGCTGAGATGAAGTTTCTGAGAAGAACAGCGAGTAAAACTAGAACGGCCGCATTCGCAACGAAAGCATAAGACAGGAGCTAGGAGTTGGCCCATTGAAGGACATCTTGTAGATCCGACAATTGAAATGGTTTGGCCATGTGTTTAGAATGTAAGGGACATAGGGACCCATTAAAGACGATGGACTTCGCGCTTCAGATTTCAGAAGATATCGAGGACATCCAAGAATATCCTATCTCGAATATGTTGACAAGCTATAGAAAGGAAGAGGGAAAAAACAGGCTCTGTTGGGCCAGGAACCGAGCAAATAACAAAGATCAGTGGAATTCGTAGCAGTGGACTCCCCTACCCTGAGAGGCACATAAGGGAGAAGCAAAAGATGAAGGTTAAACAGGCTTCTCATTAAGTCAGCCATAGCTAACTGTCGGTTCTGGAGTACTCGGCTGCCAAAAAAAAATTGTTGACTAAATTTGAGGAGGATCCATAGTTTCCATAGAAACTATGAAACTCAGCAGATGTGTTTCCCAGTATCAGCGACCGTACATATTTGTGAACATTTTAGTCTGTTCCATGATGGTCAAACCTTAACACTTCTAGACAAACGCTATAATATTCTAACTAACAACACAATGCTCGTTGACATGACAACAATGACTCCTGTATGGCAGTACGGAGTTGAGGTTTGTGGCTCTACTGAATCATCCTTTCATACCCAATCCTTTAACACAAAGATTGTTTATGAAATCCTCAATCCCCCGAATAATCCAATGATATAACCATCTATCTTAATGTTCAATGTGATTTCGATTTTCGCCCGAACGAGATGCCAATCTTTTCATGTCATCCTTTATTTTCCTTTATACCCATTCGTTTAAAAAACAGCATCTTTGATTGTTTTTTGAGTTCTTCGCTGTGGCTATGTCAACATTAACATTCCACAAAATGTGGCTTCAGGGCCTTCTAATTTAGTTTGAAGTTCCAAATTATGTTGAATATTTCTTCTCTGGTGAACTATACCCCTACTCGACGTACACTTGTAACTTTGTTATACCTGGATTGGGGTCGATAATAAAAAATAATGTTTGTGTAGTTTCTTATTCAAATGTAAACCCTATATTACAATAGTTACATATTTACGTTGATAATATTATATAATCTTGCAGATGGAATGCGAATGTAATGTGTCGGATGAGGAAACAAGCACAACGTACCAAGAGGAAAAACAGAGCCAAGACATGACTCTCAAGAATGTCATGCAGCAGTACGAGGAAATGACTAGTAACGCTTTAATGAGAATCAGAGCTGCGGTAAGTAAAATTCTAGATAGTTCATTGGTACTTAAACACTTTTGTCTGTTATTTTAAACTAATTATTATATTTCGTCTCAGTTAACGATAACTTATTGTTATAATTTCATTTACATCGAATTTTCATAAAATGTAAATAAATTAAACTACACTAAAGTAATAGTCTGACAAAAATTATATTATAATAATTTAAATTATATTTTTTTAATTTACTAAAATATTTTATTTATTATTTATTATAGTAATTTACAACTGTATTAAATAACACAATAAGTAAATATGAGGAATGAAAAAAAAAAAGTCATGAAAATGTCTTGAGAAAGAACTACCCAGCGGTAGCACTTCACTAACTATTTTAACTCAGTAGGTCCCGAGGCCATCTTCTTTTCAGTCGCCTTGGAGGGTTATCAGGGATATCTAAGGAAGATAAATTACGACAAGTGGATTTGTATGGGCAGGGAGTTTAGAATGAAAAGAGAAGTATCTATCACGTATCAGGCATGTCTGCAACAAATGGGATGTTATGGTCATTATGAATGAGTTGATTTGTAACAAAATAAGGAGCATTCAGGATTTTGGATTGTAAGGACTGGATGCGGGAAGAATTAGATGGTTTCGTAGAGCCCAAAGCTCGATTCCATATGTCCAAATAGGTCTGATAATTGTGATGTAGAATGAGTCTTTTGTAATGTACTGGAAGTTTTGAACGTTTGTCTAGTAAGTGTTGTAGTAATCGATATCTTCGAGCAGTTTCTTGTCGTTTCAGTCCTGTGTGAGGATTCCAGGTAAGGCGCTTGTCAAGATGGAGACCTAGGTATCGGATTTGCTCAACAGGAGTAAGGGTAATGTTATTAAAGGATACTGGTGGGGGCAGGAACTCATCGGTTTGCGACGAAGGGTAAAGGTTATTTGGTGGGATTTATTTTAATCCTCCAATTTTGACACCATTCTTCAATGGTTGTGATGTGGGACTGAAGTTTGGGAGCAGTATTAGATCATATGAGATAACAACGTGACATTAACATAAGTAAATTTAGGATAGTGCGGATGAGTGGATGTCATGGTTTAAAGGGAGTAGCCGATGGAGACCTTAGATACCCTTGACGCACTCCAGCAGATTAGGAAAATATGGATGAGTAGGAAAAGTTATGGTTAACCTTAAAGGTTCCAGCCAGTAAGGTAGGATAGCATTAATAGGAAATATGTAAGGGTGAGGAATTGACGGAGTTTGTAAAACAGTCCCTGGTGCAAGACTCGATCAAATGCTTGTTCTACATCAAGAAAGGCTCCAGTGCAGTACATTCCGCGCTCCAATGTAGAGGACACTACATCCACCACGCGGTGACATTGCTGTATTGTAGAATGGGGTGTTCGAAATCCAAGCTGGTGGTCAGGGATAACGTGATTCATTTCTAGGATAGGATAAAGGCGTTTTAGGTGGAGTTTTTCTAGGATTTTGCCCATAATGGGCAAAAGAGAGATAAGACGATAGGAAAACGGATGTTCAGGAAGCTTATTGGGTTTTTGTATCATTTTTATTATTGAAAGTTTCCAAAAAGTAGGAAAATGCGTGGATCTGAGAGTTGCATTGTATATATAGGTAAGGAAAAGTACGGCTTTGCGAGGAAGTTGTTTCAGGATGTGAGGTGTGATAAGATCATGGCCAGGGGCTTTTTTGGAGGGTAATTTTTTAATCATGTTTATGACTTCAGATGGATGAAAAGCTTTAGGAGGAAGAGACATTTGGAGGGGGGTAGTTAGTTCTGCTTCAACATGTTCAATGTGTGTTGGATTTAGGATATCTGGATGAGGGTTAAAAATATGAAGAGGTGTTTACCAAATATTTGTGAATACTAAAATATAAACCTAAAACCAGGTTTGTCTCTCGAATTGTGAAGGGAATACAAGAACTCCTTATAATATCAGTACATTAGCCTTATATTGGATTGTAAAATATTTGGGTTGTCCGCAAAGTTCGTAGAGATTTTTAAAATAAAATTTACCTTTTATTTTTTTTACTAAAAATGAATCACAAAATAATTTTATTTATATGCCTTTAATCCTCATGGAATTGACTATGTTATCACACTAAATTCGTCTTTATAACGACTCAGTAGTGTAGTTTATTGCAAGCCAACATAAGTGACAATTCAGTTCATTTTCAGCATATTATGTTGTTCTTTTTTAAAAAGGGGAAAAACGCAGCCAAAACTGCAAGAAAGATTCATGCCGTGTATGGCAGCGATTCAATTGGTTTCAGAAGTGGTTTTCACGGTTTAGATCAGGAGATTTCAATTTGGAAGACCAACCCTGGGCTGACCGGATTTCAGTTCTTTACAGTAGTATATTGACCATACTATATTATGATGGTCATCGCAAACAATCGACGAATCAACTGTCCGTGAGATAGCTGCGGACTTAAGAGCTTGAAAATCGACTGTTATTATCATCTAAAGAAGAACGGGTGCCCATGAGCTTAATGAAAGTACCTTATTGAAAGGATTTCATGTTGTTTGCTGCTGAAAAAAAATGTGGAGGATCTATTTTTGAAACGAGTTGTCACTGGTGACGAAAAATGGATTCTCTACATCAACACCAGACGAAAAAAAATCTTGGGGGCTGCCTGGAACGACGCCGCTCGCAACACCAAAGGCCGGGTGCATCCAAGAAAGGAGATGCTCAGTATTTGGTGGGAATGGATGGGACCCATACATTTTAAGCTCCTTCCACAAAACCGAATTATAAATACGGACATTTACTGCGCCGAGTTAGATCGATTGAAGGCAGAAATTGAAGAGAAACGGCTAAAGTTGGCAAATCAGAAAGTGCTATTCCACCAAGACAACGCTAGGCCCCATGTGTCTTTGAAGACTCGGCAAAAGTTATTAAGCTTCAGATGGGAGGTTTTACCTCACCCGCCGTACTCTCCTGAAATTGCTCTTTCGGATTTCCATCATTTCCGTTCCCACAAAAATTTTCTACACTCCTACTCTTCAGAAGATGACGTCAAAACGGACCTTTTATTGTTCTTCAGAAATAAGGACAATGATTTTTGGGGAAAAAAAAAAGATAATGGACCTTCCAAGCCCTTGGAGAAGGGTAATCGCTAACGGTGGTAACTATTTTGTAGATTAATTAAATACATTTTAAACTGTTCATCAATTTTAATTTTTGTCTAAAATCGAACTTTCCGGACAACCCAATAAATAGCGTTTTTTTCACTTGCGATTTCAATAAAAACTGCAAATTCTTGTAAATATTTTTTATAAATTATATATGACCCATTTTGATCTACTACATGTTGCCATGTTTCAATTATTATTTTTAATTTGGTCATCATTAACAGTTAAAGGACAACCCGAGCGTTTTGCGTCTTCCAAGTCAAAATTTCCGATTCTAAACCCAGAAAACCAATTACGTGGTGGTTTCTTACACCGCAAATTTTGCTTTTCGGAAATATTCGGAAAATCATTAAATGACGAAAATGAGTTATTTCTCTTCCATATTGAGAAAGCAAAATAATACTTAACGATAGGTCGACACTGACTCATAAAGCCACCTTAACTAATCCTTTTTTAGAATATTTAAACACTATTGACCAAGTAAACATGATTTTATAATCAGAGAGAGAATTAAATTAACTTATTGATACCATTGCAGGTCATGTTACCACAGGAGCAACCTCATCAAGTCCTTACCCGTCCTAATGTCCAGCAAAAACCAAATCCCCCTCCCCTATTATCAACCAATGTACTTCCTCGTACCCCACGGCGATCCCAGCCTACAAACATTCCTCATGCCCAAACGAATCATAATCCTCATGCCACTGATACAAATCCAAATTCACCTGACATATACTCCATCCTGAATTCCTTCCTTTCAGACCTTCAAGAAACCATAAGACCTCTTATCACCCTTCTCACTCGAATCCTTTCTGAAATCCCGTTCAATGTCTCACGATGAGTGTAAAGCCCCTAGCTATCCTCTTGTGGAACGCTAACGGCCTGCATAACCACCGTGACGAACTGGACATATTCCTCCATGACAATCACATAGACATAGCACTACTGACTGAAACTCACTTCACTCAACAATCACGTTTTTACATACGAGACTACATTACTTACAGAACAGACCATCCTGACAACACTGCCCATGCTGCTTCTGGCATCCTTATTCATAAATCCATACCCCATTCCCTTGTTCCGTCTACTCCAACTGACGCTATACAATCAACCTCTCTAATCATTTCAGCTCGTCCTTTCCATGTAACTCTCGCAGCTGTATACTGTCCTCCTGGAAATTCCATTTCCCACACCCTTCTTAATTCCTTTTTTCTATCCCTTGGTCCGCGCTTTATTGCCGGAGGAGACTACAACGCTAAACACCAACGGTGGGGTTGTCGAACGTCCAACACCCGTGGTAATATCCTTTCTGCCGTCTCAAACTCCAATAGTTATTCTATCCTCTCGCCCATGAACCCTACTTACTGGCCTACATCTCTCAAAAAACGTCCGGATATCCTTGATATATTTGTCACCTCACAGCTTTCCTCCTCGCAAACAATAGTTAAATCCTTGAACGACCTCTCATCAGACCACAGTCCAGTTTTGCTTTCCTTGCATTCGAACTTTATTCCTATCCCAAGCCCTCCTAAACTGATCACTGGACGAGTGAACTGGGACGGATTTCGAACAGACTTGGAAACCAGATTAGACTTAACTATTCCATTAAAAACTAAAACAGACGTTGACAGTGCCGTAGATAAACTTACAGACTCAATACGTACCAGTATTTTCGATAACACTACAAACACTAACGCCAACATCAACAACCCACAACAAACAAACCTGCCACAGCACATTCGTATCTTGCTAAGAGAAAAACGTAAAGCAAGATCGAAGTGGCATAGGACTAGATACCCAGGAGACAAAACATATTATACCAAACTGACGAACAAACTAAAAATAGAAATCAAGAATTTCAAGATTCAAAACTTACTGAGTATGACTGAAAAACTTACTACTACCGACAAGTCACTATGGACTACTACTAAGAAACTGTTAAACTTCAAAGACTTTAATCACCCTCTCCTTAATGAATCTCAATCCTGGACTAGAACCGATGAAGAGAAATCCCAAACATTCGCTCAGCATCTTTTTAAAACCTACAATCCGCATCCTGATATCCTTAACCAGCATCACCTCGAATGCATTGAAACAGAACTGGATGTTCCACTCCAGCTGACCCTTCCTCCTAAAGCATTTCATCCGTCAGAAATCTTAAACTTAATCCATAGATTACCTTCCCGAAAAGCTCCTGGAAACGATCTAATCACTGCCCATATCTTAAAACAACTTCCTAGAAAAGCCATCCTGTTCCTCACATATATTTATAATGCTACACTCCGTACTACCTATTTTCCTGATTCCTGGAAATTATCTATCGTTAAAATGATCCCTAAACCCAAAAAACCGCTAGAACTTCCTTCTTCCTACCGTCCTATCTCTCTTTTACCTATTATGGGTAACATCCTGGAAAGACTCATCCTTAAACGTCTTTATTCAATCCTGGAACTTAATCACATAATCTCAGACCACCAGTTTGGGTTCCGAGCATCCAGCAGATTAGGAAAATATGGGATGAGTTAGGAAAAGTTATGGTTAACCTTAAAGGACCAGCCAGTAAGGTAGGATAAGTCATTAAAGGAAAATTATGTAAGGAGAGGAATTGACGGAGTTTTAAAACAGTCCCTGGTGCAAGACTCGATCAGAATGCTTGTTCTACATCAAGAAAGGCTCCAGTGCAGTACATTCCGCGCTCCACTGCAGAGGACACACATCCCACGCGTGACATTGCTGTATGTAGAATGGGGTGTTCGAAATCCAAGCTGGTGGTCAGGGATAACGTGATTCATTTCTAGGATAGGATAAAGGCCGTTTTAGGTGGAGTTTTTCTAGATTTTGCCCATATGGTCAAAAAGAGAGATAAACGATAGTGAAAACGGATGTTCAGGAAGCTTATTGGGTTGTTGTATCATTTATATTATTGAAAGTTATCCAAAAATTAGAAAATGCGTGGATCTGAAGTTGCATTTGTATATAAACGTAAGGCAAAGTAACGGCTTTGCGTAGGAAGTTGTTTCAGATGTGAGGTGTGTGAGTAAGATCATGGCCAGGGGCTTTTTTGGAGGGGTAATTTTTTATTATGTTTATGACTTCAATGATGAAAAAGTTTCTTTAGGAGGAAGAGACATTTGGAGGGGGGTATTTAGTTCTGCTTCAACATGTACAATCGGTGTTTGGATTTAGGATTCTGGATGAGGGTTAAAAATAATGAAGAGGTTTTACCAATATTTATGAATACTAAAATAAAAACCTAAAACCAGAGTTGTCTCTCGAATAGTGAAGGGAATAACAAGAACACCTTATAATATCAGTACATTAGCCTGATATTGGAATGTAATATATTTTGGGTTTTGTCCGCAAAGTTCGTAGAGATTTTAAAATAAAATTTACCTTTTTATTTTTTTTTTTTACTAAAAAATGAATCACAAAGCTAATGTTTTATTTATATGCCTTTAACCTCATGGAATTGACTATGTATATCACACTAAATTCGTCTATTTATAACGACTCAGTAGTGTAGTTTATTGCAGCCAACATAAGTGACAATTCAGTTCATTTTTCAGCATATTATGTTGTTCTTTTTTAAAAAGGGGAAAAACGCAGCCAAAACGCAAAGAAAAGATTCATGCCGTGTATGGCAGCGATTCAATTGGTTCAGTAATGGTTTTCACGTTTATGATCGGAGATTTCAATTATGGGAAGACCAACCCTGGGAGACCTGATTTTTTTTTCAGTTCTTTACAGTAGTATATTGACATACTATATTTATGATGGTCATCGCAAACAATCGACGAATCAACTGTCCGTGAGATAGCTGCGGGACTTAAGACTTGAAAATCGACTGTTTTTTATTAAATCTAAAGAAGAACGGGTGCCCATGAGCTTAATGAAAGTACCTTATTGAAAGGATTTCAATTTGTTTGCTGCTGAAAAACCGAATTATAAATACGGACATTTACGCGCCGAGTTAATCGTTTGAAGGCAGAAATTGAAGAGAAAGGGCTAAAGGGGCAAACAGAAAGCTATTCCACCAAAAAACCCAAGGGCCCCATGTGTCTTTGAAGACTGGGCAAAAGTAATTAAGCTTCAGAGGGGGGTTTTTTACCCTCACCCCGCCGTACTCCCCTGAAAATTGCTCTTTCGATTTCCACTTTTCCGTTCCCAAAAAAATTTTCTACACCCCTACTCTCAGAAGAGCGTCAAAACGGACCTTTTAGGGTTCTTCAGAAATAAGGAAAATGATTTTTGGGAAAAAAAAAAGATAATGGACCTTCCAAGCCCTTGGAGAAGGGTAATCGCTAACGGGGGGAAAACTATTTTGTAGATTAATTAAATACATTTTAAACTGTTCATCAATTTTAATTTTTGTCTAAAATCGAACTTTCCGGAAAACCCAATAAATAGCGTTTTTTTCACTTGCGATTTCAATAAAAACTGCAAATTCTTGTAAATATTTTTTATAAATTATATATGACCCATTTTGATCTACTACATTGTTGCCATGTTTCAATTATTATTTTTAATTTGGTCATCATTAACAGTTAAAGGACAACCCGAGCGTTTTGCGTCTTCCAAGTCAAAATTTTCCGATTCTAAACCCAGAAAACCAATTACTGGTGGTTTCTTACACCGCAAATTTTGCTTTTCGGAAATATTCGGAAAATCATTAAATGACGAAAATGAGTTATTTCTCTTCCATATTGAGAAAGCAAAATAATACTTAACGATAGGTCGACACTGACTCATAAAGCCACCTTAACTAATCCTTTTTTAGAATATTTAAACACTATTGACCAAGTAAACATGATTTTATAATCAGAGAGAGAATTAAATTAACTTATTGATACCATTGCAGGTCATGTTACCACAGGAGCAACCTCATCAAGTCCTTACCCGTCCTAATGTCCAGCAAAAACCAAATCCCCCTCCCCTATTATCAACCAATGTACTTCCTCGTACCCCACGGGCGATCCCAGCCTACAAACATTCCTCATGCCCAAACGAATCATAATCCTCATGCCACTGATACAAATCCAAATTCACCTGACATATACTCCATCCTGAATTCCTTCCTTTCAGACCTTCAAGAAACCATAAGACCTCTTATCACCCTTCTCACTCGAATCCTTTCTGAAATCCGTTCAATGTCTCACGATGAGTGTAAAGCCCCTAGCTATCCTCTTGTGGAACGCTAACGGCCTGCATAACCACCGTGACGAACTGGACATATTCCTCCATGACAATCACATAGACATAGCACTACTGACTGAAACTCACTTCACTCAACAATCACGTTTTTACATACGAGACTACATTACTTACAGAACAGACCATCCTGACAACACTGCCATGCTGCTTCTGGCATCCTTATTCATAAATCCATACCCCATTCCCTTGTTCCGTCTACTCCAACTGACGCTATACAATCAACCTCTCTAATCATTTCAGCTCGTCCTTTCCATGTAACTCTCGCAGCTGTATACTGTCCTCCTGGAAATTCCATTTCCCACACCCTTCTTAATTCCTTTTTTCTATCCCTTGGTCCGCGCTTTATTGCCGGAGGGAGACTACAACGCTAAACACCAACGGGGGTTGTCGAACGTCCAACACCCGTGGTAATATCCTTTCTGCCGTCTCAAACTCCAATAGTTATTCTATCCTCTCGCCCATGAACCCTACTTACTGGCCTACATCTCTCAAAAAACGTCCGGATATCCTTGATATATTTGTCACCTCACAGCTTTCCTCCTCGCAAACAATAGTTAAATCCTTGAACGACCTCTCATCAGACCACAGTCCAGTTTTGCTTTCCTTGCATTCGAACTTTATTCCTATCCCAAGCCCTCCTAAACTGATCACTGGACGAGTGAACTGGGACGGATTTCGAACAGACTTGGAAACCAGATTAGACTTAACTATTCCATTAAAAACTAAAACAGACGTTGACAGTGCCGTAGATAAACTTACAGACTCAATACGTACCAGTATTTTCGATAACACTACAAACACTAACGCCAACATCAACAACCCACAACAAACAAACCTGCCACAGCACATTCGTATCTTGCTAAGAGAAAAACGTAAAGCAAGATCGAAGTGGCATAGGACTAGATACCCAGGAGACAAAACATATTATACCAAACTGACGAACAAACTAAAAATAGAAATCAAGAATTTCAAGATTCAAAACTTACTGAGTATGACTGAAAAACTTACTACTACCGACAAGTCACTATGGACTACTACTAAGAAACTGTTAAACTTCAAAGACTTTAATCACCCTCTCCTTAATGAATCTCAATCCTGGACTAGAACCGATGAAGAGAAATCCCAAACATTCGCTCAGCATCTTTTTAAAACCTACAATCCGCATCCTGATATCCTTAACCAGCATCACCTCGAATGCATTGAAACAGAACTGGATGTTCCACTCCAGCTGACCCTTCCTCCTAAAGCATTTCATCCGTCAGAAATCTTAAACTTAATCCATAGATTACCTTCCCGAAAAGCTCCTGGAAACGATCTAATCACTGCCCATATCTTAAAACAACTTCCTAGAAAAGCCATCCTGTTCCTCACATATATTTATAATGCTACACTCCGTACTACCTATTTTCCTGATTCCTGGAAATTATCTATCGTTAAAATGATCCCTAAACCCAAAAAACCGCTAGAACTTCCTTCTTCCTACCGTCCTATCTCTCTTTTACCTATTATGGGTAACATCCTGGAAAGACTCATCCTTAAACGTCTTTATTCAATCCTGGAACTTAATCACATAATCTCAGACCACCAGTTTGGGTTCCGAGCATCCCACTCCACCATCCAGCAGTGCCATCGCGTGGTGGATGTAGTCTCTTCTGCATTGGAGCGCGGATTGTACTGCACGGGAGTCTTTCTCGACGTGGAACAGGCCTTTGACCGAGTCTGGCACCCGGGACTGCTGTACAAACTCCGTAAATTCCTCCATCCAACATACTTCCTCATCCTCCAGTCCTACCTCTCTGATAGAACCTTTAAAATCAACCACAATAGTTCCTATTCATCCACTTTTACTCAGTCTGCTGGTGTTCCTCAAGGCAGTATCCTAGGACCCATTCTCTACACAGTCTATACAGCTGATATCCCAACCCATCCTAACACATTCCTTTCTACCTATGCCGATGACACTTGCGTGCTATCAGTTAATAACGATCCTAGTATTGCCTCTCAAAACCTCCAATCCCACATCAGAGACCTTGAGGTATGGTGTCAGAATTGGAGAATTAAAATCAACTCCAATAAATCCCACCAGATTACTTTTACCCTTCGTCGTAAACCTATGACATCCTGCCCTACAGTGTCCTTTAATGATATTCCGCTTGTCCCTGTTGAACAGATCCGTTATTTAGGCCTCCTGCTTGACAAACGTCTTACATGGAATCCGCATACAAGACTGAAAAGACAAGAGACTGCTCGCCGATTTCGGTTACTTCAACATTTACTTGACAGACGCTCTAACCTTTCTCTTTACTACAAAAGACTAATTTACATGACAATCATAAGGCCTATCTGGACTTACGGAGTTGAGCTTTGGGGCTCTACTAAACCATCAAACTCTTCCCGTATCCAATCCTTACAATCCAAAATCCTTCGCAAAATCCTTAACGCTCCTTACTTTGTCACCAACAAAATCATCCACAAAGACCTTAATGTTCCATATGTTGCTGATTTGGCCTGTACCAGGTATCACTCCTTCCATGAAAAACTCCACTCCCACTCTAATCCACTAGTTTCAATCCTTGCTTCCACTTCAATTCCTGACAATCCGCCGAGGCGTCTGAAAAGAAGATGGCCTCGAGACCTTCTTGTGTAGATTCACCACTAGAGTGCTGCCAATGGGCAGTTTCTGTTCATGTTTTTTTTCATGTGTATTACCATTGTGGCCGATTTACTTGATGTATGAACATACAGTTGTAAATTTCAATAAATGAATTAAAAAAAAAAAAAACTTATTGAAAAACGCTAAGAACTTATTTTACAACCCAGTACTTGTAGTTGCCCGCGTCCTACAGTTTTCGCCAATCCAGCAGGCATCACACATCACACCCAAGTATAAGACCAATACTAAAATACATACTTTGGTATTGGTGTCAGCCAAATGGTCTTAGCATCAACCTTCAGACAGTCAATCTCTGTATCTTCAATAACAGAATAAATATAACAATTAGATCATCCCACCTTGGTGAGGTTGATGTCAATATCTGTAGTGAAGTTGAACATTTGGGAATTACTTTCGATAGGAAACTAAAATGGAACAGGCACGTTGACAAAACCTACACCAAGGCACTTAAGTGTCTTTATACATGCAAAGGGGCTGTTTGAAAAACATAGGGCTTCAAACCTAAGATGGTCCATTGGATATATAAAACAGCAATAAGGCCTATGGTCTTATATGTAGCTGTTGTGTGGTGGCACAAGGCAATTATATGCAAATTAATGCTCCAGCTTGGAAAGTTGCAAAGATTAGCATGCCTTATAACAACCGGAGCAATGATTACTACTCCAATTGCTGCTATGGAAGTTCTACTGAACCTAACACCATTGCAAATAGAAGTAGAAACTCAAGCATTTACCACAGCCTATAGGCTTTTTGAGTTAAGAACAAGATCTAACGCCCTGGTATACCAGGTTCAAGGTAACTTGTTCAGAAGGATTGATGAAGATTCGGTGCTAGCCATGCATCCTGATCTTCAGGCAAAGAAATATACGGACACACTTTATTGTGTAGGGATTAATAGGACTGACTAACACAGGCCTTACAATGGAGTCAATTGCTATACAGTCGGATTCTTGACAGAGTTGGGCTCAGGGGCTGGGATATGGAGAATGGACAAATCCTGGGAAGGTATATCCATCTTTCCAGGTAAACACACTTCAGTCTTTCAGGCTGAAATAATAGCGATAAATATCTGTGCTCAAACCCTAATTTCGGAAGGGATGAGAGACTGGCTTATAACTATCCATACCGATAGTCAAGTTGCAATCGGAGCTCTGGGTAGTAACATAACTCGCTCCAAATTAGTAGAGGAAATCTCAATACGCTTTCCCTGCTGGATGAAGTCCTTGTTTATTAGGTGCCTTGTCACTCAGGCATCTTAGGCTATGAGAGGGCTGGTAGCCTCGCAGAAGGGGTTCTGCTCGGTTCCCCTCTACACTTGAACCTGTGTGTGGAATAAGCTTCAGGTATTCTAAAGGTTTGATCAAGGCGGCTGCTGGCAATAGATCCAGGCAATACTGGACGGATACTGGAAAGCAGCATCACTCTAAGATGTTATTGGAAGGACCCTGCAAAGAGAGAGGTCGTACACAACTCTCAATGGAGACGATCTGAGAAGAGTGACAGGACTGTACACAGAACACTGTCAGCTTAACAGGCATCTCAATAATATGACCCCATATTAGGTGGCCTCACCTACTTGCAGCTTCTGCAAAAAGAAAGATGAAACTGCATATCATGTCATGTGGTATGCAGTTGTCCAAAGATTGCAATACCAATTTGGCAGCAACCATATTATAGATCCCAGGTTGTGTGAACTGATTAACCTCTATAGCGTGGTCAGATTCACCAAAGCACTAGGCCTGTATTAACGGAATGGATGGCGCACAATAAGCCTTATAAGGCTGCAGTGCATAGGATAAGCCAAAAAAAAAAAAAAAAAAAAAAAGTATATATATATATATATTCTAATGATCTATAGTATGCATTGATTTTTTTCATGCACAACAGATGATGGGGGTTCAGAAATATTACCAGAACACGCGCCCTAAACTAGTAATCTTTCTGAATGAATAGGGTCTTCTAGATGTATCAAATCTGGGATTGTCAAAATTTGGGCCTTAACCCCTTGGACTGCTTTACAGCCAACTGGTCCCCTCTCTGACGTTGATGGACCAGCTTGCTCATACTGAGATTGTCTCTTTGGTTTATCTGATGATTTTATTACATGTATAAAACTTAGGAGTTGCTTGAATAAACTTACCTGAAAAAAAAGAATAATAAAAAAAGACACTGAAATAACCATTCAAAGGCTTATTTATTGTTTGTTTGCTTTCAGTACCTCAGAACAGTATCAGAAGAGATATTGTCTGAAATATATGTATATTTGTCCTACCTCTAACTTTGTTTTAACCTTGTTATTCATTTGATAAAAGATAGTATTAGGTTTACCTATTCTATGAGATATCTCGTTTGTTTTCCTAGTTTTATTGATGACTGTTCCAAGAATCGTGTAATGCGAAACGAGTCCCGTTTCCCTTCCGACACATAATACGACAATGTTTGTTGCGAATCAACGAACTCACAACAGTAGATGCTTAAAAATAGTCTTTATTCTTCATTCTTTATTCTAAAAATTCTTCTTCAAATTTTACATGTGTGATGTCTACCTTGAGACTCTCTAAGAGAGAATGAATTTGTGTGGATTTACGTTGGGTATAAATAGGATTTCGAAGGAGGGTGGGGAGCTAATACTTCGGTGTGGTCTAAAATGTGTATGGTCCAATGGTTGAGTTTTTAGAATAAGGTTCTGGGGATCTCTGAATTGGATCGGAACTAATGTGCATGAATGCAACAGGAAACATAAACATCCATGTTCTGTCACTTCAGTGACAATTGAGCGGTCACTTTATGAACTTAGAATGGGCTAAGGGGGTCCCCCATAAGATGGTCTTTCTTATGAGTTAACAATAGACAATTGTTTAAGGTACAAAAATAAGTTAGATAAGACATAAAGTTTTATCATAAACGTTAATAATATTAGTCGTCTGTTAATTTGCGTTATAGATACGGCAATACTCATTACCATTTTCTTAAGAATTCTTTATTCCATTCTAAAAATATTACTGTGGCTTTATTGGAGACTTCGAAATAAACACTATACTACATATACGGCATAAAGCAAACTTTGAATAAGGACAGGCAGAAGATTCCATTTTAATAAGTGTGTTCCCTCCGTTCGCCTTTCCATACGGTGGCAACTTCATCCATGTAAAGATAGAACAGTAGAGGATTTAAGTAATCTCCCTGTTTAATAATCTTCTAGGTCTTGAATTTTTATGACTAGTTTCTTTAGTCTCACCTGGCCCTTTTGGTTGAATTTACAGCATCTATTAAAACTTTGGGCATATATTCATATTAGTTGCTTCAAAAAATTTTAAAAAAAGGAAAAGGTTTGAAGGATATACTCTCACGATTCCAGAAGCAATACTAATCTTTTATTGATAGAAAAAAATAACGTGTGTTTTTATTATTGTTAATGTTTACATTCACGAAATGGTATTAAAGCTAATAATACTGGATTCACGTCCTTATATATATATTCGGTTTTTTGTAACGCTTCCTCAGATTTCTACTGGATCCGATGCTGCTGCTATGGCAATAAAATCATAAGAATTATTTAAATCTCAGTTAATTTTGTTTAAATTATATTTAATATAGTTTTATCTATCTCGCATTTTCATAGTTCTCTGTAAAAATCCCTAAAGTTTCTTAAAGTCGATCCTCTGATTTACGCTTTATCTATAAGAAGCATATACATTAAATTTAATGTTCCAAATTATCAATTGCAACCTAAAAAGTATAAAACTTGCGATTTACTGCAACTAACACTAAACATATGCAATTAAGACAAAAATAAAAGCAATGTCATGCAGCATTTATTTGTAATATATTATTCAATTTACGAATCGGAAAATTTGATAAAGTTTAAATTCATATCTAACGATAAACCAACCTTCATTTTATAATTACTATCATTGAACATTGTTCCATCTCATTTCAGGTATTTGAGCAAGGGATCCTAATGATGGATATCTTCAAGGCTCATGACGTAAATGGCGCAGGCTGGTGTACTCGTCAACAATTTTTTAACATAGCTTCGATGTTGATAAATCTGTCCGAAGAAATATGGACACTTATTATGTACAAGTAAGTGGTTTCATAAGTGAATCTTTATTATAGAGGCATATTTTCCACTTAGTCGGACAAAGAGCCCTATTCTATTTTAAATAATGGTATACCAACTAATAGTAATATTGTTTTAGAATTAAATCTAAAATTTATAAAGAGTTCTATTAAAACTCAAAAAAGAAGTAATATTCATATGTGTGTGTATATATAGCATTTCCAAGTCAATTGTAACCTTTTCCATGTCAAATGTAACCTTTTCCAAGTCAAATGTAACCCTTTCCATTTCAATTGTAACCCTTTCCAAAACAAATGTAACCTTTTCCATTTCAAATGTTACCTTTTCCAAAGCAATTGTTACCTTTTTCTTCACTTCTACCCTTAAATATTTCGTTTTAATTATTAATTTATTGAAAAATAATTAGTTTAATTAAAATTATGTCTTTTCTAATAATTTTGGCATATCTTATCGCTTTTTTTTTTTTTTTTTGTTTTTTATATATTTGATATCAAGTTCTGTTTTTTACGAACTAATATTTAAAAAAAATAATTATTGTCTATTTAGTTTTAAGATAGTTGTTGATTTCGAATTTTTAGGGGGGAGGGATACTCTTTGGGAATAATTAATGTGTTTTTTCGGGTATTATAATTACGTTTTTCGAGATGTATTTTTTATCGCTCGCGTGCATATTAAATCGCATTTACTTAAAATGTTTTTTATTGATATAGGGATTAATTAATGTGCTTTCGGGTGGTTATGATTACGTTTTTTGAGCTTTATCTTTTATCGCTCATGTGTATTTCAACTCGCATTTACTTTTAATGTTTTTTATGGATATAAGGATTAATTAATGTGCTTTCGGGGGGCTATGATTACGTTTTTTGAGCTTTATCTTTTATCGCTCATGTGTATTTCAACTCGCATTTACTTTTAATGTTTTTTATGGATATAAGGATTAATTAATGTGCTTTCGGGGGGCTATGATTACGTTTTTTGAGCTTTATCTTTTATCGCTCATGTGTATTTCAACTCGCATTTACTTTTAATGTTTTTTATGGATATAAGGATTAATTAATGTGCTTTCGGGGGCTATGATTACGTTTTTTGAGCTTTATCTTTTATCGCTCATGTGTATTTCAACTCGCATTTACTTTTAATGTTTTTTATGGATATAAGGATTAATTAATGTGCTTTCGGGGGGCTATGATTACGTTTTTTGAGCTTTATCTTTTATCGCTCATGTGTATTTCAACTCGCATTTACTTTAATGTTTTTTATGGATATAGGGATTAATTAATGTGCTTTCGGGGGGCTATGATTACGATATATGGGCTATGATTTCAACTAAATATTTTATAAAAGACCGGCTTCCTGATTGGTCTCACAATTGTTTAGTAATTTAATTGAGGAATCGTTTATTCTATTTTAGTGTGTACTGATAACATTATTTGAACCTTATTTATTATCGTTTTTACTCATTGTAAGTTACTGTTCCATTTCATAAATATTCGATAGAGAGATCGGTTATAGTGTTTTCGGGAATACTAATAGAGTTTATGACATTTTTTTATAGCTAGTGCACATTTAACTTAAATGAAAAGTGATCTAGAAGAATGCGCAATCGCGATGTAACGACTAGTTCAAAAACTTGACTCAGATCCTGCAAAAAAACAATAAATAATTTTTACATCAAATTATAACATAATATCTACGATATGTAGAAATTCTCAAGCGCATAAAGGAATAAAGTTCAAAACACTTAATCAGAATCCCCTAAAACAAAAACAAAAAAAAAACTCTATCAAATTATAAAAAGATATTAGCACTAAGTTGAAACGCGCACGCGCTATATAATAATCAGTCTAAAAAAAGTTTTTTAATAACCCCCCGAAAACACAAGTATAGATCCCTATAACGATTAAAAGATTAAAAGTAAATACAAGTTGAAATGCGAGCAAGCGACAATAAATACAGCTTAAAAAACGTAATCACAAGACCCGAAGTGACAATTACAAACCTCTATAACAATAAAAAATATTAAAAGTAAATGCGAATTGAAATACGCATGAGCGATAAATGATACAGCTCAAAAAACGTTATCATAACCACCCGAAAGCACATTAATTAATCCCTATATCAATAAAAAACATTTTAAGTAAATGCGATTTAATATGCACGCGAGCGATAAAAAATACATCTCGAAAAACATAATTATAATACCCGAAAAAACACATTAATTATTCCCAAACAGTATCCCTCCCCTCTAAAAATTCGAAATCAACAACTATCTTAAAACTAAATAGACAATAATTATTTTTTTTAAATATTATTTCGTAAAAAACAGAACTTGATATCAAATATCTAAAAAAACAAAAAAAAAAAAAAGCGATAGGATATGCCAAAATTATTAGAAAAGACATAATTTTAATTAAACTAATTATTTTTCAATAAATTAATAAATAAAACGAAATATTTAAGGGTAGAAGTGAAGAAAAAGGTAACAATTGCTTTGGAAAAGGTAACATTTGAAATGGAAAAGGTGACATTTGAAATGGGAATGGTTACATCTGCTTTGGAAAGGGTTACATTTGAAATGGAAAGGATTACATTTGACTTGGAAAAGGTTACATTTGAAATGGAAAACGTTACTTTTGACATGGAAAAGGTTACAATTGACTTGGAAATGTTATATATATATATATATATATATATATATATATATATATATATATATATATTATATATATATATATATATACAGTTTTAAAATAAAATATAAAAATAAAGAAATTACAGTTCTTCAATGTATGTTAACATAAGAACAAAAAAAAAAATAATGAGATTCAAAAGAAAAAAGAAAATATATATATATATATATATATATATATATATATATATATATATATATATATATATATATATATATATATATATACACACACACATATATAAATATGCATATCTACACACATTAAAGGTTAAATACTCAAATAAATTTTACAGATATTGCCGCCCATTTGAACCGAATGTTATGCTATACCGTCCCTTCGCGGACGATATCGATTGCAATGCTCAAGAGCCAAATGACATGTTACTTCCGCGGAAATACCTCAATGAAACTCATCATCACCCAGTAGACCGCAAGAATTTGACTTGGATTATCGAAAGAATCGGGAGGACCTGCACGTTGGATCAAATCCGTCAATTATTTGTAAGTACTTTTAAATATGGAGTTTAACAACAACAATCAGCCCTCAATGTCTATAAATATTCTAATTAAGGTCAATCTATTTGAAATCGTCAAATTATAATAATTATTTTTTACAAGTTTTTTTTTTTTTTTTTTTCACCTCCAATGAATTATACATACTCTGGGCTCCCTTCAGAGTGAATGAATCTTTCGACTTTTACCAGTTATTCATTATTCTTTCCTTAATTAAAAACCGTGAATAAAACAATTTTCTTGCTAATACTTTTAGTTTCGCATTCATTTAATAAAATATTAACCTTGGAAATTCTGCAGGTTTCAGAAAAAAACAAGAGAAATAATGAAAGTATTATCTATATTTTTGGTGCTTACATAACATCACCTAAGTAGCAATAATTATAGGTGGAATATTCAGGAATCAGTAATTTTTTGAAAAGTTTTTAATTTTGCCAACGTTTCGGCTCAAGCTTGTGAGCCATCATCAGGGCATTACTGAGCCATGTCCAAGCATAAACTAGAACTCAGTTTATGCTTGGACATGGCTCAGTAATGCCCTGATGATGGCTCACAAGCTTGAGCCGAAACGTTGGCAAAATTAAAAACTTTTCAAAAAATGACTGATTCCTGACTATTCCACCTATAATAGTTTCTACAGTCGACTATTCATCCTCAATCTAAGTAGCAATACTTCTAGTGCGCTATAAAAAGAGAGGTTAGAAAGAAGTCTGGCGTTTAATTTTTTGTCTTGTACAGTCTTATCTTTGTACTAAGTGTGGTAAAAATATCGATCTTGTGAATATTGTATTTTTTGTAATATCAATTTTCATTATTAATTGTCGATTTAAAAGAGATTTGTCTGGGAGGGAGACTCGTAAAAAATGATGAAACTAATACACACTACATATCTAGGTAACAAGTATTGTCGGCAAAAAATGTAGTTGCTGAGACATTAATTAAATCAATCCACTTAAAACCGAACCAAATTAATAACTCTATCTAAGATTCGACTCTCAGACACTAAATGTTATTCTTCGATACTTATGTCATTTTTTATTCAGTCCCTTGTGAGATATATCTCTTTAACCCATTCGAGAAGACGATTTTTTTCGAACACGGTCCCCAGGAGCTATATGTCTTTTCTTTGTAAGAAAGGCTTCAGATAATTTTTTAGATTTTTCGGTACACAGTAAAACCAATGCCATTTTTTTTTCCTTTACTTTACACTACTACAGTACGACTAGTTTACTAAGAATAACTGATAATTGCACATTACTGTTATTGCACACACGGTGTGCAATTGGTCTCGAATGGGCTAAATAATATTGAAATCGACAACTAGGTACTTCGGGAATGTGTTGTAAGGACCAAAAAAGTAAATAATACTTCCATCATTATACGATTTTTTTTTTTTTTAACAGCTAAGAAAAGTTTATAACTTGGAAACCAGTTGAGTCTCTGTTACCAAATGCCAAGTGGTATTGTTTTGGTCGTATAGATAGTATATGAATACATAACCAAAGGTATTTTCCTATATAATCTCTTAGCTCGCTAAACTTTACAAACACGCTACCGGTTATTGTTCAATTCGAGAATTTTTTTTTTACCACTTTCTTCACAATATAGGTGATGGGTTGTAAGGACAAAAAAATATTATGCACGCCCTCATGATATTGTTAGTTTTAGTTTTGATATCCAAAAAATTACTAGAGTTGGAAAGAATTTTCTTTTAGATTTTTTCAGCAACGAAACTGATTTAAAATGGCTGTAAAATTTGAACTATTAGCCATGTTTTACTCACGGTTTTAAATTTAGGAAAGAACAGAGAATAGCATACAAAAAAAATCATAAAAATCAAAAATGTTGAGCGTGGCATGACCATTTCGAACAGATTGACCGATGATAGTTATACAATGTTAATATAATTTAGCTGTTTTAGCGAAGTACCAAGGTAACTGTTAAAATCTGCTTTCTCTCGAATTGATGAATGTGTAACTTACCCAATAATCAGAATTGAACATCTATAAATACAGTTTTTAGCATTTTAATCAATCTTCCACTTATTCTGTGAGGAGATCCAGTGGCTACTTATTACTTAAGAACATTTTTATGTGTATTTATATGTTTAATAAAATAATATAATATTGATAGTCAATGAGAGAATTTTCAGCATTTTCGATCGTTTTTATTCTTATACCTTCAATTATTAGAAAATAAATCTTAATGCTGATAGAAACTGTGTTAAATTATTTTTAATAGCCTGAATTTTACAAACATTAACATATAAACATCTCAACTAAAGTATAAATTTTAATTTGCCTAATCGTATTATGTGCGAATTTTTTGGGATCTCATTTAAATCATGAACATCATTATTCATTTTCCTTCTTGACTACATATAAATTGTCGTAAAAACCTTAATTAATAACTACTTAAATGATTTCATCAATTTTTTCTTTTCAATCTTGTACTTGCTCTGGCTGGATTTTTTTTTTTTTTTCTATAATATTTATTACAATATATAATAAAAGACACTAAACATACATAATTATCCATGATAGATATTTGATGTAATTTGACGAAGCTATGTGTCTAGTTGTTGCAGAAATTCGGGGGTTAGAATGAGGTCTTCTCTTCGAAAATAATATTGCTTTTCTATTTACTATAAAATCTTTCATTTTTTTTTTTTTTTTTATTCGGTGGTCATTCTGTTAGTACTTGTGTCCGGTTTTTAACTTGAAGTGTAAAAAGCGGATACAGATTTGAATACTTTATATGTGTTTGACGTGTCTTTAATATAGAAATTGTGCAGCGTTGGCGATCAATAACTACTTTTTTCATACGGTTTTATAGATAGGATTTTATTATGGCTATTAAGTGAAGTTGTAAACAATTAACTTATATACAAGCCTGTTATGCTAGATACTGTCGAACGCTCTTTGGACATCCAGTATTACCAGCCCTGTGTGTTACTTGTGATTAAATCCCTCGGTGATGTGGTCAGTCAACCTTCATAACTGGGCTGTCACAGAATGTTGGTACCTAAATCCAAATTGTTCGTCAATAAATATCTTTTTATTTGTAATAAATGAATTTATTCTTTGAAAAATAATTTGCTCTGAAATTTTACCTAAAATTGGAGGAATTGGTTTCATTATGGCTAGTTTCCATATTTGTGGGAAGTGATTTAATTTAAATATTGCAATTATTAACAATACCAGCCTTTTAATTCCCAATGGTGGCAGTTTTTTTTTTTTTTTTTTAATATCGGTAATATGCCTTCGTGGTCAAGAGTTTTTTTAGCGTTTAATTTTTTTAATATTTTAAAAATTTCGGAATTTTTAGTCATCATATTTTGAGGGTATCTACGATTTTTTTTAGTTTTTTCTTAGCTTCTCGGTTAATTCTGGCAGTGTAGTTAGCATAACAGCCTTCTATGCCAAAGTTCACGGGTTCAAACCCGCAGGTGGTCCTAGGATTTTTTAATGAGAGTAAAAACTCCTTAGTTATGCCATCCTTCAGAGGGGACGTAAAAAGGTGGTTCCGAACCTGTGCATCGGCAGGTACTCGTTACAGATCCCTATCCTAATTAAATCTGGATAGGAAAAATTTAGGACTCCCACTGTAACATCGTTCAATTAGACACAGTTGCATAAAGTGGCGTTAAATGAACAAACAAACATCTGGCAGTGTGGGTCTTGGCACCTAAATAATGTTTAGGTTATCAACTAGATTGTCAGCTATCAGATTGGCTTTACCTACAGGAGAAAACTCAGTTTTATTTAGAGAAGTGAGTAAAGGTTAATTTTCCGTTTTTTAAATATACGATGTAATGTCCAAAGTCTTACAGTTGTTTTGATTTGTCTAAGCTTTTCGTTCCATTGTTTGCTTGTCCGTATAAACATTAATTTGTTAATTATTTTTTGTAAGTAAATTTCTATTTTTTTTTAATGATTTATTTAAAAATTGTTGATGCTTACGTCTAAATATTTTTTTTTAGTTTGATCAAGAAATAAATATAGGGATTTTTAAGTTGAAATATTTCTATCAAAGGTTAATGGAGAGTGATGAAAAGCCGATAAAACTAATTTGTTGTACATAAAAATATAATAGATTATTTAATAAAACACACGTTTCTATTGAAATTCAAAATAATTAGTTCTTAACAATTTATTTGTATCTTTAAATAAATTTAAAAATTCTTAAATTGATTTTAATAAATGAGATTTTTTGTTTACAATTGAACTACAATTCCAGAACATTCTATTTATTTTGTTCTCATTTGGCATTTATTTATGAAATAATTTCCATAAGGATACTGATTTTTTCTATGGGGTTATTACAGTCTCTTAGTTTAATAATAATAATTCTTTATTTATTTTGGGACAAGTCCCTTCAGAATAACCTAACTGGAAATAAAAATGTTGACCTAAGACTAGAGTCTTAGAGTAAAATGACTGAAAAACAGAAAAGATTTAAACTAGTAACATGAACAAATAAAATAACTTAAAAGCTAAATTATAATAAAAATGTACAATCCAGAAAACTGAATGTATGTTAACATGAGAACAAAAAATAATATACAAAATAAATATATACACATATACACACACAAACATATGCATGTATGTATACAGTTTTTAAAAACAAAGGAAATTACTATTCTTCTTTAAAAAAATATATAATTTAATCTTGCATCTTTGAAAAGATAATAATTTCAAATATTTGCTGTTGAAGTTACCGTTTAAAATAATAATTAAATAAGTAAATCTGTTCTATTATTTATTAGTTGATTATTTTTGAAATTAGCATCTACTTGGGATTATTTGGAAACTGGATTGAAAGGAAATAGCTAAATAGACGGTATTTAAATGTGGAGAGAGTTTGGGAGTCACGGATATTAGGGGGAATGGAGTTCCATAGGGAGGCGGATCGGATTAAGAATGATCTATCGAAAGCTGTGGATCAATGGGACGTTATATACAGATCAGAAGAGGCCGTGAGCGGGTGTAACGGGAACGAACGGAGGATTTGAATATAAGGAGATCCGAGATGTAAAACGGACACCGGGATTGGATAACTTGGTAGAGGAAGGATGCCAGGAAGTAAGGGTAAAGCCACTTCAACTCTTCATAAAATCGAGTTATAGAGGTGTCTCTGAATATCCCAAAGGTAAAACGTATAAAGCAGTTTAACATTCGTTTTAGTTTTGCCTCGAGATCTCCAAAGACACCCTTATACACCGCACAGCAGTAGTCAAAGTTTACCGAATTTTGTTTCTTTGGTCTTTATAATATTTATTAAGTTAAACGACTTAAAGAGGTCTTTTATTAAACAGAAAATTCATGTACCTGTAGTTTCATTGTTTTCTATAGACGCGGTGAACCCCTTGGTCTCCTTTACAACTGAAAGTGATGATGGATAATCTTGAACCTTATATTCGAATTTCTTCTGGAGTTTTTAAGTCTCTTCCGTTCTCCACGTACTTCTTTTCTTTTTTGCCTTAATTTGCTTGAGATGGACGGGGCATTCAGAATAATTTGCCGCGTGGTTTCTCACTAACTGGTTTGCAGTCAATACAAGATAAACCACCATCTTGTTTCATACACTGGTTTGTTTCATGGTCCTGAGCACATTTTAAACATTTTGGTGTTCTATGGAAGATTTGTCTATATGGAAAAGGATTGGCATCTATATCGCTGTGTTGTGTCTTTGGGATTTCTGTTTCGTGCCCACTTTATTAGGAATTTTCACATTTTTTTTTTTTTATTTTAGTGATTTTGCTCATTTGTTTTCATATTGTAAAGAGTAACAACGAATTTTAGGAGTTACAAGAGATCCCCACCTTTTCTAGTTTGAGTAAACTTATTTTCGTTGCTTCGACATTTTGTTCTTTTAAGTCAGCAATTGAAGCGTTGATTTCCAAAAGGTACTATATCCATTCTGGGTAATTTTACAGGAAGCGCGAAAATCTCTCATTACTAAATTATTAAACCATTTAATTTGATTCTTTGAGCATTAAAATCTAGAATTATTTCTTTACTATATTAATAAAACCATATTAAAGTTATGAAATTAAATGTTCTGTTATGATTTAGAATGAAACTAAATGTGTAATTTTTGTTCGTTAATTATCAGGCCGATTTGCAAAAGAAATTCTTGGATATTTTTTTAAAACACTTTATTTATTCCAGTATCGCGACGTTTCAGCCTCTAGGGCCATTTTCAAGCTTCTGCAAATCAATTAAAATCTCATTGCATTTATATATTTCCAACAATTCAATTACAACAACATATAATAAATTATTTTTAATAATTATGTCACCTACCATGCATATCCATCTCAGTTATCTTTTAATTTTACCGCTTTTCACCAGCGTCGTCATAATTTTTTCTTTTGCAAATCGGCCTGATAATTAACGAACAAATATTAGAACAAAAGAAAAATGACGACAATGATGAGAAAAATAAATGTGTAATAAGTATCTTAAGAAATTAATAGCATTTCTAAATAACGTTATTAAAGGACATGAGTGTTCATTAGATACAATCAAATTTAAGATTTAGATAAAACTAAATGAGGAGAATATAAATATGTAAAAAAATCAATTTCGTAAAAAATGTCCTTTAGTACCTTTTGGAAATCAACGTCTCAATTATGACACCTACTTCTACTGAAGTAGGTAATCCTTTCAATACGAATGAAGGGGTATCATCTTCATATAGAGTATAGGTGTGAAATTCTCCATTGTTTTCTCTTATTAAACTCTTCGAAGTGATGAAATCCTCTTTTGTGGCTGTAATTGTAATTATCCTTTTTCCTTTATACATAAGCAAAAAATTGTTTTTCAGATTGGCTTTTATACGTTCTACCGAGCTTTTTGATAATTTTAAAACTTATTATACAAACCTACGTGTGGGATTTTAGGTTTCAATTCTACTGATTCCGAAGTTTGGTTTTGTTCTTATTCCTCTTCCTCACTTAAAATATCGTAAATATAGGGGAGCCCGTGGCTGAGTGGCTAGAGCGCCTCTCATGCTATAGGTTTTGAGTTCTAATCCCAGTTCCAGTGGGGCTTTTACAAGGATGTAATAAAATGGGGATTCACTCCACAGCCTTTCCCTCGGGTATATGAGACCCGTCAGCAAAATGGTGGCCACTCACAAAATTAGGCGTTGGGAGTGATAACCCTACCCTATAAAATACATCGAGAAATGTGAGAGTAATCTCCCAGGAGATTACACCACGAGGCCCAGAGCCTACACGGCCTGTAGCGCCACTGGAAGAAGAAGAAATATGTTTTGATAATATTGATATGTCTTCCTTGTTTTGGGAAAATGCTTTTTTTCTTTTTACTCCTCTTATTCGCTGTTCTTCCCATTTTTCTTCACCAGTAGAAGGACATAAATCTATTTTTATTTCTTAATTTATAGTTCTTTTAAAAAACGTCGAAAGAAACAAAACTAAAAAAAAAAAATGTGTGTGCTTAACACCGCACGGTACAAGTGTTAACTTCATTGTGAATCGTAATTTATCTACATAGTAAATAATATTATGTATTATGTCGTATTATTATGCATCGGATTAGTAGTATAAATGAGAAACAAACCAGAAATTAAATTTATATATATTTTTTATTTTATACTAATCAAATTAGTTATTTTCGGTTCTGTGTTCTACAAAGGATACAGTGGGTTTGTGATAACTAAAATAAATACTTTTGATTGAATTTTACTTATAAATCTAGAAAAAACGGGATCAATTGTGTTTCAGTATTTTGTTGTAATTTCATTTCTATTATTTGACATATTTAAATAGAATGTGGTCTTTAAAAACTCTTTGCTTTAATTTATCTTGTGAAAAGTCGATATTGAAATCTCCACTCAAGAACATGGTTAATTTATCCAAGTTCCGATTAAGCAAAGCAGAACCTTTTGTTGTATATATTATGACCAGGATATTCCACTTCAAAATTAATTAAAAGGGCGCCAGGCTGGTTAGACCAGGTACTGGTAGCTTTATTTACTTTTTGTGATGAATAGGGAAAAATAAAAATGGTACATACCCTGTCATGAAATAAGGTAATTTGCTTTTCCAACTAAGCTCAGGTGAAAAGGGCTGGGTTAATTTGTTTGTTTGTTTATTCATTTAAAGCCACTTTATGCTACTGAAGCTAATCGGATGATGCTACAGTGGGAGTCCTAAATTTTGCCTATTCAGGTATTATTAGGATAGGGATCTTTAACGAGTACCTGACATCGCACAAGCTCGGGACCACCTTCCCGTCCTATAACAATATCATCCTCACTGGGGATTTTAACACCAACCTATTGTTGCCTTCCTCAGATCATGCCTACTTAACCAACCTCTTCTTCTCTCTCGATCTTTATATTGTACCATATAATCCCACACACCACACCCAGTCCTCAGAATCCTGGCTCGATCTGTATGTTCTGGATTCTGCTGATAAACTCCTCGCCTCGTCTCAACATCCTGTTCCGTTCTTGTCTGCTCACGACCTTATCCAGATATCCTATAATCTTCCGATTACTCTATTTTCCCCAAGAACCATTTCTTTTCGTAACCTTAACACCCTTTCCTCTGAAATCTTGGCGCCAGATCTTGAAGTTATCCCATGGAACACCATATACTCGCTTAGGACCGTAGATTCTATGGTTGAAACTCTTACCTGTCATCTCCATAATATCCTAGACAACCATGCTCCCCTTATCACAAAGAAAATCCGACACCCTCCTGCTCCTTGGTTAACGCCTGAAATTAGGGAATGTATGAGGCACAGGGATGCTGCAAGGCGACGATTCAGGCGCTCCCGTCTTCCTAGTGATTACTCCACCTTCAAACATCTCAGAAACAGTACCCAATCCATGATACGCCAAGCTAAATCCCAATATTTTCAGCAATCCTTATCTTGTGCTTCCGACTCCAAAACCAAATGGACAATCCTGCGTAAACTATCCTTAGGAAAACACACCCATAACCAACTTATTCCTATTTCCGCTGATGATCTTAACACCCACTTTGCTTCCTGCTCCTCTCATTTATCATGTCAGACGCCGACGCCTGCTCCTATGCACCATTTCAATCCGGATTCATTCTTTTTTTCCCATATCACCCCTGAGGACCTCTTTAATTCTATTCGTAAATCCCGAACCAATGACTACGGACCTGACAATATCCCAGTAAAACTAATCAAAGCCTCGCTTCCTTCCATCCTTCCAATATTATATCATATCTATAACTTTTCTCTAGACAGTGCAACCTTCCCAACTTCCTGGAAAACCGCTCTGGTCCGTCCACTGATGAAAAACTCAAATCCGGTATCTCCTAATGACTTTCGCCCAATTTCCCTCCTTTCAAACCTTTCTAAACCTTTAGAGCGTCTGGTCCAATCTCAGTTATCCCTCTACCTCGAGCAAAATAACCTTTTGAACCCCCTCCAGTCTGGTTTTCGGCCTGGCTATTCTACTCACTCTGCTCTCTCCCACATTTCCCAAGATCTTCACAAGGCCATAGATCAGCACAAAATAACTATCCTTGTTTTGCTTGATTTTTCCAAAGCCTTCGATTCTGTGGACCATAATATCCTCTTAACCAAACTCCATAGACTCCCAGTATCCACAGGCGCTCTTCAATGGTTTCAATCATTCCTTACCGGCCGTTCCCAGTATGTTGTAGTTCCCAATAAACCCCGCTCCGACTCACTGCCACTAACAAAAGGTGTACCCCAAGGTTCCTCGTTATCTCCTACCCTTTTCTCCATATTCATAAATGATCTTCCGCTCTCCATCAAGCACTCCCAATACCACCTCTATGCCGACGATATTCAGATTTATATTTCCTTTACCCCAAATGAATTTCCTGATGCTATCTCTAAACTTCAGGAGGACATAAATAATATTAGTGCTTGGTCAAACAGCAACAAACTCCTGCTAAGCGCTGAAAAAACAAAAGCCATCCTGATAGCATCACCTGCTCTCCTTAAATCCTTTCCCAGTTCCCCCAACCTTTTCCTAAACAATACTCCTATCTCTTTTCATTCATCTGTCAAGAACTTAGGTATTACTCTTGATCAAACTCTCTCTTGGAAACCGCACATCTCCCAAATATCCCGCCGAACCATAACAACCCTAAAGCAATTCCGTCGCCTCCATCACCTCCTACCATTCAATATTCGTAAACTCCTTGTTTCTTCCCTTGTCTTTCCCCACTTTGACTACGGATGCGAGGTGTACATCGGACTTTCAGGTGAGCTCGAAGCAAAACTTAAGCGTATTATGAACTGTGCAATACGGTTTGTATTCGGAATCACCAGAGACACGCATATAACCCAGTATTACACCGAGTTAAGGTGGCTTTATCCTCGTTATAGATGCCAGTATTTCCTAGCCTCCTTCCTCTACCAGGTTATCAGAACTCATCGTCCCAGCTACATCTTCCAATCCCTTCAATTTAAATCATCAATTCAGTCCCGTTCTACTAGATCCCGTCTTTCTGACCTCTACCCTCCTCCTCACCGTACTGCTGCCTTTGACAAGTCCTTTCTAGCCAAAGCAACCACTCTTTGGAATTCTATTCCTCCTGAGATCCGTCATGCAAGTACTGCTTCCTCCTTCAAATCGCTACTTTTCAACCACCTTCTCCTTACCCAGTCAAACAGACAATAACTTATAACTGCAGATGCTATAAATACCAATTATTATTATTATTATTATTTTTTTTGTGTGTTTGTATTACTCAAATTATCATTGATGAACCAGCTATTTCTGTTTTGTTTTTTTTTTTTTTTTTTTGTTTTTCTTATTCCGAAAATCTGACTTGTAAAGATGTATATATATTACTACCTTAATTATTTTTTAGTTTAGTATTTTGTTATTCTAAATCATGACCACACTGTTCCGGTCATCAATTATGTATTTTATTTTATTCTTAAGGGACTTTAGTCCCAGGATAATAAAGAAGTTTTTTCATTTCATTTTCATTTCATTTCACCTTTTAACGTCCCCTCCGAAGGACGACAGAACCAAGGATTTTTTACTCCCATTAAAGCCACAAGTGAACCCTGGGTTAGTTTGTTCTGGCATGCAATGCAACTATCAAAATCAACTACTTCTAATATCATTTATTAATTATCAACAAAATCAAGCAAAATACAATTACTACCATTGAAAAACAATGTATGTATAATATTAAAATATTTAATATTAATACATATATATAAATACAAAAGGGAATGAATTAGAGGTAAAGAAATTCATTCATAAAAACTTCAAATATACTTATTTATCAGTAAGGAAAATAATTTCTTATGTTTTAAAACTAGAAATTCAGGATAGTTTCAGTTTGTAAAATGTAGTGTTTAACTTAATGACTTCTTAAATGTCTTTCTGATTTTATATACATATTAATCTCAATCATGATTTTATAAACACACAAGCATACACACACATACACACACACACACACACACAAATATACACTCATACCCACAGCTCTTTTAAAGTTTGTAATATCCATACAGGTCTATGTAAGATAGTACTTTGTCTCATATTGTCTTGAATATGAGAACAATAAATTATCATACTAAACAAAATTGCTTATTTATTGAATGAACTTCAATACTCGTACATAACCTATATATAATAATAACACATCACCGTTAAAAAACCCATACATTACAGCACGCAACCACATTTACGTTGAGATAGAGGTCAATTCCAGTACATACCCTAGGAATACCTCACTTAAGAAGAACTGGCAGAAGGTGTAGAATGCATCAACCTACTAAAAATAAAGCTAAGAAATAGACGTTTAGCTTCAGACGAGTCCGCTACTGAAACATCATCAGGTGGAATCTTCGACAGCTTCCTTCAGGCGAAGGTGGAACGAGTGTGCCAAGAAGAACCGGCCACTGTTTGAGTGAACAGATCAAGAATATTCTCTCAGACCTGGAAAAGGAACACATAAAAATGATAAAAGTTCACTCAAACTTCATCACACAGTCTTTGGGTACTCAGAATCATCTGTGTATAAGATTCTTGCTAATACTGTTGAATCCTGATGAGACATCCGTTTTTGATCGCTTCTAATTTTTTTGCCAAAATATAGGCTTATATGACAGCCTTTTTCATTTCCAGCGTCTATTTCATCCTTCCAGCACCTTGGTCTCTGTTGTCGTGCTCGCGCGGGAGGACAATGAAGCTTGCCCAAGCCCGAACTCGAACTAGTGGCCGGTTCTTCTTGGCACACTCGTTCCACCTTCGCCTGAAGGAAGCTGTCGAAGATTCCGCCTGATGCAGTTTCAGTAGCGGACTCGTCTGAAGCTAAACGTCTATTTCTTAGCTTTATTTTTAGTAGGTTGATGCATTCTACACCTTCTGCCAGTTCTTCTTAAGTGAGGTATTCCTAGGGTATGTACTGGAATTGACCTCTATCTCAACGTAAATGTGGTTGCGTGCTGTAATGTATGGGTTTTTTAACGGTGATGTATTATTATTATATATAAGTTATGTACGAGTATTGAAGTTCATTCAATAAATAAGCAATTTTGTTTAGAATGATAATTTATTGTTCTCATATTCAAGACAATATGAGACAAAGTACTATCTTATATAGACCTGTATGGATATTACAAACTTTAAAAGATCTGTGTGTATGAGTGTATATTTGTGTGTGTGTGTGTGTGTGTGTGTGTGTATGTGTGTGTATGCTTGTGCGTTTATAAAATTATGATTGAGTTTAATCTGTATATAAAATCGATTCATTTATGAAGTCATTAAGTTAAACACTACATTTTACAAACTGAAACTATCCTGAATTTCTAGTTTTAAAACATAAGAAATTATTTTCCTTACTGATAAATAAGTATATTTGAAGTTTTTATTAATCATTATTATTTTTAAAATACTCCTTAAAAATCAATAATAGCTGTATTCAATAATCTTATTTTTTTTTTTTTTTTTTTTTAAGTGTGGCGCAACCAGTCACCCTGAACGCCTCCTAAATGAAGAACAATTCCTGAGTGCAATGGAACATATTCGGTTCATAACCATATCTGAAAAGGAAATGCTCTATAAAGCATTCTTAGTAAGGCGCAGTAGTGTGGCTTTGTTCGAGTATGAAAGGTTTCGAAAGTGCTGCCGCTTCGTACATATGATGTTCTATACGGGGACAAATGATTATCAAGAGAATTAAGCCTGTCGTATATATTGAGTGGATTATATTTAAATTAGATAAATCTTGTACTATTCTATTGATCATTGTTTAATTATAAAAAATGTGGAAAAATTCAATTATTATGAGAGAATTGATGAAAATTACTAAACAAATTTATAACCTAATAAATATTTTGTAGTCATCATTTGGTGTTGTTTCATTTTATATATCTATATCTATCTATTTTATACATGAAAATTGCTTCATTGATTGATAAACCTGGGTGATACCGGTTGTTTGTTGTACCAAGTCAATAATAAAATTTACCAATTATAGTAATAAAAACAACATTTAATTAATTACAAAACCACTTTACATTAGACAGATTATTTACATATTATATAACAAAGCACATCAACCTTCTTATTCTTGTCGACTTATAAATTGTACGATTGTCATCAATTGATTAAATATTACGAGTGACACATTAAAGCTGTGAAACAGGTTATTTAAAAATTTTGAGTCATAAGAAACAATTTAAGAATTAACATTTAGATCACAATTATATTGTCATACGTTGGAACGAATGTTTCTAAAATTGAACGTAACTCCATATAAAAATAATTACTCTCGGAGAGAGAGAGTAATAGCTCTTATAAACGATATAGCCGGGATAGGATGGTAAATCTGCCCCCGAGGCTTTTTTGACTCAAACTTGGGGGATCAATTTGGTGCTGAAAGAAAATAATTCACCCCCCCCCAAAAAAAAAAAAAAAAAAAAAAAAAAAAAAATATATATATATATATATATATATATTATATACAACACACATATATACATACTATTTTTCTTTCTTTTTTTTTCTTTTTCTTAAAAAGTTTCAAAAATAGAATATGCATTCTTCTGGAATCGATCGCCTACCTTTAAAATTCGTTAAATTATTCTTACCACAAATAGTTCCTGTTCTTTTAAATATTTTTGATTTTTCTTTACAATCTTCAATTTTCCCGTCACTCTGGAAGAACGTTTTAGTTACCCCTCTGCCTAAAAATTGAAACCCGACTGATGTCGAACATTAGAGGCCTATCGCGAAACTGTGTTCACTGTCAAAAATTCTGGAACGTGTTGTAATACGACCAAACCGTTGATTATTTAAACTCTCTTAAATTCAAAATCTCTTCTACAAATATAAATCTGGTTTCCGTTCTGCAAACAGTACTCAAACAGCACTATTGAGACTAACTGAAGATGTTAGACTTGCAATGGATCGACGACATGTAACAATCCTCGTATCTTTTGACTTTAAAAAGGCGTTTGACTTAGTGGATCACAATATTTTATTGCAAATGTTGAGAAACAATGGGTAATACCAAGTTAAAAAAATACAATATTATTAAATAAAACGTCTTATTTTGTTGGCCGTTACTTGAGTGTACGCGCCGCTACGCTATCGCTATCTGTGAGCGAGCGCTTGAAGCTGACGCTACATATGCTAAAATTTCAGTCCTTGAAAAACAAATAGCAGCTATTAATTTACCTCATAGATATAAAAGTCCTTCTAGCCGTAGTTCAAGCAGAAGTATAAGTCCATATCTTAACATACTAAAGTTCAATCCTAATGGCAAGTTCTGTAACTTTCACTTCAGGTTTGGCAAAATATGTAAATCAAAAAATGTATTCAGCCATGCGGTTGGGGTCCTAACAGACTGGAAAACTTAACTCGGCAGTAAAAGTGGCGGCATCTTCAACTGCCAATATAGGTGAATGCCGTATACTTAGACTGTTTATTGATGATTAAAAAAAAATGGTATGCCATTTCTGATAGATACTGGAGCTGATGTTTCAATTATACCTACAAGAAAAACCGATAAATTTGATGATACTTATAAACTTTAGGCAGCAAAAGGCACTGTCATTCCTACACGTGTCATTCAAATTCTCAATATTGATCAAGGACTTCATAGAACTTTTCAATTTCCATTTATTGTTGCTAAAATTGGTAAAAGCATTATAGGTACAGATTTTATGCATAACTATAACTTATTAATTGATATCGGAAATAAACAACATATAGATGTTATAACGAAACTTAAGACTAAAGGTGAGGTTATGATTATTTCTGAAACGAAAGTTGTCAGTACTGTTGATAAAAACATCAGTTTATCTCAAATCGTTCAATAATTTCCGGAAATTCCCAACCAAATTTTGTTACCGAGTGAAAATAAACATGGTATAAAACATTGTGTATTAAGAATACTTATGGGTGGAAATTCATTATTGGATAACTACTATATTAATTAAATAAATATTAATAAGCCTTTGTCAGCAAAAGTTCAAAAGGAGTTTACCTACCTCTCTTGGTTTTCCTATGGGCTCCTCATCCCCGCAGTACCAAGGACTCCTGGTAGTTTCCCCCAAAGACGACCGACAAGAATATTAGGGTGGTCAAAAGATAAAAATAATATCACGAAGGCTTACAACGCCACCTTAAATATATTACAAATATTTCTTAAAAGTAGTGTCTACAATGGCTGGACCGCCGACATCGGGCAATTCGCAAATCAGTCCTGCCCCCTTTGTCTGGACACCAATAGGAGATTTATACTATAGCGTGTATCTTTCGAAAATATAGTATTTTTGAAAAGAAGAGAGGTGATGTGGATGATAAATGAGATTCGAATGGGCAGTCGGGTTCCATCCACAAGAGGAGGAGAGTCGTATTCGAAACACAGAAGAGTGGAAGACCTTCCACTGAGCCGTCAGATATCCTAGAGAAGTCAGATGGTGGAGGATGAAGACTAAGAAGAATTCCACCTTTGCCAGGTGTCTAAGTGTCCTAAGGTAACTTATTGTAATATTGTATGGCAAATCTAGTAGTACGATTTCCTCAGTATTCTCAGTCATATTCCTATGCTCAATTGAATTATAAACTAATGGCGATAGATTTATGTTAGTTATTTTTCGTAATAGTTACTGTATTTATTATTTTCTTCCTCTCAGATAACTGGAACATCATCTACCTCCCGGATAAAAGTCAAGGGAAAGTAGAATTTTTACTTATTTAAAACATTTCTGATAAAACCGAGGAATTTGCACAGCACCTTTCCAAAGTTTTCACTCCTCATCCTGAGCTCAATCCAACCCATACTGCAACAGTCGAAGAGTTCCATATGTCACCAATACCACTCTCCTTACAACTTAAAGCAGTTAATCCCTCTGAGGTCAAATATCTTCTTAAAAAGCTTCCTCTCCGTAAATACCCAGAATACGAACTCCTTACTCCTCAGATCTTAAGACAACTTCCACCCAAAGCCATTAAATTTCTTGCATATCTCTATAACTCTATCCTACGCACTACCTATTTTCCTCTCTTATGGAAACATTCAACTATCATCCTTTTCCTAATACCAGGCAAACCTTCTAACAGCACGTCATCTTACAGACCTATTAGCCTGCTCCCGATCCTCTCAAACATTTTCGAAAAGCTCCAACTAAAACGAATCCTAGCCAAATTTCAAAATTTTCCTTTACATCAGTTTGGATTTCGTCCTAAACATTCCACGGTTCAGCAAGGACTCCGAGTTGTGGACCACATTTCCTCCGCCTTTGAGTGTAAGGAGTATTGTTCGGATGCCTTTCTGGACATAGCTCAAGCTTTTGACCGGGTGTGGGACCCGGGATTGCTCTTTAAGCTCAAAACCCATTTACCCCAATCCTTTTACCTAGTCCTCCGATCCTATCTATCATACCGCTCCTTCCGAGTTCGCTGTTGTTCAGAATTTTCCAAATATTATATTGTTGCGGCCGGTGTTCCTCAAGGCAGCGTCTTGGGACCCGTCCTCTACATCCTCTACACCGCCGATATCCCTACCGATCCCGATACCTTTCTGGCAACATTTGCTGATGACACCGCCATTTTTTCATCCAATTCCGATTCTGAAGCAGCATCGCAAAAGCACCTTTCCCATGTTGAAGATTGGTGTAATGCTTGGCGCATTAAGGTGAACGAAAGCTAATGTACACACGTCACCTTCACCCTTCGACGTAAATCCTGTCCAACAGTTAAATTCAATTCCATACCGCTTCCTTCCTCAGACACAGTCCGGTACCTTGGCTTTTTACTAGACAAAAGACTGACGTGGAACCCACATACAAGACTTAAAAGGATAGAACTCAACCGCAGATTCGGCCAGTTATACAGACTACTAAACAGAAAATCTCATCTTACAGTTGACAACAAATTACTTATATAAAAGAAAGTATTGAAACCTATATGGACCTACGGACTTGAACTGTGGGGGACAGCTAAACATTCTAACATCAAACGAATCCAATCCTTCCAATCCAAAGTCCTCCATGTTATGTCATTAATATTTAAGAATCAAAGACATCAAATGCATCCAATCCTTCCAATCCAAAGTCCTCCGTGTTATGTCATTAATATTTAAGAATCAAAGACTTTACTATTTGGTTTGAACATTTGAATAACCTCAATATTATTCTAATAATGTTTATAACATATGTTCCGATAATCGATATCGTCACATGTGCTTAGAGATATAACAGTCCTCCTCCGGTAATCGGATCCCTCACATACGAAACCAGTCCGGTGGCCTGCGCTGCCTCGTAGATCTCCTCAATGGTGGTTGCTCATCATTCCATTCTTTATTCTTCGTACGATCCAACGCTGGCGCCTTCAGTGAATTTCCTTATTCTCGGGTTGACGTTATAAGAGATCCGTCTCTCCTGGATTATTCGAATTCTCACAGCATGGCTTACAATTACGTACCAGCCTTTCGATGTCAGCATCGATTGTTGGCCACCAACAATAACTTCTTGCCAACCCTTTCATCTTTCTTACACCGATGTGAGCTGGATGTAATTTGGCGAGTACTAAGTTTTGTAATCTTCTGGGTCTAGCGATCCGATCTCCTCTGAAGACACACCCATCTTGGAGACTAAAAATGTTGAATCATTTTTGTTAACTCTTTAACTCTTTTCCTGTTCTCAGGGCTTCCATCAGAGGAGCTAAATATGGGTCCCGGCTAGTTGCTTTTGTAAGTATCTTTCGAGTAACGGGCATAACCTCAGCCTGTTTCAACTGGAAGATTGTAGTATCATCCATTGTGTCCTGTAGAACGTTTTCTGCAGGAAATCGGAATAAATAGTCTGCGTTTGCGTTTCTTTGTGCTTCTATAGACGATATGATAATCAAATCCGGACAAAAATATAGCATATCGTAGCATCCGTGTTACTGACAGAGAAGGCAAAGATTTATCTGGACTAAGAATAGACGTTAGCGGGAGGTGATCAGTTACAAGAGTAAAAGGTCTACCCTAGCAGTATAGAAATTTTTTTTGCAAACCCCATTATAATGATGTAGCCTCTTTGTCGATCTGATGTAATTCTTTTCACATGAAGTGAGGGTTCGAGAAGCGAAGCTGATCGGTTTCTCTGCTCCGTCTGGCATTCTATGTGACAATACTGCTCCGAGGCCGAAGGGTGAAGCGTCTGTACTTAGTATAAGTGGTAGTTTTGGATTATATGGAATCAAAATCCGATGGCTGGTTACTTCTTCCTTGATTGTCTTGAATGCCCGTTCGCATTTCTTTGTCCATTCGAATTTAGTTCCCTTTTGAAGGAGAGCATACAGTGATTCCAGAATAGCAGCCAATTTTGGAATGAACTTATTGTAATAGTTCGCCATTCCTAAGAAGGTTCTTAGCTCAGAAACGTCCTTTGGAGGTCTAGTCGTCACGAAGGCGTTAATCTTGTCTGGGTCTTTGTGTAAACCATCTTTGTCTATTATGTGGCCCAAATATTTGATGGACTTGGTAAAGAATTTACATTTTTCTGATTTAACTGGATTTTGTTTTCTCGTAGTCGATCGAAAAGTAACTTAAGCCGTGCCATCGCTTCTTTCTTGGTACTGCCTTGCACCTTAATACCATCATAAAAGCAAGAAACGCCTTCTAAACCTTGTAAGGCCAGGTCGACGGCCTTTTGCCAAGTTGCTGGTGCTACTTTTACGCCAAACATAAGGCTCTTGACTTTGAAGATACCTAGGTGGGTGTTTATAGTCTGGAGTAATGCGCTCTCTTCATCCATGGGAATGTGTAGATAGGCGTCTAGCGTGCAAAAATACATTCCGTCAATCATACGTGCAAATATATCCTCAATTCGAGGAACTGGGTAATGTTCGTCCTGGATTGGGTTTAAGGTAGACTTATAATCAGCGCAAAGTCTGATTGTTCCATTTGGTTTTACAATAGGTACCACAGGGGTCCCCTAATCTGAATGGGTTATTTTCTCAATAATTCCTTCAGATTCTAATCTCTTTATTTCGTTACCAACAGGTTCTAGAAGCGCGTAAGGAACTGGTCTAGCCCTCTTATAAATAGGTTTTAAATTATCTTTTAATTTAAGTGTACATGTGGCATGAGAGATTTCCCCCACCTTATTAGCAAATATATCTGAATAAGAAGATAACAGTTTACTTAACTCTAACTCAGGAGGTTGACATGTTATAACCGCCCAGATATCTGCTAAGTTGACTCGAAGTTCCCGGATCCAGTCCCTTCCCATGATAGAGTCCACTAATTGGGGAATAACAACTAAGTTACCTGTGATTCTCTTGCCTTCACATTGAACCTTGACCTGACAGACGCCTAATGGTCTAATTATTTTGTTGGTAAATGTTCGAAGTCATATGTTGGTAGGTTGGAGTTGTTTGCCCGGGAGTAGTCTTTCGAAAGTCTTTTTCGAGATGGTCGTAACGGCGGCACCGGTATCCAGTTCTAGTTCCAGATGCTTACCTTTGATGATTAACCATCATATTACCATCGAGCCGTCCCTGAAACTGATGAATTTCGTATACATTTCGAATTTGATGAACTTCAAAATTCTCTTCTATCTCCGAGTCGTCCTCCGCTGATGACATGACGTCTATATGGTTCTGATAACGTTTTCCCTGCCTTTCGGTGCTAAGGCATACGCGGACCAGGTGTCCGATTTTCCCACATTCTCGGCATTTTGTTTTCTTGGCATTACAATCCATGCTGCGATGACTTTTCTTCCCACATCGATAACAAGAGCCCTGAAGTTGTTTTAGCTTCTCCCTAAAACTAGCCTGTACTGTGGGAGACCCTCTGTGCTGTGCTCGTTTCTTCTCCTTGCTCACTTTATTGACAGTTAAATGTGTGCTTCTCATTTGTTGGCTTTCTAGTTTAGCAGTCTCTGTAGAGCTCTCTCAGTAGAGCTAAGTTAACAGCGTCATGGAATGTCATATTTTCCCCCTGCTGTAATATATTTTTCTCTAATGTCATTATCAGTAATCCCCCATACAAATTGAGCTCTTAAATGAGTTTCCATTGTGAACTCCTGACACGTTTGGCAGGTGAAGTCACAATCATTGGCGAATTTGCCGCAGATTAGCTACATATTGACCGATTGTTTCATCAGACTCCTGATGTCGAAGGACAAAGCGATGTTGTTCTGCTATTTTGCTGGCTTGCGGACACAGATATAAGTTTTTAAAATCTTAATTGCTTCTTCATAAGCTAGATCTAGCGGCTTCCTAGGTGCCGCTAAGGAAATTAAAGTTTGAAATATTTTTGGACTTAAGATATTTATAAAAATTTGTAACTTACGAGTTTTGGAGGCTTCATCTTCACCATCAAATCCTTTTATAGCCAAGAAGTTCTCGAGCCGCAAAACGTAGGCCTCGAACGTTTCCTCACGGTCATCAAAAGGTTGAAAATTAAGCTCGTGAACTTGTTGTTTGGACTGTTCTGTAGCCGCAGATTCTCGGACATGAACCCGTTGAAGAGCTGCCACCAACGACTCGATAAGTTGTTCGGACATCGCGTGTTCAGAAGTGTAAGTCAACCATCCTCGTCGCCAATGTTATTTCATTAATATTTAAAAATCAAAGACCTTACTATTTGGTTTGAACATTTTAATAACAATGAATAACCTCAATACTTATTCTAATAATGTTTATAACATATGTTCCGATAATCGATATCGTCATATGTGCTTAGAGATATAACACTCCGAACAATAGTTAATGCTCCTTATTACGTTACCAACTGTACCCTTCACCATGACCTTAACATTCCTTTGTTTTAGACCTGGTACCATCCGAATTCTCCAAATTTCATCAGAACCTTACTCATCATCCTAACCCTCTAGCACAATCCCTATCCATCACCACCCATCCGTACAATCTTCCTCGAAGATTGAAACGGCAGTGGCCGCGAGACGTATTGTAAACATTTAAATTGGAGTTTGACACTGGTCAGATCCTCCACTCATTACGGTATGTTTGTGGCTACAGCGCCCTAACTCAGCCTCCACTGACTCACACCGGCAGAGATATAGGCACTGGGATCTCTTGGATTCCGCTTTTTACTCCACAAGTAGAGGAAAAAGAGCAGTCTAGGGTCCCTTTAGCAGTTGTATATAGTTATGATTGTTTATATGATGTTTATTTATTTGCCAACTCAATTATAGGTTGTTGTTTTAATTTGTTTTGTTTTTTTATTTATTATTATTTTATTTATATATATATATATATATATATATATATATATATATATATATATATATATATATATATATATATATATATATATATGAATTTATTTATTTTCTATTTTATGTAATTTGACTATTATTATTATTTTCTGTATATATTGCATGAATGTGGTCTCATATCACTATTACTATTGTTTATTTTGTAACAAATTGTAATATATCTCAATAAAAAATAATAAAATAAACGTTTCTAACAATTCTGCAGGTATCCAGCAGAACTGCTTTCTGGGCTTTTTTTAGATTCTTTAGGTTTAGGCCAAGTTCTTCTGTGCCCTCCTTGGTGTTTTTTAGGATTAGACCATTCGAAGAGAGAACAATTGGAGTTGTTAATTTTTCTAGGTGGTAAAGTGATTTTAGTTCTAGAGCGAGTTCTTGATATTTTCGAATTTTTTCAGCTCTAGTGCTTAACAGATTAGGGTCACATTGGACAGCAATATCGATGATTCTGGCCATTTTGTTGGTTTTATCTAACACCAAAATATCCGGACGATTATGCAGCTCTCAGTGGTCGGTGATAATTTTTTCATCCCAGTAAACTTTTACGTCTTTATTTTCCATAGGTTTTTCAGGCGTATACTGATAATAGGGTACCTCTTCATCACCTAACAATCCCAGAGCTCTGCACAAACTTTGGTGGTATATTTTAGCAACATTATTATGTGGCAGGGTGTAGGCGTGGTACATTTTAAAGCCAACCCGAGCGTAAACAGGTTTATGTTCGATCGACAGATGTTAACAGGATCAGAGTGGACAAACGCACTCAAATTGAACATAAACTACGCACCACTTCGTGGAGTCCCTGGATCGAGATGCCAGGGTAACGAGGCTGTTGGACCCCTCTGCCGCAGATGCGGTCGAGAGTTAGAAACCCCTTCACATGTGTTGGGAAAATGTCCACATAACATGCTTCTTGTTACCCGCCGGCACAACCGCATAAAGAAAGAAATAGCAGAACTTTTGGAAGTGAAAAAGTATAAATGTTTTCAGGAAGTTTTTTTGCCTTGATACAGATGGGTCGACAAGATTTGTGGATATCTTGGCATTTAATGCCACAAAAAATGAAGCACTGATAGTGGACCCCACTATCAGATATGAAACAAATGACCAGGAACAAGGCAAGAGGATTCAAGAGGAGAAAGAGAACATTTATACAAAATGTATTCCATATCTGAGGGAAAAATTTCGTGAGGAGTTCGGTGAACGGGAATTTAAAGTCGTGGGACTTTGGTTCGGAAGCAGAGGGACCATCCCAGTGGCCACTGGATTATTTTTAGAGAACGATGGACTCGGAAAAAATGAGATGCAAAACATGGCGGAGACCATAATCTTGGACTCACTGGGAATCCTGCATCACCATATATATTGAGGCTGGTCGGGATTTTCAGATGTCCATGACCGATTTCAAAATTAGTAAAATATATGTATTTCCTATTTGGCGGAATCTCTCTCTATCTTTTTTAAGATTGTCTTCGGGATTGATGTGGTATGCTGTGTACTGTAGCAACTCAGCGAAGTTGAGCAGCAGATCCAAATTGGAATTTCCTCCTTGTCAAATAGTCTGTCCCAGCCAAAGTCTCACTGATTATAAACCAATTACTTTTGAATTTCTGCAGAAAAATGAAAAGTCCTAATTTTCTACAAATATTTTACACGTAAAAGGAAAATACAATGTTATTGCAGATACTTTATCACGTATTGAAGAACTAAATCGTTCTACTCTACATTATGAATTAATTTCAGAAGCTCAGGCTAAGTATTCATAATTGGAGCAACTGGTAAGCCAAAAGTCTCAGAACAGTCTCTCACTTAAAACGTATCCATTTCCTACAGGATAAGTTTTATGGTGCGATGTCTCAACATCATATGTTCGACCATTCATTCCAAAATCATTTCGCAGATCAGCATTTAATTTGTTGTATCCATTGGTGTCAAAGCTACTGTAGTGTAATCACTTCAAGATTCATTTGGCCTAATATTCCAGAAATATGTAAGGAAATGGGCACAGCCTGTGTGTTATGTGTTAACTGCCAGAAAAGTAAAGTCAATTGATATACAAAATCAATGATTTAACACTCCAACAAGCCAGATGAAACATTTCAAAAGATTAACATAGACATTGTAGGGGCCACTTCCGCCATCTTAAGGTAACTCCTATTGTCTTACAATGATTGATCGTATCACGAATTGGATGGAAGCTATTCCTTGTCATAAAACTACGACCGAAACTATTGAAAGAATAGAAATAGAAAATAGAAATAGAAACTAATTTTTATTCTGGGACTGGGTCCCCTAAGAATAACAGCTTTGTACAGTTTAAGTATACAACATGTCTGGCCAACAGACCGAAGGAACATAATTTCTACTAATTACATTCATGGGTTAATTTGTGTGTGTATATTACTCACGCATATACACACATATATACAAAAAAAAAATATATATATATATATATACAATGATAACATAAAGTAAAAACAATTCCTAGAAAAATATTGTGTTGAACAAACTTAAATATAAATTAATAGATAACATCGTTTAAATATATACTATGAACAAATATTACTTTCAAAGTGTGATGTAATGAATATAAATATCACAATTTTTAAGCGTCTTTTTGGGATAGTAAAAGGTATTGGAAAAGTTGGGATTTGAATGAGGAGAGAGAAGCAGCATGGCGGATATGAGTAGGTAGAGAATTCCAGAAAGAAGAGGAGCGGACAAGGAACGATCAAAAGTTTTAGTTCTATGGGTAGGAAAGTAAAGGTCGGAATGGCGGATGGTAATCGGAAAGTAATGGAAATGTGGTATAGGATCTGAGGAGGGAATTGGAACCAATTAGAATGGCCTGGGTTTTCACATGGTTTAGCATCAGTTTATTAAGGTCTGCCCAGGCACAGATTCTATCAAGGTCTTCTTGAATATTTGCAAATGCTACTGGTGATTCGGAGGGAGAGAAGGATAAATATATCTGGAAATCGTCAGCGTATAGATGGTGGGAACAGTGATGGATATAATTGGGAAGGTCGTTGATATAACAATTGAAAGAAGAGGAGAGATGCTTGAGCCCTGGGCCACACCTGCCGAAACGGCTCGAAAGGAAGATGGTTAGGAATTAGAGGGTGGTTAGGAATAGTGACAGATTGGGTTCTATCAGAAAGAAATGATTGAAACCACCTGATAGTGCTGTTGGAAAAGGATAGAGATTTTAGTTTGGAGAAAAGGATGGAGTGGTCTAGGGAGTAGACCATATAGAGGAATACTATATATGCACTGGATAACTTGATTTGAAACACATTCACTGACCGTGGTCCACAATTTACATCATCCTTATCTGCCAATTTAACTACAATGTTTGGAATGAAAATGCAAAATATAAAAACTTATCACCCCAAGGCGAATGGTAAAGTGGAACGTTTTCACTATGAAACTATGAAAGCAGCAATACGTACACATAATAATGTCAAATGGACTGAAGCTTTGCCTACCATCCTCCTTGGATTGAGAAGTGCTTTGCGATCAGATACTCAGTTTACCATCAATCAAATGGTATAAGGTAAAACGGTGAGATCTCCTGGTGATTTTTTTCAGACCCAGTCTAGTCATGCATCTCTAGAAGCATTTACATCTGACTTAATTCACCAAACGGACCTCTTGAAGTCTACTAGTGCTCACCATAGATCTAAGTCATCTATCTATGTACATCCAGATCTTCAAAAGTGCACTCATGTCTTTGTGCGAGTAGATCGAGGAAAGAAAGTATTAGAATCATCTTATGAGGGTCCTTTTCTTGTGTAGAAACACTGTGAGAAATATTTTGTTAATATAGCGCCTACATATTTGCTTTCTCCTGATGAACATAATCCAGAAAAGGCTGTAAACGTACAAGCGCCTGTGTCGTCAATACATCCTAAACCAGAAAAGGAAGAAGAGCTACCAAAAGTAACGTTAAAACTACATCTAATGGAATAAAATAACATTTTCCTAGTAGATACCTGTAATTGTGAACTATGTGATGTTTTAAATTTTCAATGTTCGTTTAGCTTATTTTAAAATTATTAGTACGGTTTTATTATTTTGTATAGTACGTTTATTCACTATATATATTCATTTGTATCTGAATTAATTATTGAATTCATTTTTGTTTTCATCTACTTTGTTTTATCATGTTCAGTTTTATATACTAGCAAATTAATCTCGTGATTCCGTCACTGAGAGATGAGTGATGTAGCGGGGACAGTAGCCAACCTGCTAGCATCGCCACTTCTCTCCGGTTTTGGCGTATTTGAGTGTTTTAATGTAATGTGAACAATAAAAGTAATGAATGAATAAATTATTATTTGTTAAGTATTACAAACTTTCTTCTCTGAGCACTGGAGGGCTTCTTTACCTCCCGGGGCTTGGAGGTTCTCTCAGTGGTCCCACCCAAGCTCCTCTTACCCTCCGATGATACAGAAAGGCCCCTTACCTCATCTAGGAGTGCCGCTAAGGAACTCCTAGTTTCTTCATCGTGTGGCACTTTAGCAGTCAACAGGTCCATTTGAGTCGTCCTCCCTTCCCCCTCCCCCCCTCCCCCCGGCCATGCAAGGATGATGAAGAATCATCAACAACTCCTCCGCCTCCACTTCCTCCTTGCTATCTGAAAAGGTTTTAATTAAAAGTTACATATTTTTCCCACGAGTATGGGGGTAAATACACTGCAGGTACGACCCTCTCTCCCTGCAGCGGGCATTAAAGATACAATGGTGTGCGCCAGGTGCACCAAGTGGGTCGATTAAAGACAGTGTATTTTTATATACCCCCTGCCATTCAGCCTCAGCTCGAGCGCTCTCCACCTGGCTTGGGTGTCTTAGTAAGGTCATCACCAAAGTGACGAACCCCTGCCTCTGTCGTCCGCGAGTCCCATCGGACTCTCCTGGGGGACAACAGGAGGAGGTGAAAGTATGCGTTGGCAGGGATAGGGAGGGCTAGAAGTTTACCAAGCAGTGGGTAGGGCACTGTGGCTTGATATATTCGTAAAGAGTGGGGAAGACGCCCACACCTATCTCCCTCTCTAGCCCTTCTGTTACCCTACCCATTTACCCCCCGCAGACTTAATTAACATAATAAAAAACAGTTGTTTTAAAATAAAAATATGGCTAAAACATTTTTGTTATTAAGTTTGAGCCATATTTTCAATGTATCAAATACTTTCAGTCCAAAGTGTTTAGAACAATAGTTAATGCTTCCTATTATGTTACAAACAAGACCTTAAAACATTAACTCAAGATCCCTTATGTCTTGAACCTCATCCCATCCAAATTCTCAACCTTCCACCTGAAACTTACTCTTCTTCCTAATCCACTGGCACAATCCCTATCTAGTATCAACCATCCTTATAACCCTCCTTGTAGGTTGAGGTGGCAGTGGCCAAGAGATCTCTTATAGATATCCAGCTGGAGTGCTGGCAATGGCCAAGTTCTCCACTCTTGCCTGAGAGTTTGTGGCTCTAGCGCCATCACTCAGCCTCCACTGGCTAGACTGGTGGCGCGGCTGACTGAGAGGCGCTGGGAACTCCTGGTATTGTGCCTCACCATTCACTTCTGGGTGTAAGGGTTCGATTCGGAGTTCACAAGGACAGTATGTAAATATTGTATTTAGGTATAAATGTGGCCAAGATTATATATATATATTTTTTTTTTTTCGTTCCATTTACTATTCAAGTTTACTTATTTCATTTTTTTTGTTTTACTCTGTACATATGGAATGAACAACTTCTTTTAGCTCTAATAGCCCTAGATAGTGGCATATTGTATTATTTCTCAATAAAGCAATATTAAGAAAAAAAAAATTGATTGTACCATCCTTCTGTCTTCTGTTAACTATTCATTACCATCTTACAACACAAAATACATTAACTTATTATTTCATAATTATTACAATGACTTATATTCTTATGAATCTGCCATCCCTCGATATCTTAGGTTATCAAATAATCTCAATATTGAAATGTATTCCAATGCAATAGAAATCAGTTCAAGTCAAAAATTATATCAGCTCTCAAATCAACATATATCAGACAATTAACTTAATAAAAACTGCTGTTTCAATATAAAAATATGACTTAAACATTTTTGTTATTAATTTTTGTGAAAATTCTAATTTATATGCTTATTATTTTAAAATATTTATAAATAATATATATATATTTTATATATATATATATATATATATATATAATATATATATATATATATATATATATATTCTTTGTTTTATGGTATTATATTAATTTTTAAATAATTTAAGTAGTATGTATTATGTTCTTATGGTATTTTTCATGTACTTTAAAACAATACATTATTCATTTCTGCTATTGTACTTATTCCAAAAATGGCACCACTCCCTTATAAAGACAATAAGTTTAAAAAAAAATAATTAACATAAAATAATGTGGGAATGTACATATTTAGTGAGGAAAATATAATTATTACTGTGAGAAAAAAAAAAAAAATTAACTCATTGCTATCTACAGTGAGTCACAGTGAAAATGATGCAAAGGATTTTTAAATAAATAATTAACAGTTTTTAAAACTAAAATTGTATCCATTACTACTGAAACTTTTAAAACTTAAATTGAACAATGAACTTATTTACAGTAAAAAAAAAAAAAAATAAATAAAAACCTATAGTAGAATTTTAATTTAATAATTAAAAAACCTCACAATAAAAATGATGCAAATGAAAAATATAAGGTCTGTAATGTAAATATGTACATCAGAAATAAATTTTGAAATAGTAAACATTTAAAAGGAAGTCCATTATTAATTAAAACCTGCTTCAAACGATTTGGCATTGAGGCAACTATTATCCAGGATGGATCTTCTCCCATTCCTCCTTAAGAGCTTTTTTTCAATCCTTCCTGGTTATTTATTTTATGTTTTCGCACTTCAATTTCCAATATACTCCACAGAGTTTCTATAACATTCAAATAAGGAGGCTAAGGAGGTGTTTTTATTGTTTTAGGACAATTATACAAGCCCCTTTCTTTTATTAAATATGAAGAATGCTTAGGGTAAGTTTTAAGGTAAAATACCAAAATGTTGCTAAGCTGCGGTTTGATAGCACTTTCTTTCAATTTCTTGTTCATGATGACAGAATATACCAATTTTATATAACTGTTTATGGAGCGGCGTGGTAGAGCACTAGTTTACTCTGTGCTCCAGGTCCTGGGATCAAATCCCGGCTGAGGCGGAATATTATTTATTCTGTTATTTCAGCGGGGGGAGGAGGGATCCTAGGGTATGGAGACCCTCCTGGGGCAAACCTAGTCTCAATCAAGTGGGTACACAAAAATGGGGAAAAAATCTGGCGGCTGAGCATGATCTCGGTCGAATCACCTCATTGCACGCCCGTTGGCTGAGAAACACTATGAATCTCTACATGTACTGAGCCCAAAACTCTTCATGGGTTCTAGTGGTACAGGTTTTTTTTTTTATATATATATATATATATATATATATATATATATATATATATATATATATAATATATATACTGTGTTATATAACCTCCAATAAAATTGAATTACTCACAGCATACTCTCCTAACCCATGCCATGACCACCTCTGAGCTTTGCTGTAGGGCTAAGATTTGTTTACTCAACCTCTTCATTGGCTCTTCTCCTCACAGAGCCTCTTCCATCAGATCAAAATTTATTAAATTTTGATTTGTCTGAAAATATAACGCATTTACAAAAGTCCATATCCTTTATCAAAAACTCCATATCCTTCATCAAAAACTCCATTAAAAATTCAACTCTGATCTTTCGGTTGTTTTTACCAATGTACGGCTTCTTTCTTGCATGAAATTTCTTATTTCTAAGTACTCTTTAAATAGCCTCAGCACACACTTTTTTACTTAAACATTTTTCAAAAATAATTCTAATTTCGGAGTACTTAATTTGGGATTCATTTTAACTTATCATAGAATAGAATAGAATATTTCATAAATACACATAAAACTTTTTTTAGAGCTTACTCTGGCTTAAGTTATGAGTTTATTTTCCCGTTTTTAGGGTTCAATAATATGCAGAACTGTTGCACAGCTCCTCCCAATAGTAAAGGTAATTTCTCTTTATGGCTCCTCCCTTTTTCATATTTGCAATGATGATTTCTAGAACACTACAGTGTGATATGGTATCTATGTTTAAAAGGTCTTTCAGACCAAGTTTTATGCAAAACTAAGTTACAGTTATTTATATTTCAAGTGATAAAATCAGGTTTGGCCATAACAAAGTCAAGAATAGGGATTAGAAACTTTAAAAACAAACAATGCATCATTTCTACTGTGAGGTGTTTATTCACACTATATTCTTATCATTTTTTGATAGAGAAGAAAATAAACTTTATTTAGATATTTACAAATTGACAAAATATTTACAAATGATTTCATATGAGACATCCTTACAATCAGCAAGATGTTTTGTTCATTTGGTAGTTATAATCTAATTAGCCTTAAATACTAAATATGTGGTAAAATTAAATTGAGATTATATATGGTTGTAGGAAAAATTATGCAAAAAAACTACAAATAAAAACAGATAAAATAATTGATAATATAAAATTAAAAATTAAAGCAAACTAGCTTAAGTTAACATCACATGTTTAGTTCTTTTATGAGAGCAGCGTTTCAGAAATGTTTTATTATAATTACCAATTTCCTTTATTAATGGATTTTTGGAGACTGGTGTTTTACTGAAGTAAGAAGCTGTTTGAGTGCGGACAAAATGTTTAATTGTTGGAAGCTGCCAGTCCTGGAGCATAGATGATATTTTAGTCTTATTATTTAATTTTTATGTTGACTCAATGATTAATATTTAAATTTGAATACTAGTTTAATTAATACATAGTTTAATGTAAACTTTTGAACAATTTCAATAGTTATTTACAATAATTTATGACTCAAAATCTTTATCAATAAATCAGAAGTTCCTTAAGTGTGCTCAATAACATTTATCAATAGATCGGCTAAATACTGACTTAATGTTTTAAATCTGAATATATTAATTGTTAAGAAGAACATTTCTCGTATTCTAAAAATTACCGGAATCTCATTATCAATATAATCAGACAACAAAGCAAGCAAGCCTCAAATCATTCCCTGGGACTATATTGTATAGAAACTTTCCCTGCAAATAATAAATAATCTACAAAAATTAATAATCTGCTCCATATGATTGAATACTTGAAAGATTTAAAACATATTTTTGGATTATTTAATTTTTCCTTCTTTTTTTTTTAATTGTATAGCTAAGTTTAAACCCCTTTAACCCAAACATAAAAAATGTAAATGATGGAATGTTGAAAATGTTTATTTTAATAGAAGGTTTTTGGCAATTCATCAATTAATGATTTACATAGCTCATTTATTTTGTAAACATCAGAAAGGATGATTTGCAACATTAATTAAAATTAGATGATTTCAAATGAATTGAAAGATGAATTCCAGGTTAATTTATTTTTTCGCAAATAACAATAATAATAATAATATATAATATATCGCTGGAGAGCTTATTATTTTAGAAAAACGGTATCTCATATACAAAATTATATAATAAGGTAATGGAGAGTGATGAAAAGCGGGTAAAATTAAATGATTGTTGTTGAAAATATCGACTGTTATATTATTGTACTTAATTTAAAATGAATGTTTGCATCGAAACTCAATGTAATTCTTTAAACGTTTTTCAACTTCATTTAAAAGTTTTTAACTCGAGTGTAACAACGGAGGTAAGCGAAAATCGTGTTGGTCGCACCATATTTTTTCCTTCTAAATTTAACTAAAAAACTAATTCGTTTTTATCAAATTAGACCGGTTATAAAAAACTTTTGATATTCACTGTTGGAAACTTAAAGTTGTGACCAATCGATGATTGAAATCATTCGAAATATATTCGTCCATCCTCATAATTACATACCTATCCTGACGCAATAATTAATAAATGATAAGGTACAGAGGAACGGTGACGGGGAGAAGTAAATTTTACTGATGAAGATCGAAGTGATCTAGTTCTTTTTACTGAACTAGTTCATTTAGGAACTACATGTCCTTGTCACCTTAGCAACTGTTATTCAAAGGTAGCAAACAAAACTGTCAAACATCTGATGACAGTGTTCGTTTACCGTCCTCTTCTCTAAGTCGTATTATAAACAATTATATTTTTTGATTTATCATAGGAATAAATATTTACAATGTTTTCTAAAATGACCAACTTCGTCTTTGTTTTTAATATGTTCTGTTTTATAATTTGTACTAATAGTGAAATAAATGATTGGTTTGTTGACAACAAAAGAACCTGCTCTACTAATGAATATTTTGATTTTAACACCTTTACCTGTGTTCTATGTGACCCAAACCAATTTTTAGTGCCTTCTCATGATAGTAAGTTTTAATTGTTATCCCATCAAATGATTTATGATATAGTGATCATAATCAGTTTATAAGATTTTATTTTCATATTAAAATATTATTAATTAGTTAAGGTTTCTGAATCACTGATTTGATATAATGGTTTTATACCTGTATTTTAATTTATTTTTCCTTTGTCTTATTCCTGATATATACTTTTTATTGTGGTGCTGCCAGAGAGTAGTTTCTTGAGAAGTCAGTGTTGTCATAAGATACTTTTTCATCACATAATACTCATATCTTAACTTTTTCTTTTTAGTTTACAGTTATAATTTTAATCTAGCAAATAAAAAACAAACTATAATTTTTGACAATTATTTACTTTGAAAAGTGTCTTTTTTTACAATCTATTTAATGATGTTTGCTCATTTTTTATGTATTAGAAATGTCCTGCATTTGTAATAATAGGAGTGTTATTACTTCATGGAATAAAAATGGTGTGCCTTTATGTAGACCTTGCAAGGAAAACCAAATGCCCTCTTCAGATCAGAGAAGTTGTATTCATTGTATAAAAAACACCACTTACATTAATGTAACATGTACTTCATGTGAAGAAAACAGTATAATTGGTAAGTTTTGAAACCATTTTTGTTTTATAATTTAATTTTATTAAAAACAATTATATATAATTGATATCTTAAGTTTTCAAGTATTAGGAATTAGTGTCATATCTTCAGGATTATTAACTATGCTAAATCAACTCAGTTATAATCATTGAAATAATTATAATACATGCTGTCGAGTTATGGATTACTAAAACACTAAAAACTAAACCTTGTTAATACAAACATTTAATATAATTTTATTGAATTGAACTTTTTTCTTTTAAAAATATGTTATTATCAATAATACTATTAAATCATCATATAATATAAGAATGTTTCGATGCCTAGCCTCCTCATCTTCAGGTATATCCTGGAAATTTAAACATTACTATTAATAAATTGATCCATATTCATTTTATGTTACATTGTCAATATATGTTATTTTACAATTTTGTTTTTTTAGCTCTGCTAATCAGCAAGCAATTATTCTTATTAAGCAATTCTAGAGATTTCTGGAGTCTAGTTAATCACTTTGAATGTAAAAAAATACTATGTGGTCACTATTTCTCTATGAGTTCTTCTTGGATTCCTCATTGAATAGGTTTTTAAAATTGAATCCAAATGTAATTGTAGTTGTTGTGTTCCTGAGGGAGCTACAAGGTGAGGAGCCTGGGTAGATTATGAATAAGACACATGAGTTATAACCTTGTAGATACAGTATATTTAAAGAAACACAATAAACTAGTTAACACAGCGAGAGAGCAAACAACACAGAGATCCGGGAGGATGTTGCCAAGCAACCACACATCGATCCCAAATTTAATACCAAACTGCACATCGATACACAACAGTAGTATTGCTCATGGAACCTTTAATCGGAAACTTCAAGAGTTACTGTAACTTTTGGAAGCGTCAAGAATTACTATAACTTATCCATTATACTATTAAACTTTTGTCTTCTCATAGAGATTTTAAAAATAAAATTTACCTTTTATTTTTTCTACTAAAAATGAATCACAAAGCTAATGTTTATTTATATGCCTTTAATCCTCATGGAATTAACTATGTTCACACACTGAATTCTTCTTTAATAAGGCTCAGTAGTGTAGTTTATTGCAAACCAACATGAGTGACAATTCAGTTCATTGTCAGCATATTATGCTGTTCTTTTTTAAAAAAGGGAAAAACACAGCATGAACTGCAAGAAAGATTCGTCCCGTGTATGGTAGCGATTCAATTGCTGATAGTACGGTTCAGAAGTGGTTTTTGTGGTTTAGATCAGGAGGTTAAAATTTGAAAGACCAACTCCAGGCTGGCCGGAGTTCAACTGTTGACATCAAGGATGTTATGACAGTCATCGCAAACAATCCACAAATTACTGTCAATGAGATAGCTGTGGAGTAAAGAGCCTGCAAATCTACCATTTTTAATCATATAAAGAAGGCCAGGTACGTATATCGTTACCACCTTCGGGTTCCCCATGAGCTCAGTGAAAGGAATCTTATTGAAAGGATTTGATGTTGTGATTTGCTGCTGAAAAAAAATTTGGAGAGTCCATTTTTGAAACGAAGTGTTACTAGTGATGAAAAATGGATTCTCTACAACAACACCAGCCGAAAAAAAATCTTGGGGGTTGCCTGGAATGATGCCGGCTTGCATCCAACAAAGGTGATGCTCAGTATTTGGTGGAATTTTAAGGGACCCATACATTTTGAACTTCTTCCACACAACCAAACTATAAATACGGACTTCTACTGTGCCCAGTTAGATCGATTGAAGGCAGCAATTGAAGAGAAATGGCCAGAGTTGGCAAATCGGAAAGGAGTGCTATTCCACCAAGACAATGCTAGGCCCCATGTGTCTTTAAGGACTCCGCAAAAGTTATTAAGCTTCAGATGGGAGGCTTTACCTCACCTGCCATTGCTCATTTGGATTTACATCTTTTCCGTTCCCTCGAAAATTTTCTACAAGGAAATCCTACTCTTCAGAAGATGACATCAAACTGGACCTTTTATTGTTCTTCAGGAGTCAGGACAGCAGCGATATTTGGAAAAAAAGGATAACGGACCTTCCAAGCCATTGGAAAAGGGTAATCGCTGACGGGGGTAAATATTTTGTATATTAAATAAATAAATTTAAGCTGCTCATCAATTTTAATTTTTGTCCAAATTTCTCTAGGAACTCTCCGGACAACCCAATATATATATAGAATAGAAGAACCACATTATAGTGATTTTTATTAAACTTGTTATATCAATGTTTAACTTATCTATCATGTTGGTCATCTATTGCCCAGAGATAGATTATTAAGGTAATTTTGTTTATAAATAAAAGATCCCCATCAATTAATATATTCTCGGACCTTAGTGTAATTTCTGCAAAAAAATTATACATAATCTTAATTATGAAAAAGTTGTATTTTAAACTGGATGAGCAAGTTGGGAAGATTGATCACCGTTTTCCTACGAGATTGACAAATTACTATAGCTTAATTGTACCAAGACCAAAACATACCTGGACGACACACCAGACATGTTATTCCATTGCTACTGTTTACAATAATATTGCTCAAAATTTTCAATATTCTCACACAAATCCTCCAAAGTATTCAAATTATTACTACAATGTTAAAATATGCGTGAAATCCCTCAGTGAAGAAAAAATGGCTGAATTATTGAACTAAAATTACTTATCACTATATACATGTCCCCAATGCCAGCCTGCTTTACTCATTCTGATATTTATCCTGTATACATATACATACTCGTACGCATGTATATGTATTGTTTATTGCTTCTTGGTTTTGTCAATTACTGTTTCTTACTGTGTACTGCATTTTGTTTTTTTATAATTGTTTATTATGTAATTAAATTTTGTATTTACATGCCTTAATTTTTTACTTATATATATATATATATATATATATATATATATATATATATATATATATATATATATATATATATATATATATATATATATATATATATATATATATAAAGCTTTTTGGCTTAGTCAATTACTCTTTGTATTTTTTTTTACTGTGTTACTGTTTGGTATTGTACTTTTGTTAAATTGCCGCAGATGAACTCCTTTCCCATACACGAGCTTGCATTAGTGGGATAGTGACTTCTACTTGCACTGTAAAATGTCTGTATTTTGATTTAAATAAAGAAGTTATTAAAAAAAAAAAAAAAAAATTCTCGTTTAAATAGTCTGACACAGCTTAAATGCCAAAATTTCAACCTCTAAAGTTCCCTGAATTTTTTTAATTTAAAATAATTAACCATTTCACGTTTTTACCATAGATAAAAAAACATCAGCATCATCATTGTCATTCCCTCTTGCACCGCTGTTTGGTGTGAGGGTCCTGCTTATAGAATCTATCCCAGAAGCCTCTCTCTTGTACAGACTCCATTCTCCTATTCTGCACTTCCTGTATGCCTCCTTTACACTGTCCTTCCAAGAGATGTGAAGCTTTCCTCTGGGTCTTTTCCCTTCCGTGTGGGTCTCAGAAGTCTTCCTAGTGCTTCTATCTGGATCCATCCTAAAAATATGTCCAAACCAACTTAGTTTGTACTCCTCTAATGAAGGCCAACAGGGAATATCTGGTAAGATGCAGGTTTCTGTGCCCTGGCTGGAATCTAATTATGGGCTTGGCCCTCCCTTGTGCCTTGTCTTGAACCATGATGAAGAGCAACAGACTCAGGCTACAGCCCTGTTGGATACCCAATGTAGTCTCAAATTCTTTTGAAATATAGTTTCTGGTTCTGATCACATTCCTACAAAACGTATGTACATATAAGATATGAATGAGTTTGATAATCAACTGAAGGAGAAAAAAGATAAAATATTTTTCCATGCTATTTTTTTTTTCCAACTAATAATAATAACAATATACTGTTGGAAAGCTAATGATTTAGAAAAATATATCTGCTTTGTTATTCTGAATACAAAGTTGTAAAAGTGATGTATAATGACAAATATCACACAAACATATTATTTATAGAGAATAATTTCTATTGTTATGTTATTTAATCAGAAATAAATGTTTCTATTGAAACTCAGTGTTATTATTTTGAAAACTTATTTAAAAGTCCTTAAATTTATTTTAACGTGAGAGGTAATTGAAAGTTGAGTGGTGCTGCACCAATTTTTTTCATTCTATTTTTAAAGATGTATTTAGATATATATGTGTGTATATATCCTGTAGATTCTATCTTTCTTTGATATATCTTTTCTGATCACATCAGCTGATGTATAGTGTTTTTCTGATTTATTTTTTATCTGTTTTAAGAATGCCTCTATTTACAAAACATTGACTAATTTAATTTGTATTTTATTTTAGAGACTATAGTCTTTGTTTTTTAAATCATGCTATATATATTAACAGTTACTTTTGTCTCTTTCAGAATTGTTTATCTTTCTTAATTAATGAGACTCATTATTATCATTGTTGTGTACCTGAGCATGATAGTAGTGAAATGAAGGTCATGAGATTAAATTTCAGCTCCTACTTCCCTACTTTTACCTGAAATTAGAACATAAAGCCCAAACATTAGGAAATCATTTTTATATTCTTAATAATGTAGTTGGTGTGTGAGGAGATTAATGTGATGTTTCAGAAAAGAATTTTTTTAATAATAAAAATATTATGTATATCAATAAAGAAAATTATTTTAAAACCAGTAGGTATAGTTTATTGAAATAATGTCAATAGCAATTATTGAGATTCATGAATTTTTAACTGTTCGCTTAGAAATGTTGGGTAGCATAGAATAGAAAACACACTTAGACAGGATATATATATTCTATTTTATAAGAAAAATAGAATTATCAAATGTTCATCATAAACACTAGCCATGTAATTGTGGACTGAAAGCTAGTATTTATTTATTAAAATTAATATATAACTAGTTTATTTTGATTTTGATTTTAGTGGAAAGATCAGCTAATGGTTCTCTTCATAATAAATTGACCTGTGTTCAGTGTATATCAGGTATGATACCTGATGAAAGAAAAGAGAAATGCATAATGTGCCCCATAACAATGCCTAATTGTACCTGTTCAAAGGAAACACATGACTATTTTCCTGGTATTGGTTGCTATAAGAAAGATTCTATTTCACCCTTTGTCAAAAGTAATGACATATATGAAATATCTTACAACTTCGGGGTTATTCTCTCAAAATTGTTGTATGACAAATTATTATATGCTGTTTATAAGTGTAAGGTAATAATATATTTCAACCATATCATAGTAGTAATAAAACAAGTACCCTATAGAAAAAAAAATCATTTGAAATTCCTGCTTATTTATAATGAGCTCATATGATAATGTTACGCTCATATAATAATAACATTTAGTTTATATTTTACTATGGATACTTTTCGTTAATTTTTTTCCATAAATAAAGAATCCACATTTTTTTTATTGATAATATAACATTTTTGTACTTTTTTATGTAAATTTGTTGTTATATAATTTAATAACTACGTATAATTTATGTTTCAATTTAGATGAATGACTCCATCAGTTGCCAGTTCTTAAGTAATATGTGTGTGATTAATCTATATCAAGATTATCTTGGAGGTCCTTGTAAATTGTTTAGAGAAATAAAAAAACTTGGTAGCCCTAGGTTACCTTGGATTTATTATCCAGAAGGAGATGCTTGGAATGTTTTGACTAAAAAGACAATAAATAAACGATTCACTATGGATTACTTTTCAGAGGTCAGCTTAGTTATATTAAAAATTCTTTGTAATAACTAATTTATTTTTATTTTATTTCATTAAATTAACATGTATTTAACCCCTATTGATAACAATTCAAAAAATAATTGGCACTTAATTGCAGGAAAGCCATTTGACTATACTAGTTAATAAATGGAATATGAATGGAACTTGGATTGGACAAGAACTTGGTTTCAAATCTATAAATCTATGTCCTTTACATGAATTTCCTGAGAAAATTAGATTTGCATCAGAGTATTCCATTACATGTTCTATAAATGCTAAAGAGCTTCTTGGAAAAGGAGAACCAATATTTTATGATATTTATCTTAAATATAATAGCAATAATGAATCAATATTACACTCTATACCATTATTAATTCAAAACTACAAATATCACAAAAAATTTGTCAATAAGGTAATTTAAGTATTTATTGTTTTTTACTTTCACTTGTCTATATATGAAATATTGCATATAATAAGGGAAGTATTGTGATCATGAACATTTTCTGATTCAAATTTTCAACAGAAATACATGTTTTAGGGTCCCCTGAGCCCAAATCTCGTAAAAATGTTTATTTGTGTGTGCCTGGGATGTTGCCACAACTTCTTCCTTAGATTCGCCGAACTAGAAGAACCACTTATACCATACATTTCGCACCTTTCTACAATTTTCTGAAAAAGGGCTCTAGTTATTTTGATTAAATCATTATATCATTTTAAAATTAAATATACATTAATATCAGGTTAGGTTTAATTCTTAGTCTGACAGGACTTAATGCCAAAATTTCTTCCTCTTATGGGTGAATATGGAATATGAAATAATGCTGTAACTAGCTGAAGTTGAAAACAGCAGGTTAAATTTCCCCTCCCCCTCCCACCAGATATGAGTAATAATGTGAAAGTGTAATATAGAATAGATTTGAACAGAACAAGGAAGTTCAAGAAAGAGGAGGGATTTAAAATATGATAGGGATGGATTTTTTGATGGGATTGTATTCCATAAGGCAGTGGACCGGGCTAAAAAAGGAGCACTCATATTTTTTGGTTCTATGAAAAGGAGTATAGAGGGTAGACAGATGAGATCTTGTTTCCTGGGAATGGCTTGGAGATTTGAGTACTACTGCACTACTACTACTACTACTTGAGTACTACTACTACTACTTTGAGTACTACTACTACTACTGCTCATCTTACACTCTCTCTTTGCAGAGGCATTATTACATTAGGTGCTACCCCTAAATATGTCAAATAACGACAGTTTATTTGTATACACTCTGTCTTTTAGTCACATCTCGTGGTTAGATGGCCCAATGTTACTGTCATGAAAGAAGAGCTTAACCCTTCTCTGAGTCCCATGCAACCATCTGGAGGTGACAATATGAGTTTGTTGGGATAGGGAGGACTAGGAACTAACCTAATAGTAGCCTAAACCTAATCTCCCTCCTCCAAATCCTCCTATTGTCTGCTCATTTTAGTCACCTCCACCTTGAAGCAACAGTACTATATTCATCACCTTTTCCTATTTGAAACTCATAATCTTCTAGTTACCTCCTTGATATTTGCCCACTTCGACTACTGTTCACTGTATGTGTGTGTCTCTGTGAATCTTTGTTCTCACTATATTTAAATTCTCTGTTCATACCTCCTGTATTGTAACGTCTCTATACATTATATAATCATGTATCTATATTAATGCTAGCCAGGTGGAGGGAGAGTGAGTGATAATCATTTAATGGACTCCAAACTTCTTTATTATCAAACAACAACATCAGGTAATTGAACCTGAAAGGTTACAAAACAATTTTATAATTAAAAAAATTTAGAACCTTTACTTTGATAAAAAAAAACAACTAAATATCATAAATAAACTTACCTCTGCGGGTTCAATATTCATTAATAAAACAAAGCAAATAAACACATAACATTAACTGAACAAGACAAAAATGCACAAGAAATAACATACAATCACTGTTTTGTAACCTCCCTTGTGTTCAAATAAATTTTAATTAAAAGATCATATGATTTAATCAGAGCGAGGGTTTGTTCCAACCCCAATTTTTGTCAGCTGTGACAATAGTATATGTTCTCAGTCTTCAAACATCTATATCGAAGCTTTTTTTTTTTTTTTCTGTTCACCCCTACCTCACCTTTGGAGGCTCTATGGGGGGTTTCTCGGTCCAGGTGCTGAGGGGGGGGGGAGGGATAGATTCTGAGATAAAGGCCCTTCCCAGCACTGAGACACCAACCAATTATTTGGTTTAAAGTTTCTGGTCATCTGCGGTTGCTAGGCAACCCACGCTCAAGGCAACTCACGATAACCCACTCAGCCACCCCACCCCCCACAGAAGTATACCAAATAATGTTTTTTTATAGATCTTTCTTTATTTGACCTCATACATACGGGGTTCCATTCTATACTCACCCTCCTCCCCTCCCTTCCCCAACAGCAATACTCTTCCCAACTTCAAATCTATCAGTTTAATTGCTTCCCAAACAATTGTAAACATCCCTTTTTTTAAAACAAAATTTAAGTATATCTAATAACCTTTCAGTTGTGAACAGTGAATAGTGAAAATCATTGAGCACCTGTATCTCTACAAGGGTACTGAGGGAGACAATCCTTTAGCTATCCTCTTAACTTCACTCTCACAACAGTGGGTGTGATTTTAAACTCTGTTGCATTTGTTAGTCATAATCTGTATTCATTTTTCAATTAAATTTTGTAATTTTGTGAATATATATTTTGTACCTCTCTTTTGGAAATTTGCTATTGAAATTCTTCTGAAAACAGTGGATGTTGTTGTCTTTATAATAAACATGCATCATTGAACAATCAACTTTATTATACAAGTACAAATAGAAGAATATAACAAACAGTATAAGAGGGGAGAAGCAATTGGCATGTGGTTTTTGCCGCTAATCCACCACTAATTGCTTATCCAAGGAGGTTTCATCATAAAGAGCTAAGTTTGGTCATAACAGTCTCCTCCACTTAATCCGAAGGTTCTTCACTTTACAGAGATTAATTTATGGATGTCCGAAATCTTTGAAATGACTTGGAAGTCGACATTGATGCTGAGATCGACGTACAGAAACAGGACCAGGTGGATCATTTGCTTGTAACCTATCTGGAAGAGGTGGTTCTGGTTCACGTTCAGGCTCAGGGTCAGTGGTCGAAGGCAGAAACCATAGGCTTGGTTGGCTCTGAGTTGGAATGTCATTTCTTAATGGTTGAGTTGCTGTTTCAGGTGAAAAAGAAACAGATTTTAGAGGTACATTTCTGAGTCTCAATTGAGCAATGTGGCGTTTGTAGATATAGTCATTGTCAAGCTTTATTAGGTAATATAGAAGTACCAATTTTTCCTGGACTGTACCAAAACGCCAATGAGCTTATGAACCAGTGTAATATCTGGATTGCACTCGCTCACCAACATTGAAGGGATGGATATCTCTCTCGTCTAGACTCTTTGTTGCTGGATGTCCTCGTGCGCTGGTTTTGTTTGCAATTGCTTTGTCTTGCTGTAGGTGGTGCATGTCTCGCATTTGTAGATTGTGGAATTTCCATCAACACTAAGGATTGGAGAGGACAAAAATCTTCAAGCTCTTTTAGATTGATCCCCAAGTGGCAGATCCAATTCTGACCCAGTAATGGTGGAAATCCATCTGGAACAATGTAGATTTCTTCTTTAGAGGTAGTGTTCTTGTATCGCACTTTGACATAAAACTTTCCATCTATTACAAACACATTATTGGTGTAGGAACGAAAAGAAACATTTGATTTTTGGAGCTGTTTGCTCACCTGAAGGCACTGGAATTCCGAACAAGGGAGAAGTTTGTATCTAGTTCCTCAATCGACCTCAAATTTTTGTGGTTGGCCTTCAATTTCAACTGTGACAAAGTATTTTTCTGCGTCTTCAGAAGATAAGTTATATTTGAAAATGTCCACAATGTGATTGACACCATTATATGGATAATCAGTGTCGATGGAGCAAGTAGAGCATTCGGAATTTGAAGTTCTTGAAGATTTTAGTGAAGCTAAGAGTGTTGTAAGGCACACATTAGCGACATGCCCTTTCTTAGAACAGCTTGTGCATGATAATAACTGAGGATTGATGCGACAAGCATCAGTTTTATGATTGTCACAACCTCATCTTAAACATAGTTTATCAATGCCAAGGCGTTTGAAGTTGACAGTTGAATTTGATCGAAAACGTGAATTTTGATTTTCTGGTTCATAGTATCTGATTTTGTTTACATCTTCGGGATCATTAGCAAAGCTAGAACTGGTATTGGCTTGCTTTAAACTTATTACCCTGCTATCAACTTTACAAGCTTCTAGAGGTAAAGCTTTTTCAACAATATTTTCAAAAGTATTATTTTCTGTTTGTAGTAATTTTTCACGAATTGAATTGTCACAAATTTCACCAATAAACTGAGCGTGTAGAAGAATGTTAACAATGCTTCATTCACATTCACAAATAAATTCACATTCAATGATAACACTTCAAAGGAGAGCGATAAAATCCGCAATAGACTGATTATCCTCTTGATAAAGAGACCAAAATTTATGCTGAGCCACTAAAACATTTGTTTTAAGGCAGAGGTGCTCTAGAAGTAGCTTAGTAAGTTCCTCATAAGTAAATTCTGTAGATTTCTTGGGGGCACACAAAGAGATTAGTTACTGATAATGATAAGAACCAATCGAATTGAGTAGCATGTGTTTACACAAATTCTTATCAGTAAAAACTCCTTACATGGTTGAGTAATTTTTGAACCATTGAATGTTCATATTAAATTTTTCTTTTGATGGAATGAAATTTTCGAACGGTGGAATCATTATAGCAGTGGGTGTTGAGGTAGTTGAAGTAGGAGTTGATCGGTCCATGCCACATGTAGCTTGAATTGTTTTTAACAGTTTTTCCTGATTTGAATTAAACGCAGTCATAAATGAAGCAAATTGAGCAGCGTCCATGGTGTATTCGAGGGTTAGAACAATTAATGTAATGATCAACGTATTTACCTGAATTTAAGCATTGAAGTAGAACGTTTTCTCAATTAGACTTGAAGTATCACAGTCTAAATGCTCTATACATTATCCTTGTCACCACTTGTTGTGTCTTTATAATAAACACACGTCATTTAACAATCAACTTTATTATAAAAATACAAATAGAAGAATATAACAAGCAGTATAAGACCGGAGAAACATTGACATGTGGTTTTTTGCCGCTAATCCACTGCTAATCGATTATCCAAGGAGGTTTCATCATAAAGAGCTAAGTTTATTTATAACAGTAAAGGAATAAGAATAGTAATATTATAATAAAAAATATTAAATAACTATTGGAACTCATTGAATATTATAAATGACACAATCGGTCACTCTGATGAAGCTATAAAATTTAAGACCATTAAGATTTATTTCAAGTAGCCATGCACCAGATTTTTTTTTGTCCATCATTTATCATTATAGAAGCAATTTATTTTTTCTTTCACAATCTCCTTAAAGCTATAAACTATGAAGTTGTCTTACTACATCTCTTGTAGGTATCTCTATCCTGGAGTTGATCTATCCGGCATCTGCATTATTTTCTTAGTCTGTCCATATAATCCTAATTGCTAACTCTTGGTCTTTGAACTCTTAGTAGTGTCTCAATTCTTCTTAAACTTCCATGGTAAGAAAGTAAGAAGTACTATATTTTCATGTTAATAAAATTGAGTATTTATTTGTTCTTGTGTTTTTTAAACTATTATTGTCAGAGAGATTCAGCTGGAAATCATAAATTTAAATGTAATTTCTATTTCTATTTTATTGGAAATGTATAGTGATCCTACAGTATACATTTATATATTATATAAGTTGGTTTGTTTTTGTTGAATGACATAATGTTTTGCCCATCCATATATTTTTGTAATATTAGATGCAACTTTAATTTTTTATGATTTTGATTCTTTTTTTAACCTCTCTCACTAGATAATTTTGATAAGTTCTGTTTGGAAATATTGAAATTTTGTCCTTTGAAATGTACACCTTTCTAAACACAAAGTTTATGAAAACCATAGGGTGCTGCAGGGAGAATCTTTAACATCACTCATAGGATACTTCGGGAAATTTTTCAGTCAATAAACCCACAAAAAAAGTATAGGATTCATTATGAATAGAGGGAAGCAGCAATCAAGGATACTCTCCCTTGAGAATGGAGATATCATCGAAAAGTCGGTGACAAAACCTGACCAAAACAGAAGCTCAACATTGTTAATCAATACTTGTTCTTGTGGCTTTTATATCCTCTCCAGACTGTGCCCCTTACAAAGATACATCTTGCAGTGTCAGAAGGAATCGATACAAATGTCAATTTCAATAGCCACTTGGTTAGCCTCGGAGAAAACTGCTGAAACATGTTTGAAGATTCATGCACACCTCTACCACCTTTGTGGCAATTTAGTATCTATATAATTTACTTGTGATCTTTAGGAGATGTCACAAGGTATAACTTTCTTAGTTTAGCTCTTATCTATTGAAATGAAAGTAAAATATTTCACCTACCCCAAATTTACACTTACGTCCATTTATTTATTTATTTGAAAAACATTATTACAGTTGCTTAAACAGACATCCTGTTTAAACACTTTTTTAACCAATGTTGTTTTCTGTCTTATTACAATATTTTCATACGTATGTATTGTAACATGTTTAATTTTTCACAATATTTAATTTTTTTTTTTTTTTTTGTGTTATAAGTAGTATATATCTGCTTTATGTACAATTGTTTATTTTTCATCTGATGCTTTTTATGCTCACTTATCTATTTATGAAAGATATAGTTAGGGCAAGTATTGTGATTGCGAAAAATTTTAAATGGTAATATACTGATTAATATTACCCCTTAATCTAAATAATATTTTCCAAAAAGTGGGAGTATGTGGTAATCTAGCTCAAAAATGAAAAGTAAACAAAATTAATTTTTTGTGATAATTAACTAGTAAACTATTCACAAAAAATCGACTAACCAAAAGTTTCACTTTAGTGCACAAATTCTATTTATTTTTACCGTTTTCTTAAAAACTAAAGCAGCAGTTCTCAGTTGAGTTAATGTATTCCGGCTATAATTCATATGTCACCTAATTTTGTTGCTTCTCAATTATTACTAACACTTTCAAATGTTTTAATTCCATTGCTTCATCAACTAGTAATGATTTTCCAAGTTGATCTTGTGTCAGTTATTGTTCCTCATTTAGTAAATTCTCCAAGATTAAAATCACTAGTTATTAAGCAATGGAACCAGTATCTAGATATTGTTTCCTACATAGTAGGTTGCCAACGAGAATTCTGTGTGCTTCAGCAATAAAACATTTTCTAAGCTATGGTGAACTAAAAAGTAATTGGCTAGTAAGCTTAGTCCAAGCTTACCAACAACAGCTCTGGGAACATTGAGTTATTACCTGAAAAGAAATTTACATAGTACTGCTGCTACCATTTGTTAGGAAACAGCGAGAACTTATTCAAGGTCTTAATATATCACTAATCCACATTACTATTTTTATTTGGTGACGAAAAAAAAATCAGCCTGGGAAAATATTTCTGCTGTATCTAATTTATATATATTTTGTCAGAAAATGTATTAAATTCATGTCTATATATAAGTTAAGCAATATTTCTTCCATAAAAAATAACTTTACTGTCCAAAATTACTGTAGTTATTACATGATTCTTATGTTTTGGGTATTTACCCCATCTTTAGAGCAATATGTCTGTATAAACTATCAACATTTTCATATGCATTTTTCATTATCATAATTATAATTATTAATAAGAAGGTTTTATTTCAGATCAAGTTTTTATGTCACAACTAACTGTTAAATGGTACAAACATCTGAAACATTGATATTATGTAATAAATAACTGATATAATTTTTGATAATAAAGTTGTTTGATATAAGAAAATATTGTTTCCCTTATATGTGGAATACAAGATTCTGCTGTTTTCTCCATCAGTTGGTCATCAAGTTCTTACATATTTCATATTTACTCATAAAAGGTTAGCTATTTCAAATCAACAAAATAAAAGATACAATGTAGGTCAGAATATTTCAATGCAAATAAAGCCTACATGATATTATACTGATATTATGCTGATGACATGCTGATGCTACATGATATTATGCTGGCCATTTTAAGTTGTTAGTATGTTTAAAAAAAAAACACATATAAACTTATAAAATGTGTAATATAAAGATTCTTGGTTATTTGGCACTTCTGATTTTTGTTTTTAATGAAAAAGTTGCTTTAACATCCCAGCCATATACTTGTCTTGAATATGAAATTTCAGTTTCTTGTGACTTTTTTTTAAACAAAACTTACCACATAAACATACCATTTTGCAAGACTTGGTTATTTGGACTCAGGGAATCATAGAACTTGTATTTCTGTTGAAAATTCTACTTATATTATTTTCACAATATGATACTTTTCCTTACTATATATTTTATATAAGGTTAGTGAAATTAAACCAGAAATACTTACTAGAAAAAAAACAACTGTTTTTGGTTAGCCTCGGAGAAAGCTGCAGAAACATGTTTGAAGATTCCTGCACCTTTGTTCATCTATGGCAATTTAGTCCAGTATCATTTACTTGGGATCTTTAGAAGATGACACAAGGTATAACTTTCTTAGTTAAGCTCTTATCTGTTGAAATGAAAGTGGAATATTTCACTTACCCTGAATTTCCCCTTACATCCATTTATTTATTTGAAAAACATAGTTACAGTTGTTTAGACAGACATCCTGTTTAAAATTTTTTTTTAACCAATGGTGTTTTCTGTTTTTGTTTTTTTACAATATTTTCATACGTATGTATAGTGACATGGTTAATTTTTAACAATATTTGATTTTTTTTGTTATAAGCATTATGTATCTGCTTTATGTACAATTGTTTATTTTTCATTTGATACTTTTTACGTTCACTTATCTATTTATGAAAGATATAGTTAGGGAAAGTATTGTGATTGCGAAAATTTCTAAATGATATTATACTTATTAAGGCCCCCTTAATCTAAATAATATTTTCCAAAAAGTGTGAGTGTGTATGGAATATGTGGTAAGTCTAGCTCAAAAATGAAAAGTCACAAAATTAAATATTTGTGATCATTAAATAGTAAGATATTCAGAAAAAATCTGCTAACCTAAAGTCTTACTTTAGTGCACAAATTCTATTTATTTTTACCATTTTCTTAAAAACCTCTCTTATGTTTTTGATTAAACTTATATAAAAATACCGTAAAATGGGTTTTATTAAATGCCTGTTTTTCTTTTGAGGCACCTTTGATTTTTTTAATTTTAAATAATTAATCATCTCCCACTGTTAGTAGTAAGTATTTATTACTTCTTTACTAGATCATCATTTATTATAATGAATTTTTTCTTTATTTTTGGGAACAAGAATATTAGTATAGATGTATTCTATACCATCGAAAAGTTAAATATTTAAAAAGAGAAAATATGTGACCTCAGAGTGGCTCTCAAAACTCCAGATGACCTTGACGATGCAACATTACTTTACCACTGCTATTGAACAAGCTGTTTAGTACTGCCTCCTCTCCCAAATAAGCTCTTACTAAAATTATTTAGCACAATACCTTATAGACCTCATCCACACCAAACGCTGAGCCAGATCATTATGGTAGTGTATTCGACACCCAACAGATCGCTGCTCCTATAACTTTTATTGTAGACAATTAAAGGGGGAGTTGGTGTCTTTTGGTTCCCAACCCTTTAATTCCTTCCTTTCTCCTCTCTTGAATAGTGACAATTCCTTGTGAAATGTCACCAATAAAATCCTCAAATTTCATCATATTTCCCATCTGCTCCGTCATAGTAATGGTTCCTGGACTGTTTCTAATGAAGATAAAGCTGAGTAATTCGCCAAACACCTTTTCAAAGTATTCACATCTCACCCAGAATCCCATTCTAACCACACCACAATAGTGGAAAAGTTGCTTATGTCTCCAATCCCATTTTCCTTACTTCCTAAAGCAGTTAATCCCTGTGAGATCAAATATTTTCTCCAAAAACTTACTTTCTCTCTATAAATCTCCTAGGTGCAATCTACTCACTCCTCAGATTTCCAGACAGCTTCCATTTAAAGCAATTATATTCCTTACCTATACCTAGTACTGCAATAAATATTGTTACAAGGAAATATTTACAAATTTCATCAGAAAAATAACCTTTTTCAAAAACTGTATTTGAAATTAAAATGTATATCTATAGAGGGAAAAGTAAAAAATAAATTACTCAAAATGTTCCCCTTTTGTCTCCATCAAGGCATTTAATCTCCATGACCAGACATCAGTTGCAGCACGCAGCACTTCATGAGGAAAGCTCTCAACTGCTCAGACCAGAGATTGTTTGAGGCTTTCCAAGTTACGTTGTGCTCCGAGGCATGCCATCCTCTCCAGTTCGGACCAAAGCCGGTAATGTGGTCGGTTGAGATCAGGTCTTCCTGATTTGATGATTCTTCATGAACACTGGAATGTTGCTGACTTGACCTGACCTTGCGATCTGGAGAGGAATCCTGCTGGAACACCAAGTTATTTCCATTAAACAGAGTATCATTTAGAGGCTTGACAACAGGTTCCAAAATATCTTCATGATAGTTTTGACAATTTTCAAAAAAATGGAGCTTTGTGGATTCATTAAAGCAAACTCCTCACCAAACCATCACTGAGGAAGAGTGATGATATCTTTCCACTCTTCTAATGACTTCCTGGGCTTCTTTAGAGCTGTGTGCATACAACATGATCAATTTGGTGTTTAAATATTTCTTGGGCTGTAAAAATATTATCATCACTAAACAAAATCTTTTGATGAAGACCATTGGTGTAACAGCCAAGGAGCACTTCACATCTATCCACTCTAATTTGTTTTAGCGAAGTGGTTAGCCTTTGTTCTGTCATTCTTTAAAATGCACCCATCCTAAGGTCACTTTCATTATGCGAGACGGTGATCTGAAAAAATTCCCATTTCCCGAGACATGATTTGTTGTTTATGAAAATGATTTCTTCTGATTCGAGCAGCTACTGCTCTCTCTGTATTTACCATTCTCACAGTACCGGGATGAACCGGTCAAGGTCTGTCACATGTAGATAGGGTCTCAATATATCCATTTATAGTGTGGTACATGAACATATGACTGATAGCCAAAAGTTTCAAAGTGTTGAAAATCTTTAAACTTCATTTTTCAAGTTTGTGTAAAGCGACCACAGGTATTCGGTTTTCTTTATGATCCCACTCCATTTTAACTGAGTGAAAAAATATGAACTAACTGGGATTATTACTCTGACTTTTAAAGATAATAATCTGATAGAGGTGAGGATTATTTAAACAATATCCAAGGATGTGAGGCAAGTTCAACTTTCATAACAGTATTTATGGCAGAACTAGGTATTTACCACTTCTTCCTATGCACTACCCATTTTGCTCTGTTATGGAAACACTCAACTATAATCCTCTTCCTAAAACCAGGTTAACTTCCCAACATTACCACATTGTAGTACACTACTCCCAATCCTTTCAGAAATCTTCGAAAAAATCCTCATCAAACCTATATAACCAATTCTAGAATCCCACACTATTCCTTTCCATCAGTTTGAATTCCATTTCCAACATTCCACTGTTCGACAAGGAACCCGAATTGTTTATCATATTTTCTCTTCCCCCCCAAAACAAAAAAAAAAATTATTTCTCGGGTGCATTTCTGGACGTAACTCAAACTTTGAACTGGCATGGTACCCGGGATCAGTCTTTAAGCTCAAAACCCATTTACCCCAACCTTTATATCTAGTTCTACAATCCTATTTCTCAAACCCCTCCATCCGAGTTTGCTGTGGTGCAGAATGATCCAGTTATCTTCCAATTGAGTCCGATGTTTCTCAAAGCAGTGTACTAGGTTCTATTATCTACAATTTATTCACGGCTGATATTCCTGTTCACCCTGATACCTTCCTTGCAGCGTTCGCTGATTACTCATCTATCCTATCCTCTTACTCAGGTACTGAAACTGCATCCTTAAACCTCCAAAGGCACCTTTCTCTAATTGAAAACTGGAATAACTGGAAAATTAAAGTTAACGAATCCAGATGCAACCATTTTACATTCACGCTTCAAAGAATATCCTGCCCTCAATTTGACTTTAACTTCACTCCACTTCCTTTCTCAGACACAATCCGGTATCTTGGTTTCCTTTTTGATAAAAGACTAACTTGGAACCAGGATACTAGACTCAAATGGCAATAATTTAACCGACAATTTTGTGCAATCCTTTCAATCCAAGGCCTCCGAACAATAATTATTGCTTCTTATTATGTCACCAACCCATACCTTACACCACAATCTAAATATTTATTTTATTTTAAACCTTATTCCATCTTAATTCTATCAGAAACTTATTCATCATTCCAATCCTCTAGCTCCATCCATATCCAGGTCCAAATATCCTTATCGTCCCCTTAGAAAATTGAAACGACAGTTGCCTTGAGACATATTGTAAACATTTATATTTTAGTTCTGTCACTGGCTAGATTCTCCTCTCAAGTACTGTAAATTTGTTGATCGTATATATGTATGTGTGCATTTTTTAGACGTTCATTTCATTTTAAACTTTTATTGAGTTGTCCAAAAGTAAGTAGAGTTTAAAATTTACCTTTTATTTTTTCAACTTTCTTCCTCCAACTTTCCGGACAACCCAATATATATTCTATCGATTTATTTATTGTCTATATATATATATATAATATATATATTTTTTTTTTTTCTCTGGCACGACAGCCTGTGTAGGCCCTTGGCCGGGTGGTGTAATCTGGGAGAATATACTCACCACGTTTCTCGATGAAATTTTATAGTGTAGAGTCATCACTCCCTATGCCTATTTTTGTGAGTGGCCCCCAGTAGGCTGACGGCTCTCACATACCTGGGGGAGAGGATGTGAGGAATCCTCATTTAATTATATCTTTATGAAAGTCCCGCTGGGACTAGGATTCGAACTCACAACCATTGGCGTGCAAGACTAGTGAGCTAGCCTCTCAGCCATGGGCTCCCTCTTTATATTTTGTATTATTATTTTGTAAATATAGCGTGAAATTTGTAATATCGCATTATTATTAATGTTCTTAATACTTAATAAGAACAACTTGTAATACTATTGAACATAATGGTTTTTTTGAGATAAAAAAGAATATATGTATATGAAATATAAAAGTTGTTGCAGGTAATGGATAACTACAAATAAAACATATAAGTTAGTGATTCTTGTAGATAATTATTTCTATTTTTTCAAACTTTTGAAATTCATTTCAAAGTTACAAACTTTATTTCAAACAGGATGACAAGTAAAAGTTGCGTGATAATGATAAAAGAGTAAGGACCTTCGTTCTATTTTAAAATGATATACGTTTGCTTGTATAATTTTAGGTAAATGATATTTCTCAATGGCAACTCACTCGTCGTATGTTTGTTGTTGACACTGTTAGCAGTTATAAATTAGATGATAATACTTCGTCACTACCTTACGTTATTCGATATTTGAAGTCTGCTACCTTGAGGTATGAATATTATTTTATTTTTCTAAATAAATCCTACCAATAAGCTATTTATCTTTTAATTGATAAATTGTGTTTTTCTTGACCAACAGCTAATACAATATTTACTGTGTTTTTTAAATATTATAAACTGTCTATTTTTGTCAGATAATTTATCTATTAAGCTCCTTACATAAAAAAGATATCAACTTGTTTTTGCACATAGTCTCTGGCCACATGCCAAGGTAACATGGCTTATCTTTCCCTTAAGAAATCATCCAGTCAAAAGCTCCAACTTGCCCATAAGACATCAATAAATCAAAAGTTTGTTTGACCCTGTTCTACATCCAGTTGGAATGAATTACCTATTTAGCATAATCATGCTAAAAGCCATTTTGGTAACTATTTGCCAACATTTTATTCCCAAGTGAATATTTCTCATTTGGATCTGGGCCTGAGAATCTGAAGGAATCCAGATTCTGAATAAAGAAAAGAGGGGTTAAGTTAAACCAAGTTTTATCTCTTGATTGGTTCTAAACTACAGAATCTTTTTGGTTCTTGCAGAATCTAAAAGATAATGAAATATTGTTTATTATTTTTCAGGATTAGAGTTCGAGATGGTCAAGAAGAAGGAATGATATATCCACCATTGCTGATATTATCTTATGGTGAGATTACTAGAGATGAAATAGAAAAGAATGCCAATTTTAAAGTTTTCCTAAATGTACACTTTCAAAAAAATGATACAGTAAAGCGGTCTTTTGATGTAAGTAGAATGATAGTGCATTACCTGTGAAAATATAATTTGTTAAATAAATTATAGACTCATGATCTATAGTTAAATATTTTATCATTCTCACTTATAGAAAACAGTTATCCTTTTCTACTTGATATAGAGTGGTGGAGATGATTAGAACAGGACATTAAACATATTTTCCTTGTCAATCTTATATGTCTAAATGACTCATCTGATCCGGCCCAAATTTGAAGCAAAGTTTTTGCACAAAATGTTTTATACAATTTTTAAGCTCAAAGGAGTGTTAATTTCCAGGATCAGGAATAAGAATCGAAAGAGTTTCAACCTACTTCTAGGATGAAATATTCCCTAAATCATCTAAAACGACCCTCATAGGTACTATGTGCTAGTTTTCTCATTTAACTCTGAATCCATGGGTCAGACGGAAACAACAAACAATAACAAAAATATTCTTCATGCAATTCTATCCAAAAAGCATTCTATCGATAACTTGGCTAGTGCTTGCTGTTTAAGTAAACATCATCCGAAGTTGAGAAGAAGCCTATTGCTAAAAACTAGTTTCACATCATATTCAAGGCAATTGTCTTAAAATTGATAGTTATTTGGATAAAAGTGGTTAGATATAAAAATTTAGAGGCTCATTAAAAATGAATATGCTCAATATTAGTATTCATTCAATAGATTAATATCATTTTTTGTCAGAAATATTAGAAGGTATCAGGTTGACTATCATCAATTGATTTAATCTGCCCCTTAAAATCTTCAAATTGTCCTATAAAACATATCCTTTAGGCAATCACATCATCTTTTTTATAATGTTTAATGTTGTAGTTAGAGACTGTATATAATTTATATTATAGATTTGGGCAATATAAATATTTTTTAGTTGGAAAGATATTGAGAAAAAAAAGTTAATTCTGAAAACATCATTGTCTTATTCTGCTTGACTTGAGTCTAACTGCAAATTATTTACTTATTATTGCATGCGTCTGTTTCAAATATTACTGCAATATATACATATTTATATCAGTGTGTATAGGTATCACTAATAGATAATTATTTAATGTATTAATATGGGCTAATTACCAGTTAAACATTTTTCATTGTTTTCTTTACAGATTGCATTGGCTATTTTATGTTCCCTGTCTTCAATTTGGTCATTAGTTAAAGCTTGGTCTAATACTAAGAGATCTGGCCAAAGAGCAATAGATTTGGTTGCCGTTTTACACTTGTGTATTATTGCTTGTGGGCACTTAGCAAATGTTTTCTTTTTTATCAGTGCTTGTGCTGCAATTCATAGCTTTGTTTACTACAAGTGGCAAATTGTACCTCATGTAATGCTTCCATCTGCCAGGCTCACATATCTTGTGAGAACTTACATTATTGTTTCATTTCCACTGAAAGTAAGTGATGAAGTTATCATATTTTTTAAATACCCATAAAATATTTTTATGTTAAGAGGTAATACAATCTGCCACCTTCTGGGGCAATGAGTATTGCAGCTAGAAGAAATCATTCATCCTATATGTACATTGTAAATAATAAATTAAAAAAAAAAAATTTAAATGCGAAAAAATTGAATAATTAATGAAGACTAAACAAAGAAGAAATATATGTATATAACTAAAACAAAATAAATAACATAAATAAAGAAAATAATTACAAATAACTTAAATAAAGAAAATAATTACAAATAAAATAAATAACATATATAAAGGAAATAATAACAACTATAAAATATTAGAATTTAAATCCTTTACATCTATTTGTGTATTTAAATAAATGTTAAAAGTGTATAATTGACTCTCATTGAAGCTTGATCCACAGTTAATCAAATAGAACAAGTAATTTTTCTGACATAGCCAGAATCCATGGAACCTTGAGATTAGTTGCTCATTGTCCTACTGAACTACCTCTCTCCCTAATAATGTATAATAATGTATATATATAAATAAAGTAAACCAAAAATCACGTTAAAAAATAGTTTTGCTCTTTTATCCTTCAGTTGGTCATGAAGTTCGTCCAAAATTTATATTTAGCTGTCCTTCATCAATGTCATTAAGATGATATGGTTAAACTTTTGGAATGTACAAAATTAAAGGTACATTAGAAAAATAAATTTTGAAATATCAACATTTAAGCTCTGTCATACTATTTCAATCAGAATGAAACCTACATGATATTAAATCCTGTTCAATTTTTCACCGATATAGTGAGTTTAATCAAAATCATCAAAGCCGTTTTTGATAAAATCGCAAATAGGTGCAAAACGCATGGTATAAAGTAGATGTGGGCATAATCGAATGACGATTATCGGAACATTCGATTATTTTAATCATATGAATGAGGGATTATAAGGAGGTCGGATAATCGAACAACCTTATGCCCACCCCTAGTATAAAGTGGCTATTCTCGTTAGCTGATTTTTATGAAAAAGTTGCTGTAACATCTTGGACGTATATTCGTCTTAAATATAAAATTTCAGTTTCATAAAACTTTTAGTTTTCATGCTGGACTTAGCAAACACACACAGACTTTTTTTGCGGGACTTGGTCATTTGGACCCAGGGGACCCTAAAACGTGTATAATATCACAATAGTTCCTATTCATCCTTTTTGTTCAGTCCGCTGGCGTCCCACAAGGCAGTATCCTCGGACTCATTCTCTTCACAGTTTTTACAGCTGACATCCCAACCAATCCTAACACTTTCCTTTCTACGTATGCTGATGACATTTGTGTGTTATCAGTCAATGACGATCTTACTATTGCCTCTCAAACCTTACAATCCCACATCAGAGACCTTCAGGTATGGTGTCAGAATTGGAGAATTAAAATAAATTCAGAAAAATCCCACAAAATAACCTTTACCCTCCGTCATAAACCAATGACCTCCTGTCCTACAGTATCCTTTAATAATATCCCACTTGTCCTGGTGGAACAGATCCGTTATCTAGGTCTCCTTCTTGACAAAGGTCTCACATGGAATCCGCACACTAGACTGAAACGACAAGAAACTGCTTGCCGCTTTCGATTACTTCAACACTTACTTGATAAACGCTCTAAACTTCCACTTTACTACAAAAGACTCCTTTACTTGACTATCATTAGGCCTATATGGACTTATGGAGTTGAGCTTTGGGGGTCTACTAAACCCTCAAATTCTTCCCGGATCCAATCCTTACAATCCAAAATCCTTCGTAAAATTCTCAATGCTCCTTACTTTGTCACAAATAAACTCATCCTTAAAGACCCTAAATATTCCATTTGTTGCTGATTTAGCCCGAATCAGATATCACTCCTTCAATAACAAACTCCTCTCCCACTCTAACCCATTAGTCTCAATCCTTGCTTCCTTTTCCATTCCTGACAATCCTCCGAGGCGTCTGAAAAGAAGATGGCCTCGAGACTTTCTAGTTTAGAAAAGTTACAGGAGTGCTGCCCTTGGGTAGTTCTTCTTCAAGTCTGTTTCATGCCATTTATCTTTTATCATATTTACTTGTTGTATTATGAAGTACAATTGTAAATTTCAATAAACGATGTTGAAAAAAAAAAAAAAAATACAATACAGAATCGTAATGAGAAGGATTTGATTTATCTCTACCGAGCAATAGTATTGGTAAACTGCAGTGTTATCCTTGAAATGTTGAAATTACTGGAAGTTAGGCCAAATACATCTACAGTATTTTGTTTGTCATCAACTTTAGTGTGCTATGAAAATATTTGATATCTTATTTTATGTTAAAAAAAAAAATTAAATTCTGCATGTCTTTTATCTAATTATAAGAAACTAAAGTTTCTAACCTTATTTATTGGATTTTTGTTTGTAGGTTGTGGAAATCCTTTCCATGATATGGTATCACATAAATATTGATATTTTCCTGATTGACTGGGAACAACCACGCATCCAAAAACAACAATTTTTTTCAGTTAGTGCATGGCGAACTTATTTTGTTTCTAATAAATGGAATGAAATACAGTCTGAAAGGAGGACTAACATAGTCTTACAGTTGGGTTTTACTATCTTGTTTCTGAAGGTATCTATTAATGAGTGCTATTGAATTTTCTTTGATGCATATTAGGAAACTGATTTTGTATTCTTATGAAGGTAGGGAATATCTTTTAAAAAGCATGGACATCCATGTGTAGGACATGTCCCCATTAAAACCATCTTGCTACACCTACTTTCCACCTTTCATAGGGCGGCTGATATGAATTACTTTATAAAGAAGGAGGGGCTACATATCATAATTTCAAGCTACTTCCAAGAAACCCTGAAAAGCCCAAACTTGGTGCTAGAAGGATTCAATAGCCAGTCCTCTTAAGGCTCGTAACTTCCTCACTGTTTGAGGTATCAAACAGCATTTTTTATGTTTCCCATATAATAATTCAACCTCTAAAGTGATTGGAAAAGGTTTGTGATGATGTGGACCTTAGCAGATTACATTGGACACTTATTTGAGATCTGTTGGCACTATGCAAATAATAGTATCTGGTAGTAATAGGTACTAGTCTGTTATATGGGCCACATCGAAATAGCTCCTAAAAAAAATTGATGTTATGATCAATTGACCTTCTATATGTCAATATCTACTTGGCAGTACCCTTGACTGCATATTCTTATGATAATATTGCAAAATTTTGGTTCAAGGTGATGCCTTCCCATTGTTAAAAAGAATATTACTTGGTTAAAGCTAAGAAAAGTTAAAGTAACTGTACATGTTTAAGGTTGCAACTAACAATGGTATGAAAAGCATAAAATCATTTTGCCAAATATCTATGTTAAGTGAAAAATATTTCTTCATTTACAACTATAATAATTTTTTGATTAAGATAGTAGATAACATATTTGTGTTATTTAAAACCTTCTTATGTTTCCTTTTGAAAAGTGTACAAAATCAGTCCTATCTATAAATAAAATAAATGTCTTTGGCTTATGATGCCCTAATACATGAACTCTACTTTCTTAGACCATTTTCTTCTTGTTCATCTCGGTCTAATACATGAAACGTTATCAGAAATTAAAATTACTGGATCTAAGATATGTAATGAAAAAAGTATTGTTTAATTCATATGAATAATCCTTTGTATTAACATGTTTTTGTGGAGCATCCTCTATTGTATTATTTTAACATTGCTTTATTTATACTTGTTTCACCTTTACTGACCTTTCGGGATACTCTTCTATTTTTATGGCGATTTATCTATTTTAATTTTAGCTCATCTTATAAATGATGAGACAGTGGCAGAAATAATAGCTCTAATCACCTGGAATCAAAGAATATTTAATGTAACTGATGAAATAATTGTAATTATAGATCATGAGACATAAGGAGTTTGGGAAAATAGATAAGTTAAAATTGAAATTAATAAATCATCTTGAAAGTAAAGAGCAATGTTGGTAAAGATGTAACAGCAGGTATAAATTAGCAATATTAAAAAAAAAAATGATGGAAAAGTGTGTTCGAAAACAATAAAGTTTTTGTATGCAGTTGCTTGATTTGCCCTGTGTTCATGAGTGCCATACAATTTGATCCTTTCTTTCCATTTTTTCTATATAATTATAGAATTCCTGTTAATTTCTTCTTCTATATTCACCATTTTCCTTTACTGGGCCTAAAACCTTTCTTAAAATCCTTCTTTCTCTGACTTATTTATTTATTTATATACAAATGACCCTCTGATAACAAATCCTATCTGGTCAGTGAACAATTTAAAAGAGATGTATGTACAAGTACAGAGATATTGAAAGCATTGATTTAAAATTAAAGTTTACAATTTGTATATTTTTTAAAGAACAGTTCTGTCTTTTTTATATTCACTTTTTCCAAGTTGTTTAAAAATTCAGCATCTTCCTCTGGTGTAAAGTCGCGTTCTCTCTTGTATTTTTTGCACCTGAAAACTAAGTGTCGCGGGTCTTCTGGTTTTCCACAGACTTCACATTTTCCATCTTTTTTATTTTCATAAGAGCAAGATGCTTGTTAGTGCACCCGTGGTTAGTCCTCAGTCTTACGATTTGTACTATACTCGTTCTTGTAAGTTGCTGATGCCAAGCAAACCATGGAACAGTAGGTTGTACCTTATAGAAGTCTCTTCCTTTTGATTGTGACTCCCAGTCATACCTATCTTGCCATTTTCTTATTTTGTCTTCCCCTAAGTGTCTTAGGAGATCCATCATGGGTACCTTGGCTTTCTCTTTCAATGGTTGTGTTGTCCCAGCAGCTCTGTCAGCAGTCTCATTTCCAGATAATCCTACGTGACTTGGAATCTATTGAATTTTGTAGTGGTTGTTGTCGGAGATTATAGAGTTGATTATTTCAAATATTAAATTTTAAGTAATTTTTCTGCTATTGATTGTTTTTAGTAGCTTGCAAGAGGAGGCAGAGTCTGTCAGTATAACTACGCTAATACTTAAATATGTATTACGACAATAATCTATGGCTTTCGAAATTGCAAGGAGTTCAGCACTGAAAATATTAAATTTATTTGGTATGGAAAATGAAATTGTATGTTCTTTACCTGGATCCACTATGGCTAACGCTGTTTGATTGCAGGTTTTTGAGGCATCAGTATATATCTTCACGTAGTCAGAATAATGGTTATCTATCATACTGAGAGCTAATTGTTTCAATATATTAGGATCGTAAGACGATTTACAACCTTGATTCGTAGTTAGCTTGCAATCGCTTTCAAATTGTAGCATTCTGCATGGTAAAGGTTTATTGAGGTCCAGAGAACCTTTTCGAGAATATAATGCTTGTAGCATAGGCTGCATTTCAGATATTAACTGATTTATAACTGGAGGATAAATGTTTTTTGCTACTGATGCATTACTTAGGGGATGTTGATTATCAGAAATGCTCTTTAAAATATATTTCTTCGTAAGCCACGTTCTTCTCAAGGTTAATGGCATCTCTCCAGCTTCAGCTAACAGAGCATTCGTTGGTGTGGTTTTGAAAGCCCCCAAGCATATTCTGATTGCGAAATTTTGGACAGTATTTAAGCTGTTAATCATAGGCGATTTTGTTTCATTATAGATCACACAGCAGTAATCCAAGACAGGTCGTATGATAGATTTATATAAAAATATCATATTTAAGGGATGAGAGCCCCAATGAACCCCGGCCAAAATTTGAAATATATTAACGTTTTTATATGCTTGGTTTTTAATGTTGGTCAAATGAGATTTGAAATCCATTTTCCTGTCTAATGTAACACCCAGGAATTTTACTTCTTCTTGAACAATAAGTTGGTGACTACTTATTGTGACATTATAGTCAGTTTTTTGGAATTTTCTTTTTCTTATGAAAGGGATCAATTTGCTTTTGCTAGAATTAAATTGGAATCCAATTCATTGAATCTCTGCATAAGTGATTCCAATGCATCACTTATGATTTTTTCCCCCCCTCTGATGATTTGACAACAGTATAAACCAGGAAGTCATCAGCAAATCGGATCATTTTGCAATACGATGGTGGATTTTTAATTATATGCTCTGTGTTGAAAAGAATGGGACTAAGGACATCTCCCTGTGGCAGACCATTATAGGAATCGAATTTGACCGGACCTTTTTGAGTAAGGATCAAATACTTATGGGCAGATAAGTAGTTTGCTATCCAATTGGGTATGAGATGCGAGGTTCCTATTTCTTTCAGTTTTTTTATGAGGATTTGATTCTTGACATTGTCGTAAGCTCTTTCCAGGTCGACAGTTACAGCTAATAAAATTTTTTTCTGTTGGAAAGTTTTATATATGTCGTTTGTTAGATACCAGATTGCATCAGTGGTAGATTTATTTTTGCGAAAACCAAAACACTGGGGACTCAGTATTTCTTTCTGTTCTAAGAACCACCCCAATTTGTGTTTAATTAATATATTAAAAAGTTTGGCCAGACAAGGAATTAGGGCTATTGGTCTATATGAAGATATGGTCATTAAGCCTTTCCTGGTTTTGGGATTGGAACAATCTGAGTGGTTCTATTAGGATTTGTCTCATATATTTTTTGAACTATTACTACATACGGTCCCTTGAAGTAATGTAAATATTTAACATTATTGAATTGAGGTGAAAATTTTCTGTTTTTATCTTTATTATCGATAGGAAGTGGTGGGTTTTCACTCCCATCACTATCGACCCTCATAGTGGGGCCTAAAATATGACAGAATAAGTGATAAAAATACGAATCACCTCGTATTACAAATCAAAATAAAAATTTTAATAAATTACATACGAGAAATTCAGGTAGTAAGCACGATAAATATTAAGTAAAATGCTTATCTGAATGTGTAGGTTAACTTAATCCTATGGAGCTCTTCACTCTTCGGAGTCACAACAACAACTGTTCTTTCTCTTATTCCCAGATTCTTATTTTTCGCTAGGCATTCTGTCGCATACAATGCTCCTGGTTGAATGACGGTTTTATACTGCCTCAGCTTGGCATTCCAAGATATTGATTTCTTGTTATTATAGACGCCCTTGGTCAGCTGGTATGCAGTTTCCATTTTTCTAATACCCGATGTGAAGGTTTCCTTCTCTGAGATGCTCGGTCCTATCCATTCGTCCAGGTACCTGAACTTCTTGGACCGCTTAATTTTTTCTAATTCCACAACCAGTTCTTTGGGTACTGGCTTGATCTTGGTGATGAACTCTGTCTTATCAAAATATATTCTTAGCGTATGCAGTTGATTGATTTACTCTGTGACTTTCTCGAGGGAATCAGAAAATATCGCCAATCATCTATTGCCAGGCCAGGCTGTCTATTGTCAGCTTTATTTTTTTGTACCCCAATCTAACCCCATTTTTGACTCCTATGTTGTCCATTGCCTTGCACCACTCACAGATGACTTTCTCCAGTACTTAGTTAAAAAGTAGGGGTGAGAGCCCACCTCCTGCCTCACACCAGTCCTTATCTAGAAGGTGTCTGAAATTTCCCCTCTATTCTTGACTTTAGTGCTCGTATTGCTCAGGGTCTGCTGAATGATTAATCTTGTTTTGTTGTCTAGGTCCAGTTCTTTCAAGATCTGAATTAAAGTGGAGCAATCAATGGAATCCTATGCCTTCCTGAAATTGACAAAATTCATCATGAACTGCTTATTTCTAAGCCTGAGATATGATATGACCGATTTTAAATTCATAATTTGTTCAGCACACGAGCGCCCTTTCTGAATCCTCCCTAGTTTTCTCCCGACAGAAGATGAAGTTGCTTTTCTATCTAACTTTGAAGTGCCTTAGAGAGAATTTTGTACATTACTGGAAGGAGAGTGATCCCAGGGTAATTGTTCATGTCCGTTCTTTCACCTTTCTTATGAAGAGGGTGAATAAAAGCTGAGATCCAGTCTCTTGGTAGTTTCTCACTTTTCCAAATCTCGCAGATTATCTCAGTTAACTTTTCGATTGCCTCTTCCCCAGCCTTTTTCCATATTTCAGCAATGATTAAATCTTCGCTTGGTGCCTTGCTGTTTTTAAGTTCCTGGATGATCAAGTCAATTTATTCCTTAGTGGATGGGGATGAATCTTTATTGTTGGAAGCAATGTCTTCATACGTGAACCTAGATTCTGGAGGATCACAGTTGATGAGTGAGTCAAAGTAGATTGCCAAAATCTGACAATTGTCTTTATCATTGAAAGCAATTTGGAAATGATTCTTGAATTGTAGACTCGATGGAGAGTATTTACTCAAATGCTGTTTAACTGTTTTGAATATATACTCGTTTGAATGTTGTTTTTTTTTGCTCTGAACCCATTACTGTGGGTCATACTGTAAACTGATATCACTTTAAAAAATATTAAAATGTGTTTTTGAAATTAAAAGAAAAAACTAAGATTTTTATTTTTGAAAAATGAAATAATATAAATGAATAATATTAAAACTTAGTTTTTTACTGTGGACATTGCTTGCTTATTTATTTTTAACTGTTATTTAAAGGTGTGGGGAGTAGAACACTGGGCATTATCCGTTCCTGAGCTGCATAGAACCATAAGTCCTCCATTAGAAGGCTACATCAAATTTAACAAAATACACAGATTAGCTATTGGTGTCATAGTGTTTTGTATTATATATATAATTCAGGTATTATATATATTGGTACTATTATTTACTAATTATGTCTACTTTAAGTAATAATTAAATTATAAATTTAATATTGACCTTGAATTATGTGGAGAGTCGTCTTGTTTTATTAATTGGTTGTGATGAAATAAAATTTTCTTAAATTCATTTTTGTTTATTTATATAATAATTTCCAAGTCAATTGTAACCTTTTCTAAATGAATCGTAACTTTTTCTATTTCAATTGGAATCTTTTGCTCTATTAATGGAACCATTTTGAATTCAATTTTCACCCTTTTCCATTCAAAATTTAACTCTCCCTGAATTAAATTATTACATGAATATTAAAGTTTACCTTTTTTAAAAATTATCAGCAATTTGAAGACCTTTTTCTTGGACAAATTCCAGGAAAGCAAATATTAAATACTAGTTAGGAAATTTAAATTTAAAAAATAGGCACTACATCTATATATAACATAATATAATTAAGCATTAAAGTTCGATAATTATCAGGCCGATTTTCAAAAGAAATTCTTGGATATTTTTTTAAAACAATTTATTTAATCAAGTCATCGCGACGTTTCAGCCTCTAGGGCCATTTTCAAGCTTCATGCATATCCATCCTAATTATCTTTTCATTTTTCCGCTTTTCAGCAGCGTCGTCATAATTTTTTTTAAATGTCATTTTTCAAAAAAAACTTAACAGTTTTCGGCCGCCTTTTAGGTGTTCTCGTGCGCGACGACGACGACGACAGTCGCGCAAGAGAACACCTAAAAGGCGGCCGAAAACTGTTAAGTTTTTTTTGAAAAATGACATTTTAAAAAAATTATGACGACGCTGCTGAAAAGCGGAAAAATGAAAAGATAATTAGGATGGATATGCATGAAGCTTGAAAATGGCCCTAGAGGCTGAAACGTCGCGATGACTTGATTAAATAAATTTGTTTTAAAAAAATATCCAAGAATTTCTTTTGAAAATCGGCCTGATAATTATCGAACAAATATTCAAACAAAAGAAAAATAACGACAATGATGAGAAAAAAAAGTTTAGCATTAAAATTAGGACATTGTAACCTAAATTGAAGAGTTAAAATAGTTGTCACTTTAAAAAAAAAAAAAAAATGATTATTAGTTGGCTGAAGAAATGTAATTATGTACTTTGCCAATTGCTGTGATATGATTTTTTAAAAAGAATTCTACAAATATTTTAAATCAAAGGAGTTTAATATGATCCTAAAATGAAAATAAATATGTTAACTTTGGTGTCTAAGCTTCATTTAATTTGGATAAGACATTTCCTATTGGCAATTTCATGTTTGTATTTGATGATATATTTTCTACTTTTATTTTATTTTTCTTAAACTTACCTAATGAACCTAATTAGTTTAGTATTCTAAGGTCTAGTTTTAAGTATCTTATACAGCTGTTATTCTAAAGTTTTGGTTGTATTTAACCTTTTTTTTCTTTTTCAGCTCTCAATTAATAGAAGCATTTACCTTGAAACTATATATTATTTTGTATTAACATTTTTATTTAATTTTCTCTCCCCAAATCATAAAATGATGATGGAATGAGTCATAACTTTTTATTATTATAAAATATAAAATTACATCAAATCTTGAGTTCAGTAAAATCTAGGCTCTCAGACTCTATAAGGAACATTTTTTTTATCAAAATATACCTATCAGGAGAAGTAATCAGAAAATATATCATTTATCCAGAAAGAATTATATTAAATTTTGCTGGAGTGTTCCATATATTTCTCTCTCCTTAAACAAAATCAAATTCCTTTGGATGAGAAACGGAAGTTAGGCCTTTATTTATATTTGATTTAAGAGAGTTATTTTATTTTTGTTCAACAAACTATTGTTCTTCTTTAAATGACGATAAATTCTGATACTATAGATATACCGACTGTTCAGTATATGTGATTGTGTGTATTATTACATGTGTATATGTGATAGGTGTACTGTACTCAAGAGCCCAGGAAGTGCAGAACCCTGACAACTGCAACCATCAGCTGCACTTTGCATCTTAATGCTTGATAATAAATAATTCAGTTTATATTAAATTGTAATAGATAATTAACTGCTATACTTTGAATGTCCTATTAAATTTAAAATAAATGAAACTTGAAATAAACATTGAGTTTTTAACAACTATTTTCTTGTAATCAATCCACTCCTGGTGTTTGGCCATTTCTCCTGATTCTCTATATAAACTGTTTTATAAATAATGTTATTCAGTGTATAATGCATTAAATTTTTTTAATTAGTCTTATTTTTTCTTTATAGTCATTAATATATATAATGTCTTAATTCTGCTATGTATACTAATTGCTTTTTCTTTTCTTTTTTTTAGTGTCTTTTTATTTTTGGATTATATGAGCGCTACATTAAAAATCCTATTCAAGAATTTGTTGACATTTGTTCGCTAGCAAATATCAGTGTTTTTATTTTATCTCTAGAAAATTTTGGGTTTTACATCCATGGAAGGTTAGTTAGATTCAGTTTTGTTTACTATTTATGATTTTAATTTAATTTTCTCTCCTTTATTTTGTTGAAACAAACAATGATAATAATAGTACAGGAAATGAAGCTCAAAAAATGACAAAATTTTTTCATCAAGTATCAATTTGGAACATCCCTTCACCCTCTAATTCATTTTCTACATTGTGCCGTTGTACGATTTTTTTTTTAGGGTGAAAACTACCTCTCATTGTAAAAAATTATAAAATAACATTTTAAACTTTTATGGGTAAAATTCGGTTTAGATTAGCTAAATATGGATCATTTTATGCTTTAGAATACAATTTCATAATGTTTGAACCCTTAAAAATCAACCCTTGTAGGAGTTTAGTTTTAATAAAAGTATTTATCTTAAAAAAATGATTTCATCTTGCATCAATTTGCACCAAACTTTGAAATTAGGCTTATCTTAATCTCTACTTGAAATTTTACATGCTGATGGGGGTTGATTATTTTTAGAAGTGAAAACTACCCCTTATTGTCAAAAATTATAAAATAATATTGCAAAACCTTAATATGGGTAAAATTTTGTTTGAATTGGTAAAGTAATGATTGCTTTATGCTTCAGGATATGATATCATAATATTTAAACCCTTAATAACATTGTAATTTTATAAAGTATTTCAATAGATCTATATAATAAAAAAATAGAGTTAAATAAGAAAAAAATATTAACATAAAATCACACTGCATATTCACGCACATTTACATACATAGACAACTGAATTTGCATGACTAAGTTATGAGCACATAACTGAAACTCACCGATATAACATTGAATAGTATTGGTTTTAATGAAATAAGTGCGGCATTGATATGGTAGAAACTCCAAAATAATATGTACAAATAAATCCTTTAATTATAAAATTATGTACCTAAAAATTAAAAAACTGGCATTTGAAATAGAAAATATAGAAATGGATTTATTTATGGATGCAAAAACCAATTTATTTTCACGACTATAACTCACACAATTGAAAAATTCTAAAAAAATTGTTGGAGCACGTGCTATTTTTTTCGAACTTTAGAATAAACTGGTGAGGATTCAACAAAATATACATTCACATACACAAACACAAGTGCAGATGTTTCTTCTTCTCTGTGTTTCAGTTTGAATGGAAAAATTGGAACATGTAATGTATTGCTGCCGAAAACACTGGTTATGTAGATTATTACACTCCGAACCGTGCTTTTTTGTAATGTTTCCAAAAAATTTTTATTGGTTTTTAAACATAGCTCCTTCATTTTTTGTGATAGAAAGTTTTTTCAAAAATGATTTTGTAGGGATTTTCAAAAGCTATAAGACTATGTAAATTAAATTCTTTAAGATCCCTTAGTTTATTAATGGGATGAATTTAAAGGGCTCGAATAAGGTTGTGTTCGCTTGTAAATTGAGGTTTTTATCTCGCTATATATCGCCAAATATTCACTCTACTAGAAATCTATGCACAGGGAAATTTAAGTGATTAAAAAATCTACAATTTAGTGCTCTATCAATTTTTTTCATATCTCCAGTAATTGCAAAAATTTGTTTTCTCTTTAAAATTCAATTTTTCTAAAATTAGGCATTTTAAATTGGTCAAACTTCTTGGGTGTTTTGAAAATACATATATGAAGAGAACCACAGAAGGATGAGGATCAATTTTAATTCGGGGGTTGTTTTCACTGATTTTTTTTGGAGAAAAAATTAGGTACTGACCTTATTTTGATCATTAGTCACTTAATTTTTATGCTAGAGACTTTTTTTTTTTGTTTGAAAGGTATAATTATATACTTTAAAATCTTTAATGAGTTTTCTTGAAAAATGCAAATTTTTCCTTTTATTTGACATTGAATCTTTCAAATTATGCATTTGGCGAAAAAAAGTTAACCATTAACATGCCGTATTTCGATTAGTATTGGTTGTAGAGAAAAAATAAAAAAAGGATTTTGTTTCTTTTTTAAAAGGTACAATTGATTTCTACAGTTTTTGATAATATGCATATTTTTTGAGTTATATGCAAAAAAACTTTTAAAAACAACGACTTTTTCATTGAGAAACTGTTACTTTCAATAGCGAATATGTCAAAAAATATTAGTTTTATGAAGAAAACGTAAAGAGGATTTTTCTTAAACTTACTTTTCCCATCGATTCCTACAGTTCAAAATGTAGTAAAAAATTTCCACCCCTGAGATGAAGTGACAACCACCCCCATGGTTTCAGCTTACACCTGCATGATGTAAAAAATGATCCTTGGGCTATTCCCTACCTCCTGTGAAAATTTTACGTAATTCCATGATTGACAAAAAAATTGAGAGCCAAAATGCTTCATTTCCTGTACTATAATATGAGAATATCTGATCAGATGAAATGTGTTAATAGTCTGGATATTTTATGGAGTACAACACAGTAATTAATATATATATATATATATATATATATATATATATATATATATATATATATATATATAATAGAATAGAAAAATGAACTTTATTCTGGGACATAGTCCCTTAAGAATAACATTGATGTTACAAATAAATATCTCTTCTAGCCAGAATACATAAAATAGATTGAATTATTTACATACATAAAGTAGATTAAAAAAAAAAAAAAAAAAAAAATATATATATATACATATACATATATACACATACATACATACATACATACATACAAAAATCACAAAGTAGTAATAATAATAATGATAATAAGTAAAATATAATGAGAAAATAAAAACAACTAATTTTGTAAAAACAAAAACAAAAGCAAAGTAAAATAAGCATTTAGTCATTATAATTATTGAATTATATCATCAATTATCAGATTTAAGATCAACAAGCATCTGTGAGGGATAATAGATGCTGGAAAAGGAGATATTTAAATGCAGATAAGGAGGAAGCGCAATGTATAATGGAAGGAATGGAATTCCAAAATGCTGTGGAATGGGCAAGAAAGGATCGATCAAAGGCTTTAGTTCTGTAGGATGGGAAATAAAGGTCAGAGTTGTGCGATCCTGTTCCAAGCAAGTGGACTGAGGATTTAAATTGAAGGAGACTGTGGATATAGGAAGGATGCTGGGATTTTATTGTTTGGTAGAAAAATGACCCAAGGAAGTACTGTCTGCGTATGGAGGGGAGGAGCCACTTCAACTCAGCTTAGAGGTGAGTCATGTGAGACCGTCTCGAGGTACCAAAAACAAATCTTAAACAACAATTCATGATACGCTTCACTCTGTTCTCAAGTACCATACAGAGGCCACTGTACACCGCACAGCCGTTGTGGAAGTGGGGGAAGATGAGTGAGGAGACAAGAATTTTACGCGTAGATTTGGGAAGAAGGTGACGGGAGCGATGGAAAAAGTTTAGGGTGCTTATGGCTTTTAGAGAAATTTGGGCAATATGGGGTTTCCAGGATAGGGATTGGTCAATAATAATTCCTAGGTTTTTGACAGAGGGACTGAAAGCAATGGGATGATCATTTAGGAATAAGGTTAAAAAGGTGTAGTTAGATCTCAGGAGGGGATTGGAACCAATCATAATAGCCTGAGTTTTCAGAGCGTTTAAGCTTAGCTTATTCAGGTTTGCCCAGACACAGATTCTATCCAGGTCTGCCTGAATAGCGGCAAACGCAGATGATAATTTGGAAGGAGGGATGGAGAAATAAATTTGGAAATCATCAGCATAGAGGTGGTGGGAGCAATGGACTATTGAATTAGGGAGATCATTGATGTAGCAATTGAATAGGAGAGGGGAGATGCTGGAGCCCTGGGCCACACTTGCCAAAAGGGCGAGGAAGGATGATTAGGAATGTAAACTGCTTGGGTTGGACCGGAAAGGAATGATTCGAACCAGCGAATAGCGCTGTTGGAAAAGGATAGTGCATTTAGTTTGGTAAAAAGAATAGAGTGGTTTAAGAAGTCAAAAGCTTTCGAGAAGTCAAGAAGTATTAAAACAGTTAGTTTCTTTTCGTCCATGGCAGTATGTATGTCATTAGTGATTTTGGCGAGGATGGATTGTGTGGAAAAGCCTGAACAGAAACCAGAATGGTGGGATCAAGTAGCTTGGACTTTTCAAGGAATTCGGATATCTGAATATGGATTATTCTTTCAAGAGGTTTCGAAAGGTTTGAGAGAATGGAAATAGGTCAATTATCTTTAGGAAGGATGTGGTTTGCGGTTTTTGTTAATAGGATGGACTAAAGCTTTTTTCCAAGAGCTAGGGAATACTGAATTTTGAAGGGAGAAATTATATATAAAAAGGAGAGTGGGGAGGATTTTAGGAAGGCATAATTTTAACAATTTAACAGAAATTCCATCAAAACCAAAGGAATTGGTGGTAGATTTCATAATGGAGGAAATAAGGTCACTTGGAGAAATGTCAGAGAAGTAGAAATTAACGGGGTTAAATAATGGAACTGAAAAAGATTCAGGAGGAGGAAGAGAAGAAAAATTGGAAGGCGGGATAAAAATGGGAATTTAATTCATAGGGAGATATCTGTGGTTCATGTGAAGAAGAGGATCTGCAGAGGGAGAGCTAACGGAGAATATGCCATTTTGTTTTTGAGTCAGGAGCTGAGGAGAGGGCTTCTTGGAAATAAATTGTCTGATAGTTGTCTGGTTTTGCTCGTCTGATAGTTGTCTCTGTCAAGTTACAGAGTGCCCTAAAAGCTTGATAGTCGTCAGTCAGTCTTGTACGTCTAAAGCGCCTATGAGCAATATAATATATATATAATATTAAAATATATAAAATTATTTATTGATATTTACAACTGTATTGTATAACACAACTAGTAAATAGGCTAACAGAAAACAGACATGAACAAGACGTGTAGAAGGTTCCGAGGCCATCTTCTTTTCAGATGCCTCAAAGGATGATCAGGCATTGTAGAGGAAGAAAGGATTGAAACTAATGGGTTAAAGTGGGAATAGAGTTTTTCATGGAAGGAGAGTATGAAAAGCTTTAGGTGGAAAAGACATTTAGAGGGGAATAGTCAGCTCTGCTTCAATACATTCAAGGTGATTGGGATTCAGGATATCAGGATGCGTAGTAAAAGTATTAAATAGGTGTTGACCGAAAAGCTGTGCTTTTTCCTCGTCTAATCTTGTCCAGCTTTGGGATTCGGTAAGCAGTTGATGATTATAGTTTTTGAATTTTAAGAGCTTTTTAGTGGTCTTCCATAATGATTTGTTGGTAGTTGTAGGATTTGCAGTAATATTGAGTAAATTTTGAATTTTTTCTATTTCTGATTTTAGTTTGTTAGTCAGTTTAGTAAAATAAGTTTTTTCTGGTGGGTATCTAGATCGATGCCACCTCATTCTTGCTCTAAGTTTTTCCCTTAGTAAGTGGGTGAATCAAATATAAACGAGACTTTTTGTCCTGGAAGCACAGTGGAGGTGCGGGAACGTTTTAACGTTTAGAGGTGTTGGGTAGGGATGCCAGGAGTGGGGGAAGCAGGCAGGCGCATGCCCTCGAATCACCAGTTACCGTCGTGACGATGTCTGAGCAGGATGTATCCCCCTCGATTCCGCAACGTATTATCATCAAATTTCTTGCTGCTGGAGGTGTAAAATCGGCTCCAGCATCACAGCAGACAACATCAGCCGTGTTCGACAGCTTATTGAAGGTGACATACGTCTAACCAGCAGTGCCATTGCAAGTGAGGTTGGGATAAGCTATGGAAGCACTTTTTCCATACACACAGAGGAGCTAGGGTTTCGTAAGGTGTGTGCCAGGTGGGTTCCTCGACTTCTCACAGCTGAGCAGACAGAAGCTTTACTGTTTGCAGGTCTGTGAAGGTCTTCTTGCAAGATTTCAGGCTGAGGGAGCCTCATTTCTCACTCACATTATCACCTGTGATGAAACTTGGGTGCAACATTACACCCCTGAATCAAAACAAGCGAGTATGGAGTGGAGACTGAAAGGGGAACCTGGACCAGTGAAAGCCAAGTTTCAGCTGTCACCTGGGAAGGTTTTGGCTTCCGTGTTTTTTGACCAGCGTGGCTTGCTGCATCTTGATTTTTTGCATGAACGCAGGACTATCAATGCCCCATACTACTGCGACATTTTGAATGAAGTCAGACTTGCATATCGCCGCAAAAGAAGAGATCTACTGATGAGAAAAGTGATTTTTCTTCAGGGCAATGCTCGCCCCCATACTGCAGCCATGATGAGAGAAAAATTGGGCTGGGAGACGCTGGAACACCCTTCCTACAGTCCAGACTTATCACCATGTGACTTTCACCTGTTTGGCCCACTCAAGGAAGCTTTGGGAGGTCAGAGATTCGTCAGTGACGATGAGGTTGAAGCCTACGTGCTAAATTGGCTGAAGACACAACCTACTTCATTCTATGAGCACGGGATTGGAAAATTACCTATGTGCTGGGAAAAATGTATTTCCAAATCAGGAGACTATGTAGAAAAGTGAGATGTACTTTTCTTTGTGTTCAAAGTAAAAATTAAAAAATAAGTCTCGTTTATATTTGATTCACCCACGTATGATGGTAATGTGAGGTGGCAAGTTGGTCTGTTGTGAAAGAATGGTTTGTCTGTGTTATCCTTTATACTCATCTGTATTGAAGCTGTAAGTTTTTCTATGGCTCTGTCTATGTCATTTTTGGTCTTAAGAGGAATTTTCAAGTCTAGTTTATTTTCCAAATCATATCAAAATCCATTCCAGTTTATCTGTCCTGTAATCAGTGAAAGAGGGAAGGGTTTAGGAACGATTTTTGAATGTAATAAAAGCAGAAATGGACTATGATCTGATGAAAGGTCATCCAAAGATTTAATAATTGCTTGGAAGGAGGGAATCTAAGAGTTGAAAAAGATATCCAGGATATCCAGACGCTTTTTGAGAGATGCTGGCCAATGGGTGGGATTCCTAGGTGAAGGAATAGAATTGGAGCTTGAGGCATGATAAAGGATATTGCCACAGGAATTGGATGTTCGGCAACCCCATTGTTGGTGTTTAGCTTAATCACCTCCAGCAATAAAGCACAGTCCGAAGGATTGAAACAATTATTCAAGAAGGTTGTATAAAATGGATTTACCAGGAGGGCAGCTATAGAATACAGCTAAGAATGTTAGATGATAAGGACGAGAAGTGATGCTTACTGAGGTGGATTGAATGGTGTCAGTTAAAGTTGAAGGGATGAGGAAGTGGAGTAAGGATTTATGAATTAGTATACACAAATCGGCATGGGAAGTGTTGTTTGGATGGTCTGATCTGTAAAGAATGTAGTCACGTATGTAAAAATGTGATCATTCAGTGAAATGAGATTAAGTCAGTAGTGCAATATCTATGTTATTTTCTTGTAGCAATATGTTAAGTTTGTCATGGTGGTTATGTAGGCCATTCGGATTCCATAAAATGATAGTTAAGGGCTTTAAAATCATCGTGGGATAGGAAAAAGAATTTCAGACAGGAGTCTGGTGAGGAGAGAAATCAGCAGTCGGATGGTTGCTTGTATTGTAGTATTTTATTGGAAGACAGTGCCCTGTAGTTGGCCTGATTGGTGTGCCGGTGTTCAATAAAGTTCTTTGTGTTGAAAATGATCCTCTGTTTATGATGGAGGATCGAAATGTCAAATAAAGAAAATTAAGAAGGAGTTAATAGTTAATAGAATAGTTAAGGACCTAAAACCCGAATAATTTCAAATAAAATTATAATATAAAAAGGTTGATGAATTAGATTCTTGTATGTGTATATATATATATATATTATATATTATATATATATATAAATTAATGCACACCACTTAAAGGAGTTCAATTTTATTTTTTGTTTATTATTCTGAATTTTTAAATCTTTTGGTGCCACTATTTAATAGATATTTTTACAAACATGTTTTAACATATTAATTTAAAGTATCTGATGAGCTAATCACAAAAATTAATAAATTAATAGAGGAACGAAAATTATTATTAAATTTTAAAAAACATGTTAAAAATTAAAGTGCTACTACTCTGGAGGAAGAAGTACTTAATTTAATAAATATATAGTTATAAATAGATCTAAAACAATATGATTGCCAAATTAGGCTCACCTACTAAGCATGATAGCTCTGTATTAATACAATTTTTGGCGTTAAGAAGAAAAAACAAGTCCTCTACTCAAGCTATAAAATTTTGGGTTGTCTGGAAAATGATGCAGGATTTTGAGTTTTCTTTAAAATACTCTTCTATATAACAATCTGTTTACATTTTTATAAATGTCAACTCCTATAAATCCTCTTCCAAATGATAATGTTTGTTTACCTCTGTAGCATTTTGCTGCTTAGAAATAACTCAGCCTTTATTCAGATATCAACACGTAATATTTATATAATTGTGTTAAATGAGTTTTGTTAGCAAATCAACTGTTGATGACCACATCAAGGTGATGGGATCGGTAAAAAGTAGCTTGAAAGTTTGGTTTAGACACATTTAAAAAATGCCAAAAACCACCGTCATGAAGTTTGTGCTCAACTTCTTTGCCTAAACAAATACTCCATTTTCTGTCTAGAATTGTTACTTGTTATAGAGGTGGATACTTTATGATAGCAGTAGACACTCTGGATAGCGGCTCAGCATAGCAGAAGGAGCACATTTTCTAAAGCCCCTAACTAATAAAAAAAAAAAAGGTAATTACTGTTTGGTGGGCTTCATTTAGGTTGGTACATGACAGAATCTTAAATCTCAGAGAAGCCATCAATGCCGAATCATATTGTATGCAAATTAATCATATTGTATGCAAAATGCAAATGAATCATATTGTATGCAAATTAAAATAAATAGAAATTAATTTAAAATTGTATGCAACACATCAGAAACTGGCATTAATGAAACCATCATTGGTCAATCAGAAGGAGCCCATTTTGTTACATTACAACACCTGGCCACGTGACTCTTGCATAACATCACTAAAACTGTTGGAGCTTACATATGAAACTCTGCCACATCCCCCTTACTCACCAGACCTCATGCCTACGGATTATCATTTTTTTAGACAACTCGACCACCAAAATTTATTTACCAGGATTGATGCAACTATATGTACTTTAAATTTAAATAAGCATACAGAAAAACAAAGCAAATAAAGAAATTTAGTCAAATATAAACATAAGACAGGATTAAAAAAAAAAATTTCTGCAGAGTTTCTTGCATTTTGCTACAAATCTTGTCTGTTTCACAGAATGTAGTAATGGATGGTGAAAAGTGGTAGTAAATGGACTATATTACAGTATTGGAAATATTTCTTTAAGAAAATTTGAAGTATCAAAAGGGATAATAACAGGAGCTGAACCCATTGTAAGCTGTCACAAATACAGTTAAGAGGAGCAAAATTATGCATGAGATATCCTGCTTTGAATATTAATAAATCCAACTCAACTAAAACCAGAATAATTTCTTCATCCTGAAATTTATAAGAATGACTGCTTTTCATTTTGCTCAACTTGGTATTAAATCAGTCAAACAGGTAACACCATGATTTATTTAGCCTAATATTAATAATGATATGAAGAAATGAACCTGTTCATTGTGAAAAAATTTTGTACCACCTGTCAAAGAAACACATTCAATAAACACATAGTCTTAAATCAGCAGGTATGCTCAGCTGGATGAGATATTAGGTATTTTGCATATATACCTATTGAACAATATTCTCACTGCATCAATATTATTGATTAATTGACCTTTTGAATGGAACCAATACCAACTTGCAATATAACTGCTGAGACAGGACAGGAGCCAATATATTGTTTGAAAACTGTGTCAAATGATTTGGTATTTCACCCCAAATTATTATGGGTTGAGGATGGCAATCTCAATCGGACTTATTCTGTGTTCTTGCTGCTATTTGGGGCATTAAAGTTCTACATACCACAGAATACTAGCCACAAGGAAATGACTGAGTTGAATGATTACATGGGACCCTAAATCGATAATCTGAGTTCATAAATCAATTAATTGAACTTCAATGCTGCCAGCATTACTCCTGGGACTCTATTCTGCAATTCTCAGAAATGCATACCACTCCATTGCTCTAACAGCTTATGGTAATTTCATTAGATTGCCTGGAGAATTTTTTAACACTAGTGGATACAAACTTGATTGTTGTGAACCTTATATCTAAAATGGACCCTCTTACTGACCATAAGTCATCATACAAAATTTATTTCCACAACAATCTTACAACATCATTCCATGATTTTGTTTGCGTGGATTGGACAAAGAAACCTCTTGAAGTGAAGATCTTTTGGAGTTAAACAGTATCACCCAAAATTGTTCACTCTGGATTAAATGCAAGGAAGTTGTCACATTGATCAACAAGTTGAAGCCCCCCTATTTGCTTTCAGACACATCCCTTACAAGTGACACTCCACTTTCATTAGGCACACCAGATCCCACAGATGCAGGAATCAGCAACTCAGAATCCTCTATGAGCTTACCGACACATTCTCGAAGAGTTCACCACATTTGACTGCTGTGTGGTTTGGAATGTAAATGTGGATGGATTTTCAATAATAGTGTCTGTTTAGTGTTCCTAAATAAATTAATGTTTTTTTCAGGTACCATTTTCTTTATTTTTATTGTAAACTTTTAACACAATATTTTTATTTTATTTCTATTTCTCCCTACTTGTTTAATTTGGTCATAACTAGATTTTGTTACTGAGAGGGGAGTTTGAATATTGGGGGCATGAAATATTAAATTTATAACTATTTTTATGAAAACCAACATGAGTACTATGAATGGATTCAACTTATTGATTCTCAAAAAACCAGTTGGTAAGAACTTTGAGAATGTTTTAGTTTGTTACTAATTATTCTGTTGTTAATAAAATAATACTACAAACTTAATATGACTAATTTATGTAATTATTTTTTAGATCTGTCCATGGCTTCTCAGACACAGACATGGCAACATTGAAGCACCAGTTGCACCGGGAAGAAGAGGATTTAGTTGGGCATAGAGGATTACTTCCTGCTTCTGACCATCAAACATTCAAGATGTTGATACCTCCTAAATTACGGTTAATTTACAGATCACTGTTATCACTCAATCCTAATGTTAGTATTTAAAAAGAAATTAAGGTTTTTTATATTGTTATATTAAATAATATTTCACCTTTTTCCTCTGCCAAGGATATCTTTTCTCCAAATTTTGTCCATTTTGAGGAGATGGTGATCAGACCCTACTTCATATCCCCTTTTAAGGATTATCTCATATAATCTGTATGAACTAGGAAATAGTCAATAATACTTCTCTGTCCTGCCTTGCTCTTCTCAATTATATTTATGAGGGACTCAATGAGGGAACACAGTACTACTAATAAAAGATTATTTACTATGCAAAAACTCAGAATTATTTATCTGTTATCGTTAAAGTAGAATTCTCCATACATGCCAAGAACTCGAGGCTGGCTTTCCTTATCCTTTTCCAAGAGTGTTCCATTTAAGTTTCCCGGGTTAACTGGCTAACTCAAAACATCGTCTTTTTAGATTGGTCAAAGAATGTTTTATTCTCAGAGACGGCTACAGGACCATTTGGGGCGTATGCATTCATATTTATCCATAGCTTTGTTCCTTTTTTATTGTCATTACTCCTAATGCCTATTTTTATAAGAGGCTGCTTTTTGGCTGTCAGGTCTTTGAACGAATCCCCTTTTGATTATATGCTTACAAAAGTCTGTGTGGGGCTGGAATTCAAACTCACAACCTCTGGCTTAGTAGCCAAGGGTGGTTGTCAAACAGCTACTGTCTCCCTCTAGCTTAATTATTACAAATTAATATTGTAAACTATCAAATGATTAATAAGTTAAATATTTAATCCTTCATATTTTTGTTGTCATTTTAAAATATTTGAAGTGACAATAGAATATTTCTAAATCACTTCTACATTATTAATTACATATATTTTATTTTAGGTTTCAAACTTTCATATCACTGGTTTCACAAAAGAGGGAAAGAGTCAATTACCCAACACAGACTATGGAATGCAATCTTATGTTACAATAAATCGGTTTTTAGCTGCTTTCATAGAGCACGTAAGTTTAGTATAATGGATTTACTACTTCTACTATTGATGTTATCATATGATTTTAGATCTCATGCTTATTCAACATTTATAAGTCTGTAATGAAATCTATTCTGAAATTATTTGTATTTAATATTTCAACCATGTATGGCTCAAGCAGCCGATCTGGAAATAGAGAAATTAAAAAAAAAAAAAATTCAATTTTTAAAAACATTATGTCGACTATTAAGTGTTTAGCCACTTATGATTTTTATTTTGTTCATTTATGTTATAATGTTATCGAACCAATACATTATTGGAGGTCCATGTCTTTGGGCATCTCCTGGCTTTCTAGACAGCAACTTCCTAGGGAGTGGACTACTCTCCATTCATTCCACATGTCTAAGTCAGGCTGGTATATTGCTCACACGTTGTTCTTTCTTATCCTCTTCTCTCCCCATGAGAGGTATGTATTTTTAAAAAAATATTTTTCTGTTCCATGTGAATAGGAACCTCTCCATTTGTTGTGTTAAAAACCATCCCTTACTATATAGGTGGGCTATACCTCTGTAATTATCAGGACATCAAAGAGCTATTGACCATTCAGGGGACATTCAATCACTCATCCAAATATTGAAGATTATTTTATAAAGCTCATTGAACACTGCATCTCCACCATATTTCAATAGTTCTGCTGATATACAGTCAATACAAGAAACCTTATAATTTTCAAGCCGAGGAGCTTCTTTGTTGTTTTCTAGAGAGTGATCCCAATCAAAATTCTGCCTTCGTTATCTTCCCATTTTGTTGCATGGCCAGTAGAATTAGAAATTAGTAAACGGGTTTTAGGAGTTTATTAATTCTAAAGATTGAAAATTCTATACTGAGGAATGGAAAATTTGCCAACATCTTGACAGAAATGTATTGATAGGTATTTTGATTAAATAGGGAGGTTTTAATCTTTCATTTTAAACCAGAATCCTGAATTTTCTGGGACATCCCAATAATAAGTTAGTTAGAAAGAATACATTTATCAGCTTGAAAATTATTTATAAGTAAATTAAAATTACTTAGCTGCTATTACTTGTTGTGTTTATGATAAAAATTATTTACACATTGTTAAAAAGGCATTGAAAGATTTGGACTATGAAGTGAGAGAAAAGTCATTCTTTGAAGCTCTTTTGGATATTGAACTATGTGATGTAAAGAATAATGGAACTCTATATAATGGTAAGTATAAAACTCACATTTGTGTCTTATAATTATCCTGCTGAACTAAGAATTTCCGATCTCTCAGTAACTTAATTTTACATTAAGTCAGTCACTGTCTGTCTAACTTGTTTTGTGAAATATTTTTATTAATGTGCTGTGATCGTTGTTATTTATTTATTCATTTTTCTTTACCTATCAAATTCTATTCTTATGTTTTACATATGTATTGGGTTGTAAAACAAGTTTTTAGTGTTTTTTATTGGTAATTTCAATAAAAACTTCAGATTCTTGTAAATATTTTTAATCAATTATATATGACCCATTTCGGTCTATTAAATGTTACCATCCCTCTGGTATTTTTTTTTTTAATTTGGTCATCAGAAAATGTATGTGTAAAATATTATCATTGAAAATTAAAAACAAATTTTTAGGGTTTTTTGTTTTTTTGATAATGTTGATTCTAACATCATATGAACACCACAATTTTAGTGAATTTTGTTATGTAAATAACTGCTGGGTGTTATGTTAATTAATGAATGAAATATTTCTATGTACTTATAAAAAATTGCATATTGCTTGTGTTTGGTCTAACCATCATTTTGAAGAACGATTAGGAATATACCAAGTGGCAGCTAGAACTAGTGGACTATATTGAATAAGTGAAAAAACTGATGGGATTAAATATTGGTGTATTTTAAACCAATGGGAAGGGTTATGGATTAAAATTTAGGTGGGCTACATAATTACTTCTTGGTACATTATTCCTCTCTTTCATACCAATAAATAGGGATTCACTCACAATCTCCCCCGGGTATGTGGGACCCGTCAGCTAATTGATAGCCACCCACAAAAATAGGCGTAGGGAATGATGACCCTACCCTATTTTTTTTTTTTTTTTTTGCTGGCTTGGGTTGCACCGCGACCAAACGGTCTATTTGCGCCATAGAATCACGCGATGTTAGTTTTAAAACACGAGTTTAGTAACAGAAGCAAACTTCAGAAGGCTGTTAGGATTAACAAGTTTGTTGTTAGTGGGGTTTTCTAGGCGGTCTTCACCAAATAAGGTGAACCTCAACATAGCTAGTTTGTCGCAGTGGCAGACTATGTGAAATGATGTTTCATCGTCCGTGCCGCATAGTCTGCATAGAGGGTTGTCGGAAATACCAAGTTTAAACATATGGTAGTTAAGTTTGCCGTGTCCTGTGTAGACAGCAGTCAATGTCCTCAGGCATGTCCTACTCATACCAAGAAGACACTTCCTTCTGCTGGTACAAGGACCATCTAGGAATTTGAGTGATTGTCTAGGTCCCTTATTTAGCCAAAGTTGTTTGTATTTATTTAAATAGGATTGATTGATGTACCTAAAGGCATAGCTTAGGCTAATTCCACTAAGGGGTTCTGGTGTGATGGGAATCGTTGCCGATCCCTTCCTAGCTAATTCATCAGCTTTTTCGTTCCCACTGAACCCAGAATGACCAGGTACCCATTCAATGCTAACGATGTTCTTCCTAGCAAGACAGTTTAGGGTCAGATTACATGCTTCAACGACTTTTGAGGTGGTTGTGTGATTGTTTAGGGCTCCTAGTGCTGCCTGACTGTCAGTGTAGATAAAAATATTTTTGCCATTAATGTTTTCAGTGCATAAGTCAGTAGCACAGTGGAGAATAGCAAGAAGTTCAGCCTGAAGAACTGCTGTGTGTTTGCCTAGTGGAATACTGGCCCTGGAGTGTGGTTTGTCTTTCCTCCAGACACCAGCACCTGAGCCGCTGTCCATTAGTGAGCCATCCGTGTAGCAGTTGATACCATGTTTGGGTCTATGCTTCCTTGATTCATCAATGTTAACATTGTAGTAAGCATTGATAAACTTCCGGATTTGTAAATCTGAAGGCATAGCTAGGATATTATTTTCATTGAGCCTGCTAAGTAAGTTGCAATGACCTTGGTGGGTGAACTTGTTGGAACACTTACCTACTTTGGTAAAGCGATAGATGGTTCTCAGCGCGTGCGCTTCCACCTCCAAATTTAGAGGCATGATATTCAACATTGTCTCCATCGCAGCTGTTGGAGTGGTCTTAATTGCCCCAGTTATCATGAGGCAAGCAAGCCTTTGCAGTTTACAAAGTGCCTTTTTATTGTTCCCTATGTGAGCTCTGTGCCACCATATTACGGAGGAGTAAGTGATCATTGGTCTAATGGCTGTGTTGTAGAGCCAATAGACGATTTGGGGTTTGAGTCCCCAAGCATTATTAATAGCGCCTTTACATGCCCAAAGGCATTTTAGAGCTTTTCCGGCAATGTAAGAGATATGAGCGTCCCACCGCAATTTGTGGTCAAGAATGACCCCTAAATGCTTAACTTCTTTGGAGTTGGTGAGCTGTGTACCGTTAATACTAGGTAGGTTCATGTTTACCTTTCTTTTGTGTGTAAAAGTGCAGACCTTAATCTTTTGTGGATTGATGTTAAGTCCAGAGGATCCATACCAATCACAAAGAATGTGTATTGCATGTTTTAGTATTATAAGCTAAGGTGTATAAGTACTATAAACTGTATAGTACTTATAGTGTATAATAAGTATTATAAACTGTTTTATGAGCACATTTTAAAGCAATATTTATTTTATCAATAATTTATACATTCTTTGACAAATAAATACTTAAGGTATTAGTTTCAGTTGAGATTAAAATGAATGAAAATAAAGGCTATTTTGATTAAATAAAACAGTTTTAAATCTTTATTTTTTTTTTTTAAACTGAAATCCTGAATAATTTTCTGGACAACATAATGTTTAAAAGCATCTGATGTTTTTATTGAAATCACAAGTGAAAAATGCTACAAATTTATTTTACCAACCAATATATAAGCTCTGGAGCTACTTTTTCTTTCTTTTAACAAAATTATTGCTTTAATGGTATTGATTGCAGATAATGGTCATTCATTCGACAATGTTCTCTACTATGGAAATGAATTTAGACTTTTTACATTCAATCTTGTTGTATTTTCTTTTGTGGAAATTCTTTCCCAAGATTTTCTTTTTGCTGCAGTAATTACAGTTTTGTTTGATGAGGTAAGTATATATCGTCAATTTCTTTTAATGTTTTTAGAGGTAAAATATGATTTTGATTAGTGAAATCATTTAATTTTTATGGCTTCAGTATGCAATAAATGAGAAATTATTTAAAATTTATTCCTTGATATAATTTGATTTTTCGTTTAGATTTGTTTCAGAATTTATTTTTATTTATTCAGAATCCAGAATTAAGCATCCAGTTAAATAAAAAAAATTGGCATATTTTTATTTAAAGCATCTACGAAGCCGTAGTTAGAGAAAGTGTTATTTTTTTTTAAACTAATTCCTGAATGGAATTTATATATATATATATATATATATATATATATATATATATATATATATATATATATATATATATATATATATATACATATACTGGAGTCAATACTTTTTAAAGAAATTTTTTTTTTTTTTTTTTTTTTTTTTATGGCAAAGAGAATTTTATGACTCAGGAACCAAAATTATATAACTTAAAATCATGATATAGATGTGTAATCTGTTTTAGTTTCATAATTTTTCACTTGGTCCTTTTTGTGATATTTAGGTTTAAATATCACGAAAATTAGATTTTTGCTTTGTTTGGAAATTCTGATTAAAAAAAAAAAAAAAAATGAATATGTTCTCAAGATCGAAATTTTTATAGCAAGCAGATTAACATGTTCACGCTAGCGCTGATTTTCAATGTCTGCTCTGTGGGACAGTGCTTGAATTTATGCCATGTTTTATTGATTATTGCCTTTTCATACCTGTATATGAGTAGTACGTCTGCTGATAGTCTAGTTTGTGCTTATTTTGAGATTTGTGCATTTTTTTTTAACCTAATCTCAGATTTCAGCCAGCAAGTATAGCTCGAAAGGGAGTTAAAATGTTTTGTTATTTTGTCCTTATAAATAATAGTTAACATGGATATGGAAATACCTGTGGTATGCGCTGTCCAGTTGTACGTGCTGGCATGAACATGTTAATGACTAGAGAGAAAAAATGCTTTATTAAATAAATAAACAAACATTATGCTGCCCAAATATATTGGGCTGCTTAATTTTACACTGCATACTTCAGCCATTTACATCTGACAATTGTTAAAACATTTTTTTTTTCTTTGTTTCTTTCACGCTGTTATTTTATCCACAATTACCATTTGTATTATTAACAATTATTATCAAACGTTAAACCAAATTATTTAGCAATACCTAATCAATTTTACTTGTGGTTATTCAATATATACTTGACTCTCTCCACACACAAAGAAAAAATAAATCTATATCCTCCTAACTTACCCCTTTTATCATCATTCAATTCTGACAATTCTTATTTCTCCTACATTTCACCAGCAGACCTCATATCTTCCATAATGAAATCCCGTACTACCTCCTTAGGTTACAATGGAATACCAGTAAAATTGATAAAATTATGCCTTCCAGAAATCCTGCCAGTCCTTCTTTTCATCTACAATTTTTCCCTCCAAAACTCAGTTTTCCCCTCTTCTTGGAAACAAGCTTTCCAAACCCCTTGAACGAATAGTACAATTCCAGGTATCCAATTTTCTAGAAGAAACCAACAAAATTAACCCTTACAAATCCGGCTTCCGACCTGGCTACTCCACCCAATCCGCTCTGACCAAAATCACCAACGATATTTATACCGCTATAGAGGAAAAAAATTAACTATCCTAATACTCTTAGATTTTACCAAAGCCTTTGATTCTCTTAACCATTTGATCCTTTTCTCTAAATTAAAATCATTATCCTTTTCCAACAGTTCTCTTCGATGGTTTCAATCCTTTCTTTCCAACCGCACTCAAGTGGTTGTCATTCCTAATCAACCCCTATCTGATTTCCTTACCCTATCCTCAGGCGTTGCCCAAGGCTCGAGTATTTCGCCCCTTCTGTTCAATACCTACATCAATGACCTTCCTAATTCAATCCACCGCTGTTCCTACCACCTATATGCTGACGACCTCCAAATCTATTTATCCTTCCCTCCCTCCGAGTTATCTGTAGCATTTGCCAGTATTCAGAAAGACCTAGATGAAATCAGTGCCTGGGCAAACCTGAATAACTTGAGGCTTAATCCTACAAAAACTCAGGCCATCCTTATTGGTCCCAAATCCCTCCTACAAACTATCACCACCCTTCCTCCGATCTATCACCACCCTTCCTCCACTTTTGCTTAATGATCATCCTATTGTTTTTAGTTCCTCTGTTAAAAATCTTGGCATCATCATCGACCAAAATCTGTCCTGGAAACCCCAAATTGCCCTAATTTCCCGTCGATCGATTAGTACCTTAAAATTATTCCATTCATCCCGCCACCTCCTATCACAATCTACCCGTAAACTCCTAGTTTCATCACTCATTTTCCCCCACTTTGACTATGGTTGTGTGGCATATGGCGGTGCTTGACGAAGGTGCTTGAGGACAGATTGAAAAGGACTATGAACTGCTTTTTAAAATTTGTCGGTACCTTGAGACGGTCGCATGTATCCCACCTCTACGACGAGTTGAAGTGGTTATCTCCAACCTTTTCGAAGACAATATTTCCTTGGATCATTCCTTTATCAAATCATAAACTCTCACCATCCATTTTATGTTTAGAGCCTTCTAGTTTTCAAATCCTCAACCCATCACCAGGAAACAAGATCCCGTCTGTCCGATCTCCCACTCCTTTCCATAGAACCAAAAAATATGTTGCTCCTTTTTAGCCCGTTCCACTGCCTTATGGAATACTCTCCCTTCAAACATCCGTCATGCTCCTTCTCTATCATCGTTTAAATCCCTCTTCTTTCAATACTTCCTTTCTCTTCAGTCTGATGTAAGCTAAGTTTTATTATGCCAACTTATGTAAGGTTAATTTCACTCTAATGCACTTACTTTAATGAGATGTAAAAGTTACGTTTTATGTTTATTCTTATTTATTTATTTCTAGAAGTTGTAAATAGAGATGACACTATGGCCCTTAATTCCTTTTTCTATTTTCATTCTTGTGTTATTTAATTGTAGTTACATTTTGTTTTTGGCCAGTTATAATTTATTTTGTCCATAATTGTTATTCTTAAGGGACATTGTCCCAGAATAAAGCTTTTTTTTTCTATTCTATTCTATTCTATATTAATATACAAACATAGGGATTGGGACACTGGTAACAATAAATGTGATGACGGATAATTCCCAGGGAGTCTAGGATCATACTTTCGCCCAAAATCGCGACATCCCTAGTGCTAACACCTAGGTCCTTTTGGAAGCTCCTTGTTGCCTTTGGGATCGTTACACGAGACCCGAACCATAGGCCTCTTACGGAGAACTCTCTCGCCAAAGGTCTCTCAAAACTTTTCTTTTAGGAAAGAGATGCATTTTTCATATATTTTTTTTTTCCCTTTCCACTTCACCTGCCTGATGAGGTAATTTGTCTCATATCGAAAAGTTAGATCTAGGACTAATGCCATTTTTCGGGAATGCTAAAATATCAACAATTCTGCTGAACCATCCTTGTTGACACAGTAGACCTCGTCAAAACAGATGAAGTATTTTTCCCTCAAGAGCCTCGCCAACTCGTTCTTGACCTTGTGGTGCCTGCGTGTTATGAAGAGAGACATTGTTGGGACATTTTCCTACCTCATAGGCTGGTGTTTCAGACTCTCTATCGCATTTGCAACAGAGGGACACAACTTCTCTTCGCTGTTCGCTGGTTTCTGGAACTTCTCGCAGGGGCGCATAATTTATATTCAGTTTCAAAGCATTGGACCATTCTGACCCCGAAAGCACTTGCTTCTCACAGATGTATTTGTTGGCCTTTGGGATATCCTTGAAGTGATGAATACCAGTATCGTGCCACGGCCTATTCCTCAAAGAAATTTTCTTGCAGCGCTCTCACACCTTAGTCGCCCTGCTCAATACCCAGTCTTTCTGCACATTCCGCAATTTCCTGATCAAACCAGAATATGGACTAGAACAGGGCATCCGGGATAGTAGACAGTCGCTGAGCTATGGACCAATATTGGAGAGGAGCCCCATTGACTTCGGATCAGGCCAAGACATCTATACCTCCTCAGGCCATACAACATCGGTGTAGAAATGTTAGCAGGTAGCCCGTTAACTTAAGCTATATAAGCAAAAGAAATCAAAAATGAGTCTCTTTTTCCCATATAAACTTCTAACCCGCTGAAAGACTCATTTTTTATTAATTTTTGAGAGGTTTTTAAACCACTTTCTCCAGTATTTAGGTAATATGTTGTGGGTACAAAAAATAAAAAACGTAAAGCAAACTCTTAGAATACTGTTAGTTTTCCTTTTGATTTGAAATCTTCAGAATAGGAGAGGTTTTTATACATGTTTATAAATATACATGTTTTTAGCCACAAAGCTAACTTAAAATAGCTGCCAAACTAAAAGTATTATGGAGAATTTTTTTATCCACTGTTTGAAAGTCAGGAAAGGATAGAGAATAACTGATAAAAAGACCATCAAAATCAAAAATGTCGTGCGACATTTATGGGCAAGTGATCTTAATATGATCTTTTTTTTTTTTTTTTTCTGTTTGATATTTTTAGGGTCAATACAAACTTAAACTTATTTTTTTCGTCTGACAATAGTCACATTTTGCAATCAAACTTGATTTCATCATGAGAACTAAAAATATTAAATGAAATCCTACCTAAGCCTGAAGAAGCTGGCAGCATGTCTAGTAAAAAAATTGAAAACCTAGGGGAATCCTGAAAATTAATATGAAAATAAAATTAAATAAATTCTGTTTTGCACACAATTTTTTGTTACTATCTCATGTAGTGAGGCCCTGATTCATCTTAACAAAGTTCACTAAAATTCATGAGACAAGTGTAAGTGTTTAGAAATTTTTTTTTTTTTTTTTTCAGGTTTTTGCTAGAATCAGGAAATATGGAGGAAGAAAAAATTTTTCTAAGAAAACATTGATTGATGAACATTTTTTGTTGTAACTTATACTCTAACATAATGTCCTTTGATTTTTCAACATATTTGCTTGTTTGTATTATTGTATTGTATATAATTAATGAACTGATTTTGTACTTTTTATCTGTAAATTACTGTTAACGTTTAAAATATTTCTAAATTCAATGAATAATACATATTTTTTTTAAAACCTTATCTTTCAATCAATTTTCCATGAAACATTTGAATTGTTAATCTTAATTAATAAGAATTAGCTTTGTATTTTTTTCATGTATTTATAAACAAGGAGTACTATTTGTTATTTGTTCATTTATTTTTATTTTGTTTACTTTTGGTGCTTATTACTTTTCTCTGCTCTTTCCTATTCCTGGCAAGTTCTGCTATCTATCTCTGGCGTTCTTCCACTTCATCCCGCGGCCTTAGATGTGATCTTCATCTATCATGTCTTCCATCAGGTCGGTCCTTGAGCAGGCATTTGGGATTGATTCTTTGCTCAAACTAACCCTCAGCCATCATATATCAAAATCTCCCTAAAAAATTTGTCATATATAGAAAATTTGGCGTTTTCATTCACAAAGTATTAGACTACTAAATTATTATCCTACCCGACTGGATGAATTTTCTCCAGACCATATTCTATTTCTCCTTCAGTCATCAGGGCCCAGTAGTATAGACTAGCTTCTAAGACCTGTGAAAAATTGTCGCTCACACGAGCAGTATCTAGCACCTTTTTTGGTAACTAGGTGCTTGAAGCTTATGTGAGAGTGTATGATAATCTATCATCAAATCTTACAAATTTTCTCCTACCTCTTCTCTCACTGTGTAGCGCAGCCTCAATTTAAAAACAGATCATCCCTTCTCTCTGTATCTGCATCTTATAATCTCATCTAGAAATCAAATATAAAAATCCTTAAAGATATTAAGCTGTAACTCTATTTCCCATTCCCTCTGACTGATATCAAATATTCAGATTTATATAACTCTTAACGATCGCATTTGATCGATAAAATCGTATCATGGTATTTGAGTAACGTACACTTCCTACCACATTAAAAAAAATGTTTCCAACTAAAAATTTTCCGCTAGTTATACTATTTTTTAATAACTGGTATTTTTAGAATGTAGAAATTATACAATTTTTATCAATGCAGACATTTCTAGAATATATTAATTGTAACAAAACTCAAACATATTTCTACTAGTCTAATAAAATTAATCTATTTCATTTTCTTTAAACCTATAATATGCTTAATAATGATGGAGTTTAGATGTCCGAGAATGTTAGATGAGGAAGATGGTTGGTGTGTGTGTGTTGTTTAGATGTTGGTGTTCAGACACCGTCCCAGAGTCACTCTGATGAAGGCCCCTTAATGTAGGCAAAAACATATGCACACAATTAAAATAAGTACTACTTTTTAATGTGTGTTTCTTTCTGATGAATGCATCCCCAACTATCTTCCTCATCTATAATATGCTTATAATAAACATACTTATATACATTTTTTTTTTTTTTCTCTGGCGCGACAGGCCGTGTAGGCTCTTGGCTGCATGGTATAGACTCCTGGGAGAATATACTCACGTTCCTCGATGAAATTTTTAGGGTAGGTTCTTCACTCCTTACGCCTATTTTTGCGAGTTGCCACCAGTAGGCTGACGAGTCTCACTACCCGGGGGAGGGGCTGTGAGTGAGTCCTCATTTAATTATATTCTTATAAAAGTCCCGCTGGGACTGGGACTCCAACTCACAACTCTGGCGTGGGAGACTAGCGCGCTAGCCACTCAGCCACCGGCTACTTCTCAAATCCCCTCCTCCCACACTACAATAAAATCCTTCGATGACCTTTCCTCAGACTATAGCCCGGTTCTGCTTCTCATGCACACAAAATCTATTCCTAAACCTTATCCTCCATCACTGATTAAAGGACGTGTTGACTGGGAGAATTTTCGTAATGACTTGGAAAACAGACTGGACTTAAAAATCCCATTAAAAACTAAAAAACAAATAGACTTCGCCATTAAACAATTTACTACATCAATAGAAACTGCCATAAAGGTAGGAATTCTGATGAAACGAAATTGCCAAGACATATTCGCCTCTTATTAATTGAAAAACGCCGAGCAAGAGCGAAGTGGCATAGAACGAGATATCCATCAGACAAAACCCACTACAACAAACTGACTAACAAACTTAAGACAGAAATACGGAAATTCAAAATTCATAACTTTCAGGACTTTACAGAACACCTAACAACTTCAGACAAATCATCCACTTCTCTCTGACTCCAAGACTTGGACACGCTCCGACGAGGACAAATCTCAAACATTCGGTGAGCACCTTTCCAGAACGTTTAATCCTCACCCTGGTATCCTTAACCCAATCCACATCGCACATGTTGAAGCAGAACTAACTTTTCCTCTCCAAATGTCACTTCCTCCCAAGGCGTTTCACCCTTCTGAAATCCTTTACATCATTAACAAATTACCATCCAAAAAAGCTCCTGGCCATGATCTTATCACATCTCAAATCCTAAAACAGCTCCCTCGCAAAGCAATCCTTTTCCTCACCAACATATACAATCCCACACTCCGCTCTACCTATTTTTCTGGCACCTGGAAACATTCTATTATCAAAATGATACCAAAACCCAAGAAGCCACTTGAAAACCCATCATACTATCGTCCTGTTTCTCTTTTACCCATTATTGGAAAAATTCTAGAAAAACTCATCCTAAAACGCCTTTATCCCATCCTTGATTCAAATAAAGTGATTCCTGACCACCAGTTTGGATCTTGGTCATCTCATTCAACTATACAACAGTGCTATCGTGTGGTGGATGTAATATCTTCCACATTGGAACGCGGAATGTACTGCACTGGAGCCTTTCTCGATGTAGAACGGGCTTTTGACAGAGTTTGGCATCCGGGACTGCTTTGCAAACTTCGCCAATTCCTCTCCCCAACGTATTTCCTTTTAATCCGTTCCTACCTTACAGATAGAACCTTCCAAGTTCAACATAATCTCTCCTACTCATCCGTATTCACCCAATCAGCCGGTGTACCTCAAGGTAGTATCCTGGGTCCGATCCTTTATACAGTGTATACAGCTGATATTCCCATCCAACCAAACACTATCCTTACCACCTTCGCCGATGACACATGTGTGTTATCTGTGAATAATGATCCTGTTGTTGCATCCCAAATCCTACAGAACCACCAGCCATCGAAGAATGGTGTCAGAACTGTAGAATCAAAATAAATCCTAATAAATCACATCAAATAACCTTCACTCTACGACGTAAACCTATGACTTCCTGCCCCACCGTATCCTTTAACAACATCTTACTAACTCCTGTTGAACAGATCCGGTACTTAGGACTAAACCTAGACAAACGCCTCACATGGAACCCTCATACTAGACTGAAACGTCAGGAAACTGCTCGTAGATACCGATTACTACAACACTTACTCGATAAACGCTCAAAACTTTCTATTTCCTATAAAAAAAAAAAAAAAAAGATAATCCTAAATAGGTGCAAAATACATTGTATAAAGTGGCTCTTTTGGTACGCCGAGTTTGATGAAAAAGTTGCAGTAACGTCTCAGCCATTTACGCTTCTAAAATATTAAATTTGAGTTTTGTACAAGTTATCGTTTTCGAGCTAGACTTACCACACTCATAATACGGACACACATACACTCAGACCTGTTTGCGGGACTTGGTTATTTAGGATCAGGTGACCCTAAAACGTATATTTCCGGTAAAATTCGAATACATTTTAACGATCGCAATACTTTCCCTTACTCCAGAAGAAAAAAGAAAATAAACTTTATTAATATTTTTTTTTTCTCTCCCGGCTTATCTTATGCACTGCAGCCTTATGAGGCTAATTGTGCGCCGTCCATTTCCGTTAATACAGGCCTAGTGCTTTGGTGAATCTGACCAAGCTATAGGGACTAATCAGTTCACACAACTTTGGATCTATAATACGGTCGCTGCCAAAATGTTAAAACCGTATCCAAGCAATCTCTGGACAACTGTATACCACATGATATGCAGTTTCATCTTCCTTCTTGCAGAATCTGCAAGTTGGTGAGGGCACCAACCCCATATTATGGAGATGCCTGTTAAGCTGACACTGTTCTGTTGTATACAGTCCTGTCACTCTCCTCAGAGTTATCCACTCCATTGAGAGCAGTGCTCAACTTCTCTCTTTGCAGGGTCCTTACAAGAACATCTTAGAGTGATGCTGCTTTCCAGTATTGCCTAGATCTATTGCTAGCTGCCGCCTTGATCAAACCTTTAGCATAGCTGAGTCTTATTTCACACACAGGTTCAGGTGTAGAGGGTAACTGAACAGAACCCCTCCTTGCGAGGCTATCAGCTCTCTCATTGCCTACGATGCCTGAGTGACCAGGTACCCAATAAACTCGGACTTTATTCAGCAGGGAAAGGGTATTGAGATTTCTTTTGCATTCCTCTACTAATTTGGACCGAGTCATGTAACTACCCAGAGCTCCGATTGCAGCTTGCCTTTCGGTATAGTTAGAAGTCTCTCATCCCTTCTGAAATTAGGGTTTGAGCACATATATTTATTACCATTACTTCAGCCTGAAAGACTGAAGTATGTTTACCTAGAGAAATGGATATCCCTTTATTTACATATGATTTCGGATGAGACTCCCTTACAGTCAGCAAAATTGTTCATTTAGTAATTATAATATATTAGCCTAAATGACTAAATATGTGGTAAAATTAAATTGAGATTATATATGGTTGTAGGAAAAATTGTACAAAAAACCTACAAATAAGAACGGATAAAATAATTGAAAATATAAAATTTAGAAATTAAAACAAACTAGCTTTTTACTGGAAGGAATTAGTCCGGGTGGCGGTCATTAAATGAAACAACTAAATAGTTTCAACTATTTTATTGTTTGCCAACGTTTCGACCCCCTTTGTGGGTCATCATCAGGGCGCATGGTGGGAGAATGGAAACTCAGTTTCCATTCTCCCACCATGCGCCCTGATGATGACCCACAAAGGGGGTCGAAACGTTGGCAAACAATAAAATAGTTGAAACTATTTAGTTGTTTCATTTAATGACCGCCACCCGGACTAATTCCTTCCAGTAATTCTCAACGGTCAACTAATTACATCCACAATGATAAACTAGCTTTTTGTTAACAACACATGTTTAGTTCTTTTATGAGCGTAGCGTTTCAGAGAAGTTTTATTATAATTACCGATTTCCTTTATTAATGGATTTTTGGAGACTAGTGTTTTAATAATAATAATAATAATAATAAATCTTTATTTATTCTGGGACTAGTCCCTTTAGAATAACATAACAGGAAAATCAAAATAAAAACTTTAAGGTCTTAGAGTATACAAAAAGAATACAAAGAAACAATAGAAATTACAAACAATGGATTAAAAAGCAGTCTTAAATAATAATATTGAAAATTAAACTGGATAATAAACATAATAAGAAATATGTACTTATATACAATTTTCATTAAAAAAGCATTTCAGTGTTTTTTGTTTTTTAACAATATACTAATAATATAATAAGTGCAAAACACCAGATAACATATAATATAATGGGTATATAAACGCTTCTATCTGTTTTGTTATTAATTTTAATTGAAATTAGAAAACTAATTAGGATTCCTCGGAAATTGGAGGGACAGGAGATGATTGAACAGGCGAGATTTGAATGTCGGAAGAGTATTGGAGTCACGGATATTAGAAGGAATAGAGTTCCATAAGGATGAAGATCGAATTAGGAAAGATCTGTCGAAAGCTGCAGTTCGATGGGGCATCATATACATGTCCGAAGGCCGTGTGCGAGTGTGGCGAGAGTGGACTGAGGATTTGAAAAGATACATATCTGTTATGTAAGACGGACGGCGGGATTGGAGAACTTGGAAGAGAAAGGAAGCCAGGAAGTACTTACAACGGTAGGAAGGGTAAAGCCACTTCAACTCTTCGTAGAATCGGGTGACAGAGGTGTCCCTGGATATCCCAAAGATGAAGCGGATAAAGCAGTTGAATAATCGTTTTAGTTTTGCTTCGAGATCTCCAGAGACACCCCCATACACCGCACAGCAGTAGTCAAAGTGGGGGAATATTAAGGAACTAACCAAAAGCCTACGGGTTTCAAAAGGAAGAAGATGACGAAGGTAATTTAGGTGTTTTAAGGTGGAAAATGTGCGACGAGAGATTTCAAAGATATGGTTTTTCCAGGATAAGGTTTGATCGAGGGTGAGTCCTAGGTTTTTAACGGTTTGGTGAAACATTATTGGATTGTCATTGAGAAACAGTGTTGGGATTGGTGGAAGGTTTTTAAGGAGAGGATGGGATCCTATCACGATAGCTTTAGTTTTCTCTACATTTAGTTTTAGCTTGTTGTCGGCTGCCCAAGAACTAATTCGGCTTAAAGCAAGAACTTATTTTACTGAAGTAAGAAGTTGTTTGAGTGTGGACAAAATGTTTAATTGTTGGACTATTTCATATATTTGTAAGGGAAAGTAAAATAAAATAAAAATTCATAACTGAAAATGAGTTAAAGGGATTTATCCATATTGTTTTTTTACATACATTCAAGCACTAATCAGCAATAAAAGAGGTGCTCTTTGCATTTATTAAATAAAGGACATATTACTTAATCGATTTAATTACTCCATAACGGATACAAGAATAGACTTTGGAACATAGCTGACACATCTTAAAAGTTAAGGGAGATTGAAATATTCCTAAAGGATATCCAACTAAAGTAATATCCACCATACACGGAAAGCATATATACCCAGTGACAAAATGTTTGACACGTCCATTGAAATTAAAACTTATCATGTTTTCTTTGTTTTTTATTGAATTTTTCTTTAAAGTACGGGTCAATCCATTCGAAATCGTTCGTTGCCCCTCGACATTTTTTATTTTCGTGATTCTTTGACCAGTTATTCTCTATTTTTTCGTTATTATAAAACCATAAATACAAAATTTTTCGGGTCAATAATTATAGATACGCTTTGTATTTTTGTCCTCACAACTCGTTACCTAAATAGTGAAGAAAGTTGTTTTAAAAAAATTCTCGAAATAAATAAAAAACGAGATTTTTAACGAGATAAATGTAAATAAATGATAAGAGACTAACTTTTAATTATTTTTTATTATGTAGCTTAGTCTTAGTCCTACTTGCTGTAAAAATGTCGATCTTGAGAACATAGTCCTTTTTTCTATATGATATTTCAAAATTGGCAAAAATTGATTTTTCGCGATGTTTTCACGGAAATATCTCAAAAGGGACTGAGTGAAAAATTATGAAACTAGTACAAATTACCTATCTATACGATCTGTTTAAGTGATATAAATTGGGTCCTTGATGTATTATATTTACAAAACAAACTGGGTCTCAGTCACTAAATTTTATCGTTCCAATTTTAGTATATGTACCGCCGAAGCGAGTATTTACGGGGATCACTTATAGCTGGGTGGCTAGCGTAACAGCCTCCCATGCTAAAGGTCACGAGTTCAAACCCGCAGGTGGTCCTAGGATTTTTTAATGGGAGAAAAAAATCCTTAGTTACGCCGTCCTTCGGAGGGGACGTTAAAAGGTGGTCCCGAGCCTGTGCGATGTCAGGTACTCGTTAAAGATCCCTATCCTAATAAAACCTGGATAGGCAAAATTCAGGACTCCCACTGTAGCATCGTCCGATTAGCCATAGTAGCATAAAGTGACGTTAAATAAATAAACAAACAAACAACTAAATTTTATTCTATCTTACTTATTATTAGGCAATGAGTTGTGACGACAAAAAATACAAAGCGTATCCTCATCTTTTTGTTAATTTTTGTTTTGATTTGATATCTAAGAAATTAAAGGAATTAGAAAGGTTTTCCCATCATATTATTTCGCACGCGAAGGTTGCTTAAAACGGCTATAACACTAAAAGTATTGGCCCTAAATTTTTTTTTATATATGGTTTTATATTCACGAAAGGATAGAGAATAACTAGTCAAAAAATCAGGAAAATCAAAAATGTCGAGCGGCAAGGTCTACATGATGTTAAAGCCCATTCAATTTTACATTGATATAAAGAGTTTAATTAAAATCAGTAAAGCCGTTTTCGAGAAAATCGTAAAAAGATGCAAAATGCATGGTATAAAGTGGCTCTTCTGGTAAGCTGATTTTGATGTAAAAGTTTTTGTAAAATCTCGGTCTTAAGTATGAAATTTCAGTTTAATAGGACGTTTTGTTTACGAGCTGGAGTTACCTTACACACACCGACCTTTTTGCGGGACTTGTTTATTTAGACTCAGGAGAACCTAAACGTGTATTTCTGTTGAAAACGGCTCTTCTGGTAAGCTGATTTTGATGTAAAAGTTTTTGTAAAATCTCGGGTGTATATTTGTCTTAAATATGAAATTTCAGTTTAATAGGACTTTTTGTTTACGCGCTGGAGTTACCTCACACACACCGACCTTTTTGCGGGACTTGTTTATTTAGACTCAGGAGAACCTAAACGGGTATTTCTGTTGAAAACTGTAATTCTGAAATTTTCGCGATCGCAATACTTTTCCTTACTTTATATTTCATATATAGGTGAGTGAAAGTAAAAACGTTAGTTATGCGGGAAAATAAGTATTTCTCTGAAGAAGAGCGCCGTTTGATGTCTTCAATCCACAAGGACGGTATGGGTTGTAGGGAAATACCCCACCGAATAGCCGAGTTCTTCATCGGTCACGAAGTTTATTCGACACGGGGAAACGTATGGAACCCACCGCTCTTCTGGGCGGATCTCTATTTTTATGTTACGAGAGGAACGGAGTATTCTTCGAATCGCATACAACTCTTTTAATACGGCAAGATCAATTGCTGAGGAAGCTGGAGTTCAAACAACTAAGAAATGTTCAAAGATTAATAAAAAAATCAAAAACAATAGTTAGAAAAAAATTAAAAAGAAAACCAGTTTTGACTACCTGTCACAAATTAGCCCGGAGGGCCTTTGCACGAAATGTAATGTCATGGACTTTGTAGTGGAAACAAGACATTTTTGTGATGAAAAAAAAAATTCAATCTGGATGGGCCAGATGGATTTTCCTGTTATTTTCATGACTTAAGAAATTAAGAAAAAAATTTATTTAGCCACGCAATGGGAGGAAGCAAAGTTATGGTTTGTTCATCAATTGGTTACAAAAAGAAAGGAAATTTGGTATTTCTTTCATAAAGAGTAAACTCAACTGAATATGAAAATTTTTTATAAGAGTAAAAGTTGACATTTAATGACGTGTCTGAAGGCACGCTAGTTTCCCAGCAAGATAACGCCCCAATACATTCAGCGAAAATTATTAAAGACTGGTTTACTAGCCACAAAATTACCAAATTAGACTGGCCTGCTTTCTCCCCAGACCTGAACATTATGGGAAATGTTTGAGGAATTCTCTCAAGAAGTGTGCACTCCGAGTCAAGACAGTTCGGAACAATCGTAGAGTTGATATCTGCAATTCTGGCCTCATAGGAACAAATACCTCAAGAAACAATCAAACAATTGTACGATTCATTACCAAACAGAATTTTTGAATTAATAAATTTAGGTGGAAAGGTCAAGAAGTATTAATTGAGTATTTATTTATTTTAACATTTTGATTGGCCTTAACTTCAATCTAAAATTTAAAAAAAATGTTTATATTTTTTTATATATATTTATGTAAACAAGTAGGCTGCTGATCAACTTCAGGTGAGTCTTAGATTGTTTTAATACTGTTTTCACTTGTAGCTGGGTGGCTAGCGTAACAGTCTCCCATGCCAAAGGTCACGGGTTCAAATCCGCTGATGGTCCTAGGATTTTTTAATGGGAGTAAAAAATCCTTAGTTACGCCGTCCTTCGGAGGGGACGTTAAAAGGTGGTCCAGAGCCTGTGCGATGTCAGGTACTCGTTAAAGATCCCTATCCTAATAAAACCTGGATAGGCAAAATTTAGGACTCCCACTGTAGCATCGTCCGATTAGCCACAGTAGCATAAAGTGACGTTAAATAAATAAATAATACTGTTTTACGAGTGATTTGAAAAGATGGGTGGGTAGGGATACAAATATTTGAAGTGTGTCTAATATTTTGACACTGAGTGCACATTCAATGACAATGAACGTTATCCAGCATTTAATTGCCTATTTTTCTGGCAAGAATTATCTATACTGCCACTGCAACCTTTGCAGTAAAGGTGAATCTTTTAAACTTTAAATTATTAATAACATTCGACACCAATTGTCTGAGGAATAAATTCAGAATTTATTCTTTCTTCTTTTGCTTCTCAGCATCACTTATGTGCCGCTTAATGTAAGATAGTGCACAGCCATTAATTCCGCAGTTCTCTTTATCTAGGTTCCTGGTTCTACGGAGATCTTTTCTCCTTCTTCTGAATAGTTGGTCGATATATTCGAGAAAGGTTATTCTTGGGTGTTCTCAAGGTCTTCTGCCATCTGGAGCGTAGTCCATCGTCATTGATGGGTCCCTATGTTCTTTTATGTTACCTTTATTATGCCATCCTAATAACTCACGTGGCCAAACCATTTTTTAAATTTATTTATAGTAATTTACCACTGTAATAAACAACACAATGAGTAAATAGGCAGAATGAAAAAAAAAACCGTGAAAATATAGTAGTCCCCTGCTATATTAGTAGGTCCTAGTCCTACCTAGTAGTCCTGGTCCCGAAGCCACCTACTTTTCAGTCGCCTCGGAGAGTTATCAGGGATATCTAAGGGAGATAAATTACGGACAAGTGGGTTTGTGTGGACAGGGAGTTTAGAATGATAAGAAGAGTATCTATGACGGGCTATTTCTGCAACAAATGAGATGTTTAGGTCATTATGGAGAAGTTGATTTTGGACAAAATAAGGGGCATTCAGGATTTTGGATTGTAAGGATTGGATGCAGGAGGAATTAGAAGGTTTATAAGAGCCCCAAAGCTTGATTCCATACGTCCAAATAGGTCTGATAATAGTGATGTAAATGAGTCTTTTGTAATATACTGGAAGTTTTGAACGTTTGTCTCGTAAGTGTTGTAGTAATCGATATCTTCGAGCAGTTTTTTGTCGTTTCAGTCTTGTGTGAGGCCAAACCATTTCAGTTGGCAGATTTGCTAGACCTCTTTCAATGGGGCGACCCCGTTTATTAAATAGTAGCGACTGGTCCGTGCTTTGGAAGGTTTAATTTAAACGTGGTGTTATTTATGTTTAAAAAAGTTCAGTTCGACCAATTAAGAGTTGACTATTATAGGATTATGAGTTAAATGTAATGAAAAGTGCATTTAGCAAGAAGATATTTGTTTATTTTATGACGTCTATTCATTATTATATGTAATCATCGGTAGAAATTAGAGTCATAAATTGGTCAACAAATCAAAATTGGTTCAGTTTATTTGTTTCATATGTTAATCGGTTCCTATTTTATTCTATTTATCACTATTTTATATATCATATGAACTTTTTCTTAATATATTTTTAAAAGTTCAATTTAGTTTCCATGGGAGTCCCATTGAGATTAGAGTGGAACATCTGCTTTTATGAAATGATCTAAAAGTTGAAATAATTATTATTATTTTTTTTTTTATTCGTATGTATTACAGTTTGTCACAATGGACATTGTAATATTGCTAAAGGATCCCGAAATGTGTAGATAAAATCAATACAAATAAATGAAGTTAATAAATAAATAAACAAAAAACAAAACCTGACACATTCATACGTATGTACAATATTTACAATCAGCTAGGGAACCCCGGACGGGGCTTGTCCATCCACTTGTGGAAGGACAAGCAGAGCCCAAAGGATCCCAGCGCCTCCTTATTAGCCGCATCACTGGTGAGAGCCAGCGGAAGCTAAGTGAGGGCGCCATAGCCACAATCACACCGCACTTGAGAGGAGAATCTGGCCAGTGTAAGAACTCCAGCATACATATTTACAATATATCTCGGGGCACTGCCGTTTCAACCTTTTAGGTGGGTTGTATGGATGAGTGGAGCTGGATAGGGATCGTGCTAGAGGATTAGGATGATGAATGAGGTTCTGGTGGAATTTGGAAAATTTGGATGGAATTAGGTCTGAAATAAATGGAACATTAAGGTTGTGGTGCAAGGTATAATTGGATACATAATAAGGAGCATTTACTATTATTCGGAGGACTTTGGATTGAATGCGTTTGATGTTAGAACGTTTAGCTGTCCCCCACAGTTCAAGTCCGTTGGTCCAGATGGGCTTCAGTATTGTCTTATAAATTAATAATTTGTTGTCAACTGTAAGTTCAGATTTTCTGTTTAATAGTCTGTATAACTGTCCGAATCGTCGATTGAGTTCTTTTCTTTTAAGTCTTGAATGTGGGTTCCACGTCAGTCTTTTGTCAAGTAATAAGCCAAGATAGCGGACTGTATCTGAAGGAGGAATTGGAATGGAATTGAAGTAAACTGGCGGACAGGAGTTTCGTTGAAGAGTGAAGGTTACGTGTTTGCATTTGACTTCGTTCACCTTTATGCGCCAAGCATTACACCAGTCTTCGATAAGACAAAGGTGTCTTTGCAGGATTAAGGATGCTGTTTCGAGATCGGAACTGGATGATAGGATGGCGGTGTCGTCTGCAAATGTTGCCAGAAAGGTGTCAGGATGATTAGGAATATCAGCGGTGTAAAGGATGTAGAGAACAGGTCCCAGGACGCTGCCCTGAGGAACACCGGCCTCAAAGGGATAAAAGCTGGAAAATTCTACACCACAGCGAACTTAAAAGGAGCTGTGTGTGAGATAGGATCTTAGGATGAGGTAGAGAGACTGGGGTAAATGCGTTTTAAGCTTGAAGAGTAATCCGGCGTGCCACACCCGGTCAAAAGCTTGCGCTATGTCCAGAAACGCACCAGGTCTACAACTCGGAGTCCTTGTTGAACAGTGGAATGATGAGGACGGAAGCCAAACTGATGGGAAGGAAGGTTTTGAGATTCTAATATAGGCAGGATTCGTTTTAGAAGGAGCTTTTCGATGATTTTTGAGAGGGTGGGGTGTAGACTAATAGGTCTGTACTTCATCCTACAGACTGTTACTGGAAGGTTTACCTGGTTTTAGGAATAGAATGATTGTGGAATGTTTCCATAAGAGAGGAAAATAGTTGGTGCGAAGGATGCAGTTGTAGATGTATGTAAGAAAAATAATGGCTTTCTGGGGAAGTTGTCGCAGGATCTGTGGGGTAAGGAGATTGTGTCCAGGAGATTTACGGAGGGCCAGTTTCTGAAGAAGGTATTAGCGGCATTACGAAAGATTTGATTTTGGAGATGAAGGATGTCATGTGACTGGTAAGGTCTGTGACATTTGATGGAGAAGGGATATAAGAAATTTGATGTTGAGGAGTTTTTTGAAGAATAGGTAAATTTTGCGGAGTAGTTTGTTGTGGAATGGATGGGGAATGCTGAGGTGTGTGAGGTATCCTTATATTGGTAATTTCTTATTGTTATCACGACGGGGTCTTTGTTTAGTGGGAGACGAATTTGAACCTGCTGATCTTGATCTCTTACTTGAAGTTTTAGAAGACATCACTTGATGAAAATATCGCATTTCATATAAAAAAAAAAGATAATAGTATAAGACTGTTAAAGGGAAACAAGTAATAAGTATATATTCCCAATACCAGCAATCAGCTGATATGAGGAAATATGGCTACCCTTTGTGTCAAGCCTATTGACTCTGCATTCACTGTTTGCGTTAAAAAAAATAACTCTGCTTACCGAAATAATACTCCAAACCTTACTGCTGTTGATGTCCAAAAAGCTGGAAACTTTTTCGAGACTTGAATCAATGAAAATCCTTTTGAAAAATCAAAAATCTCAGAGACGAAGTTAAGTGCGACTGTTACCATCTGGCGCATCAGCTGATAAAAACAATTATTAACTACGTTAATTTATGTATTTATTACAACTTTCCATTTATTTTCACACCTTACCTTTTGGTACGTAGTATTTTTTTTCTCTAAAATTATGAGTACTGTATGGAATAATGTAATTTCTAGAATACTGTACTGTGGCCTCATGGAATTACCATAACCTGTTTCATTACATTAAAAATAACGTATGTTCTTAAGTTAATCCGTTTATGGCAACTTTATATTGCTTAAACATCTTATTTTATTGGATATTAACTTTTCTAAAATCTTGTGCTTTCCAACGGTATATCATACGTCTATTACTACTCCTATTTCAAGAAAGATTTGTTGATGCCTTCACTACAGAAAATTTAATTTCCCCATCGAAAGAAAAAAAACTTAATTGCAACGTATTTCACTTATAAACCTACAGGATAGAATTATTACTGTAATTCACTAAGTGCGCTCTGACATCACCAAAAATTTCCATCAAACATATTCTTGGAAGCTATTTCATTTTATTCTTTGTGTTGGGCTGAAACGTAATGTGGACGTCTTGCTGTTCTCATGTGTAATCGCCCTAATATAGTACAGTAAAATTAGGTATAAAAAATAGGCACCTCCGCCCAAAAAAAAAAAAAAAAAAAAAAGTGTAACCTGTTATAAATTGAGACGTTGATTTCCAAAAGGTACTAAAGGACATTTTTTACGAAATTGATATTTTGACATATTTATATTCTCCTCATTTAGTTTTATCTAAATCTTAAATTTGATTGTATCTAATGAACACTGAAGTCCTTTAATAACGCGATTTAGAAATGCTATTAATTTCTTAAGGTACTAATTACACATTTAGTTTCGTTCTAAATCATACTAAAACATTTCATTTCATAACTTTAATATGGTTTTATTAATATAGTTAAAAAAAAAATTCTATATTTTAATGCGAAAAGAATCAAATTATCTGGTTTAATAATATAATAACGAGAGATTTTGGCGCTTCCTGTAAAATTTCCTAGAATAGATATAGTACTTTTTGGAAATCAACGTCTCAATTGTTCAGTACCCTTCCCTCATTAACTGGTAAAAAGTCCTAGAGTTTTCCGAGTCGGGTTTTGTTGGGGGAGGGGGTGAGAATCGGAAAAAAATTTAATTTTTAGTTTTTTTATGAATAACTCAAAAAATCAAAATCAAAAAACATTATTCTATACAAAATCAAAATATCTTTAAAAATGATCATACAAATGTTTTTGCTAAATTGAATGGTTGCGGAGATAATGAAGGGGTATACGAGTACTGGAGTTTTCCGCATGTAGTAAATATTTCTTTTAACTCTATGAAATATGAGTGTTCCCTACACGGCTTAATTTAATTGTTTAACATTAATTAACAGTCCTAGATATGATCAATCACACCTAACATACGAATCTAAAATAAAATCTCATTCGATTATGACTTCTTCTTCTTTCACTTGCTCCTAAGTGCCTTTCAGCGTGGAGCACCAGCCTCAGTCCCTCGTTCCCACTCATCCCTTTGAATGGCCATATTTTTCATTTGAAACTTTGAAAAACTGATTTGCCTCTCTTTCTTCCTAGTCCCTCCAGGTACTGCATATACGTAGTTCTGGGTCTGCTAACCATACTCTTTCCTGTTGGTTAGGCTCACATGAACCATTTCACTCTCCTGTCTTCTGGGAGCCTGCACTCGTGCCCAAACCAGCGCAGTTGGCGTTCTTCTATTATCTCCTTCAGTGCCACCACATTCAATTCCTTCTGATGACTTCGTTCCTAACGCAGTCCTTACGAGTTATCCCCATGAAATGTATGAAGATAAATCGAATTATGACTGATCTTCTTAACTTCAATTCGAATGGTAATAAAAATCCTAAAGTTTAATAACTGCCGACGTTATTTATTTATTAGAAAATTTCATAGAAATTGTTCTTCCTACAAAAATTATGAAAATGAAATGAAATATAGAATTTTTAATGAGCTTCAATTTGAGGGGTAATAGATATTTTTGCGTTTGATAGTTTCCGAGATAAAGCTTTACAACTAAAACATTTTTTGTTGAAATGTTTCATTGTGTAAAATATCATAAAAACTGTACTTCCTAAGAAAATTAAGAAGATAAAGTAAATCATTGCCCGATAAATTAGCTTTGATTTGAGTGGGACATTATATGCTCACATATATGGGACATCTGTACGTTTAGTATTTTCAAGATAAAGAAATGTAAGTAAATGTTTCTTTCCCCCTAAAAATCGGAAATCTATATTTTGTTCAATATCTCCGCAACTATTCATTTTAGGAAGAAAATGTATATGATTATTTTTGAAGATAATTTTAAGTACTTTAATTTTGTATAGAATAAGTTTTTCGATAAAGATAATAATATATGAGATATAAACAAAAAACTGAACAAAATTAAGTTCTTTTTTCTTATTATCTCCCTCCCCTCTACAAAACCCGACGTGGAAAACTCAACTGTGGGAATTTTTAATAAATAAATATATATATATATATATATATATATATATATATATATATATATATATATATATATATATATATATATATATATATATATATATATAACGATTTTGATTTAACTCACTATATTGATAAAAAAAAAATTAATGGGCTTCAATATCATGTAGGTTTAATTCTGATTGAAATAGTCTGACAAGGGTTAAATGTCCATATTCTAAAATTCTTCCGCTATAGCACCTTTAATTTTTTATATTGACAATGATTTGAAATTGTCAATATCATCTGATTATCATTACTAAAAAAACAGCTAAATATACAAGTTGAACGGATTTGATGACCAACTAAAGGATAAAAAAGCAAAACTATTATGAATAAAATAATTAGAACTTTCTCTTCTCTTTTTATTATATTTTTACATAAATAAAACTTTAATGACACAAACTTTATATAACTAAAAAATAAAAAATACAGTCAATTACAAAATAGTTGAAAAAAAAGAAGTCAAAATTATGCAGATATAATAAATAGATTGAATTTCTGATATTAACTTGTAAAATATATATTTATTAATTTTTATCTGGATAATCTTTGTTGTGATATATATATATAAATTATATTTATTATTATAATTATATATGATATATATATATATATATACATTTACAAGTATAGGAATGGGGTGAGATTAATGGTTATCTTCAGTCTGCTTCATACTTGCATTTAAATAATAGTACAAATGTTGAAACAATTTTAGTTTATGTTATAGTGTAGTAAAAATTTTAACAGTCAATGATGAAATTATTTTTATGTAAATGATGTCCATAAGTAAAGAGATCATAATATATATGACCAATATTTTGTAAGTACAATTTAAATACAGTTAGTTTAGGAATAAATTTTGGAATGTAATATTAATAATTTAATTAAAAATTTGAATATTATTTGTAGATATGATCTTGATATTGAATTATTATTTAGATTTTTATTGGATAATCTGAAGATGGGGGTCAATCCATTCGAAAACGTCCAAATTTTCATTAATTTTACCGCACGACATTTTTGATTTTCGTGATTTTTTGACCCGTTATTCTCTACCCTTTCCTGAATATAAACCCTTAGAAAAAAAAAAAAAAAAAAATTCGGGCCAATACTTTTAGTATTGCAACCGTTTTAAGGCAGCTCCGCGGACAAAAACATGTGATGGGAAAATCTTTCCAATTCCTGTAATTTTTTAGATATCAAATCAAAATAAAAATAGATAATAAGATAAGGACATGCTTTGTATTTTTGTTCCCACAACTCATTACCTAAATAGTGAAGAAAGATGTTTAAACAATTCTCGAAAATTAATATGAAACGAGATAAAAGTATATAAATGAAAAGAAACTCACTTTTAATTATTTTTTCTTAAATAGCTTAGCCATAGTCCTACTTGCTGTGAAAATTTCGATCTTGAGAACATAGTGTTTTTTTGTATATGGATTTTCGAAATTGGCAAAAATTCATTTTTAGCGATATTTACACGAAAATATCTCAAAAGGGACAGAGTGAAAAATTATGAAACTAATACAGATTACATATCTATACGATGTGTTTAAGTGATAGAAATATGTCTTTGAGACTAAGCTGCTTCCGGAGTTATAAATTTCTCATAACTGTTAAAATAATGTTTTTCTTAAACAAATATTAACTTTGGTAATTTTTCATATTTAAAAAAACAAGCAAAAACTAGAATGATGATGAGAGTATTTTATAATTTTGGTTCTTACAACACATTACTTGTGTAGCCAAGAAAATAGTTTAAAAAAATCACGAACAATTGCATCAACTGAAACCTTTGGCGCGCTATGACACGAGAGGTTAGAAATGATTTTCATGCTTAATTTTTTTCCTTATTATACCTTATTCTTGCACTTCTTATTTTAGAAATTTTGATCGTGTAAGTTATATCCTTTTTTCAATATAAATTTTCAAAGAGAGATTAAAATTCATATACAAAAAAGGACTATGTTTTCAAGATCGAAATTTTCATAGCAAGTAGGGCTGTGACTAAGCTATATAAGAAAAAATAATTAAATGTGAGTCTCTTCTCCTTTATATACTTTTATCTTGTTAAAAATCTCGTTTTTTATTCATTTTCGAGAATTTTTAAACAACTTTCTCCACTATTCAGGGAATGAGTTGTGGGAACAAAAAAAAAACATGTCCTTATCTTATTGTCTTATTTTGTTTTGATTTGATATCTAAAAAATTACACGGATTAGAAAGATTTTGCTATCAGATGTTTTGTGTCCATCACATGTCACACGGAGCTGACTTAAAACGGTTGCAATACAAAAAGTATTGGCCCGAAATATTTTTATTTCAGGATTTATATTCACGGAAGAATTGAGAACATCTGGTCAAAAAATCACGAAAATCAAAAATGTCGAGCGGCAAGGTCTGAACGATTTCGAATGGATTGACCCTGAGGCAAAAAAAAATACCTCAAAACGTCATTGAAGTTTTATTTATGAAACAATAACAAAAAGAAAAGAGAATATTCTAATTATTTTATTCATAATAATATATACTCTTCTATACTAGTAATTTACATTTAAAGAGCAAAACTATTTTTTTAATGTAATTTTTGTTTTTTCGATAACAAGAACAGTAATTTTGACTTATAATGCATCATTAGAAAGAGAAAGAATTTAGAAAAAATATTATCTAATAAACAAAGTTGTAAAAGGTAATATTAAGTGACGAATAGTGAATACACGTCTTACTGATTAACAATTTAATCTAGTTATATTATTTAATCTAAATCAAATGTTTCTAACGAAAATTAATACAAATTTTATTAAAATAATTTTCAAATTGAAGTATATTTAATAGTTTTTAAATTTGTTTTAACAGTCGAGGTAAGTGAAAGTCCTGTGTTGCTAAATATTTGGAAATTGTTTTTATTAAATAAAACATATTGGAAGTAAAGAGGTGCTTATTTATAATAATACAAGGAAACTTCCAAAAGCCAAGGGAATATAAAAATACTTCATGTATTTGTGATATAAAAGTAAGAACTCGGAGTGAGATCGGCAGTATTTCCACGAAATTCTGAATCCGATGGCATTCTTTTATTCGAGCGTCTTAAGGCGTTGTAGTCGGAACCCACCTGGCTTCGAGAATTTCTATATCAGTACATAGTGGATTTAATATTAATAAATTTATTTCATATTCATAGAGGAGGGAATAAAAAAATAAGATACGAGTTATAGGGTTGTTGTGGTAGGGGTTGGAGTAGTGGGGATAAAGCTATAAAAGGGAGAGGGGAGCTGTGGCTTAACCTCACTCCAAGACTGAACCACAGGCTGTCCACTCGCTCAGGTAGGCAGAAGCAGAAACCTCGCCGTCCCCAGCACAGGCATTCACACTATAGTTTATTTCAGAGCTAAAAAATCACTAAAAAAAATTAAAATAATATTTGTATTTATTCTGAACTAGGTCCGGTTGGATTTTAAACAGTTCAACAAATTCATTTTAAATAACGCATACACGTAGATTGCTTTATGCTAGCACTTCAGCTCAAAATAAGTAAAATATTTCTGTAAAACAAGATAAAATCAAATCAGCTCCATAATACAGACCATTAGATGTTTTTTTTTTTCTTCTAAATACAAACTTAATAACTGTATTGTACATACACACACATACACCCTCATACATACATACATACATACATACATACATACATACATACTTATATATATATATATATATATATTATATATATATATATATATATATATATATACACATGTGTGTGTGTGTGTGTGTAATACACGGAGACATACATGCTTACCATATACTCAAATAGTTCTTCCCTTTTTGTATATATGATTCATTAAACTTTATTTTGTTATTTTACTAAATTTATTCATTTAAAAAAGAATAATTCCATATGGTTGATATGCCTGTGCTGGTTAAAGCTTCTTAAGAAACTCTAGTTTGAAACAATAATATATACTGATGTACAACGTATATTACTTATTATGTAAATACAAATTTGTAAATTGCTTTATCCGCTGATGAGAAATTTAATATTTTCTTCAGATATCCAACCTTGACGCCTAGACACGATACCATCACAGAATCCATCCCTTGGGACTTAATGACCTAATTTGATCTCTTGGCCAGCGATATTCGTTGTAGTTTATACTCTCAGAACAAATTAAGTCGCTGCCATTTTATTTATAAATATTGGAGGCCAAGATGCATTATAGTACTTAACTATAGAAAAAAAAAAATGAAATAAAATAAAAATTATAACAAATAAAACCTAACTACTTTCATACTAAAACTGACTTACACAGGTAACTATAGAGACATACACATATGTATGTGTATATATATATATATATATATATATATATATATATATATATATATATATATACCTATACCTATTTTAACTATTTTGTCGAATTAAAACATCGTAATTGCATATTACATGCACATTTGTGCATGTCTTTTTTTATATTTTTATACGGTCAATGTGATTCCCGATAAAAACACTAAGTAATATATTATATATCAGTATAGGTTGTTGCATGTTTTTGCATGTATATTTTTATGATTTTAATTATTGTATGTTCATAGCTATCATAGTCATCTCATGTGAAAGTTCAACAGATTTATAATTATTCATACTGGTTTATTAAGATGATTTCATGATATCTAAATTGAAAATGATGTATTCTATTGAAATTTTACTGACGTTAACAACACTGTCTGTTTGGTACGCTCTTACTGGTTCATAAATTCTTCCGGGTTGCAATACAATTTCCGTCTCTAGAGGAAATGGTCAGTTTATTTCAATGTATGACTGTGTTAATTGTTATAAAATAAAAATTTTAATTATTAGAATAGAACTAGAAAGACAATGCTCTCTAAAATATTTTTTTTTAGCGATTGGAATATACGTATAATCAATCAACATTGTTCAAAACTGCCATTATATTTTTAAATGACATTTTAATTTTAAAGATATACTGTTTTGGTAAAGTTGTTCATACTTGTTTAATTAGTCTGTACATTGGCAATTGGAAAATTAATTAACCTTGTATAAAATTTTCGATATAAAAGATGAATACTGTGAATTTATCAAGCATTAAGCACTTGTGAAAGAAATCCATTTTATCTTTATTTATTTATAAATGTTTTAATAGATATAATTTTACTTAGTATTGTTTTTTTAGTTTTAAACATTTTTATAGTTATTATGGAATTAAACATTCTTCATCTTTAACTACTTGAAATTGTCTTATTACAATACAACGTCCAGGGACTATAAACTGCATTGCAGTGCAATTAACTAGCTTGAATTAGAGCAGTATTAGACATCTTTAGGTTTAATAGTAATAGAAAAATGCGTTATTTTTTTTTACTTTATCTTCCAAATTATTAGACCTACATATGTGTAATAATAATCAAATTAAAGCTAGTTATACCACTATAAAGGAGTTAATTATACATATCTTCGTAGGAAGAGTAAAGCCAAAAATAGGTGATTTTTCATCAGAAAATTTTAACTTCAGATGCAAATTGCACGAAATAGGCTAGTAGCAGGCAATTTATTAAAGTAATGCTTTTAATTTAGAATGGGATGGAGAATTTTTTTGTTTCAGTGTGTTATTTCCGTCATTGATTCGGAGCTAAATTAGAAAAATTACCACAAAGTACGAAAGCGGTTTTTCATTACTTTGAGGCCAAATTTTACTGAAAATACATACGGTCTGGAAAGCAAAACTAGGCCATCCTTGTTGTACAGAATGGGGACTATCGGATATCAGTAGCTTTCTGTCCGAGGGCTCATGGGGATTCTTTGCATCGGCTTGAACCTCCTCTGCCCATCTCAGTCGTGGCCGTCCTCTTTTTTTTTTTCCATCCACATAACCAAAAAGTATTTTCTTGGTTAGTTAGTCTCGGTCCTATCTTGCTACCTGCCTAGCCCATCGTAGCCCTGAGAGCCTTATAAATTTCACCACATCCGGCTTCCGGTAAATTTGGTACAGCTTTGCATTGTTCCTAAGACTGTACTGTGTCTCACCCTTTACAGGCCCAAACATCCTCCTTAATATTTTTCTTTCGAAAATGTCCACTTTGATGGCAAAGGCTGTGATAGAGGCCACGTTTCTTATGTCAGCACAGGTCTTTATAAAGGTAACGCTTTATAGAGGGTGATCTTTGTGCCTATTGACATTAGATGGCTTCTAAGTATTTTGGCAAGGCCAAAGTAACACATCTTTCCTATCCCGATTCTTCTCAGGATATCCTGACTGAGCATATCGTCTGCACAAACATACACCTCACTGCTAACAGTTTCAACTGTGTACTCACCAAATGTGTTAGTGGGTGTTGATGGTTTTAGAGGATTAGCAACCATATAATTCGTTTTATCTCTATTTATTTTTAATCCCGTTTCCTGACCTGTATCCTCTATCATTAAGAAGGCCTATTTTAAGTCCTTCTGAGATCTTGCAATGATATCTATATCGCCAGCGTAGGCAACTACTTTGTCTGACTTGATGAGAATTGTACTGTTTCTCTGCACATAGGAGTTCCTTATCGCTTTTTCTAACATAACATTAAATATCCTTCCCCATGATGAGCCATCTTCTTGTCTCATGCTTCTTGGTGTCACGAATGTCTGCAAGATAGATCAGTTCAAGGAGATTATTCATTGTTTCCATGGCCTGGTACAGTTTATCTTTTATGACGCTGTCACATGCACTGCTAAAATCTATAAGCAGATAATGGGCAGTGCTATTATACTCCCGTGTTCTTTCAAGGAGGAGCCTTAAAGCAAAAATTTGATCTGTAGTAGATCTCTCTCTCTCATAAAACCGCATTGGTAGACTCCCTCCTACTGCGTGCGGTATTAGCCTCTGATAAACGATATTAGATAGGATCTTATATGTGCAGTTCAGAAAAGTTATACCACAATAATTGCTGCAAATGGTTTGATCTCCCTTTTTATGGAAAAGGGTGACGAACCCATATACCATTCTTCTAGCGTTGTCTTGGTTATCCAAATGCAATGAATAAGGTCTAGCCTTAATTAGCACATTACTACCAGCCCTGATAAGTTCCGCGACGTTATTTCTATGTTTTTGGATGAAGTCATTGATATCTTTTTCGTCAGGTGGTTCAGTAAGCTCAACTCCATAGCTTGATACAGGCGTAAAATCTTTATTTTAATATGTAACTATCTTAATCCTATTTAATTTTAGTAAAATTTAACCCAATTTTAACACTGAGCGACCAATTGAAGAATTCTAGTGTTATTATTATCACAGTACTATGCACAATGTAAAATATAATATTTAACACTTTATGCTGTCCTGTTAAAAAAAACAAATAATAATAAATTCTTACTGGGTTGAAGGTTTGATGATAGTTGCACGTGTGATTTTTTTAAAACTATATTTTATTTTTAAATAAGATCAGTTCCTGGAATGAATTCGTTAGGTAAATTTTGGTAATTTTTGCGCGCACTTATCATCATACTTCCGCCATTCCGTTTCAGACGTACAAAAAGAACTAAATGACATTATTTTCAGTAATATGTTTTATAGGTAATTCTGAGCTACTATTTACGTTAAATTTAAATTAAAATTTTCATCGTCCAGTCCTACCTTACTGACATATCCTTTAAATTAAACCACAATAGTTCCTGTTAGGGGTGGGCATAATCGAATGATCGCCATAATCGGATGATCGGACTTCGATGAATTAAATAATCGAATGATTAATATGCATTCTGAGAGACCATATGCCACAATTTTCGTCTTTATAATGACAGAGCTGGTTGAGCCTAGGTGGAAATATCCATATAATTTATGTGATGAACAAAAAAAATAAAAAAAAAGGTCGTTGGATGGTCCGGGCTCCTTATAATCCCTCGATTACCGTTGAACAATTCAGTTCGAATGATAATTCGTTTCTCCAAACCGATTAATCCGATAATCGATTAATTCTAATAATTTAAATAATCGAATGATCCGATGATCGTCATTCGATTATGCCCTAGTTCCTGTTCATCCTCATTTACTCAGCCTCTTGGTGTTCCACAAGGAAGAATCCTTGAACCCATTCTTTTCACAGTCTATACAGTTGGTGCAACTAATCCTAATTTCTACTTTCCTCTTTACATATGCTGATGAATATGTGTGTTTCTTGTGATATGTTTAAAAACTTTGTTAGCTGTTTTTTTTTAAGCTGACAATTTTCTGAATTCGATATATTAACTTTGATTTACTGGATCGATGGTTACATTTTGTAATTTTTAAATTACTTAATCAAACAAGAGTTTGTTGCGACTGGCTTTCATAAACGTTTTGAACTGATATGGATCCATTTTTAATTTACTGGAAAAGCTTTTATCCTCCTCGCCAATATTCTGTTGTAACTTTAATGGAAACAATTAAATAACACTTAGTGCAAAAGGGATACACAGTATGTTGATTTTCATATAATAAAAATACGTTAAATTGTATTATCAAAGATATCCTAATTATGAAGTACTTATCAATGCTTACTTACAATAATTATAACAGTGTTGAAAAAAATTATACGACTATTGTTTTTGGAAAAAACAATAGAATTATAAATGTATGATATACAGTCGGAAAGCAATGAATTTTGTATACGTTTTTATTATAGAATCTAATGCATAAAGTGGTAAAAAATAATATTGTATATTGTCATATTTATTTTTAAATAAATTTATTCATTAAAACTCAAGTATTTTTTTTTTACTTTGAATTTATTTCTTAAAATGTAGGGAGATGAATAAAGGTTTTTTTATTATAGTTAATAATGATTTTAATTGTTAATATATATTTATGCAGGAGAGTGTTTCTGCATTTTTATTAATTACTTAAATGCAACTAGTAAAGATGACGAATTCATAAATATTTTTCTTATAGACTTCTTGGGATTTAGATACACCTTTCTTCAATTTATGTAATTCTTACATTATTTGTTGGATGTCCAATTAACAACTGAGGCGAGAATTTATTCTAACTTTTAATGTTTACAAAATATCTTGTCCAAAATAATAAACGAAATTGGGGGTAATAGTTCATTAGCAACTTACTAAGACGATAAACTAGCTGAGTAGTCACTCCCAAAATTAAGTTATTTATTAAATGTCATCTTAGTTAATAAAGTTTCTTATAGTTAATTAACTAATTATCTAGTTTCATTTGTAAACTCATGCATTTAAATAATTTATTCCCGGTTATAATATCTGCTTTGAGTTCCTCCAAAACTTAATTATTTTTTATACTAGCACAACCTTGAGAAAAACACTGAATTATAGAGCCCAGTAGCATAAACTGACGTTATATGAATAAAAAATCTGGTGCGGGCAACATACGACTTTATCTTACCCCGGCTATTGAAATAAATTCAAAAAAAGTTTAAAGTTTATTTAAATAAAAGTTTTATTCTGTTTCGATGGAAACATAAAATTCAGATTAAATAATATAGCAGTATAAAATAATTATGTATTATTATCATTATCAGTCACTTTGCATTACCTTTCACAATTTTGTATATAAGATAATATGTTTTCTAAAATCTTTAGGTTTTATACCGTTGGATATTATAGTTTATATTTTTGTTATTCGAAGTTCTACCGCTTGGTAGTTTCTTCACAAGCCTTTTCACGCCCTTTTGCAATTCCACACTTTAATTTATTGTATTAATGTTAATACAAAGTTTTAAAATTCACTAAAATATAAATAAAAATAAATTTCTGTTATTATAAAAAAACAATAATTACATTTAAAAAACACATTTTTGCTCTTTTCGCCTTTAGTTGGCATCACTCACTCATTTGCATCACTATTATCAGACCTATTTGGACATATGATATCGAGCTTTGGGGCTCTACTAAGCCATCTAATTCCCCTTATTTTGTCACAAATCAACTCCTCCATAATGACCTAAACATCCCATTTGTTGCAGGAATAGCCCGTGATAGATATTCCTCTTCTCATTCTAAACTCCCTGCCCATACACATCCACTTGTTCGTATTTTATCTTCCTTAGATATCACTGATAACCCTCCAAGGCGACTGAAAAGAAGGTGGCCTCGTGACCTACTGCCTTAAAATAGTTAGTGAAGTGCTACCACTGGGTAGTTCTTTCGTAAGACATTTTCATGACTTTTTTTTTCATTCTACGTTGTCGGGTAATTGGTAAAGCTGTCGGGCTTGGTGAGGAACGGATTCCGAGAAAATTGGTATACGCTAAACCGACTGGTAGGCGTCCGAAAGGTAGACCGAAGCGTCGATAGGAGGATTGCGTTAAGGATGATCTTGGGGGCATGGGCTTTTGAACGGTGATCATTGGACGAACCTGTGTAAGCGGAATTTGGTGGATTTTAGAAGGTTGCACAACGCCGACTTGCGGAACTTGTATCCTGTGAATATAATTGAGTTGATAGCATCGCGGAGACTCAAATGGGCGAGTAAAGCTGTTGGGCTCGATGAGGAGCGGATTCTGAGAAAGTTGGTATTCGCTGATCCGACTGGTAGGCGTCCGAAAGGTAGGCCGAAGCGTTAAGGCTGATCTCGGGGGCTTGGGCTTGAACGGTGAACATTGGACGAGTCTGTGTAAGCGGAATTTGGTGGTATCGGCATCGAACCTTCGGGTTCGGTAAGCCTATTATTATTATTAATATGCTTAGGCTATGTTCTTACTTGAATAATAATTATTGTGGCTTCATTTCATGTATATATCCATGTGAAGAGAAAGTTTTGCTCTCATGAAATTTTCGTATTCATATTTAAGCAAAAATACACGATATACGATTTAGTATTCTTCGAGTCCAAATGATTAAGTCCATCCAAATACGACTTTTTTTCCACATTTCGGCAAACTTTACACCATGCATTTTTCATCTTTTTTTTTTTTTTTTTTATTCGAATTAGGCTCTAACGATTTGATAATGCCCAGTAAAATTAAAATGGCTGTAATATCTTGTAGCATTTAATCTCATTATTATCATTATATATGTATAAACTTTAAGTTGATTTTTAAACTTGATTTCCAGAGTGGAAGTAGGTAGTAAGTTTTGTATTGCGTGCACCAATTTTTTGTAGGTAGCTATTTTATCTAAAAACATTTCTGTTGTACTTTTCTAATCATATTTAACTTAACCTTATTCTTGTTTCTCTCTTTTTTTTCTTTTTTTTTTTTGACTTAATTGAAGATGGGAAAAACTTTTAAGTTAGATTCGGGTTAGCGAAACCTAATTTAAACATAAATCGTACAGATTACTTTCTCTGTCCGTAGTGAAGTTTCAAGACGAGCTTATGCTTTGAAAAAGGTGAGATTTATAATAACTTACGTATTCAAAAAAAAAAAAAAAAAGAAGAAGTTTGTTCTTTCTTGTTATACCTACATAATGTTTTTATTTACTGAAATTCAATATTACAGGAAAGGTCTCAGTTAAATGAAAGAAAACTAATGCGGTCTGCACTATTTAAAAAAATTATGTGATCTGAAATATAAGTTTTGTAAACTTTACCAAAACATTAAAAAATCTGGTACGCGCAACACACGACATTCACTTACCTCTGTTGTTAAAATCAATTTAATTTTTTTCAAATTCTTTTAAAGATAAAAACAATTGTTATGGAATTAATTACATTGAGTTTCAATAAAAACATGTGTTTTATTAAATAATCTATTTATTATTATCTACGACAATAATTTAGTTTTATTAACTTTTCATCACTCTCTGTTAACATTTACAATTTCGTATATAAGCACAGAAGAAAATAAAATTAATCAGGCTTTAATTTGTGTTTTATTGCACCAAATATAATTCAAAATTATCAAATAAAAATTGAACAGTGATTCGACTAGTTCCGAAAATCAGTTATTAAAAATATATTTAAAAATTAATAAAATACGCATAGCACTTTTTATTAGAAACATTTGGTTTTAATTTGTTTTTAATGACTTAAAAGGTGTACAGTACAATAGTACTTAGAAAATATTTGATCGATCAAATGCGATTGATTAGTATTTTATTAATCTGAAGATTTGAAGTCGTATTTAGCAACATTAATTTAGGCACAAGCCTGAAATATGCATCAATTTTTATTATTTTTCATCTATTTTGACCATTGGACTTTTTACATAAATGTATTCATTGCATAAGTATCACTAATATGTTATTTTGTTTAGTTAATTTTTCAATTTTTTGTCTTCATATTATAATCTCTAATATATCTTGTAAATATGGCAAATGCCTGAAAAAGACAATTTTATATGCAGGGACTTCTATAGAGACAGGTCATTATTTCTAAGTCGGATGTCCCAACATAGAATAAAGTGGTTGAATTTATAAAGTGTAAGAAAATTAGTTCATAAAACTAATAATTTCAAAGATCCAGAGACACAATGATAGTGTTTTTTCACTCTCACTAACCTATGCCATTCCACAATGATAAATAAAGAATAAATTTTCTTTTCGATCAAAAGTTATAGAATTTTGACTACTAAATCGCGATTTTTTCCCACTGTGTGCTGGTGGCCTAGAAACAGTACGAATCTCCTTTATGTGTACTAAACCTAAAGCACTTCATTAGTTGTAAAGATACAGCTTTTATCTGACCGATATCTGTTCCTATTAATAGGAATCCCTTTGAGGATAAACAAGTTTCCCTTTTAGCAGAACTGGCTCGCATCGAATCATGATTAGAAAGGGCTGAAAGGCGAAAGGTGGAGGGCCCTAAGCCTCGTCGTAACTCTAATCAACTAAACTCTATTTCCAATGAGTCCACATCAATCTCATAATGAGCGATATTAAAAACTCATAAAAGCCTCATATGATAATTTATCTCTGCTGCAAAATGTAATGGAATTGATTATGCTTTTTCCTGACGCAAATAAATTCATTTTTCTAACCAATGCTTATAGGAAAAAAATGGGTGCGTGTAACCTTTACGCGCGATTGAAGTGAAACTTCTTTGATATTTTGACGATTAAGTTAAAAATTTCTTATTAATCCCTTTTTACTCAGTCTGATGGTGTCCCTCAAGGTAGTATCCTAGGACCCATACTTTACACAGTCTATACAGCTGATATCCCAAACCATCCTAACACCTTCCTTTCTACCTATGCTGATTACACTTTTGTATCAATAAAATCAATCCCACATCAGAGAGCTTGAGGTATGGTGTCAGGATTGGAGAATCAAAATCAATTCCTACAAATCCCTCAAAATTACCATTACTCTTCGTCGTAAACCTATGACATTCTGCCCTACAGTGTCCTTTGATAATATTGCGCCTGTCCCGGTAGAACAGATTCGCTATCTAGGACTCCTACTTGACAAACCTTTAAAATGGAATCCACACAAAAGACTGAAACGACAAGAAACTACCCGTCGCTTTTGCTTACTTCAACACTTACTGGACAAACGCTCTAACCATCCACTTATCTGCAAAAAAGCTCATCTATATCACCATCATAAGGCCTATCTGGACTTACGGAGTTGGGCTCTGGGGCTCTACTAAGCCATCAAATTCTTCCCGTATTCAATCCTTCCAATACAAAATCCTCAATGCTCTTTACTTGTCGAATAAACTCACACATAAAGACCTTAATATCTCGTATGTTGCTAATTTGGCCCGAACCCGGTATCAATCCTTCCATGAAAAACTCCACTCCCACTCTAACCCACTTATTTAAATCCTTGCTTCCTCTTCCATTCCTGACAATCCTCCGAGGCGCCTGAAAGGAAAATGGCCTCGTGACCTTCTAGTTTAGATTACCCAGTGGCGTGCTGCCAATGGGCATTTTCTCTTTATGTCTTTTTCATGTATTTCTCTTTTTACTTGATGTATTAACTAATAGAGTTGTAAATTTAAATAAATTATAATAAAAAAAAAGTTAAAAATAAATAATAAATTGATGAATAAACAAAAACTAAATATAATAAGTACAGTAGTTGAATAAAGAAAAATAAAACAATTACTTCAAAAATAAAAAAAAACCTGTACTCATACTATACTACTCACTGTACCTGTACTGATACAGCTCATGAAGGGTCTTGGGCCTCAGTACATATAGAGATTCGTACTGTTTTTGGCCAACGGCCTTGCAATCAAGTGATTAGGCATTGATCACACTCAGCCGCCAGCTTTTTCCCCAATTCGGGTACCCACTTTTAAAAGGCTGGGTCTGCCCCAGGAGGGTCTCCATACCGCACAGTAGCCCCCCGGCTGAGTTAACAGAATAAATAATATAATAATAATAATTCTACCTCAGCCGGGGTTCGGGAATCGGATAACAGTAGTCTAATGCTTAACACTTACAAAGAGAATAAAAATAATGATAAGAAAAAACGGAAAGGCATAGAAAAAAAAAACAAATAAAATATATGAAATACGAAGAAGTGAACAAAAAAATTCTGAAGGTCAGAAAATATGAGGTTTATTTAATAAAATCCGTTGCATTTTTTTTTTTTTTTTTTAAGATTTTTATTTTGCAATATTTTTTATAAAAGCGGCCACATCCCTGAAACTTTATACATGTTGTGGTAATTGCACCAATTACATGTTACTTTTACGTTATATTTACAGTAGGGGTTAGTGGTAATTGTAGCCTATATTACTTTTGAACAGTATGAAAATCTGAAAACAATAACCTACACAAAAAAAAAAAAAAAAAGAATTTAAGTAAAAACAAAATAATTACAATAATATGTTTGAACCATTGGGTTGTCACTAGTTGGAGTAAGAGAAAAGAAAAGTTGTGCCAGCGAATACTTATATTATTTTATCGACGGGAGTTGTAAATCCGATAACATGATTGTGATTCGCGTGTAACGAGGATAGTTATTAACCCGTTGCATTGATGTCATCCAAAGCATTCAGTTACCTCATGTCGCGTCTAAAGAAGTTTTACTTCAAAAACCTCGTATGATCACTCTTTTAGTAATTTTCGTTTCCAAAATGAAATGCAGCTCGAGAGAGAGAGAATTCTTACAGTTTTTAGACGCTAGTCTAGTTTGGGGGTTCTCACAGCTTATCATAAATAAGCTTTTAGAACGTTCATATGCTTGTGAACTTTGAATATGGGTCAATCCACGACAACTAGAATAATACGGTAGCACTCACGAGGAGGATGCGTAGGAGATTGCCAGCCAGATGACGTCACATGGACCGACCCGTCTTACAGACACTGCACTGCAATTGCTCACTCACCACGACGGTTGTGTTTATAGTGTTCGGAACGTTTTTATTTATTTCAGCGATAGGTTAAGTAATTATCTCTCTTTAAAATGTCATGTTGTGCCGTTGCCGGTTGTACAAACGCTAAAAAACTGAACTTGTCATTTCACGTTTTTCAAAAAGAAAAAACCCTATGTGAACAATAGCAGCATTTCTGCAAACGAAAATACGTGTTTTACACAAATTGTTCAGAACATTTCTTCCCGAGCAATTATGAAAGAGATAAAAAATCGGAATTATTAGGCTTACCACCCAGACCTAAATTAAAATAATCCTCTGTACCAACACAAAAATACCAACTATTTTCATCTTCGACGTAATTGTATGAATTCGTTAATACGAAATTCGGCAGGAGAAAGAAACAGCAAAATCATAGAAACAGCAACATCATTACGTACAGAACGTCCAACTAACAAACGAAAATAAAGAACTAAAAGAAAAAATCATTTTATTAAAAAAATATATATATATATTTTTTTTATTGAAATTTACAACTGTACAAAAAATACATCAAGTAAATATGCTGTAATGTTATAACACATGGAATGAACATGAAGAGAAACTGCCCATTGGCAGCACTCTTTGGTAGTGAGTCTAAACAAGAAGGTCTCGAGGCCATCTTCTTTTCAGACGCCTCGGAGGATTATCAGGAATGGAAGAGGAAGCAAGGATTGAAACTAATGGATTAGAGTGGGAGTGGAGGTTTTCATGCAAGGTGTGATACCTGGTACGGGCCAAATCAGCAACATATGGAACATTAAGATCATTGTGGATGATTTTATTCGTGACAAAGTAAGGAGCGTTAAGGATTTTGCGAAGGATTTTGGATTGTAAGGATTGGATACGGGAAGAGTTTGATGGTTTAGTAGAGCCCCAAAGCTCTACTCCGTAGGTCCAGATAGGCCTTATGATGGTCATGTAAATGAGTCTTTTGTAGTTAAGTGAAAGGTTAGAGCGTCTGTCTAGTAAGTGTTGGAGTAGCCCATTAAAAAAAAAAAAAGAACTGAAGTGTGCACAACAAGTAATAACTAAATGAAAACATGCCTTGATTAAATATGAACAGATATTTTCTAAATGTCAACAACAACAACTTTTAAAATCAAAATGCTATTAAACAACATATGTTAGAACTCGATCCTTTATAAGAATGAAAGAACTGAACAAGAAGAAAGAACTTATAAGAGAGATACAGAAAGATGAAACTTCTGACACTACAAAAAACTAATTATTGTGTCGGCTTATGTCAAAAATAAGGTACTAATTACTAAATGTTTATCGTTGTAGTTATTAGTATCGTAGCATTTCTAAATGATTAACTTAAATGTACATTATGTTGACTTGTAAGTTGTAAGAGTTCCTTTCAAAATGTGTTTAATTTGGTTTATACAGCTGTTTTGATATTTGTATTATATATATATATATATATATATATATATATATATATATATATATATATATGTGTGTTTTTCCACTAATAAATTCTAAATAATTTTAAAATACTGTTTAAATATAAAATTTCACTATGAAGGCAATTTGAGTTCTATACTACTGGTAAAGCCGCTTTAAGATATTAAAATCCCGCTTGGACCGGTAGGCCGGCTTGGTGCAGATGACGTCACGGCCTCACATCCATTCTAAATCTTCCAGACCTTGCCGCTGGACATTTTTTATTTTGTGATTTTTTGATAAGTTATTATCTATCCTTTGTGAACATAAAACCATAACATTTCTGGCCATACCTTTAGTGATGAAATCTTTTTAAGTCAGCTTCACGGGCGAAAAGATATGTTGGGAAAATCTTTCTAATTCTTGTTATTTTTTAGATATCATGTAAAAAAAACAAAACAAAAAAACTAACAATAAGATAACGACATGCTTTGTATTTTTTGTTCACACAACTCATTACCTAAATAGTGAAGAAAGTTGTTTGAAAAATTCTCGAAAATAAATAAAAAACGAGACTTTTAACATAATAAAAGTATATAAAGAAAAAGAGACTCGATTGTAATTATTTTTTCATTTATAACTCAGTCATAGTCCTACTTACACATACTCCTACGTAAAAAATTCGAACATAGTAATTTTTGGATACGAATTTCCAAAGTTAGCAAAAATAAATGTTTTGCGAAGTTTACACGGAAATATCTTAAAAGGGACTAAGTAAAAAATTATGAAACTAATACAGATTACCTATCTATACGATTCTTTTATGTTATATAAATTTGGTCTTTGAGATTAAGGTGGTTCCGGAGTTACAAGATTCTCTTAACTGTTAAAATAACGTTTGCTTTAAAAAATATCAACTCCGGTAATATTGCATATTTATATTTACCAAACAATAACTAGGATGATGGTGAGAGTATTTCAGATAATTTTGGTCCTTACAACACATTACCTAAGTTGCCAAGAAAATGGTTTAAAAAAAAATCACAGAAAAATTACATCAATTGAAAAATTTGGCGCACTTCGACAAGGGAGATTAGAAATTATTATCACGCTTTCTTATTTTCCTTACATAGCCTTACGATAGAATATTCGTAAGTACGATAGAATAAAATTTAGTGGCTGAGACCCAGTATTTTTTTTTTCAAGAATATAAAACATCCAATATTGTCTTGTCAGAGTGGCCTTCATCTCATCAACCGACTATAAGACAAACCAAATTATTAACACTATAACCAGTAAAGTCTCTGCCACTAAATTTTTATTAGACAAAATTCAAGTGTTATACTTTTTTTTTTTGAGACTATTTTATTTTTTGTTTTGATTTGATACCTAAAACATTACAGGAATTAGAAAGATTTTACCAAAACATGTTTTCGCCCGCAAAGCGGCGTACTTAAAACGGCTACAATACTAGAAGTATTGGACAGATTTTTTTCATAATTATGGTTTTATATTTACGAAACGATAGAGAATCACTTTTCAAAAAATCACGAAAATCAAAAATGTCGGGTAACAAAATTAATAAAACTTGGACGATTTCAAATGGATTGACCCATATGTTGTATTATGATTGTTTATTTTTTTATCTTATATTTTCATATCTTTAACCTTTTTCCATATAATCTTATGTTTCCTATGTTTATTGTGAATATTGTATGAAATCAGTATCAAGGCACTTCATTACTCTTCTCATTGATAAATATTATAAAATGTAATTTTTTCTCTTTAATTGTTTTTCACAGAAAAAAAAGTATTATAAAATACGTATTGAAGTAATGATTAATTAAATTAAAAATACGAATTAAATACTTACACTATAGTTTGCCTCATTCTGCCTCAGCTTTAGCTTGTGCATTACTATGTATTGAATTGCAAAAGAGAGTGGAGGCCCGACATTGCCTAGGGGATCCTCTTGACTAAATCCGCCCCTGGGAACACCTATATTACCTTTTGAAATCGAGGGTCTTGGTACATAGCTCTTAATTTCGATGGATCACCTTTTTACTTTTAATTAGCTATATACGAAATATATTGTGAGAAACATTAAAGCGTTGTTGAGAAAATTTTGGAGCCCAAATTTTTAACGGAAAACCCCGTTTTAAGGTTCACAGAGATCCGTGAGTTAATATCTCAAAAACTTCAGTGTGTGTGTGTGTGGTCAAAAATTGAAATCCACATAAATCTGAAATCGAATATTTATACTTCGGATTTCTCGATATTCCCACTTTATAGATTTTAAACTCAATTATTTGAAATAATTGTTAGTAATTAGTAAATGTAAAAATAAACACACGACATTCACTTACTTTGGTTGTTGATATCAATTTAATAACTATTAGATAAAATTACAGTTCAAAAAAAGTATGAAGAATCTTATTCAGTTTTTTTTTAAACATATGTTTTAGATATAATAATATAACAATATAAAATTATAACATAGAATAACTACTTACGTTTATACTTTATTCGTCACTTTACATTACTTTTCACAACTTTTAATTAAAATATTTTTTTTAAATGAAATCTTCGGCTTTCCGACGATATATTTTATATGTATACAACTATTCTTACGCCCAGAAAAAAAAAAATACCTTAAAAAATATTTTTTCTCTTTTTTCCTTTAGCTTTATATCGAATTAGTTTAACTTTTATATTTACCCGTTTTTTATCAATGCTAACATGATGGTATGGTAAATTAATTCATATCCATAAAATTAAAGATACTTTAAACAATGAAAATTCTAAAAAATCGGTATTTAAGCAATGCCACACTATTTCAATAAGAATAAAACACATAATATTAAAACCATTTACAGAGGAGAAGTTATTTGAGAGTGCAGTCAATTAGGTAGAAACCTAATTTAATAGTGCCGACGTTTCGGCCTAATTTTTAGGCCTTCTTCAGGGCTATAAAACAAAATATAATAACCAGCAGTAAAATACAATATATAAAGATTATAAATAAAAGAAATTATACTGATAACTGGAAACAAAATTAAACAGTAGTTATATTAATTGACAAATATTATGATAATTAGAAACAAAAGGGGCAAACAAAATATTATAAAAGGTGAATAATTAGATAATAAATAATTAAAAACTAAAAATTAAAATAAAACAATTGTTTACAGTATGAAAAAATGAGTAATATTAGAAAGAAAATAATACAGAACGAAAAATTGAGTAACAATATAAAATTTAAAAAAAATTACAGTTTGAAAAAAAGAGCTATGAATTACAAAACAACAGTATTTTCATAAAATGTGAAACATTATAATATAAAATATAGTGAATAAGTATGTATACATATCTCTCTGTGAAAAAAAAAGAATAAAAATACCGGAGAAAACAAAAAACAAAAAAAAAAAAACATAACGATATGTTGGAAACGGTTAAGATGTTAGGAGTATATAGGTAAAGAGGTGTGAGACATTTAAATCAGATATGATATATGTACCGATTGTAGGAAAACGTCGGCACTACTAAATTAAGTTTCTACTTAATTGTGTGTTTATTTGACTACATCCTCAACTAACTTCTCCTGAATATACACACAGTTAATCATTCTCAGTTCACTAAAACCCATTTTACTATACAACTATATAGTGAGTTTAATCAAAATATTTTATATACGTTTTTGAGAAAATGAGGGGTTCAGAATGCATAGTATAAAGTCTCTCTTCTAGTAAACCGATTTTATGGGAAAAGTTTCTGTAACACCTCGAGAGTACAATTGAGACGTTGATTTCCAAAAGGTACTATATCCACTTTAGAAAATTTTACAAGAAACGCAAAAATCTGTCATTTATTTATTATTGGACCAATTTACGTGATTCTTTTTTTATTAAAGTCATAAGTTGATTTTTAAGTGTGCTACAAACTCATTTTTCCAAATTATTACACTTTTTCGATGATTTTAAACAATATAATATGGATATAGTACTTTTTGGAACGAAACATGGATATAGTACTTTTTGGAAGAATATAACGCGAGATATGTTAGTAACAGTCACTATAACCTTCCTGATACAACATTACCGATAACTAACGTCTTTATATCGTTAATTACTAAGTTATGTATATTTCCTTATTCTCCCTCAGAGAAATATCTTTCTTTGTTGCTTAATTACATTGATTATCTATTCTTCATAAAGAAAGTGAATATTCAAAGGACAATTTATCTATTTATGGCACTATAATAAGAAAGTATGTAATTATGAAGTTTGTTTTGAACTTGTATTTACTGTTTGTGTGAATTTAGCAAATTTAATTTATTAATAAAGACGTGTAAACAATATTTAACCATAGATACTGACAAATAATAACTTTTGTGCTTTTATTTTACATAAAAAATCGACTACCAAGTTAGATCAGGCACATATTTTCTTCACATATTTAGCAAGTTCGTGAAATGCTAATTCCAACTATTTTCTGGATAAAATACCATTATTATATTAAAATGTGAGTTTCTGAAAAATTTTAAACCAAATTTATGTTGCTGCAAGAAGAAATACTATGAAAAAACTTAATTTAATTGACAACCTACGAGAACCGAAGCAATGCAATTAAGTTGTTTAAAACGGCCTAAAAACTGATTATTACGTTAAAACCATTGATTAAAATAATAGCGGTGATTCAAGACATGCTAAATGAATCAATAAAAATGCATAAAATGATGAAAACAATAAATTAATGGTGATATATTACGGGATTAGGTGCTTCTGCCTTATAGTAGGAAATATAGTACCTTTTGGAAGGAAATGAAAGGAAAGGTTATATCTGTTTACAGAGGATATAGTGCCTTTTGGAATGAAACATGGATATAGTACCTTTTGGAATGAAATAAAATGTGGATTTAGTACCTTTTGGAATGAAATACAACTTTTAAATACTTTTTTAAAGGATTTTTAGGTATTTTAGATAAAATTTGCTGACGGATTAAGATTAAAACTAAACCATTAGAATAAAAATATGTCAAAATATCAACTTTGAAGAAAATGTCCTTTAGTACCTTTTGGAAATCAACGTCTCAATTGTCTTAAATATTAAATTTTACTTTCGTACAACTTTAGGATTTTTTCCTAGACATACCACCCACACGCACCTGCACACAATGTCATATTTAGGTAAGTGAAAGTAAAAAAGGTGAACTTTGAATGAATTTCATACTGGGCTGGAGAAAAAGAAGAAAAAAAGAGAAATATCTTTAAACAGAATGACAATGGAGTGTTTTCTCATCATATGGATTGTACTAAGGATGCAGTCGTATCAGTTACAAAGGAAATTTATTGCTTTATTTTGGAAGTTTAATAGTTTCTAAAGTGAGGAGATCATATCCAGGGGTTTTAGTTTAAATGGACTTGGGCCTCAAAGGGATTGACAGCTTTACGGGGTAAGGAGAGGGAAAGCGGCGGCGAGAAAATTGTTTACTTTAGCTGTATGGATTGGGAATGTTGAGATTTGTAAAGAGAGGGGCAAAGGGGAGGTGAAGCTGTCCATTATGCTTGTTGAATCTGGGTTGTGTTGGATATTACTCCATCTGTGCCTTGAGGGATATTCTCAGCTTGACTACATAGCTTTTTTTTTTTTTGGTGGAAGACTTAATAGGAGTTGTTGTAATTATTAGAGATAGTGAAAGCTCTGAGCAAAGTGAGATAGCTCTGAAGACAAGTCACCTTTTGTGATCTTAGACTTTTTTAATGAAAGAGTCCAGGAAAACGAGATTTTGGTTACGATCAATTGACTGATATTTAGGAAAATCGGGACAGGAATCAACATTCTTCCACCGGTGCGTTACCCCGGATCTGCAATAAACATTTTTTTCCCCTCCTTTCTATTTCATGCTTAACGGATGATAAATTAGATAATTTTAAATAGAAATATAGAATTAAATCTTCTGTATCACATATAATTTTTTTTCAATGGTCGTTTTGCTAAAAAAATATATTATAATTGTTCAAACTGATACAAAAGTTGAATAAATGTTTTACAAAACCTAAAAATCATTAGATACTCTCGTTTCTGGTTGTTAATAATAATTTACCCGGGGCGAGCCCGTGGCTGAGTGGTTAGCGCGCTAGTCTCTCATGCTAAAGTTGTGAGTTGGAATCCCAGTCCCAACGGGGCTTTTATAAGAATGTTATTAGATGGGAATTCACTCACAGACTCTCCCCCGGGTATGTGAGACCCGTTAGCCAAATGGTGGTCACTCACAAAATTAGGCGTAGGGAGTGATGACCCTACACTAGAACAGAAACCTACACCAGAACTACCAGAACAGAATCTACACTAGAAAATACATCACGAAACGTGAGTGACCATTTTCCATTATAGAGTTTTCCTATGTACAATATGTCTTGATAAACCTTTCGCCGTGATCATCTGATATTGCTCCAAGATTAGCGGGAAAAAGTCCAAATCAAATTCTAAGAAATGAATTTTTAGGGATATATTGCATGTTAGGGCTTTGTATGAAGAAAGAAGGTTGAGGATGTATGGATTGGGAATGTTCAGATTTGTATAGAGGGGCAAAGGAGAGGTGGAGCTGCCCATTATGCTTGTTGAATCTGGGATTTCTCGGTTCTCTTTTTTTTTTTTTTTTTTTTTTTTTTTTTTTTTTACCAAAACATTGTGACAAGCGATCCATGCTCTCTTTTCAGCTTTATTCAATTTACTTTCAAAATTTGAGTTCTCGCATTTAGGGAACCACAAAGATTACTTCATTAAATTTCGCCTCGCTGATTCAAGGAGATTTAGTTTTGAGATATTGAAAACCACCGTCCTTGTTCATGGCTTTAACAAAATTTTTCATAAGGCTCAACTTTATATGGAGAGGTGATAGAAAAAATTGATCACTTGAAACTAAAGGTTCTTCTTTTACATTCTTTACTCCAGGGATCAAACTCATTCTTTGTGGCAAATTTTTTACTATGTAATGCTTTTCTCTAGCGCGACTGTCCCTTCGCATATAAAGCAAAAAAAAAAAAAAAAAATTGGTATATCCTCCTGGTTGTCCAGTTAACATTGCAACAACCTTAAGATCAGCCCAAATGTTGCTTGTCCACTGTGAATGTTTAATTTTTTCCAATAAAAACTTCATTTTTTTACGATTTTCCTTCATGTTTGTTGTGTGTACAAGAGAAATAGAAGGATATTTATTGCGGTCAGACAAAAAAACTCGTAGTTATAAGAAATTTAAAAAAAAAATACTTTAAAAAATTTCCATATTTGATAACAAAAAAATGGAAAGCAAACATCGATTTAAAATGTTAAGCTTTTCATATTTTTATTTAAAGGAGGATTTCGTTGCAGACCAGTGTTAATATTGTTACGGGCTACGGGGTGTGAGAAATGAACTACTCCAGTTTACAAATTACAAATATTTATTAAATACAAAATGTACAAATATAAAGGGATTACTAACCACTATAGTTACAATAATGATTGAATTACCAGTTTAACTACTAAACAGTATACATATAAGATGAGGTGTTCCTCACAAATAAATTACTTACGTAAATTTATACAATCTACTAGACTCACTCTATAACTTACAACTATAAATTATATATATATAAACTACAGTCTCCTAATTTCCCACCGACCGGTTATCACAATACTGAAACACAGTTTCACTACACTGTCACACTGTCACGAATTGTTCACTGTCACTGTTCATTGATACATCAACTTCAGCAAGATCAAGACTGCCTGATGACCGGGCGTAGTGGACCGGTATTTGTACCACCACCAAATATTCTAGACCCGGGCGGCAGGTAAGGCGGGTGGGCCGTTCTAGGCACTTCAAGGGCTGTCCAGGTCCAGACGTCTCTAGCCACATCTAGGCCCCTCCAGGCGTGGTCCACCCGTCATTGTCTTGACCGTAGCAATATATTAAGGAATTGACGAAAACTGTATAGAGTGGATTTATATATATATATATATGTTCGCGATTACGCGAATTAAAAATAATAATATTTATTTTGATTTAATTTAATTTAAATTTAAATAGGTCGCGCCGTAGATACGGTACAGATGTTTTATTCGACAGTGTTTTGTTTTTTACTATAGAGTCAGTGTGAATTGAGATTCTGTCCCGATCGCATGTTTTTGTAGTCCGTGACGATATTTTTGGTGATATTCGGTTCCCGGTCACGATATAGGGACTCAATTTTAAGAATTTAGGTTCTCCTAAGTTTTACAAGATCAAACCTAGGAGTAGCTGGAAGAGACTGCCGAGCCTGAGCGGGCCCGTTCGAGAAGACACGAAGAAGGCGATTAGGTAAGCTGCTGTCCATCTTAAACTTTCTTGTAAAACGATTTGGAGATCCCTTATTCTGGGCATAATCAAAATTTAAAGTTTTTTTATTATTATTTTTTTTATCATACAGTCCACAACCAGAAAAATTTCAATTGGTACAATTAGTACCATAATTTATTGGTCCAGACCGAGCCGGATTTTTAGAAATTGGGATTGATCGTTAAATCCGTTTTATACAATTTCTATTCGTAATCTGGGCAAAAGGGTTGATTTTTTGAGCCCAAGAATCGATAGGAACCGTATCGATAAATCGAAATCAGATCGATCTCTTTATCGATATTGTATCGAATTAAAACATCTGTTTTTTTGTTATTATTTGGTAGGTTGCCTAAGTGATTAATATTAGAAGCTAAATTAAAAATTATTTGCAAACATGTCCGATTCATCTTTAAGAGTACTTATTGCAAAGAAAGAAAAATACTTTAAAAGGATTCAACGTCTATACGACCTTGCTTTAAAAGTTACTAGCCAAGATAAAAAATTACTTGATCAATTTCAAATTTTATTTCAATCCTTAGATGAAACGGTAGTTGAGTTTGAGAAGACGGAATTTAGGATTAATGAAATTCAATGTGAGTTAGATAAAAATTTTACTCCGGAGTTCGACGATGTATTGATAGATATGGTAGGATTGGTTAGGTTAGTTGCTGCTAGGGAATTAACTAAATTGACGGTAGGTCCTAGTGAATCGAGGGGCGGTAAAAAGAATGCTGAGCCGGAAAGGAAAGTACAACTTCCAAGAATTGATATTCCTACCTTTAATGGGCGTGCAGATGAATGGCCAGTGTTTTATGAATTGTTTAAAACATTAGTTCACGAAAACGAGGGCTTATCTGAGTTAGAAAAATTACAATATTTAGTTTCAAAATTGAACGGTCCAGCCGCTAGCGTTTGTAAAACACTAAAACCAATAGCCAGCAATTATAGAGTAATATGGAAGAGTCTTTTTGATCGTTATAATGATGATCGAAGCTTAGCCGATAGTTATATAGATCAAATTTTTGGATTTAAACCGCTCAAATCGAAAGTCGAGAAGGTTTGACGATGGTTTTAGATAAATTTTGTGCTTCGATCGGAGCGCTGAAGCAATTAGATTCTATTAATTCTCTTGAGGATTATATTTTGTTGTATATGGGTCTAAGGGTTCTTGATCCGGTTACACGAAGGGAATTTGAGGCCGCTCATAGAAATAAAAATATTCCGGAATACTCTGATTTGGTTAATTTTTTAGAAAAACAAATTAAGACCATACCTCTATCAGAAACTGTCCAGTATACAAAGCGTAATATACGCACTACTCATTCATTTGTTGCAAAATCTGTAACTCCAGACCACATTCCAGCATATTGCTGTGAGTTTTGTTCCGAGGGCTCGCATACAATTCAAAGTTGTGCAAAGTTCTCAAAATTGTAGCCTTGGAATCGCTATAAGCAGATTAAGAACAAGAGACTTTGTCATAAATGTTTTTCTCAGAACCATAGGTCAAAGGAGTGTAGCATAATTAAAAGTTGTTCAAAATGCGATCTACCTCATCATACTCTCTTGCATTTCGAATTTCAACGCAACAATGCCGATTTAAACGAGGTGAATCCCCCTAAAGACCGAACATCGGATCCGAGTACAAGTCTTTGTTCATTGTATAAAGATAAACATCTTCCTCCCTTACAAAATACAATGCTTCTAGCAACGGTAGTAGGAAACGTCCGAGATAGTTCGGGGCAATTACAAAGGGTACGAATGTTGATAGATTCAGGAAGTCAGTCCCACTTCATCACTTGGAGCGCATGTCGCCGATTGGGGCTCTCTATTGAAAAAATAAAATCCTCTATTTTGGGGTTTGGAGGCTTATCGAAACCGGTTGGGGGCAAAACAATGTTTGTATTGTCATCAATAAGAAATCCTGATGTAATGTATGACATTGATTCGTTCGTTGTTGACAAAATTGTTGATAGAATGCCATCAACCCCGATAGATAGGTCCCAAATGGATCATTTTAAAAATTTAGAGCTAGCAGATCCAAAATTTGACACTCCTGGTGCCATTGATGGAATTATTGGTTCGGAGCATTGTCCATATTTTCTGGGAGGGCGACAAGTTCGGGGTTCCTCTGATCAACCGATAGCAATACAAAGTCCATTTGGATTTGTATTGATGGGAAAAGCGCCAATCATTCAGAGCGTAGAACCTAAGGTATCACTCTGTTGTACTGTCGAGACGCCGATAGAAAATTTATTAAAATCCTTTTGGGAAATAGAGGAAGTTCCTTCTCCTCCAAGACCTATCTTAAGTCCTCAAGATGCTAAGTGTGAGGAGATATTTTCGTCGACTATAAAGAGGCTTCAATCTGGAAGGTATATTGTACATTTACCTTTCCATGAAGAACCCTCTGGTTTAGGGTCATCCCTTGCAGTTGCCAAAAGGTGTCTCATAGCCTTAGAAAAACGCTTAAGTCATTCACAAGAATTTAGGAAAACATATAATGATGTTATCCAAGATTATTTAAACCAAGGTCATGCATCATTAGTTCCTAATGCAGATTTGAATTCTGAAGGATATTATATCCCCCACCACGGAATATTCAAACCTCAAAGTTTGACCACACCGTTGAGAATTGTTTTCAATGCGAGTTCGAAAACCACTTCCGGAAAATCATTGAATGACATTTTATTTGTCGGACCGAAGTTGCAAATCGATATTATGTCGTTATTAATAAATTTTAGAATTTTTGAAGTTGCACTTACTGCAGATATCAAGCAGATGTATAGACAGATATGGGTAACTCCTGAACATAGGAAATTTCAGAGATTTCTATGGAGATTTTATCCCGATGAGCCCATTCAAGTTTATGAACTTAATTGTGTAGTTTTCGGGATGTCATCCTCTCCATTCTTAGCTCTGCGTACGGTACACCAGCTGGTCGAGGACGAGAAAGGAAGTTTCCCGGAGGTCGCAAATTTGATAACCCGTGATATGTATATGGATGACTTGGTCACGTCACTCCCTTCGATACCGGAGGCTTTAGATATAAGTCGAAAGGCTCGTGATGTGTTTCAAAGGGGTGGTTTTGAATTAACTGAGTGGGGTTCTAACCTAATTGAATTTCCTTGCTCAAATTCCAATGAAGAGCCGCGAGAAATGCACGAAAACCTTTCAGAGAAAAATCCTGCGTCAGTTCTGGGTTTACGATGGGTTCCACAGAGCGATTTCTTGCAATTCAAAATAGATATTGAATTTAAGAGTGGCACAAAGCGCGTCATTTTGTCAACTGTCACCCGGATTTTCAATCCGATAGGACTGCTAGATCCAGTTATGCTTTATACGGTTTTTATAAAATGGCTTTGGAAAGAAGGAGTAGATTGGGAAGAGCCACCGTTAGACTCAGTTGCTAAACAATGGCAACAGTTTCAGTCGGAATTTACTAGTTGGGGTGATGTGAGAATTCAACGGCATATACGATTTTACCCTGAAGCGAAAATAACTTTAATGGGGTTTTCAGATACTTCGATGGTGGGTTATGGATTGGTGCTATATGCTAAGGTCGAGCAAGTTGGTTATGAACCTAAGGTCAGTCTGATCAGTGGAAAGCTGAAAGTAGCTCCTACAAAATTATTGTCTATTCCTAGACTGGAATTATGTGCCGCATTACTTCTAATCAACTTAGTGAACACGATTACCAAGACATTGGCGCTTCTTCGACCTGTCGATCGTACGATTTATTTTATGGGCTCAGAAATAGTTCTTTGCTGGATCCGTGTTATTTCAGACAGGTGGCAAACTTTCGTGGCCAATAGCATAGTCAAAATTCAGGAACCAACCCCCAATGGTTCGTGGTTTCATGTCGATGGAAAGGAAAATCCTGCCGATGGTGTTATCTGTGTGGCTGTAGTTCGGACTTGGTCCGGAAATTATAAGCGGCTGGTCGTGAAACTATATCCTCTACCATCTCAGTAGGTCCCGGCTCAGTAGTCGTTGTATATATTGTAAATACGTGTGGATTGGATTTGTGTTTATTTGGTTTGTTTAAAAAATAGTTCTAGTTAGGTTATAGTTAAAAAAAAAAAAAAATGTTTTGAATACTTTATTTGATTTTGCTGAAGGTAGGAACCTTCAGGGGCGGGTGTGTGTTCGCGATTACGCGAATTAAAAATAATAATATTTATTTTGATTTAATTTAATTTAAATTTAAATAGGTCGCGCCGTAGATACGGTACAGATGTTTTATTCGACAGTGTTTTGTTTTTTACTATAGAGTCAGTGTGAATTGAGATTCTGTCCCGATCGCATGTTTTTGTAGTCCGTGACGATATTTTTGGTGATATTCGGTTCCCGGTCACGATATAGGGACTCAATTTTAAGAATTTAGGTTCTCCTAAGTTTTACAAGATCAAACCTAGGAGTAGCTGGAAGAGACTGCCGAGCCTGAGCGGGCCCGTTCGAGAAGACACGAAGAAGGCGATTAGGTAAGCTGCTGTCCATCTTAAACTTTCTTGTAAAACGATTTGGAGATCCCTTATTCTGGGCATAATCAAAATTTAAAGTTTTTTTATTATTATTTTTTTTATCATACAGTCCACAACCAGAAAATTTTAATTGGTACAATTCGTACCAATATATATGTATATTTTATATATATATATATATATATATATATATATATATATATATATATATATATATATATATATATATATATATATATATATATATATTTAAATCAATCAAATAATTGTATTCAGTAATATTAAAATTTGACCTAATAAGATCATTAATACTAGTGATAATTTACAACACTGATCTATATTTACAAAAGAATAAATGTATACACTAATAATAAATACAATAAAAAATCAATAGAATAAGCAAAAAGTAAAAAAAGCAAATGAAGGTCATCACACGAAAAAATCCGCCTCAATGTTATCACTGTAGTGACTCTCTTAGTGAGACATATTTTTGATGACTGTCTACGGTACAGATGAGACATTGAAATATGTGGCGCATGGTCTTTTAGGCTTTGAGCAAAAATGAAGAAACTATTAAAAGTACTATCATATTTATAAATAATATTCGTTGTTTCAGCAAATATAAGTTATCTGTTCTTTATTTTATTTATTTATTTTTTTCTTTATTATACAGTTTAGCCTGTATATTAAAAATCCTGAATACCTAAACAATGTGTTTTTTTTCATTATGAGTTTATTTAGCTCCCAGAATTGACTTTATAACCCGTAATATTAATAACTCGGGTGAATCGTAATAATTGTTGCATAAACAAACAAATTGTTTATATGTTATATAGGTATAACGCATATTTAGTGAACCATATGACAACTAGTACACTATTACCACTCAAAGGATTAAGTTAAGTTTATTTATTCAGTGTTTATTATAAATCTGTGTATATATGTTTTGTTTTGCCTTAATTAATTTTTATGCTAATTATATTAGTTAATATGAAGTGAAATTTGATTTATAACGGTTAGAATAATTTGTTTTAAATTGATGTTTTTATGTTCTGTTTTCATTTATGCTGCCTTCATGTGTTATTTCATATCTAATATTGTACCAATTATTTATAAACTAACATCAAATGGGCCAGACTCCATGGCTACGTTGTTAATAAGCCAATAAATAAATATAGGAAATGGTTCTAGTAAATTATTCATATCTTTGTATTATTTAATTCAAACTAAAAATAATCATTTATTTCACTTTAGCTTCTTCACATGAAAGCCTATTGCACGCACCAGATTTTAAAAAAAAATTGCTATTATTTTTCCTGTTATGATATAAAAGAAATAAGTTGCCTTACCGCAGGTGAGTTGGGGATGGGATTTGATCCCGCGGGAAGATATTTCATGTTTATTATTACATGACCTTTCATCTAAACTCAGAACCGCCTTTGATATCCTCTGATTTAGTTTTCGCCAATAAATGGCTTTGCGTTGTAACTAAGTTTATCTGCCAAAAGACATCTTCTCATTTTCATTTGCCATAAGAGGAACAAGCTTGAGGTAAATCTATTACGATTGGGTACCGTAGTTAACGGAGTAAATTTTGCGAGGATTCTGTAAAGGCCGTATTATTAATTATAACTTGTCCGAAGGATATTACCTCCTCTTCCATCGTCGAAGAGTGTTTTTTTTTTAAAACATATTTATTGATATTTACAACTGTATTAAATAAAAATACATCTAGTAAATGTGATGGTAATATACAAAACTGTCATGAAAAACATGTAGAGACACTACCCAGTGGCAGCACTCTAAAAATATTTTACACTAGAAGGTCCCGGGGCCATTTCCTTTTCAGGTGCCTCGGAGGATTATCCGGAATTGAAGAGGAATAAAGGATTGAAACTAGTGGGTTAGAGTGAGAATGGAGTTTGTCATGAAAGGATTGATACCTGGTCCGGGCCAAATCAGTAACATAGGGAACATTAAGGTCTTTATGGATAAGTTTATTCGTGACAAAGTAAGGAGCATTGAGGATTTTACGAAGGATTTTGGATTGTAAGGATTGGATGCGGGAAGAATTTGATGGTTTAGTAGAGCCCCAAAGCTCTACTACGTAAGTCCAGATTGGTCTTATAATAGTCATGTAGATGAGCCTTTTGTAGTTAAGAGGAAGGTTTGATCGTTTGTCTAGTAAGTGTTGAAGCAGCCTAAAGCGGCGAGCAGTTTCTTGTCGTTTTAGTCGTGTATGTGGATTCCAAGTTAGGCGTTTGTCAAGAAGAAGTCCTAGGTATCGGATCTGTTCAACAGGAACTAGTTGAGTGTTATTAAAGGATACTTTAGGGCAGGAAGTCAAAGGTTTACGGCGAAGGGTAAAGGTTATTTGATGGGATTTGTTGGAATTTATTTTTATTCTCCAGTTCTGACACCATACTTCTAGGTCTTTGATGTGGGCTTGAAGGGTATTTGAAGCAACAAATGGATCTTTATGAACTGATAACACGCAGGTGTCATCAGCATAGGAAGAGTGGTTTAAAAAGTAAAAACGCACTTTTTAGGGATAAAACTCAGTTCTGGTCGTTGTACTTATAATATTGGGTTGTGTAATAAGTTCGTAGCCTTTTTTACTGGTTTCAATAAAAACTTCTTCTTTTAACTTTTTTTTTTTTTTTTTTTATTATTTATATATTGGGGAGCTGCCAATGGGTAGTATCCCCACATGTGAATCCATGCCATTTTTATCTTGTATCTCATTTACTAGATGTATTTATTCGGTGATAATAAGCAGGTGCTCGATTTAGTCATAGAAGTCCTAAAAGAAATTCAGATTTACGATAAGGTATAAAGATATATGTTCAAAAAAAAAAAAAAATAAATAAAAAAAAAAAATAAATAATAATAATAAAAAAATAAATAAAATAAAATAAACAGTGTAAAAGGAAAAGATATGTACATATAATAAAATATATATACATACATTTAAAAATAAATAAAAGACAAAAACGATAAACAAAAGAAAAAAAAAATTGTAATTATTATTAATTTAAGTCTATCATTATCAACTATGCATTGTAAAGAAATTATACAGGTTAATTATTCTAAATTAAGGAATTATATATTGAGTAAACGATTTACGGGCATAATAATCTAGAAATTTATCGCCCTAAAACACCTTACCTACCTACCTACTAGATGTATATCATTATACAGTTGTAAATAGCAATAAATCTATCTAAATAAAAAAAATTATTTATATATGACCCATTTTGATCTATTATATGTCGTCATCTTTTAGGTAATTTAATTTGGTCATCATCAACAGTTGAAGGACAACCCGAACGCTTTGCCTCTTCCAAGTCCAAATTTCCGGCAAACCACTTACGGATAATAACGGACGGTATTTTCTTCTAAGACATCATCGCTGTACACCACTGCAAATTTTGTTAACCGTCTATGCAGCGGATTTTTCTATTCGGAAATAAAAAATCATTAAATGACGAATCATGAATTCTAATGATTACGGGCCAAATAATATGTCAGTTTAGAGGGGTGATTTCCCTTAGTGTTAATTTTTTAAAAAGACAATTTTAATGACATAAATTATTGACAAAAATTTAATAAAAAGTGGATAGTATTTCAATTTTTAAATGACTTTCAGCGAGTCTTGACGATGAGGAGGGCCCCCGAAACGTTGACTCGTTTTAAAGTTTAGTTGTAATAAACTGCTTCTGGAAGATTTAGGAACCCACTAATTATTTATTAATTATAATCCTTTGGTCTTTTGGATGACACACTGTATATCTTAATTGTACATATCATTTGTTCTTGAGGGACTCTGTCCCAGAAATATATATTGCTCAAATTTCCAGACGAACTGTAAGTACTCTTAAGTACTTCCATCGCTCCCGTCATCTTCTCCCACTTCCCACCCGTAGGCTGCTGGTTTCCTCGCTTATTTTCTCGAACTTAGATAATTGCTGCGTGGTATATAGAGGCCTCTTGACTGTACTTGATGTCAGATTCATGATAGAATATGTTTATAAGATCTTCGGTACTTTCATGTGGTCGCCAGTAACCCACTTATACAGCGAATTGAAGTGGCTCCTACCTTCTGTACGTAGACAATATTTCCTAGGGACATATCTCTACCAAGTCATTAAATCTCAACATCCTCCATACATTCACAGTATCCTTCAATTCAAATCCTCAATTCACTTACTTGAAACTAAATTACGCCATTCTGACCTTTACATTCCTACCCATAGAACCAAATCATTTGATAATTACTTTTATATCCGTTCTGCATCTCTCTGGAATTCCCTACCTAATAATATTCTCCATGCTTCTTCTCTTCTCTCATTCAAATCCCATCTTTTCCAACACCTTCTAGGATCCCAAGGAGACGCACAATAAATGTAAAATTCTTAATCTACAATTCTACTTTCAACGTAAGACAGAATTTTTTATTTTATCAAAATCCTGGAGATATGGATTAATACATTTATTTGGAAATTGTTCAGCTCTATTATTTTATAGCAGATTTCTTTCATTTGTTTGTATTCCATATATATTGTATATATCTATATAAATATAGGGTTTACTGTACGAAATTGTTATTCATAAGGGACATAGTCCCAGTATAAAGTTATTTTTATTATTATTATTATATATTATTTTCTATTCTATTCTTAAATTGACAAGAGGTTAATTGAAATACTGTCCACAGGCGATGTTCTTACTAAAAAGGTTTTAATGAATCGCAAACATGTTATTATATTTGTTTTAATGATCTGTCCATTTGGATAGATATGAGAGGATATTTTAGTTTGGCCCGGAGCTTGATGACATGGTAGCCGGGTATCGGCAAATACGATATCGGTGGCTCATCTTCCCTAATTACAGATCCTCATCCTAAATACCAAATAGAGGATGATGGCCCAATCACTTGCTATCCAATACCATGCGTCGTTGGACTCAGTTAAAACTGTTATATTTTCTTCCATTGGAAATTTTTCGCTAAAAAAGAATATACAGTGATGGAAAAAAGTATTTGCACAACACGTTTTTATGAATAAATTAGTTCAAGGAATCATAAAACTTCGCTTTCCTTTGCAAAAATGAAAAGTAAAGTTATTAAAAACTGAAAAAATCCTTTTACAAAAAAATAAAAACACTTCATAATCAAACAAGATAATTACAAAAATAAAAGTTCTTGGAAAAAATTATTTGCACACTTCCACATTAACAAGTTAAATCTCAATTTTAATAGTTTTAATATTTTGTAAATAGACCATTTGCCCAGTTCTGCTAGTAGCCTGGACTCCAGGCGTTGATTGGACCATGGCAGCCAGATCCCGAGAACTTATCACGGGATTTTTAAGAGCTTCTTTTCCTTTTCAGCCTGGGAGTTAACTTTTTTGGACGCCCTTTAGGCTCACTGTTTTAGGTTGAACCACGTACCTCATAACTTTTTATGACGTATCTCACTGCAGAAAAATTCAACCCTGAGAAATCGGAAATTTGGCGATATGTTTTTTGCTGATTCCTCAGTAAAACAATTTTATAGTGGAGCTGTTGTATATAACAATGATATTTGTAATATTATTTAATCTAAAACAAAGTTTCCATTGAAAATTAAGTAAAGTAGGTTGGTAAATAATAGTTATTTGATCCGCGCACCAGATTTTTTAACATTTTTAGTCCTTCCTTATCCTAGCTAGATTTTCTAAATTTTTCTTAGGTAAATTTATTTTCTTTAAACATAGGAATAGTAATATAGATGTATAATTTACCGTTGGAAAGCTAAAGATTTTAGAATATATGTTATATTATAGACAAAATCGTATAAGGTAATGTAGAGTGATAAAATTTCTGCTAGTAACCTGGACTCCAGGCGTTGATTGGACCATGGCAGCCAGCTCCCGAGAACTTATCACGGGATTTTTAAGAGCTTCTTTTCCTTTTCAGCCTGGGAGTTAACTTTTTTGGACGCCCTTTACGCTTACTGTTTTAGGTTGAACCTTTTCATGACGTATCTCACTGTAGAAAAATTCAACCCTGAGAAATCGGAAATTTGGCGATATGTTTTTTGCTGATTCCTCAGTAAAACAATTTTATAGTGGAGCTGTTGTATATAACAATGATATTTGTAATATTATTTAATCTAAAACAAAGTTTCCTTTGAAAATTAAGTTAATTAGGTTATTAAATAATAGTTATTTGATCCATGCACCAGATTTTTTAACATTTTTAGTCCTTCCTTATCCTAGCTAAATTTTCTAAATTTTTCTTAGGTAAATTTATTTTCTTTAAACATAGGAATAGTAATATAGATGTATAATTTACCGTTTGAAAGCTAATGATTTTAGAATATATGTTATATTATAGACAAAATCGTATAAGGTAATGTAGAGTGATAAAAATTCTGCTAGTAACGTGGACTCCAGGCGTTGATTGGACCATGGCAGCCAGCTCCCGAGAACTTATCACGGGATTTTTAAGAGCTTCTTTTCCTTTTCAGCCTGGGAGTTAACTTTTTTGGACGCCCTTTACGCTCACTGTTTTAGGTTGAACCACGTACCTTATACCTTTGTATGACGTATCTCACTGCAGAAAAATTCAACCCAGAGAAATCTGATTCTTCAGTAAAACAATTTTTTCGCGAGTCGCGGTACACAGTTCACTTGTCTTTGGCATGATAATTGTCTATTGACTGAAGGAAACTGATTGAAAGACTAGGGAATACTGGTAATAAACGGTTAGAGATAAATTAGTAAACAAACCTATGGACACAGAGGGATTAATGCAAAAGTAAACAGAGCTTGTGAGTCATAGTAGACCAAGTGTGCAAATACTTTTTTCCAAGTACTTTTATTGTTTCATTATGAAGTGTTGTTATTTTTTCACAAAAGGTTTTTGTCAGTTTTTAAGAAACGTACTTTTCATTTTTGCAAAGGAAAGCGAAGTTTTTTGTTTCCTTGAACACATTTATTCATAAAAACATGATGTGCGAATACTTTTTTTTCCGTTACTGTATAAAAAAACAGCAATAGATAAACCCTTACAAATATAATCTGGTTTTAAATGCTTATTTCTGAAGCACAGTAGAGCATTAGTTGAAACAGGCATATTAGTGGGATTTTATTAACTCCCATTCCCCATTTAAATAAGTTTGATTCAAAGCATTTCTCCCCGTCCTCTAGAAAATTATTTGTTTCATTATTTATCCCACATGGCTTGTTCATAGACACTCTTTGACCCTGTATCAATAAAATAAAAATTTACTTCAAGAATGTCTTGTATTTTGAACTTGCGCTAAGCAATCCGAACTTAGTCGGTTGAAGACAAGTCAGGTGAATTAGATGAATGAGGTACAACTTCATTGTCCCGATTGTGTATTGTAATATGGTTCTTTTTAAAAAATCTGATTTGTTAACTACAACACCCAATTTAGACTAACTTCTCTTTTTAAAATCAATAAAAAATGTATTAAAATGTGGAGCGCTAAACACATGACTTTCACTTACCTCGGTTGTTAAAATCAATTTAAAAACTATTAAATAAAGTTAGTGTTGGAAAAGTTTAAATAATTATATTCAATTTTGTTGAAAACATGTGTTTTATATTAAATAATATAGCAAAATAAAATTTAGGTACAACAATCATTCAGTTTTATCTGCTATTCATCACTCTCCATTACCTTATACAACTTGTGTATAATATTTTTTCTACGGTATATTATACACCAATATTACTACTTATACTACCAAGCTTACTTAATATTAGCCAGCAGCCATACTCGAGATTATCCAATATCAACATTTTTGCTTTAAAATGTAATCATCATAACTTATTTGTAACATAAATGTGTATTTTCTTCACATGGTGATGAAGACTTCCTCCAGAATAGACCGTGTTTTTTTTAGGATTAAAAATAACCATATTTTGTTGTTGCTTTTTTAAACGAAAGATTAACCCTTTGAATTATATTTAAAAACTAATAATAATATAACAATAACCTACATCCAAAACATGGATATGATGCTCAATATGCTTAAATATATTTGTTATATATTAGAATAGTATCTTTGCTAATTAATTAATCAAGACGATTTTGCTTTTATGTAGTTGAAAATTCGATTATCGGTCAAATTAGTACTTATGATTTTTCAGTAGATGTATAGTTTTGGAGTTATTCGAAAACCAAAATTTTAAAAGACATTTTTTTTCTATCAATTTTTTTTTTATACAATTAATATTGCTTTATTGAGAAGTAATACAATCTGCCACTATCTTGGGCAATAAGTATTAGAGATAAAATAAGTCATTCATTCCATATGTACAAATTAAAACAAACAAAAAATAAAATACCACAATAACAAATGAAAAAAAAAAAAAAATGAAATAAAAGAAAATAAGTATAATCTTGGCCACATTCATACCTATATACAATATTTACATACTGCCTCTGGGAACTCCGAATCGAACCACTGCATCCAGAAATGGATGCCGAGGCACAATGTCAGGAGATCCCAGCGCCTCTCAGTCAGCCGCGTCACCAATCTAGTCAGTGGAAACTGAGTGAGGGCGTTCTGCGCAAGCGCTAGTTTCATTAACCACATGATATCTCGACTCTCTAAAACTTCATTATTTCTTAGTCATATAGTTATCTTTCAAGTAATGAACTTAGTGTAATCAAATTACTTCATCTGTATTCTCACTTGAACCTACAATCTGTGAGTAATCACTTGATTATTAAGTTGTATTAAACAGCATAATAATAGTGTGTGAGAGTGTTAGGCGGACGGGTACCTAGACATATTGGATTGCTCTCCCCACTCCCACGGGCAGTGTGCCTCCAGTGGCCCATGAGGAGGATACTCCACGTCTGTCATTTTTCTCCGCGCCTACGTAATTAATTACGTCTTCTGGACAGTTTTATTTTTTATTTTATTATATTTTTTTTCTTTCTCTATTCTCCGTCTTTTCATACACTACATTATTTCATCCCTCGTAGCCAATATGAAATGAGATATTTTCATATGGTGATGTCTAGCAAAACGACAAACAATAAACGAAGTAGGAGCTTAGGGACTACTCCTACTAATTCTCCCCCAAAACATAAATCTCGAAGATCACAACGCAAGGGTAATAATACTGTGACACCCGGTAGCTCAGTAGAAAACATGGAGCCCCGACCTGGCACCTCTTCCCAGGTTACGACAGAAGAATCTCCCTTCTTCACCCCCAACCCGTATCAGGCGCTATCTAACACACCTGAAGACAATATGGAGGCAGCATCAGCTCCCAGGGAGGCTAAACCGCCTCCAATATTCATAAAAAACATAAAAAATTTTCAATTGCTGTGTCAACAATTAAATAATGTTGTGGGTTCTGGAACATACATTTGTATCAACCGTACAAATGACACAAAATTACTGCCAGACACACCAGAGGCATACAGAAAAATTGTAAAATATTTGTGTGACACGAAAGCTGACTTCCACACATATCAGCTCCAACAAGATAGAGCACTTAGGGTTGTGATAAGACACCTGCACCCTTCGACGCCTACAGATGCAATCAAAGACGAGCTCACCTCCATGGGATTCGAAATTCGACAAATCGTAAATGTCACAAAAGAAAATAGAGAGCAGACCGGTCAAAGGAACAAAATACCACTACCTCTCTTTTTTGTTGATCTTGAAAGATCCCCCGGGGTTGAAAATATTTATTCTGTCAACCGCCTCTACTACACAAGAGTTGTAGTAGAAAAACCATATGTCAAGAAAGACATAGTTCAGTGTCATAACTGCCAAGCCTACGGACATACGAAGCGGTACTGCCACCATTTATCACGCTGCGTCAGATGTGGAGGACAGCATAAGACGGAGGAATGCACTAAAACCAGACAAACTCCTGCAGTTTGCGCACTCTGTCACCAAGGACATCCAGCCAACTACAAGGGGTGTCAGACCTACAAGATCTTAAAGTCAAGACTGCAGGTAGCACCTCGTCAAGACGTAGTCCCTAGACCGCTAAGGAAACCCTCTAGAACCGTCAACTCAGGGGTCTCATATGCCCAAATGCTGGAAGAAGCTGAGACACAACAATCTCTCGCCCAACCGCCGCCTCAACCTCAATTCCAACCCCAAGATTCCTACCCTCAATACCAACATCTACATAACCCTTCCACACAACCTAGGACCGATACCCAAAAGTCCAGCCCACACCGAATTTCCTATATTCCCCCTCCTTCCACCTCTACTGATTTAACTGCCACCATGAATACATTCCTGACTGAGCTCAAATCCCTTATTACCCCTCTCATCTCCTTGTTAACAAACTTAGTATCCAACCTAATCCAAGTCCCCAGAAATCCATAAATGACACCAAAAAAGTCCTTTTCCATTCTCCTTTGGAATGCGAATGGAGTTCGAAATCACGTTAACGAACTAACTACATTACTACATGACAAACATATTGACATAGCCCTTATAACTGAAACACGACTGACCAACAAACGATTATTCAACATCCCTGACTACCAAATATACAGAACAGACCATCCCGATGGAACAGCTCATGCCGGCACTGCGGTCATCATCCATAGCTCCCTCTCCCACCACCCATTTCCCCTACCAGTTCATGATTTTCTTCAAACCACTGCTATAAAAATACAAACCAGTCATTTTCCTTTAACAGTGGTAGCAGCATACTCCCCGCCTAAAATACCGATTTCCGCAATCCAATTCAATTCCTTCCTAAATTCTCTAGACCATCATTTCCTTATAGGTGCAGACTTAAATGCAAAACACCAGCAGTGGGGGGCTAGAACTACGAATTCTCGCGGGCGAACCCTGCAGTCTGCACTCTGTTCCACCCATAGTAACAACCTCTCTCCCGACTCTCCTACCTATTGGCCCACCGATCCTAGCCGTAATCCCGACCTACTAGATATCTTTATCCACAAAGGCCTAGGACCGCTAAATCAATCTGTCACCCGGCTCGATGACCTATCCTCAGATCACAGCCCTCTTATCCTAACTCTTTCATTATCACCTATACTAAAACTCCCTCCTCCGTCATTCCTAAGAGGCCCAGTTAACTGGACCCTCTTCCGTGAAATCATAACCGATGCAATAGACCTCAGAGTATCCCTCAAAACTCCTCAAGAACTAGACGATGCTGTTAATTCCTTCACCACCCTGATCCAACAAGCAGCCTGGAATGCATCTTCACCTACCCCTTCCCCTCTTCACTACAAGAAGAATCCTATACCCCAAGACCTCCTAGATCTAATCCACACTAAGCGATGCTCCAGAATCCTCTGGCAAAGAACCAGGCACCCAGACGATCGAAAATCCTACAACTATTATACCAAATTAGTTAAACAGAAATTAGAATCCTTTAGATCCAACTCCTACAATTCCTACCTCTCCTCATTATCCGTAACCGACAATTCTCTCTGGAGAATAACCAAAAAGGTACTTAACCATCATACCATCACACATCCTCTCCGACGAGCTGATGGTTCCTGGGCTTCGTCAGAGGAGACTAGAGCAGAAGAATTTGCCCAGTACCTATCTAACATATTCACCCCCCATCCCAACCACAATTCCACTCATATTGATGGCGTAGAAGAATTCCTCTCTTCACCAATACCTCTCTCTCTACCTCCTAAAGCTGTTAACCCCTCTGAGGTCAAATTCCTTATAAATAAACTAAAACCTCGTAAATCTCCTGGCCATGACCTCCTCTGCTCCAAGATCATTCGACAACTGCCTAAAAAAGCAATTATATTCCTTACTTACCTGTATAATTGTATCCTCCGCACAGCCCACTTTCCTCTGTTGTGGAAACACTCCATTATTATCCTCTTTCTTAAACCTGGTAAACCTCCCAACAACGCCTCATCCTACAGACCAATCAGCCTCCTCCCTATCCTTTCAAAAATTTATGAAAAAATCCTACTTAAGCGTATCCTACAGTTAATTGAAATTCCTTCCGCTCTGGGCACTCCACTGTACAGCAAGGTCTAAGAGTGGTTGACCATTTATCCTCTGCACTTGAAAACAAGCAGTACTGCACTGGTGCCTTTCTGGACATTGCTCAGGCATTCGACCGGGTCTGGCACGATGGCTTGCTTTTCAAACTAAAATCCGTATTACCCCAATCCCTATATCTAATCCTAAGATCCTATCTCTCTAACCGTTCCTTCAGAGTCCGCTGTGGTTCAGAGTTCTCCACTTGTTACCCAATCGAGGCCGGCGTACCTCAAGGAAGCGTCCTAGGTCCTGTCCTCTATATCTTGTTTACAGCTGATATACCTTTAGATCCTGATACCTTCCTAGCATCTTTTGCCGATGATACTGCCATTCTATCAACCCATTCAGATCCAGAACTAGCATCTTTCCATCTCCAAAGACACCTCTCCTTGATTGAACATTGGTGCGATAATTGGCGCATCAAAGTCAATCAAACCAAAAGTAAGCACGTCACCTTCACCCTCCGACGTAAATCCTGTCCACAAGTTCATTTCAACTCTATACCACTTCCCTGTTCCGACACAGTCCGGTATTTGGGTTTCCTACTAGACAAAAGACTGACCTGGAACCCACATACTCGACTTAAAAGACAAGAGCTCAACAGAAGATACGGACAGTTATATAGACAACTGAACAGAACATCACAACTTTCCGTTGGAAACAAACTATTAATTTACAAGACAATTCTCAAACCTATGTGGACCTACGGAATTGAACTATGGGGTACTACTAAATTTTCGAACATCAAACGTATCCAATCCTTTCAGTCCAAAGTCCTTAGAACAATAGTCAATGCTCCCTATTATGTTACAAACAAGACCTTACATCATGACCTCAAGATCCCTTATGTCCTTGACCTCATCCCATCCAAATTCTCAACCTTCCATCAGAAACTTACTCTTCTTCCTAATCCTCTGGCACAATCTCTATCTAGTACCAACCATCCTTACAACCCTCCTCGTCGGTTGAGGCGGCAGTGGCCGAGAGATCTCTTATAAATAAGCAATTGGAGTGCTGGCAATGGCCAACTTCTCCACTCATGCCTGAGAGTGTGTGGCTCTAGCGCCCTCACTCAGTCTCCACTGACTAGATTGGTGACGCGGCTGACTGAGAGGCGCTGGGATCTCCTGACATTGTGCTTCGGCATCCATTTCTGGATGCAGAGGTTCGATTCGGAGTTCCCAGGGGCAGTATGTAAATATTGTATATAGGTATGAATGTGGCCAAGATTATAATTATTTTCTTTTATTTCATTTATTTTATTTTATTTTTATTCATTTTTTTTTTTTTTTTTCATTTGTTATTGAGGTATTTTATTTTTTGTTTGTTTCACTTTGTACATATGGAATGAATGACTTCTTTTATCTCTAATACTTATTGCCCAAGATAGTGGCAGATTGTATTACTTCTCAATAAAGCAATTTAAAAAGATTGTATCAAAAAAAAAAAAGAGCCACATGAGTGGTGAAGTTGGCCATTGCCAGCACTCCAGTTGCGTATTTATAAGAGATCTCTCGGCCGCTGCCGCCTCAACTTACGAGGAGGGTTGTAAGGATGGTTGGAACTAGATAGGGATTGTGCCAGGGGATTAGGAAGAAGTGTAAGTTTCTGGTGGAAAGTTGAGAATTTGGATGGGATGAGATCAAGGATGTAAGGGATCTTGAGGTCATGATGTAAGGTTTGTTTGTAACATAATAGGGAGCATTGACTATTGTTCTAAGGACTTTGGACTGAGAGGATTGGATACGTTTGATGTTCGAAAATTTAGTAGTACCCCATAGTTCAATTCCGTAGGTCCACATAGGTTTGAGAATTGTCTTGTAAATTAATAGTTTGTTTCCAACGGAAAGTTGTGATGTTCTGTTCAGTAGTCTATATAACTGTCCGTATCTTCTGTTGAGCTCTTGTCTCTTAAGTCGAGTATGTGGGTTCCAGGTCAGTCTTTTGTCTAGTAGGAAACCCAAATACCGGACTGTGTGGGAACAGGGAAGTGGTACAGAGTTGAAATGAACTTGTGGACAGGATTTACGTCGGAGGGTGAAGGTGACGTGCTTACTTTTGGATTGATTGACTTTGATGCGCCAATAGTCGCACCATTGTTCAATCAAGGAGAGGTTTCTTTGGAGATGGAAAGGTGCTAGTTCTGGTTCTGGATGGGTTGATAGAATGACAGTATCATCGGAAAAAGATGCTATGAAGGTATCAGGATCTATATCAGCTGTAAACAAGATATAGAGGACATGACATAGGACGCTTCCTTGAGGTGCGCCGGCCTCTATTGGGTAGCAAGTGGAGAACTCTGAACCGCAGCGGACTCTGAAGGAACGGTTAGAGAGATAGGATCTTAGGATTAGATATAGGGATTGGGGTAATACGGATTTTAGTTTGAAAAGCAAGCCATCGTGCCAGACCCGGTCGAATGTCTAAGCAATGTCCAGAAAGGCACCATTTTCTATCAATTAGAGGAGGAATTTTTCCGAACCCAGCCCAGCACATCTAGGCGGTAAGACGAAGCTCCAGGAAAATTTTACCTTCCCCACCATAGTCATATTTGGGATACTATGATGATTGAGTGAAATGGCACTTTCTTTCATAAATATAAATTATCTTACTTCTTTTTTTTTTTTTTAATTCCCCTTATGTCTTGATTTTTAGCATTAAGATTTCGGTAGATGTTCCACTACCAATAAGTGATGGTTTCGAATTTTTAATTCTTTCTCCTGGAGATTACACTCGCGTTTCTCAATGCAATGTATAGTGTAGAGTCATCATTCCCTACGCCTAATTTTGTGAGTGACCACTATTTGGCTGATGGGTCTCACATACCCGCTCATTCATTTTTAGTTATATTAAAATAATTAATCCCAAATAATTTCGGTGATGCGGTGGAGAGTTGTTATTCTTCATAGTTTCTGTTTACCCTAAACATTGCATAACATCTAGGTAGTGTCTATGTGCTCCGTTCTTATGTTCAAAAATCCCCTAAAAAACTTTTCTCTTTTCGTTGGATGTGAAATTGGAATTATCCTAGAAGAATAAAATCTTCATGACATCAAAGCCTATTCTATTACATCAGCTTTACCAAAATCATAAACCATTTATTCGAAAGTTTAAAAAAAAAATTAAAAATGGTATAAATTCAAATATATACCTTTCTTATACAAGAGTTTTTCTTTTCTTCGCCTTTTCGTTTTTGAATTCGACTTACTACAAAGATATCCGAGATTCGGTTAATTTGACTCAGAGGACATACGAAAACCGGAATTAGAAAACTTTCAAGAACACGTTTCTTTTTCTATTATATATTATTTTAAAGGTAAGTGAAAATAAGAAATACATAATGCATTATATTATATTTGAAAGAAAACAATAATTATTTGTTTGTTGAAAAATGTGAAGGTTCTTTATATCAATCCACTCTATCATCTAATTCTAAGCCGGTAATTTAGGGATTTACTATTTTGTCTTATAATTTTATTTTAGGAAGACATTAGATTTAAGCAGCCTATTTTCAATAAGAAAAATACAATAGGATACTATATTTCGAGGTTTATTGGAGGATTTTTATTATAAATAATGTATCTACCTCTGCCAATAAAAATAATATCGCTGTCACTACAAGAAAGAGAAAAGAGGACTAAATGTATGATTTCATAAAGCGTCATACGAAACTCTATCCTATTGCCTTCTATTAGAGTGATATTACACAATATGTTGGTGTCCGTCATTAAAGTTTCACAGCAGACTAAAAGAATTTAAAGCGAACATAACAAAAGGGATCTTATGGATATCATTTGTAGCTTAACATAGCATAATTTAGGATAGCTAAATGCTTATATTTCTAAAAGTTTAATTAGCTAGTGTATTGAAAGCTTATTTTATGATATTGTATCTGGTGTTTGCAAAACTTGTTTCTTAACGGAATGGGAAATTTTTACGAAGAAAAATGTGTTTGTTTTTTTAATTAAAGTTATGTTAACATCGGATACTATGTAGAGTACAACAAAGTTTTATGATGAAGGGCTGTTTTTAAACATTTTACTTGCCTTTTACGATTTAGTTTTAGTTTTTCCATAAATATCTATTAATAACAATATGAATTTTTATGGCAAAATCATATATTCGTATAAATAATTGGTTCTTAAATCTTAAAAAAAGTTGATCATAAAACGATAATTATTTTTAGTCATCCGTTACGTGGCGTTTTCCCATCTTCAAAACTCACTGACATAAACTAATGGTTACGAATATTGATAAGGTCGTATCTATAATAATGTTTTGTTTTTTTAAATAAATAAAATTTGATTGAAAATTTACATACTAATACATTTAACTTTCACAGCCAACATGTTTGGCACCGAAGCGTACACTAAAAAAAAAATATCGTTTCAATACATATTTAAAAACTAAGAACAATTTTTTATCACATCTATTGTGTTTCTATGGTTATTAGATTCAAACAGAAAAATTTGGATTCAGACGTCCTCCTTTCAAGCATTCATCGTGGTAGCGTTGTCCGTCTAATTCGAGCGCGGCTTGTATTGCTTGGAGCCTTCTTTGCCGTGGAACAGGCCTTTGACTGAGTCTGGCAACCGGCATTGCTTTACAAACTCCGTAAATTAAAAAAAAAATAAACATTTCTAGAAAATAGAGTTGTATCTGCTAACTGTTGCAGACAATATTTTCACCCTATCAAGTTGCTTCCATTCATATGAAAAATAATATATATATATATATATATATATATATATAATTTCTTTTTTAATACTATTTATTTAAATCAAAATACAGAGATTTTACAGTGCAATTAGAAGCCATTATCTCACTAAGGCGATCCCGTGTGTGGGAATGGATTTAACCTGCGCAATTCAATGAAAGTACAACAACAAACAGTAACACAGTACACAGTAAGATAATATACAATACTTAAATAATATAACACAATTTTATGTAAAGAAACATTAACAGACTTCACAGTAAGAAACAATAATTGACAAAAGCAATAAATAATAGATATTCTTGTATACAGGATATAATATCAGAATGAGTGACGCAGACTGGCATTGAGGACATGCCTATAGCGATAAGTAATTTGAATTAAATAACTCAGCATTTTTTTCTTCAGTAAGGGGTTTTCGCCCATATTCTAACATTGTAGTAATAATTTGAATACTTCGGGGGATTTGTGTGAGAAAAACAGTAGAAATGGAATAACAAGTCTGGTGTGTCGTCCAGGTATGTTTTGGTCTTGGCACACTAAGCTATGGTAATTTTTCACTCTTGTAGAAAAATGGTGGTAAATCTAACCCAACTAGCTCATCCCGTCTAAAATACAGCTTCTTCATAATGAGACCATGTATAATTTGTTTGCAGACATTAAATTAAGGTCCGAGAATATATTATTTGATGGGGGTCTTTTATTCATACCCAAAATTACCTTAATAATCTTTCTGTGCACAATCTCAAATATTAAAATAAGGAAACGTTATAGCTTCTGAAGTAAAGAATGATAGCTTATTTTTATTTTATTACCATCAATAATCTTATTTTCACAACTTTATACCTTATTGAAAACGATTCCTTTAGCTGTTTAGGCGCCATTCCTTTTGCCGTGGGTGCACTGAAGGGTTAATATTTACCATAGTGTGAAGAAACTGGAACGACAAGGGGCAGTAGGATTTGTTGCTAATGGAAGGGCGCTTAGTCGAGACCACGAACTCCTTGAGTTGAAAAAGGAATCAAGGTCCTTCTTTTTATATCCTTTGCTTGTGGTTTATGAATACAAAATGTTTACTCCATATATGGCTCAAAAATGTTTAACAGTTCTCCACGATAAATGTTTAGTATATATCTTTGTTTGATAAACATCTTTTTTATTTTTAATTCCTGAACAAATGCTCCAACCTTCCACTTAATTACAAAGGACTTATTTATATGACCATCATAAACCGATATAGACTTACAGAGTAGAACTATGGGGCTCTACTAAATCATGGAATTCTTCTCGTTTTTAATCTTTAAAATCCAAAATCCTACGTAAATCTACGCTCCTTACTTTGTCACGAATAAGCTCATCCATAAAGACCTTAATGCTCTATATGTTACTGAATTAGCCGAACCAGTTATTAATCATTTCATAAAAAACTCCATTCCTACTGTAACCCACTAGTTTCTATCCTATCACGCTCTTCGATTCCTGATAATCCCTCGAGGCTTCTGAAAAGAAGATGACCCCGAGACCTTCTAGTTTAGAATATTTTTAGAGTGCTGCCAATGGGTAGCGTCTCTACATTTCATGTCAGTTTACTATGCCCATCACATTTACTTGATGTATATAATACAGTTGTAAATATGTTTTTAAAAAAAATATTCACTCTTGTATAATTATCACAGGAGTAATAACATAGATATATATGATGCAATAGGTAGACTGTACTAAATGATAATTTAAGTAAAGCTTAATACTCAAAGTGAATCATAAACTTCCCAATCCAAATATGGATAGACAATAAGTCATGTCTGCTGCTGTTAACAGTATGTCTGCCCATCCACTAGATTGAATGTTTATACCTAACATCTACATTGAAATAATTTTTTTTCGTTTTTCGGAAGAGATCCATATGATTTTCAGCAAGAAAACCTTAACAGATTGCAGGAAAACAACCGCATCTAGCATTGGAATAATACCAAGTTAAGCAGTTTTGTTTTTACTATATATACAAAAATAGTTTTAAAAAATAAAACCCGTATGTATCAAGACTACCAATTTATTAGGTTAGGTGTCAATTGAGACGTTGATTTCCAAAAGGTACTAAAGGACATTTTTTACGAAATTGATATTTTTACGTATTTGTACTCTCATCATTTAGTTTTATCTAAATATTCTATTTGATGTTATCTAATGAATTCTCAAGTCCTTAAAAAACGTGATTTAGAAATGCGGTCATTTTCTAAAAGTACTAATTATGCATTTATTTTCGTTCCAAATCATTCTAAAAAAATTGATTTCATAACTTTAATATGGTGTTGTTATTATAGTAAAATAATAATTCTAAATTTTAAGGCAAAAATACCCAAATTAGCTAGTTTAGTAATATAGTAATGAGAGATTTTCGCGCTTCCTGTAAAAGTTTCTAGAATGGATATAGTACCTTTTGGAAATCAACGTCTCAATTAATGATCGTGGTGCTCCAGAATGAAAGAGACCCTATCGAGAATCACTATGTTACCCAAAATATCAATATTTAGAAGTGGTCTATTATTCTTATTGCTTTGAATAAATAGAAATGCTGTTTTTCTCCAAACTCCGTCTCTTCATATTTGACCTCCAAAGCGGTTTCCCAGATGCAGATATCTTCCCTGTTAGCACTACAGTGGAATGTAGTCTCAAAGCACTATTACTATTGTCCTAATTCAGACCAAATAAATATTACCAATATTAGTAATATTACCAAATATTTTTTTCTTTTTATATGTAAAGCTCACCTTCTGGACTTCGTATTATCTCATAATTGTACTACATCTATTACTACTACTACTTCTATTCTATCTACACTATCAGTAACACCTGCACATTGTTCTAGTACGAAGTATAAGCATGGGTACTTTTGGAAGTTATTTCAATCTAAAATGAATAAAACTGACGATAAAAGACGATTCATTTTTATGTGTGTTTGTTTTGTCATAAAAAATCTTATAAATCTTGTGTTATATTTTCTGAAACTATAGGATTCAATTTAGTAAGATTTTATTACAGTTTGTATTAAAATACCCAAAGTATCATCATTTAGAAGTGGTATATTATTCTAATAGCATTCAGTAAATAGAAATGCTGTTTTTTCTCACAAACTCCGTCTCTTCATATTTGACCTCCAAAGCGGTTTCCCAGATGCAGATATCTTCCCTGTTAGCACGTACAGTGTGAATGTAGTCTCAAAGCACTATTACTATTGTCCTTATTCAGACCATATAAATATTAGAAATATTACCAAATAAATTTAACTTTTTTTTTAATGAATAAAGGAAAACATGCTCACCTTCTTGACTTTGTATAATCCCATAACTGTTCTATTTGTATTGTTACTACTATGTATATTTCTATCTACATTATCAGTAATACTGCACATTATTCTAGTACAAAGTATAAGCATGGAAAGGTACTTTTAAAAATGATTTCAACTAAAATGAGTAAAAATCGAAACCATTCATTTTTATGTTTTTTTTCTTTTGTCATAATCGCATAAATTGTGTTACATTTTCTCAGAATATAGGATTAAATTTAGAAAGATGTTGTTACAGTTTGTGTTGAAATGATAGGATAAAAGGAATTGCTCAATGGTAATTGTAATTGAATGCTGTTTGTATTCTCTTCTTTGAGATTCTGTTCCATGCATCTCTCATCTCTTTGGTTATTTCCAGCCGTCTCTTGAAAGGTCAATCAGTGGCTTTTCATGACTGAGGAGCATGGTAGAAGAGAAGACCTCTTAACAGCCAAATATATTCTCAAGGCAGGGTCAATCCTATTCATGTTTCATCAATTGGGGGTTAACAACTAGCTAGTCTTCATGTGGTTCATCTTCAGTAATCTCCAGTCTTGTTACCATAATAATATGTCATCAAAGATGCTATGCTCTACACAATACACCTAATGAAAGAAAATGTCTGCGAAAACAAGCTGTTCAGGAGTATAAAAATTGTTATAATTTCGTTGTGGATACGGCGTATAACTTGGAAATTCAGTACACGGTGGGAGATATTAGTCAGATTAGTTGAAAATGTACTAAAGAATAACTTCGGCAATGAAATAGTGATTGGTGAATACTTGCTTTGTGAATGTGGGGCAATGATCGATGTTCGGCTACATACATACACTCCATGGATTTCAATGGCGCAGTCATTGACACCAGCGCATGTTAGTATATAAAACTTTGCTCTGGTCGTGCTATTTATGTTATATAAGCCATTCCAATGCAGCTTTGTTCTAGGTAAGTTCACTTTCAATGGTATGATCAGCAAATTTAGCTTATCAGTAGTTTAGCTTATTAATTTCACTGAACTATATAGAAAATATATGGTTAGGAAAAGTGATAGTGAAAATTTTGAAATTCTAGTTTTTACCTGAAATACCGATGAGGAGTCGAATTACATATCCGCAATAGTCTGTGTGGTGTGATTCTGTGTGTTTGCAAGTGGTAAGTCTAGCTCGAATAAGACAAGTTTTATTAAGGTGAAATTGCATATTTTAGGAGATTGTATATTATATTATACTGAGATGTTACAGCAACTTGTTTTTCGAAATCGGGCCTTCGCTGGAAGAGCCACTTTATACCATACATTTTGCACCTTTTTACGATTTTCTGAAAAAAGACTAAAGATTTTGATTCAATTTGCTAAATCGATGTAAAATTTAATAGGCTTTAATATCAAGTACATTTCATTCTGATCGAAATAGTATGACAGGGTTTAAATGCTGATTTTTTTTTTTTTAATTTTCTTCTTTTTAATAAATACAAAAAAAAAAATTAAACATGTCCGTGTATTGAGTTTAGCATTGATAAAAAACGGCTAAATCTACCAGTTGAACGAATTTAATAACCGATTGGAAAAGTGTTTCCCAACTAGTGGTCCGGGAGCATAAATCAGGGAATTAATCTAAAACATTTAAACGTAAAATATTTGTGAAGCCTTGATTTGTAATAATAATAATAACAAAAGCATACGGACAAATTCAACGTTGAAAGTTATATAATTGCTATTAATGACTGACAAGTGGCTGCTACTGCACAATCACAATCATTAAATTGCTCATTTTCAGACATATCGAAAATTATGAGCTTAGAAAAGGACGGATGTAACTTGGCATAATATAGTGGACAATATTCGATTTGAATATGATTGCTTGAATATATATTTGTATTAGTTTTAAATTTTACTAATTCAATGTTTGTGTATATGAATGAATGAAAAAAAGAACTTTATTCTGGGACTAGGTCCCTTAAGAATAACATACAGTTACAAAACAAACAAGTATTACCTGACCAAAGAACACATAAAAAGAAAAACAAAAAAGACTTATGACATTAATGATTACAACAAATATATACAAGTATTATTAATGATAAAAACAGAAAGAAATGAAAAATTAAAATTAAAAATATTACAATAATATCTAAAAGTAACATAGGACAAACGAACAAAAGAAAAAAACTTTAGAATAATTAAAATTAAAAAGGAAAACTTTATTAACATTTATGTCATGAAGTGTGGACATTTCAATTGTGGAAAAATTAGTTGGCATCTGGTTGGGAAGCAAGAAGGTGTTTAAAAAGGAGAGATATGAATGAAGATTGGGAAAGAGCATGACGGATGTTTGATGGGAGAGTATTCCAGTAATATAATTGCCATTAATGACTGACAAGTGACTGCTACTGCACAATCACAATCATTGAATTGGTCATTTTCAGACATTTATATATATGTTTGGGTCAAAAAATAGGTCTCTGACTTTTTAAACATAAAAAAAAATATCATAATGAGAAGTTATCGTCACAATCACGGCATCAAAGCTCGGATCAACCTGTTTCTAAAAGATGGTCGAACATAAATGTTTTGTTGGCAAGGACCAATGGCTTAATAACTGCAGGATTATATGTGATTGTTTCTCTTCTCTTTTGATCATTGAAATATTTTTCTTGCGATTACAAGCTCATACATTTAGCTTCTATATTAATATCAGCAATGTTCCGTGCACATGCCACGTGGATCTTCATTTTTGCTTCCATCAATGCGGTTATGTAGTCGCCCTCTCCTACAGTTTTGTTTTGAACAGGACTTTTGTCTTAGAAAACCTAGTCAATTGGAATTAAAGTTCACTCCAAACCCCAATTACTAACAAAAGTGTCAGTAATTGGGTATAGACATGTTTTTAGAGTACCCAAATCCTTACACCACAAAAGTGGTTGTTTTAATAGTAATTTACACAGAAATCGTCTATTCTTATCACCTAACATCAATATTGGATCATTATAAAAACAAAAGAATCAAATGTAGAAACAAATCAGAAATGGTTATAATAGATGAAATTGAGACTCATCTTATTAGAAAAAAAAGATCCGACAGAAGTAGAGAGAAAGACGATAAACTTCATTCTTGCACACCTTATCCTTAATGCTGACTTGATTGTTATGGGAATCTGTCAGAAATTACTGTGGCTTTGATTTGGCGCCAATTCCTAATTAATAGGTGGCCTGAAACGCTTATTTTTCAAGGTAGAATAAGAATGTGTTAGTCTCAGCAATTGGTGCCTTTACCCAATTACTACAATGTTAAAACATGGTCAGTGAGCAAAAAATTACTGAATCATTAAATTCGAAATAATTTAAAAAAAAAAAAAAAAAAAAAAATGTACCACTACAACCCATGCAGGGTCTTGGGCTCAGTACATATAGAGATTCGTACTGTTTCTAGGTGAGTGAGGTGATTAGGCCTTAATCGCGCTCAGCCGCCAGGTTTTTCCCCAATTATTTTTGGTACCCAATTTAAAGAGGCTGGGTCTGCCCTAGGAGGGTCTCCATACCCTAGGGTCGCCCCCCGACTGAATTAGCAGAATAAATAATATTCTACCATAGCCGGGATTCGAACCCAGGACCCGGAGCACAATAGACCACGCCGCTCCCATATTCCCGAATTACTTTTAGCTATAGATATGTCGTCCTCTTTATTCTAGACCTTCATTTGTGGTTTGAAGTAAACCTAATGCTGGTACTACACCGTTCTGATTCTACGTCTTTAAAATGTTTAACGTATCATGAAACTTGGCGTCTGGGTTCGGCTAGTCTCCTAATGTGGCACTACCCTCTTCTGCGTTTGGAAGTGAACATGAGACGACAACGCTACGTCTTCATGTGGAATCCCACCTTCAGCCACTTGTAATGCATAGCGTATATATATTTATATATTCACGGTTTTCAGGATTTAGGGGGTCCTTACCGTTGAAGTGATTCAATAAGGGATCTGCGAAAATATTTTGTTGCGAACCAATGGACTAGAGGGGAAAAGAGGAAAAAAATAAATAAATATTTTTTATGAACATAAGAATAGTAATATAGATGTATATTATACTGTTATCTTGAACATAAATTTTTGGAAGATAATGTAAAGTGAAAAATAGAGCATAAAAATAAGTGATTATTGTAAATAATAATTTTTATTGTTAGATGATTTAATGTGAAGCAAAGGTTTTAATCGAAACTCGATTTAATTCTTTAACGTTCTTTCAAGCCTAAATTTCTTAATTTAATAGTTTTAAATTGATTTTAACAACGTAGGTAAGTCAACGTCGTATGTTTTGTGTGACCAGATTTTTTTAAACCGTAAAAATATAGATGGATCTAGAAAACATCTCTGAAACTAATTATTCTTATACATATCTTTATTATCACTATTTTCCATTGCTTATAATTGTTATTTGATAAGTTTACGAAATTTTTGGCTCTAATAATCCCATTTGGTGATGCTTTAAAAATTTTCAAATTATGTCATAAAAAATAGTCATCAAAAATTAGCTTAACGTTCTAAACTATTTTATAGAACGTTGAAACTGATGGAAACCGCTATATGTCATATGTCATTCCAAGCGAATTCCTCCTGATATTTTAGGATCTCAGATATTCATGAAATTTGGTATTATTTCATATAGTTAGGATGATATACAAAATTATAGTATTCTGGCTTGACTAGGTTTAAATTAAGAGCCACCCAAACTTAGGCGTTTTCATAACCTCAAATAAATTTTAAAAGTTTAATTGGGGCTCTACTAAACCATCTAATTCTTCTCGTATCCAATCCCTACAGTCCAAAATCCTTCGTAAAATCCCCAATGCTCCTTACTTTGTCACCAACAAACTCATCCATAAAGACCTTAATATCCCATATGTTACTGATTTGTCCCGTACGAGGTATCAATCCTTCCATGACAAACTCCATTCACACACTAATCCTATCGTTTCAATCCTTTCTTCCTCTTAAATTCCTGACAATCCTCCGAGGCATCTGAAAAGGAGATGGTCCCGGGACCTTCTAGTTCAGAATATTTTTTGAGTGCTCACATTGGGAATGGAAACACAAACATGCGTTTCATGCCCTTCTATATTTGATTCAAATTTACTTGTTGAATTACTTGTTATACAGTTGTAAATTCCAATAAAAATGAATAAAAAAGTTTAATTAATTTCCCTTGAAATTACCTTTCGGTAACCAACTACCATAACATATGTTCATAAGTATTTGAAATACTATTTTTATGCAATTTAGTTTTTAAGGAATGAATCTAAAAGTGAAACTTATTAATCATATATGGGCTAATCCATTCCAAATCGTCCAGACCTTGCCGCTCAACATTATATATTTTAATGATTTTTAACTATTTATTCTCTATCCTTTTATGAATAGAAAGCCGTGGATAATTTTTTTTTTTCTGGCAAACACTTTTAGTGTTGCAACCGTTTTAAGTCAGCTTCGCTATTGAAATCATGTTTTGGAAAAATCTTTTTAATTCTAGTATTTTTTCAGATATCGAGTCAAAACAATAAGATAACCAATTCTGTATACCTTTGACCCATAGATCTATTGCCATATTATCAGATTCTCTAAGCTCCCTAGAAGCTTTAAAAGTTATGTATCCAGAACATCCAATCATTATACGAATTCAGTATTATCTTTCGATAATCGTAGGCCAGGGGAAGTCCGTCAGCTTCATATGGATCCCGAGCCACATTGGCATTGTTGGCAACGAGCTCGCGGATCGGGCAGCGAATGAAGCGCTAACGCTCTCAGGTCGAGGTATCGCCGTCCTCACTCCATCGGAATTAAGTCGACCCTTAAAATTAGAAGTATGGGATAATTGGCAGGTTATGTGGGACGAAAGCCCCCCTCCCTCCCCCCAGCAAACTTAAACAGATCAAGAGAACAGTGAAGCCGTGGTCGACATCCTGCCGTATTAACCGTAGGGAGGAGGTAGCCTTAGCGTTCGTGTAAGAATTGATCACACTGCACTAACCCATTCATACCTCATAAAATAACAGCCACCGCCAAAATGCACCTACTGCAGCTCCACCCTTACAATAAAGCACATCTTTGAGGAGTACACTCATTATATAGAAAGTATTAATAGAATAGGCCTGACTTCAAACTTGAGCAATATTTTGAGAGACAACAATAGCAATGGTTATAATTTTTTGAAAGCACATCAGCTCCGGTCGCAACTATAGGTCTTACTGATTTATTTATTTATTTTATTTATTTATTATTTATTTATTTTTATTTTTTATAAAGTTATTATAATTAGTACTTTCCTTGTGACAAGCCAAAATAGAACTCTACACAAATTTCTTTAATTTAAGTGAATTTATAGGCGTTGATGACCTCGGAGTTTTACGCCTTTAATCATCAACAAACAAACAAACAATAAGATAAGGAAAGCTTTATATCTTTTGTCTTTACAACTCATTACCTTAAAAGTTATGAAAGTGGTTAAGAAAAAATTCTCGAATATTAATAAACAATTAGACATTTATCAAGTTCAAAAACTCAAAAATAATCTGTGAATGAAAATGAAAACGCCAAAGTTTGGGTGGCTCTAAATTTAAAACTAGTTAAGACAGAATACTAAAATTTTGTATAACATCATAACTACATGAAAGGATACATCGTGCTAAATTTCATAAAAATCTGAGATCCTAACATTTCTGGATGAATTCGCATGGAATGTGTTAGATTCTAATATATGATATATGAATGATTTAGGCATGTTAAATGAAATAATAATATAGGCTTAGCGAACCCGACGGTTCGATGCCGATACCACCAAATTCAGCCTACACAGACTCGTCCAATGTTCACCGTTCAAGCCCAAGCCCCCTTTCGGACGCCTACCAATTGGATCAGCGAATACCAACTTTCTTGGAATCCACTCCTCATCGAGCCCAACAACTTTACTCGCCCATTTGAGTCTCCGCGATGCTATCAACTCAATTATATTCACAGGATACAAGTTCCGCAATTCCGCGTTGTGCAACCTTCTAAACTCCCCAGTGGCCTCATCTCTCTTTGGACCAAATATTTTACGCAGTACCTTATTTTCGAAAACCTTAAGCCGTTGTTCATCCTTCAAAGTAAGCAGCGACGTTTCACATCCGTAAAGAACCGTCGGAAGAATAATAGTTTTACAAATTCTAACCTTTAAGTTTTTAGATAGAAGCCGCGAACTAAGTAACTTAGCAACTGAATAATAACTTGCATTTCCCACCTTTAACCGGGACTTTATTTCTTCTTGGATTTCATTTTTTCTTGTTATCAACGAACCTAAATACTTGAATTTCTCTACGTGTTAAAAAGTATGCCCTGATACATCAATATCACCAAGATCGACACCGTTTCTGCTACTAATCATATATTTCGTCTTCTCGGTATTTAATTCCAGTCCTATTTCTTTACCGGTTTTTATTAACACACTTGTATTTAGTTGTATGGTTTCCGCGTCTTCACCTAGCAGTACCAGATCATCGGCATACCCCAAAACCGGAATCTTGTCACCCATATTTAAACCTTTCTCGGTACACATCACCTTCAATGACATATTCTAAAGCTATATTAAATAACACAGGTGAAAGGTGGAATGTTAAATGAAAAAAAAAATGCAGAATTAAAAACTCCATATTCATTATTACGGTATATTTGGATACATTGACGTAATGAAAACTTATTGGTCAATAACATTAGAGGGGTTGTTATTGTTGTGTATGAGTAAGGCCGGGGAGGAAGGCAAACTAATCTCACTGGCTGAGTGCCTTCCCTTCTTCATCCCGAGCTCTTCTGAAAAATATTTACACTGTCTTTTTCATTGGCTCTCGCTCAACGATGTTTGATTTAGTTTCCAATAAAATTTACACTCGTTGTCAAAGTACTTGAGAATATTGTCACACCTCACCTCATTATAGTTTCGTGATCGAACCTATTCTTTGACTTTGCTTCCAATTACCTCTGTATGAAATATACAGGGAGTCACGAATTTAAATTGGAAAACTTTAGGAGCGTTTAGGGGACCTAAACACTAAGTCAAAATGTCCTTTAGTGTTTCGTTGTGGAGAAAATCTCTAAATTTCAAAACCCCCTTTTCAGTTGCTCTCTTGTTTTACACTTCTATTTGTGATTGTTTTGACGTCGTTTCTTGAGTAGTCACATGGATATGTCATCTTTTGCATTCTTGTAATCTTCTTCATTTCTTCTATGAGTCTTTCATCAGGTTCTACTATGTTAATCAGATATTTTGGAGTAAATAGTATCATCTGCGAAATGTTAACACGTTGATATACATAATTTGTGTAGTTTTTCAAATAGAGTGATTAATTGACATAGTCTTTTCGTTGACTTTTAATCCAGTATATTTTTTTATTTCATAAAAAAAAGACTAATTATACACCTTTTATGTATTATACCTTATATTATTATTAAATTATAATATGCCTAGGGGAAATAATATGTAGCAACGGAACGGATAGGGCATCCATAGAAGTAAGGATATCCAAACTGGAAAGAAAGAACTTCGGCAATAGAAAAATGTCCTGAAAATCCTATACCTTTACAACCCTAGGAGGGTCTTGGGTTCAGTACATATCGATATTCGTACTGTTTCTAGGCCAATGGTTGTGGTATGAGGTGATTAGGCCTTGATCACGCTCAGCCGCCAGGATTTTTATACCCCGATTATGGGTACCCAGTTTATAGAGGCTGGATCTGCCCCAGAAGGGGCTCCATACCCTAGGGTCACCTCCCCCCCCCCCCCCCGACTTAATTAGAAGAAATAATATTCTACCACAGCCTGGATTCGAACCCAGGACCGAGAGAACAGTAGACAAGTGCTCTATCCACTAGACCACGCCGCTCCCTAATAAACACATGCATATATGTATAAAATTAATATATTTAATTTCAGTTCAAAGTATACTTAAACATCTCTTTCCATCACGTAGAAAACCAAATATACATTTCAATACAAAAATATCAAGTAAATTAGTTTAGACAAAAAAAAAAAAAAAAAACTGAATATTTTCTAAAATGATATAGTACCTATCCTAATTCATTTTATAAATTTTAAGGCGTATCCAACTCATAAAAACCTTTATTTAAATGTTATACTTAATATTTAGTGACCAAGATTGAAATAAATTTTAAACGATAATCCAAAGTATGAATCCATATGCTAGACCTAAGTTCTAAAACTCGACTAAAACGCGTAAAAAATGATTTTCAAGACAGTAAATGATTAAAATTTACAAGCGAGTATGTGCAATGCCTAAATGATTATTGTTACAAACCAAGGCTTCAAAAATGTTATCTATTAAAGTAATTTAATAAAAAATTTCAATTACATCTCGTGGAAACCGTTGGCGGACCCCCAGAGGTCCGTTGATCACTAGTTGAGAGCCACTTCTCTAATCAATATAATGCAACAATTAGGCATTACTATACATTAGTAAGATTGTTGTTACTTTATGATAAAAAAAAATGTCAATATTCCGAGATTGGAGAAAGTCCTGAAGTTTGAGAGGAAAATTCTGAGGAGGATTCGCGGAACCTTAAAAACGCAAGTTAGGGGAATAAAGGCAAAAATTCAATGAAAAATATAAAGAAATATGGAGGATCCAGAAAGTCATCAATACCAATAAACTTAAATTCTCCGGGGCACATGATCAAAATGAACAATGAGATACTAAACACGAAACAGTTCGAAAAAGTCTGCTGTAGAAACAGAACAACTAAGAAAAGAGGAACTGAACGGGCTAAAAATCACAGATAAAGACAGCTTGGATAGAGAGCTTTTTTGGGAAGAACTAAAAGAGGTTAGGGTTCTTGTGGGGAGAAGGAAGAGAATGGTCTAAAGAAGAGGGAGAGGAAAAGTCCGAGAGGATGAGAAGCTATTGGAGAAGAAGGAAGGCTGAAGGCATCAGTAAGAATCGGCAATGATATTTGTGAGTTTTTTTTTTGGCTGATTCGTTATAAAAAATAAAATAAAAATGATAATAATAAACAGACCAATTCTATCCAGCGTAAAGCTTGTTGGATAAGAAATGGAATCCGATACTACCTTGATAACAATCTTAAGACTAGCGCCTAGACAATAGGAATAACGCGGCTGGCAATAGGGAGAATATTGGATAATGATCGCTACCTGTGCCATCATCGAAAACTGCAGAATTTATTCCCTCAAGATTATGTCCAGAGGTTGAACTTAAGTTATAGGTTTCTTAAAACGATTGACGCAGTAATTAAAGCTAACCATAAAGCAGGAAGTTTTTTTGGTGCCAATCAGTTTAGAAGAAAAATTATGAGAGCGAATTTAAGCATGCAGTGGACTAAATATTACCTGGGAAACTTCTAGCTTCAATCGATTAAGTTGATATATATATATATATATATATATATATATATATATATATGTGTGTGTGTGGGTTACACAGTTTCAAATTGATCATGTGTGTTGGAAGTTAAGGCTTATGGTTGTTGGGATAGTTCGCATAACAATTCTTGCAATTTTTATAGCTAATGAAGTTTCATTTAAATTAGTACTTTGTTTGATGCTTTACTTAGATATTAACTATTTAAAACACAAGTAACTGTAATTGTAATTCATGCATTTCCCCGACAATGCTACATTTGTAATATTTACATCTTTTGTATATTATAACTAGAGACCGGATTTTCATGCAGAAAAACACGAATAAAAATAAACCCGGATAAAAATCCGAAAAACGTGCAAATTAACAGACGATGTCCTATGTAACGTATTTTTGTGCCTTTAACAATTGCCTATTGTTAACTTATAAGAAAGGTCCCATTAAAAGTTACACTTTTCTCAGGATCAGGTCACTGACCACCCTGGGTCATATAAGTTACCCTTAAACTGTCACCGAAGAGACAGAACTTGGATGTTTATGTTTCCTGTTGCATTCATGAACATTAGTTACGATTCAATTCAGAGAGTTCCAGAACCTTATTATGAGAACCATACCATATCTCCTTGCTTACACAGTAATTTGGAGAAACCGTCATGTCGGTCAACCCAAAAGCACTACCTCCCCTCTCCATCCTCCTCCCTTTAAAAGTCTAACCTATTTCCACCCAGAATCATTCTCTCTTAGTGAGTCTCAAGTTAGATTTCACGTATGTAACATTTAAAAAAGAATAATGTCTATTTTAAGCATCTACTGTTGTGTGTTCGTTAATTTGCAGTAAAAACCTCGAAAAGTGCAAAATCGTGCAGTAAAAATCTTTAAATCTGCATAATAGTGCAGCAAACCCGATAATATAAAATTGAGGGTATATATACTTTAATAAATAATAATAATAAATAATAAATTAACCTAAATCAATATGGAAGAGGAACTTAACCTTTAAAAGTTGTTTTCTTGAAACACGAAACACGTAAATAGAACATCAATATACAATTTTTTTTTTTTAATTTGACAAAAATTATCTGAATCTAGTTTAATCAAATAATTTATAATCAATCAAATATTTACTGATTCGTCTCTTCGATAGTTAATTAGGGTTAGGGTTAGGGTATTGGAATAGGTGCTCAACATCTTGTCTATTAGCACCGAATATATTTATATTAACAGATTTTTTTTTTTTTTTTTTTTTGTTCTTTCTTTCGTTCCATTTATTTATTTTTTCCTTCATTAATTTATTATTTTTTTTCCCTTATAGTTCCTGGAGCAGATGACATTCTTTGATGAACCTCAGTAGTGAACTTATTGTTTCACAAGAGTTCTTCAAACTCTCACTCAGCGGCCTTGGTAGATTAAATTCATCCATTAATACAAGGAATATGGGGCAGTTGTCAATTATATGTTTTGTTGAGAGAGGCGCTCGGCACAAGTCACTCACACATTGGTTCAGACTGCCTGAGGATGAGATGGACATGTGTTAGTCTGCTATGTCCGATACGAAGTCAATAGTTAATTAGATTGTGAATTTACAAAACATGTAATAAGTCAATCTAGAAGAAGCCTCTGAAAATAGTTAGAAGAATTGATCAGAAATCATTTTTAATAATAGATAGAGGTATCTTTTGTAGAACAGGGTAATTAATTAAATATATATATATATTTTTTTTTTTTTTTTTTTATTTACATATATATTTCCGGTTAAAATTCAAAAGTTTTCAAGATCGCTTACGTCCTCTCAGTATATATTGCATATATAGTTAAGTGGAAGTAAAAATGGGTAAATATAGAATATAAAAGGATCTAATAACTATCTTAAGTGAAAACAACAGAAATATTTTTTTCGATTAATTTTTTTCCTACAAATAAGAATTCTAATAGAGATATATATTATATCTTTAGCGCTATATTTAGCGTTGAAGAGCTATAGATTTTGTAAAAAATAATATATGTTATTTTATTTAATCTAAAATTAATGTTTCCATTGAAAGACAATAATCCGTCGAGTTTCTACAGTTATTTCCTGTATAAAATTGATGGGTTTAGCACAATAGCACAAATAGCATGCTATAGCAAACGTATTGAGTACCCCTAATGTAATTCTTTTTTCAACTTTCAGTAATATTTATAAGTTCTAAAATAGATTTTAACAGGGGATATCGCATATTGGGCGCACATGATTTTTTGCGTTGGGCACAACAATATCGTTGGGCACTTGTTAACAAACAAAATATTGATTATGAGTATGGTCCTGGGTTGATCATGGCTCCATATCACACAGAAAAATGTTTTACCTTGTTTAATGTGTAGCTGAAACTTAATCGTTTATTTTCAATAAAGTGGTGGAGTAACATTCTCATTTTGTTCATCTACTAGATATTTCAACCTATATCTTGACACCTTCAACACTCAATTGACACTTGTAATAATTAAAGGCAAATAAATAAAAATATATTAATTTAGTAATAAAAAAAAAAAAAGTCATTCAAATATAAATGTGTGCTGTCCTTATTCAAACATTTATAATTATATTCAACTCCGTAAAAAAATAAATAAATAAATATACGTGATTGCAAAAATATAGCATTACTGTACTTTGTATTAGATATCTTTTTATCATCATTTGTGGTTGTTTTTATGAGTTAGTTTCTCTATTTTTTTATTATAATAAAATAAAATAATGTGTTCATTATTTATTGAATATACTTTTTAAAAATAGAAAAAAGGCATCGAGAAACAGGAATGGACAATAGGGAGGTAAAATCGAGATGAAGGATTCCTCTAACAAATGACTCTGAAATATTGGAAACATACCTTATATTGGGACAAGGAGGAACGATGTCAAATATACTATCATCCCAATATGAGTAAGAGCATTATATGCAGTTTATTATGAGCATCCTTGATCAGATCATATTTCTATTTTGAAGTTATACTAACTTTATTTTATATATAATTTAATTTATAGACAGATTTTAAAGATTAAGATTGTTATTTTGATATATGAATATGTATGATGGGTTTATTTATACTGAAATTAAACTAACGATTCTTTTGTAAAGTCTATTAATGAGCAAGATGAAAATTATGAATAAAAATGACGTGGAGTTAAGACATGATTGTTTATCTAGTCATTCATTGAAGAGTGTTGTAAAAACCTATGAGCATAATTGAATAAATTGTGGAATAGAAAACAAAAATATGTGATTTATTAAAAAAAATAGTGCATCGTATTCAAAAGTATGACATAAAATTAACCATATATGACTTCAATACTAGGCCAAAGGAGCAAAAATCAAATGCTGATAAACAAGAGGCAAAGGAACTCCATACAATATTTTAAAATGTCTTTGACTCCTAAGAATCAGAGAAAAAGTTATCATTAACTAATTTCAAATTTTACTAATAATATAATTATAGAACAATTATCATTTATTAATTTCAAATTTTACTAATAAAAAATAGAGAAAAAAAGTTTATTAATTAATTTCAAATTTGTCTAATAAAGAAAAGAGGTTTCCTTAAAAATCTCGAAAACCGTTTGCATTAAATAGCTAAAAATTTAGGTGAATTATTGTTATTTGACACTAAATCGATCACAAATCTGATCACCAAGTTTTAGTCAAAATCAGGCCATACCCTTTTAATGCTGGTATTCTGTACATCTGTGCCTAGAACATTTGGACATGGCCCAAAGGAGCGTTATAGAAAGTAGTAGTATTCAAGATAAAAAAATAAATAAATAAAATAATAAAAAAAAATAAAATAAATAAAAATTGTAAGATTTTTAAGTAGAATAATGAAGATAGCAGGCAGGCTGGAAATATGTGCCAATTTTATGAAAAGATAGGAAATATTGAGTAGAATATAAAATGAGAAACATGCAAATGCAAGGAAAAGATACGGAACTAGTATTATAAGAAAAGATAATAAGCATCTGGAAATAATATTTATGGATATTTAAAAATTAAACGAAAACCGAAATAGACCATGCTTATGACCTCGAACCCGAAGAATTTGAAAAATCAAACGATATAAATTGGGAAATAGCTATGAGGAGGCGAAAAAGAAGAAACACCTATGGTCTGAGCAGTCAAGCTTTGATGTATGCTGGATGTCAGGATGGAAATGAGCATCTAAGAGCCATGTTATGCAGAAATTATGGTAAATAGAAAATTACAATTCAGCTTTAGAATTAATAAGAAATACTGTCAGGATTATCGAATGTAGTTCTATAGCAATTATGACTTTTAAGACACCTCTATATACATATTCGCACCAATGAAATGTTAATAAAATCAATAAGTCACACCTTTTTAGGATTTTAGTTGGTTTCTTTTGGGCTAGGAAGGTTGTCCAGATGAAAAATGACAGGAAAATAAAGATAAAAAAGATGGAATTATTAAGCACAAACTTTCTTTTTAATCCTTTTTTAATAATTCTTGCCTCCTAGCATCCTTTATTGGTCAATATAAAGTGGCTATTTTCGTTAGCCGATTTTGATGAAAAGGTTGCTGTAACAACTCGGGCGCATAATTGTCTTTAATATGAAATTTCAGTTTCGTGCTACTTTTCGTTTTTGCGCTAGGCTTACCACATATACAGACCTGTTTTCGGGACATGGTAATTTGGAATCAGGAAACCCTTAAACGTATATTTTTCTCGAAAACTCGAATTCGAAAATTTTTAAGATGGCAATACTTTCCCTTACTATACATTTCATATATAGGTACGGAAAAGTAAAAAGGTGAGCCCCAATAGATGTGGAAATTGGACCAAAATGTTTTAGTGTATTGAGTTTTAACTTCTATCGGCTGTCCATATGACTACCTGAAATTTTTAAAAATATCATTTATTACTACTAACAAGCTAGTCTATTAAGTGTAAAATCCCTGGTAATAATCAGAAGAAGAATTGAGATTATAGTCTCTATACTTGCTAATCTCAACATTAAACTATTTTAAACAATTTAAAGGATTGAAATAACTCTAAATAGTACATAAATAAGTTATTTGAATGTAACGTCCAGCTTTCTCATATTAAAAAAAAAAGATAAATACCTGTACCACTACAAACTATGAGGGGTGTTGGGCTCAGTACATATATAGCTCGTACTGTTTCTAGGCCAACGGCTAATAACCAATGAGGTGATTAGACCTTGATCACGCTCAGCCGCCAGGTTTATTCCCTAATTTTGGTAAACACTTTAAAGAGGCTGGGACTGCCCCAGGAGGGTCTCCACACCCTAGGGTCGCCCTCCGTCTAAATTAGCAGAATAAATAATATTCTGTCACAGTCGTGATTCGAATTCAGGGCCCGGAGAACAGTAGACTAGCACTCTATCCACTACACCACGCCGCTCCCTTTTCATATTATAAAGTAATCAAATATTTTCCTTTATAAAGTTTATACGTAGGAGAGGTCGCTCAAAATGGCAAAAGGTAGGAATAGTGCTAAGACCTAAAGGGCCTAGCCGGATAAGCATGTGAAATCTGCCCCCGCTTGTATTTGAACCAAATTTATACCATTGAGTCACTTCTAGGAGAAACAACCTTTTAGCCAAACAACGCAAATTTTTAGCCCCATAATCCTAACGGGAGGGAAGTTATAGAGGGAGGAAGAAAAAACAAAAAAATTGTTTTCTCCTGAACAGCTCAAGCGATTTTCACGAAAAAAATATATGTTATGGGTTTTACAAATAGGTTTCAAAAAATATTATTTTAAATTTTTTTCCACGAAATTGCTGGTCAAAAAAATATTTTGAATTTTTCAAAAAAATATTTTCTGATTATGATGGTTTGGTACACCTCCAATCTTTTGCTACTTTATTTCATTGGAGGGTCCTACATAACATATATATTTTTTTCAATTTTATCGCAAGTGTACCCCATAGTGAAAAATAAAAAAAACAAAATTTTTTCAGCTCTCTGAGTAGTAGCTGGTCACGCATGAAGAGTAGGGATAGAGCTGTAGGGTCGTAATCTCATTAGATATTACTTACACACTATGCACAGACATACTCTTTATTATAGCTATTATTATAAATATCATAGATTAGATGGAATATATTTATTTTGTTGCTATTTCCCTCTATATATAATAATATTCGTTTTTGGATTGGGATAATCCCATGTCGATTTTTTTTACAAATTATTATGTTGGGTGGGATGAGTGCATTTCTTACAAGGATTTAATTTACTTTGTCAGCTTCTCTTTAGTTTCTTTTTAGGGTTTCACCATTGAATCTGGGAATCCGTATAGTGAAGCTGTTGTCGAGGATTCATTCAATATTTTACATTAGTTTTTAATTCTTTCCATAGTTCGTATTTTAAAATCTTTAAAATAAAATAAAATAAATAAATGAAAAGATAAGAATGACTAGACCTTTATATTTTTTCAATTTATTCTTGTCTATACTTATTTATATTTCTAAAACTTTATTTTTTATTTTTGACTCTAACCCAGAGGGTCATGGACTTCTAGAAGTTTTCCTTATACTCAATTATAGTTCTTAAGAATTCATAGAACTTACTTTTCAGTATCTTAAAGAATTTGTTTCAAGATGCCAGACATTTTAAAATTATTTCAAATATGGACATTCTTGCAACAATTGCTTCACTTTTTGTAGGTTTTGACAAATCGAAAATGTTATCTTCCAATCATTCTCCAGTTTCAGTAAATGTGCATTCCTAAAGTGGCTAAAAAACATTATATTATATTTTAAACTTAATCATAAATTATATATTTCAAAGGTTAGTTATTATTATTAAAAGATAAAATACAAAAATAAAAAATTGACTGCTTGGTAGGGGTGGGCATAATCGAATGACGATTATCGGATCATCCGATTATTACAATCAATTGGATTAATCGATTATCGGATTAATCGGTTTGGATAAGCGAATGATCATTCGAACTGAACTGTTTAACGATAATCGAGGGATTATAAGGAGCTCTGATAATCGAACGATCTTTTTTTTTTGCTCATCACATAAATCATCTCTCACAATGCATACTAATCATTCGATTATTTTAATCATCGAAGTCCGATCATCCGATTATGACGATCATTCGATTATGCCCACCCCTACTGCTTTTGGACATTTAGCTAATCCCCCTCATGAAGTCCTCTTATTCTGGCAGGGTTTTTTTTATTTTTTATTTTTTTTTTATTTTTTTTTTTTTATTTTTTTTTTTTTTTATTTATTTATTTTTTTATTTTATTATTATTTTTTTTTTTTTTTTATTATTTTTTTTTTTTATTTATTTTTTTTTTTTTTTATTTATTTTTTTTTTTATGACTGCCCCCCTTATCAACTATTAACCATTCATTACAAAAATGTAATAGAAATATACTGTTTTGAATTCAATACTGAAAATCTTTTTACTGAATATATCTATATCTATAGATAGGCGTAAAAAACCGCGCAGTTAAAAACGCCTAATCATCATTCCTAATCCTATCTATAGATATATATATATATATATATATATATATATATATATATATATATATATATATATATATAATAAAATAGAGTAGAATATTACGAGTATTTTAAAGAAAAATGAACCTCCTCAAGAGAAGATTACTTACAAGTTGCAAACAAACTCACTGGGATTTACAGCATTGAAAACATAAGTGACTATTTCAGTTGAAAACTCAAATTCGAAAATGTTCATGACCCAAATACATTCCCTTATTATATATTACTTTCACTTACCTATTTATGAAATATATAGTAAGAAAAAGTATTGCGATCGTAAGAATTTTCAAATTCCAGTTTTCGACGGAAATTCTGATTAAACTCGATATATCTATGTAAAACTTAACGGCCTTTAATATGATGTAGGTTTCAATCTGATTTAAATATTCTGACAGGGCTTAAATGCTGATATTTTAAATTTTCTTCCTTTAAAGTATCTTCAACTTTGTAGATTCAAAAAATTAACCATTTCATGTTGTTAGAAATGATAAAAAACGGCTAAATATATAAGTTGTATGAATTTTATTATCAACTAAAAGAGAAAAGTGCAAAAGTATTTTTAATGTAATTTTTGTTTTGTTGTTTAAGATAAGAACCATAATACATATGTATAATATACCGTTGGAAAGCTAAAAAAAATAGAAAAAATAATATCTTCTACAAAAAGTTGTAAAATGTAATGGAGATTAATGAAAAGCGGATAAAATTAACTGATTCTTTTAGATGATAATATTATTTAATAAAACACATGTTTCTATCGAAAATAAATGTCATTAATTCTTTAAACTTATCTCTTACGGTATTTAAAAATTCTTAAATTGTTTTAACAAGAGAGGTAAGTGAAAGACGTGTGTTGCGCGGTTCAGATTTTTATATATTATATAGTCATACATATATATTTTAAATTGTTGTGATACTTATCAATCAATCCATTCACAAACTGCGGAGGCCAGCTGGCTAAGTTGGACCTGACTGAGCTCATCACACAAATCTGCCAATTTAGATCTACTAGGATCACTTTTCACCAATCATCCATCATTCCAGTTTAAGTACAGCCGTCTTGTCTCGCCCATCACAACTTCATCTCACCACATCATCCACTGTCATATCCAATTTCGTGACTGGATCTTAGCTTGCGTTCTTCAGATGGAAAGCATGCTTTATGCCTTACTAGGAGCTGTTCGTTGGAAATTTTTTTTTTTTTTTTTTTTTAATTTTTTATTCGTATATATTACAATTTGTCATAATAGACAATAATAATAGTGCTACAGGATCTCATTCATACAATATTTACAATATAAACAAAAGGAAAGTCAAATTACATAAAATCAAATCAAAATAAGTAAACGTATACAATAACAAAATTAAGTAGACAAAATAAATACAAATAAATGAAGTTAACAAATAAATAAACAAAACATGTCACATTCATACCTATGTACAATATTTACAATCAGCTCGGGAACCCCGGACGGGGCTTGTCCCCCCACTTGTGGAAGGACAAGCAGAGTCCAAAGGATCCCAGCGCCTCCCTCTCAGCCGCATCACTGGTGAGAGCCAGCGGAAGCTAAGTGAGGGCGCCATAGCCACAATCACACCGCGCATGAGAGGAGAATCTGACCAGTGTCAGAACTCCAGCATATGTATTTACAATATATCTCGGGGCCAATGCCGTTTCAACCTTCTAGGTGGGTTGTATGGATGAGTGGAGCTGGATAGGGATCGTGCTAAAGGATTAGGATGATGAATGAGGTTCTGATGGAATTTGGAAAATTTGGATGGAATTAGGTCTGAAATAAATGGAACATTAAGGTCGTGGTGCAAGGTATAGTTGGATACATAATAAGGAGCATTTACTATTATTCGGAGGACTTTGGATTGAAAGGATTGAATGCGTTTGATGTTAGAACGTTTAGCTGTCCCCCACAGTTCAAGTCCGTAGGTCCAGATGGGCTTCAGTATTGGTTGGAAAAATTAAAGATAATTATCTGCTTTTATTAAAAAATAAAATCTGTATTCTAAATTTTTACATTTTTTTAATCTTCATCATTATCTAAAGTTTTTTATACTATTTATTATTAAAAAAAAAAAATCTGGTGCCCGCAACGCACGACTTTCACTTACCTCCGTTTGATAAATCAATTTAAGAATTTTTAAATGCATTTAAAGTTACAAATAAATTGTTAAAGAATTAATTATTTCGAATTTAAATAGAAACATGTGTTTTATCAAATAATATTATCATCTAAAATAATCAGTTAATTTTATCCGATTTTCATCACTCTGCATTAATATTTAAAATTCATTATATTAAATGGGGATCGGCGTGGTCTTGTGGATGGAGCGCTCCTGTGCTCCGGGTCCTGGGTTCGAATCCCGGTTATGACGGAATATTATTTATTCTGTTATTTCAGCCGGGTGGCGATCCTGGGATATGGAGACCCTCCTGGGGCAGACCCAGTCTCTATAAAAAGGGTACCCAAAAAGGGGGAAAAACCTGGCGGCTGAGCGTAATCTCGGCCGAATAACTCCATTGCAAGGCTGTTGGCCTTGAAACAGTACGAATCTCTATATGCACTGAGCCCAAGACTCTTCATGGGTTGTAGTGGCACAGGTTTTTTTTTTTATATTAGATAATATTTTTTCTATAATTTTAGCTATCCAACGGTATATTATACATCTATATTACTATCCTTGTATTCAAAAACACAAAAGTTGTATTAAAAAATATGTTTGCATTTGTATCCATTAGTTGTTTATAAAATTCGCTCAACTTGCATATTTACCTGTTATTTATCAATGCTAATAAGACGATGTTCCAATTTTTTTGAAATCTATAAAATTAAAGATACTTTAGAGGAAGAAAATTTAAAATATCGGCATTTAAGACCTGTCAGACTATTTCAATCAGAACGAAACCTACATCATATTAAAGCCCATCAAATTTTACTTCGATATATAGAGTTTAATTAAAATCGTTAGAGCTGGTTTTCAAAATCGTAAAAAGATGCAAAATGCATAGCATAAAGTGGTCCTTTTCATGAGCCGATTTCGATGAAAAATTTGGTGAAACATCTCGGGCATATAGTTGGCTCAATTATGAAATTTCAGTTCCATAGTACTTTTCGTTTACGCGCTGGACTTACCACAAACACACAAACCCTTTTGCGGGACTTTGTTATTTTAATTTAGGGGACCCTAAAATGTTTATTTCCGTTGAAAACTGTAATTCAAAAATTTCACGATCGCAATACTTTCCCGTACTATATATTCCATATATAGGTAATTTAAAGTAAAACGTCACTTGAAAATGATTCCCCTTCTTTCTTACTTTCATATATAAATTTAAAAAAAATATAAAGTGAAAGGACAAATGGTAAAAAATTTGAGATTTATGTGCTGTAAGGCAATTTCAATTAGATAAAGCTACATAATATTTTTTTTATCAATATATATTATTATTTAAAGTGAAAACTTCTTTAGGCGCGTTATGCGATTTTTGACAAGGGTAAAACCTTTAAATTCGTAAACATGGTAACGTCATAAACATGCTCTAGGCTGGCGCATGCGCTCTGTGTGTACCTGTCTAGGTTATTAGATATAGGATAACGATAACAATTTATTTTTTAAGGTAATATGTTGTAAGGACAAAATATACAATGCATATCCTTATCTTATTGTTAGTTTTTGTTTTGACTCGAATTTCGAATGGATTGACCAATATAAATTTTAATCTCATTCCCTGTAATATTTAATTTATTCAAATCAAGTTCAACCTGAAAACGAGTCTGTTTTCCTGTTTTTGAAATAGTCGAAAATCTGTTTTGTTAATCTATTTTCATTCATTATGAATATAAAAAACTTTTTCTTATTTTTTTCTTAGAAACTAAAAGCTGTTCGATTTTTCGGTGGAAGGTTAAATTTGAAAGAGACGCAATGCATTGTTTATATGAGATTTATGTGCTGCAAGGCAGTTTCAATTAGGAAAAAGCTACATAATATAATTTTTATCAAAATATATTTTTTTTTTTAAGTGAAAACATCTTTAGGCGCGTTATGCGATTTTTGACAAGGGTAAAACCTTTAAATTCGTAAACATGGTAACGTCATTAACATGCTCTATGCTGGCGCATGCGCTCTGTGTGTACCTGTCTAGGTTATTAGATATAGGATAACGATATCAATTTCCGTGAACGTTATCGATACCGGTGTACTATTGGCAAAAAAATATCGATATTTAAAATACTTTATTTCAGTATTTAATTGAATTAAAATCAGGTTGCAAATGAATGAGTAAAGACGTGGTAGATGAACTATGCCTTAGAACTTACCTCTTACTGTATATAAAGTTAATATATTGAATATCTTATACCTCTTGACTCTAAAATATCGATATTTGTAAATATTATTTAAACATTACTTTGCATGAAAACATTTAAACTTTCGAAGCAAAATCATGATGAACTTACTGTCAATATTTATAGGATTTCCAAGTCAATTGTAACCTTTTCCAAGTCAAATGTAACTTTTTCCATTTCAAATATAACCTTTTCCAAGTCAAATGTAACCCTTTCCATTTCAAATATCACCTTTTCCAAGTTAAATGTAACCCTTTCCATTTCAAATGTCACCTTTTCCAAGTCAAATGTCACCTTTTTCTTCACTTCTAGCCTTAAATATTCCGTTTTATTAATTTATTTATTGAAAAATAATTAGTTTAGTTAAAATTATGACTTTTTTGATAATTTTGGCATATTCTATCGCTATTTTTTTTTTTTTTTTTTTAGATATTTGATATAAAGTTCTGTTTTTTACGAGCTAATATTATAAACAATTAATTATCGTTTATTTAGTTTTAAGATAGTTGTTGATTTTGATTTTTTAGAGGGGAGGGGTAGTTTTTGGGAATGATTAATGTGTTTTCGGGTATTATAATTACGTTTTTCGAGCTGTATTTTTTATCGCTCGCGTGCATGTTAACTCGCATTAACTTTTATTGTTTTTTATTGATATAGGAATTAATTAATGTGCTTTCGGGTGGTTATGATTACGTTTTTGGGCTATATCTTTTATCGCTCATACGTATTTCAACTCGCATTAACTTTAAATGTTTTTAATTGATATAGGAGTTGATAATTGTGTTTTCGGGTCTTGTGATAACATTTTTAACTGTGTTTTTTATCGCTCGCGCATATTATCACTAAAATTTACTTTTTTTTTTTTTTTTTTTACAGGAGTTGATAATTGTGTTTTCGGGTCCTATAATTACGTTTTTTGAGTTTTATTTTTTCATCGTTCCCACGCATTTAACTCGAATTTACGTTTAATGTTTTTTAGTGATATAGGGATTGATAATTGTGTTTTCGGGTCCTATAATAACGTTTTTTTAGTTTTATTTTTTTATTGCTCCCACGCATTTCAAGTCGAATTTACTTTTAATGTTTTTTATTGATATAGAGATAATTAATGTGCTTTTGGGTGGTTATAATAACGTTTTTTTTAGTTTTATTTTTTATCGCTCTCGCTTATTTTAACTAAAATTTACTTTTTATGGTTTTTTTTTTATATATGGGTTGATAATTGTGTTTTCGGGTCCTATAAATACGTTTTTTTAGTTTTATTTTTTTATCGCTTCCACGTATTTAAACTCGCATTAATTTTAATGTTTTTTATTGATATAGGGATTACTTAATGTGCTTTCTGGTGGTTATGATTACGTTTTTGAGCTGTATTTTTAATCGCTCTCGCTTATTTTAACTAAAATTTATTTTTTATTTTTTTTATTGATACAGTGGTTGATAATTGTGTTTTCGGGTCCTATAATTACGTTTCTTGAGTTTTATTTTTTCATCGCTCCCGCGCATTTAAACTCGAATTTACTTTTAATGTTTTTTATTGATATAGAGATTAATTAATGTGCTTTCGGGGAGCTATGATTACGTTTTTTCCAGTGTGTATTTTGTATAAAAACAAATTAATCTATCCCAATATTAATAAAAAAAAATCTAAAATAAAGGCGAATTAAAATCCGCACGAGATATAATAAAAAAGCGAGTAAACGTTTTCATAACCTCGCCAAAGTACAAGTATAGATCCCTATAACAATAAAAAATATTAAAAGTAAATGCGAAATGAAATACGCATATCGATTAAAGTTTTGGAATGAAATTTTTTAGTATGAATTAGAACAAAAGTAAATGCGTAATTAGCACTTTTAGAAAATGACCTAATTTCTAAATCGCTTTTTTTAATGACTTGAGAGCTCATTAGATAAAATAAAATAGAAGATTTAGATTAAATAAAGTGATGAGAATACAAATGTGTAAAAAAATCAATTTCGTAAAAAATGTCCTTTAGTACCTTTTGGAAATCAATGTCTCAACTATAAAACTTGTTCTTAAATGTCTGAATTATCTTGACACAAATGGCTGGTCCATAAAAAAATGTGCTATGGGCACTACCAACTCACACAGTCAAAAGACACATTCAGATTACGATGACATACTTTAAGATGATATATCACTACAGGGTAGTGATGTTTTACAATTCAATGAAACAATAATTAAGAAAAACATGCACCCTCAACATAATCTACTTTAAGAAACATACTCTTCTTTCCAACAAAATCTGATCATCGAGAATCAAGAATCAAGTCTCTATGACTGCCTGAATTGTAATTTTTTTGTTTAAACGGAGCAATTTTTGAGAAAGTATTATAAAAAGTATGACTTGCTGCACTACGTGTTTATTTAGACTCATGATGTCCTAAAACTGGTTTTCTCGCGGAAAAATCAACTAATTCGAAAATAAGCAAGATTCCAATTAACCTTACAAGTTATTTTATAGATAAGCTACAGTAAAAATACACAACACGATGGACAAAATAAATTCCATATAAACTATATCTGCACAATTGAGACGTTGATTTCCAAAAGGTACTAAAGGACATTTTTTACGATATTGATTTTTTTACATATTTATATTCTCCTCATTTAGTTTTATCTAAATCTTAAATTTGATTGTATCTAATGAACACTCATGTCCTTTAATAACGTGATTTAGAAATGCTATTAATTTCTTAAGATATTAATTACACATTTAGTTTCATTCTAAATCATAACAGAACATTTCATTTCATAACTTTTAATATGGTTTTATTAATATAGTAAAGAAATAATTATAAATTTTAAGACAAACAGACCTAAATTAAATGGTTTAATAATATAGTAATGAGAGATTTTCGCGCTTCCTGTAAAATTCCCTGGAATGGATATAGTACCTTTTGGAAATCAACGCCTCAATTATTACAAGTAACACGATTAATAATTTCATATTTTCCCTTAAAATAACGAAGAAGCGTTACCTATAAATTTTTAAGGCCAATAAGTCTAGGTTTAAAACTCGCCGTCTATAGTTTATTTAACATATTTTTTTCTTCGAATCACCAACTTTTGTATACGTTTAATCAATTTTTTATTTATTTTAATTATTTTCCTCCGATATTCCCCCATTCTTCCCAATGCTGCCTATTTCTGCTCCTCTCAGACTACTGTTTTTCTTCTATTTTTTTTTTTTTTGTAATATTTTATTCTTATATTTTAACTTTCAAAAAAGTATATGTGTCAATCTATTTGAAATCGTCCAATTTAATTATTTTTGCCGCTCAACATTATTAATTTGAATTATTTTTTAACCTGTTATACTCATGAATCAAAAACCGTGGATAAAACTTATTTCTGGAGAATACTTTTGGTGTTACAGCCATTTTGATTCAGCTTCGCGACTGAAAAAATATGTTGCGAAAATCATTCTATTTCTAGTAGTTTTGCAGATATCTAGTCTAAACAAAAACTAACGATAAGATAAGGGTATGCCTTATATATTTCTTCCTCACAACTCATTACCTTTAAAGTGAAGAAAATGGTAAAAAAAAAAAAAACTCGAAATAATGAGACATTTAGCGAGTTAAAAGTCTATAAAGGAAAAGAGACTCATCTTCGATATTTGTTTAAATATATAGCTTAGTTGTAGCCCTACTTGCTGTAAAAATTTCGATCTTGCGTAGTCCTTTCTACATGAATTTTCAAAAATGGCTAAAACTAGTTTTTCTCGAAGTTTTTTTTTATTTTTATTTTTTTTTTTATAAACTTCTTTATTCGAATCAAAACACAGACATATTGCAGAGCAAGTAGAAGTCACTACCCCACTAAGGCGAGCCCGTGTGTAGGAAAGGAGTTCACTTGCGGCAATTCAATAAAAGTACAATAACAAACAGTAACAGTACACAGTATGATACAATACAATACTTAAATAATATAACACAATTTTATAAAGAAACAGTAACACACTATACAGCAAAAAATACTATATAATACATAAGAAATATAAAATGCAATTATAAAGAAACAGTAACACACTACACAGCAAAAACAATATAATACATAAGGAATATAAAATACAACTATAAAGAAAAAGTAACACAGTATAAAGCAGTAATTGACTAAGCTTAAAAGCAGTAAGGAATACATATACATATACACAAGATATAAAATTAAGGCAAGTAAATACAAGATTGAATTACATGACAAGCAATATAAAGATACATAACATAGTACACAGTAAGAAATTGACAAAATCGAAAGTCAACAAAGAATACATATACTTGTATACAGGATAAATATCAGAATGAGTGAGGCAGACTGGCATTGGCGACATGTCTATAGCGATGAGTAATTTAGATTCAATAATTCAGCAATATTTTCTTCACTGAGGGATTTCGCCCACATTTTAACATTGTAGTAATAATTTGAATACTTTGGAGGATTTGTGTGAGAAAATTGAAAATTGTGAGGAATGTTGTTGTACACAGTAGCAATGGAATGACAAGTCTGGTGTGTCGTCCAGGTATGTTTTGGTTTGGCACAACTAAGCTAAAGTAATTTTTCAGTCTTGTAAAAAAACGGTGGTCAATCTTCCCGACTAGCTCATCCCGTCTAAAATACAGCTTCTTCATAATTGAGACCATGTATAATGTTTTTGCAAACATTACATTAAGGTCCGAGAATATATTAATTGATGGAGGTCCTTTATTGATACCCAAAATTACCTAAATAATCTTTCTCTGCACAATCTCAAGCTGAAAAAGATGTGCAGCTAAAGAATTCCCCCAAATCAATATACAACATTGAATCAGCGACTGAATATATGCAAAGTAAATTAATCTTAATTTATTGATCGATAAAATTCCTCCTAAGAAGGGACTGAGTGAAAAAATATGAAACATACACAGATTACACATCTATACAATTTTTAAAGATAAATTTGGTGACTGAGACTGAGGTGTTTCTGGAGTTCTATTCGCTGTTAAAATAATGTTTTCTTTAAAAATGATAACCTCCTGTAATTTTGCAAATTTCAGGACGAAACAAAAGCTAGAGTGATGGTGAGAGTGCTGTATACATTTTTTGTCCTTACAACATATTACCTGATTAGAGGAGAAAATTGTTTAAAAACTTTACGTAAATTTAAATCAACTGAAACTCATAGCGAGCTTTCTTTCTCAATATCGAATTTTTATAGCAAGTTGGGCCGTGACTAAGCTATGTATGAAAAAATGATCAAAGGTGAGTCTCTTTTCCTTTATAGACTTTTAACTCGCTAAAAGTATCATTTATTATTAATTTTCGAGAATTCTTTTAACCACTTTCTTCAATTTTAAGGTAATATGTTGCAAGGACAAAATATACAAAGCATATCCTTATCTTATTGTTAGTTTTTGTTTTGACTCGGATTTCGAATGGATTGACCCATATAAATTTTAATCATATCCCCTGTAATATTTAATTTATTCAAATCAAGTTAAACTCGGAAACGAGTTTGTTTTCCTGTTTTTGAAATATTCGAAAATCTGTTTTGTTAGTGATATGCAACATGGCCGCTACTAAAGTTTAACTTATGTATCGCTCTGTGATTCTTACCTTGTCATCTCGTTGTTACTGTTGTACCAGCCTTCAAAATTTGTGCTTAGTGAGTTGTTCACCCATTTAACACATTAACAATCGCAAATAGAGAGGTGAGTGCACTTATTTTAATAACGCACGTAATAGACTGAGGGCCGCCTGGACTAGATAAGAGGAGGGGATAAATCCCTTCAGTACACCTTATCGTGTTTATAAGGTCTCGGTCAGGACTGTTGACAGCTACGAGTTCGTAAACGAAGACTTTGTTTATATATTTTTGTTTGCCTTCTCAAAGACTATTTTTTTTTTCCTTCTATAAGACTTTTTTTAATTTTCCTAGTTCTTATTAATTAATTATGCCCTTTATTTATTTATTTTTTGTATATATTATTGTAAATATTTTTATTAGTTATATATATATTTTTTTTTTTTTTTTTTGTTCTTTTCTTTGTGTGTTTAGGTACATTTTCATTTTATTATTTAGTCGTAAAAGTATAAATACATTTTCTTCTCTATATTTCATATGTTGCTATCATGGATCTCGACATAAATACTTCTTGTGACGACTCGGCAGAAGAGACGCCCTTTTCTGAAATAAGTGAGTCAGATTCACAATACTTTCAGAGGACGCGTCACAAAAGACAAAGGAACTCAAATCCCGGACTCGGGGATTCGCCAAACAAAAAAAAAAAACAAAGCAGCCAAAACTAAGCAGCCATCGAATCAAATGAACTCACCTCCAAAAACCCGCAGTACCACTGCAGCCAACAAAACTGATCTCACAGAGCCCTCTATATCAGCTGCGCCGTCAACCTCATCGGCCCCAGCTACCTCCGCCACGCGGTCAGCCTCAACTGCACCATCTACTACTAACAAACCAGTTTCAGGGAACTCCTCAACAGTATCAGGACCTCAAGGGTTTTCTGACCCAGAGCCACCTCCAATCTTCGTCAGTAACATCAATAATTTCATGTTATTCGGCCAAGAAATCGCCAAATTAATCGGGCAGACAAATTTTAGATGTTACTCCCGACTAAATGACATAAAAATCAACACAAACTCGAAAGAAAACTATAAAAAACTTGTAACTTATCTCACCTCCAAAAACTATGACTTCCACTGCTACCAATTGAGGCAGGAAAAAACATACAGGGTGGTCTTGAGGGGACTTCACTCAACAACTCCCACCGATGCAATTAAACAAGGTCTGGAAGAGATAGGACACTACGTGAGACATATTTCTTGCGTCTTACACCCATCCGAAAAATACCCACTTCCATTATTTTTTGTCGATTTGGAGCCAGCTCAGAATAATCCGGATATATTCCAAGTGACAAGACTGTTATATTCTATTATCCGTTTTGAGCAGCCAAGGCAAAAAACAATAATAGTGCAGTGTGCAAAGTGTCAAAACTTGGGGCACACCAAGTCATATTGTTTCCATCAGGCTCGCTGCGTAAAATGCGCCGGTGCCCCACCCCTCAGACGCCTGTCAGAAAACACCAAGTGAGCCGGCGAAATGTGCTCTTTGTGGTGGAGCACACCCTGCAAGCTACAAAGGTTGCGAGGTCTACAAAAATATCTTCAAGCAAAGAATGCTTAATCTACCTTCAAGAAGCGCAGAACAGACGAGTATCACTCAGGTTCCTGTGGACGACTCGGCGAATTTCCCCGAACTTAAACAGAACCAAGCACACGACGCTCACCAACCTACACCTCTAAACAAGGTTCAAACCCCTTCAGCTCCGAAGAAATCATTCTCCGACACCATCACTAAGAAACACAGCCCAGACGTCAGGCGCCTCCGAAATCCCATCCCAGATCCCAGAACTCCCAATCTCAACCTGAAGCACCGAACCAACCAATTCCTTCCCATCACTTACCATTACGGGTCAAATTACCACCAGAACAGCCACAACAAGCTCCATCCCGCCCTATCGTACATGAAATGAAACCAAATCCCCCTCCTCAGTCTTCACTGAATGAAATTCCTCGTACCCCACGACGGGTACAGCCCACAAATACAAATTATACTCCACAAGCTACTGAAATACATCCCTTTCCTAATCCGAATGAACATGACATATATTCCATCTTAAACTCCTTCCTCCTCAGCCTTCAAGAAACCATCAGACCTCTCATCTCCCTACTCAATAGACTCCTCACCGAAATCCCATTCAATCTCTCACGATGAGTGTAAAGCCCCTTGCCATCATTCTGTGGAATGCTAATGGCTTGCATAACCACCGTGATGAATTGGACTTATTTTTACATGACAACAACATAGACATAGCATTACTGACTGAAACGCACTTCACACAACGGTCACGTTTTTACATACGGGACTACTTTACTTACAGATCAGACCACCCAGACAACACTGCACATGCTGGTTCTTGCATTCTAATCCATAAATCCATACCCCATTCCCTAGTTCCTTCTACTCCCACTGACGCCATACAATCAACCTCTGTAATCATTTCAACTCGTCCTTTCCAAATAACTCTGTCAGCTGTATACTGTCCACCTGGCAACTCCATTTCCTATAGCCATCTTAATTCCTTCTTCCAATCTCTTGGACCCCGCTTCATTGCTGGAGGAGACTTCAACGCTAAACACCAACGGTGGGGTTGTCGAACATCCAATACCCGTGGTAATATCCTCTCTAGCGTCTCAACCTCAAATAGTTATTCTATCCTTTCGCCCATGACTCCCACTTACTGGCCAACATCCTCCAAAAAACGTCCCGACATCCTGGATATATTTGTCTCATCTCAATTTCCCACCTCCCAAGCAATAGTCAAGTCCTTAAATGAACTCTCATCTGACCACAGTCCAGTTCTGCTCTCCTTGCATTCGAGTTTTGTCCCTAAACCTTCACCTCCTAAATTAATAAATGGACGAGTAAACTGGGACAGATTTCGATCGGACTTGGACTCCAAAATGGACTTAAAACTCCCACTAAAAACTAAACACGATATCGACAGAGCCATAGAAAAACTGACTGACTCAATAGCTAGCAGTATATACGATAACACAACAACCACCAATATTAACATCTCTCAACAAACTAATCTGCCACAGCACATTCGTACCTTAATAAGAGAAAAGCGCCGAGCAAGATCAAAGTGGCATAGGACTAGGTACCCTGCAGACAAAACTTATTATACCCAACTGACTAACAAACTGAAATCTGAAATTAGGACATTTAAAATTCAAAACTTACTTAACATGACTGAAAACCTTAGTACTACCGACAAATCACTGTGGAGGACCACTAAGAAGCTCCTAAATTTTAAAGATTTTAATCATCCCCTCCTTAATGAATCCCAATCCTGGACTAGATCTGAAGAAGAAAAGTCCCAGATATTCGCACAGCATCTCTTTAAAATTTACAATCCGCATCCCGATATCCTTAATCCCAATCACCTCGAATGTATTGAAGCCGAGCTGGATATTCCCCTCCAGATGGCTCTTCCTCCTAAAGCATTCCATCCTTCTGAAATATCAAACATAATCCAAAGATTACCTTCCCGGAAAGCACCTGGACATGATCTTATTACTGCCCATATCCTAAAACAACTTCCGAGAAAAGCCATCCTACTCCTCACCTACATCTACAACTCCATACTCCGTACGACATACTTTCCTAATCCTTGGAAATTATCCATCGTTAAAATGATACCTAAACCCAAAAAGCCGCTAGAAACTTCCCTCTTCCTACCGTCCTATCTCTCTTTTACCTATAATGGGTAAAATTCTGGAAAGACTCATCCTTAAACGCCTATACCCAATCCTAGAATTAAACCACATAATCCCAAACCACCAGTTTGGATTCCGAACATCCCACTCCACTATCCAGCAATGCCATCGTGTGGTGGATGTTGTCTCGTCTACATTGGAGCGCGGATTGTACTGCACGGGAGTCTTTCTCGACGTGGAACAGGCCTTTGACCGAGTCTGGCACCCGGGACTGCTTTACAAACTCCGTAAATTCCTGCCTCCTACTTACTTCCTCATTATCCAGTCCTACCTTTCTGACAGATCCTTCAGAATCAACAACAATAGTTCCTATTCAACAATTTTTACCCAGTCTGCTGGTGTTCCTCAAGGCAGTATCCTAGGACCCATTCTTTATACAGTTTATACAGCTGATATCCCATCACATCCTAATACTATCCTTTCTACTTATGCAGATGATACTTGTGTATTATCAGTCAATAATGATGCCTCTCAAAATCTCCAATCCCATATCAGAGACCTTGAGGTATGGTGTCAGAATTGGAGAATTAAAATAAATTCCAACAAATCCCACCAAATTACCTTCACCCTACGTCGTAAACCTATGACATCCTGCCCTACAGTATCCTTTAATAACATTCCGCTCGTTCCAGTTGAACAGATCCGCTACCTAGGGCTTCTACTTGACAAACGTTTAACATGGAATCCGCACACTAGACTGAAACGACAAGAAACTGCTCGCCGCTTTCGGTTACTTCAACACTTACTAGACAAACGCTCTAACCTTTCACTTGACTACAAAAGGCTCATCTACATGACCATCATAAGACCTATCTGGACTTACGGAGTTGAGCTATGGGGCTCCACTAAACCATCAAATTCTTCCCGTATCCAATCCTTACAATCCAAAATCCTTAGAAAAATCCTAAACGCTCCTTATTTTGTCACGAATAAGCTTATCCATAAAGACCTTAATATTCCCTTTGTAGCTGATTTGGCCCGAACCAGGTATCAATCCTTCCATGACAAACTCCAATCCCACTCTAACCCACTAGTTTCAATCCTTGCTTCCTCTTCAATTCCCGACAATCCTCCGAGGCGTCTGAAAAGAAGATGGCCTCGAGACCTTCTTGTTTAGATTAATTACTAGAGTGCTGCCAATGGGCAGTTTCTCTTCAGGTTTTTCATGTACACTATCTTTAATCAGCACATTTACTTGATGTATTCCTATACAGTTGTAAATTTCAATAAAATATAAAAAACAAAAAAAACTGTTTTGTTAATCTCTTTTCATTCAATATGAATATAAAAAACTTTTTGTTCTTTTTTTCATAGAAACTAAAAGCTGTTCGGTTTTTCGGCGGAGGGTTAGATTTGAACCGAATGCACTCCATTGTTTTTAAATTTTTTGGTCCTGATGTTTTCTATAAAATCTTTCTTTCTTTCTTTTCCAATATGTCAAAATCGTTGGTGAATTTTCCATTTTTGTTTCTAATTTGTTTCAATTTTTAAAAAAATGGAACATCTTTTCTTTCAACTATATTCTATTATCAATAATAATATTATTATATCAGCAAATAATCTAACAACGTTTCGAGGCTTGGCCTGATCTTCAGATATATACTAAAACAATTTTTAACATCATGATAATATTATTTATATTGGTTTATAATTTCAAATGAATGGATGAGTGAATCATACATGTTAGCACAAGTGCCTAATAGCCGGCAGTGGAATTATCTTTATTCGATGTCCATTTATTGTGTTCAAGGTATGTTTAGCTCAAAGACTTTTTGCTTTTATTTAACAATGGACATTGCTGAGAAAAGTAAGGCATTATATTTCCAAACTCGTAATTGAATATACATTGTAATCTACCTGTAGAGTTAATTTAGTAATTAGTAAATGTAAACCCCTATTCAATAACGAAAAACTATATAACCCACATGTTACCCCAAGGATTTGTTTCATCAATCCTTCTAGTCTTCAAACATCACTAAGAATTTTTCCGATCTTTTGCGTTTTGGATGATATATAATTTTTTTCAGACTCAACACTCCGAATTAAAATTTTTACAATCTATAATTTGAAGAGTTTCCTAAATGACACAAATACGTCTATTAGCAGGTTTCAGCAACTCCGAGCCATAATTAGATTTTTTGTATAATTATTTCCGTATTCTGGGACTTCAAACGTAAAATGTAGGGAAGTATTTGATTTTAGCAAATAAATTTGATGTTTGACCACTGCGCGTTCGCCAAACGTGTCAATAAATTAATTAGTTTTTATAGTTATTCTTCATATTTATTTCCGTAATCTGGGACCCTAAAGGTTTAATATTGACAAGTTTCAGAATATTGTCCTCCTAAATCGGTCTATTTTCCACTGTACGTCAGGTTTCGACTTCTAGACAGCGGAAGGAGGAATACTTTTTTTTTTTTTTTTTTTTTAAACTTATAATGTTAGATTTATGTTGTTATAGGATGAATATTTATTTTTAGTTTAGCATTTATGTGTGGACCCTTAAAAAAGGCTTCAATTTGGTACTAATATTGCGCGGTTCATAAGGGTCAATCTTTACACACATTATACCCCGAAAGAACAAAGGAACAGTTTTACCCTTTAACTGACTATCTGTACGCTTCATTAACACAAAACCCACATGTGAATCATGTAAATACGTGACATTTTATAGATGACGTTATTGATGTTTGGAAATGAGGGCATCGTCATTATTATGGGTTATTTTTTAAAATTTTAAAACATATTAAATAATCATGTTTGGAAAATCTTTTAATTTAATAGAAGTATAAATAGATATAAAACATAATTTTACTTTTGGAGTGGGTATGCCCGACAGAAGACAGCTACATATTTAATATATGTATTAATAATGCTGGGATATATATATATATATATATATATATATATATATATATATATATATATATATATTTATTTAATTTAAGCTGACAATTAAAAGTATTTATATCAAATTAATTGTTAATTGTAGTTTTCCAATTATAATTATTTTTAATTTGAATTAAAAATTACAATTAACAATTGATTTTCATTTCTTATCGACGTTTTTAAAATAAAAATTGTTGTTTATTTAATATTAAATAAAAGATTTTCCTTTATGGAAGTATCTTTTAAAGATGTATGAGTAAAAAAGAATTATATGAATTCATAGTTGTAAAATATACTTATTAAATGAAAACAAATACGAATTCCGAATACTTTTTACACTCACTGAATATACCTACATATATCATCCATGCTTCTTCTCTATCCTTATTCAAATCCCAATTTTTCCAATACCTTCTGTCATTACTTAATACATTCTAGGTATCGTACTTCGAAAGAAGAAAAATACATTATTATTATTATTATTACATTTAAATTTTATTATCAATTAATTTTGTTCAACACCATAATCTCCTGAAGATGTGTATATATAATGTGTGTGTATATAGCATTTCCAAGTATATTGTAACCTTTTCCAAGTCAAATGTAACTTTTTCTATGTCAAATGTAACTTTTTCTATGTCAAATGTAACCTTTTCCATTATAAATGTAACCTTTTCCATTTCAAATATAACCTTAGCTCGCCTTTATTTTTAATGTTTTTTATTGATATTAAAAATGATTTTTTTTTTCGATTCTTATTATAACGTTTTTTAAGTTGTATTGCCTTAATTAAATGCATAATAATAATAATATTATAATTAATAATATAATATTAATAATATTCTTTCTTGTTACAGGAATTGAATATTTTGTTCTAGCAGGATTATGATTCCGTTTTTTCGAGCTGCATTTTTATAATCGCTCGTGCAGATTTCAGCTTGTCTTTACTTTTAATGTTTTTTATGGATATTGAAAATGATTTTTTTTTTCGATTCTTTGTAAAACGTTTTTTAAGCTGTATTCTTTATAAACTTGCCTTTACTTTTAATATTCTTTCTTGTTACAGGGATAAATATTTTGTTTTCGCTGGGTTATGATTCTGTTTTTTGAGTTGTATTTTTTTATCGCTTGTGCGGATTTCAGCTCGCCTTTACTTTTAATGTTTTTTATTGATATTGAAAATATATTTTTTTTATATTCGATTCTTATTATATGGTTTTTTAAGATGTATTTTTTAATAACTTGCTTTTACATTTAATATTCTTTCTTGTTACAGGAATTGAATATTTTGTTCTTGTAGGGTTATGATTCCGTTTTTTGAGTTGTATTTTTCAATCGCTGGAGTAGATTTCAGCTCGCCTTATTATAACGTTTTTTAAGCTGTATTTTTCACTAACTTGCCTTTACTTTTAATAATCTTTCTTGTTACAGGAATCGAATATTTTGTTCACGCAGGGTTATGATTACTAGCTTTTATGATGTTTTTATTAAATTTTTACATTGATAATAAATACATTTTCGCGCTTTTCAACTTGATGTTACAATTATTTTATCATTGCATTGAGCAATCGTTTATTTCTGTTTCCGGAGGTTCTGATGGCATTTTTCGAACCTTATTTGTTATCTTTTTATTTTAACTTACTGTTACTCGTTTATAACAATTTGATAAAGGGATCTTTTGTAATGTAAGTAAGTTAGCGTTTATGACAGTGCGCGTTTTAAGTTTAATGTAACGAGATCTCGAACAAAACGCAATCACGATATAACATCCTATAAAAAAGTAAGCAGAACCCACAAAAACACAATAAAGGATATTTAATTCAAATTATAAAATAATAACTACGGTAAGTAGAAATTACAAAGTGCATTAAATAATAAAGTTAGAAACACGTAATCAAAGTGCCATAAAAAAATGATTAAATAAATAAAAACTAGTTTATCAAATTATAAAATAATATTAACACTAAGGTGAAAGGCACACGCACAATTAAAAAAAAATGCAAAAAACGCAATTATAAACGCGAAAATGCGCGCGAACAAAAAATATATAGCTCGAAAAACGTAATCATAACCCCCCGAAAGCACATTAATTTATCTTAATATCAATAAAAAACATTAAAAGTAAAGGCGAGGTTAAATCAGCACGAGCGATTAAATAATACAGCTCAAAAAACCGGAGTCATTACCACCCGAAAACAAAATGTTCAGTACCTATAACAAGAAACAATATTAAAAGTAAATGCGAGTTGATATGCCCACGGGGGTTAAAAAATACAGTTCAAAAAACGTTATCCGAAAATACTATTATAAATCACTATAACAATAAAGACATAAAACGTTAATGCTAATTAAAATCTGAGAGCGTAAAAAAACAACTAAAAAAAACGGAATACTAACCCCCTGAAAACAAAAAATTCAATCCCTATAATAAGAAAGAATATTGAAACTAAATGCGAGTAACAATGCGCTGGAGGGAAAAAAAAATTAGCTCGAAAACGTAATCTACACCCCGAAAGCACATTAATTTATCCCTAAATTAATTAAAAACATTAAAAGTAAATTCGATTTAAATTAATTCAACTATTTATTAATAATTAATCTAACTCTATATTAATACATTAATGTATCCCTATGTTGATAAAAAAACATTAAAAGTAAATCTGAGTTAAAAAATTTAGCTCTATATTAATACTTAATTTAACTCTATATTAATACATTAATGTACCCCTATATTAATAAAAAACATTAAAAGTTAATTCGAGTTATAATAGTGAGTGATAAAAAATAGAGCTCGAAAAACGTAATCATAAGCAGAGCTGGACAATTAATTAAAAAATAAATTTAATTACACCGCTAAATAAATACTTTTAATGAATTGACTTATAGATGCATCTATAAGCCTCCAAACGCACCTTTCTCAAATTGAAGACTGGTGTAACAACTGGAGAATCAAAGTTAATCAATCCAAATGCAAACATGTCACCTTTACCCTTCGAAGACAATCCTGCCCTCCAGTTCTCTTTAACTCCGTTCCGCTTCCTTTCTCCGACACAGTCCGGTATCTTGGCTTCCTTCTGGACAAAAGACTAACTTGGAACCCGCATACTAGACTTAAACGACAAGAACTTAATCGACGATTTGGACAACTATACAGACTACTGAACAGAAATTCTAAATTATCTATCGAGAATAAACTGCAAATATACAAGACAGTACTGAAACCCATCTGGACCTACGGACTTGAACTGTGGGGGACAGCCAAATTTTCTAACATCAAACGCATTCAATCCTTCCAATCAAAAGTCCTCCGAACAATAGTTAATGCTCCTTATTATGTATCCAACCATACCTTACACCACGACCTAAATATTCCATTTATTTTAGACCTTATACCATTAAAATTCTCTAAATTACATCAGAACCTTATCCATCACCCTAATCCCCTAGCTCAATCCTTATCCAGCTCCACACATCCTTACCATCCTCCTAGAAGGTTGAAACGGCAGTGGCCTCGAGACCTCTTGTAAAATGTATATTGGAGTTCTAGCATTGGCTAGATTCTCCACTCACGTGGTGTATGCTTGTGAATTGTATATAGGTATGAGTGACTTTTGTATATATTTTATTGATTTTGTTTTGTATATATGTATATTGTATTATTATTATATAAATTTATTGTTTTGTATATATCGTGTGAATGTAGTATGAATGTTGTACTTCATCACTATTAAAAATGTCCTAAATTGGACAGATTGTAATATTGCTCAATAAAGAATTGTTTATAAATAATGAATTGACTAAATTGTCAAATTAGATCTATTTAATTAAACTAATTATTTCTAATTTTAATAGTTACTGTTAATTTCAAAATAATTTTTATTAGAAACAAAAAAATAGAAAGAATTACTTATAGGGATCGCGCTTGCACTTTTCCATTACTTGTTTGTTTCAATTGTTTTTAGATCATTAGCTTTTCGGGGGTTCTGATTCCATTTTTTGTATCCAATTTAGGATCGCGCATGGACTTTTCGATTTCTTGTTTATTTTAAGGTTTTAATTAATATAGGAATCGATTATTAGGTTTTCGGGGGTTCTAATTCCATTTATTGTATCGGATTTTGAATTGCGCTTGAAGATTTCGTTTTCTTGATCGTTTTAACGTTTTTATTGATATAGGGGTCCATTTTTAGGTTTTCGGTGGTTCTGGATTCATTTTTTGTGTCGGATTTTGCATCGCGCATAGATAATAAATAGTTCTTCCTATATATCAACAATGAAATCATTTTATTATGCTATCGAAAAACAAGCATTTTCCCAGCATGCATTTCGACAGCTATTAAGAAAACCACAGCTCGGAAGTTATTTAAATAAACAATGTGATTAAACCTCAAAATAAGTAATTTAATTTAATTAGATTAAAATTCTCACAAATAAATATATTTAAATAAAATAAATGTAATTCTTATTTATTAAATAATTTTAATTATAAAAAAACTCAGCATTTTAAAATATGACCAGTTAGGATTATTCATAGAAATTGATTACACCTATTTCTTACATTACCTCATCTAAAATTTAATCTTCTTTTTTTTTAAATATAAAATAAAAAATATCATTCATTTATCATTATACTTAGTTTTTTTCTTCTAATTATTGTTCTAGACACTAATTAGAAGAAAAAACTAAGAACACTAGAAAACCTAAAAATCGAATGTTCCAAGAAAGGATTTTTTATTTGATATTTCTAAAACAATTTTTAAAAAATCTCGTTTTCTAGCAATTACGAAAAAAAGAGGTATAGTTAGTATCAAGGTAAATCGCCTAATTACACCTTGAACATATTGCCGCTAAATGAAGTTTTTTTGGAAGGATTTTTTATTGAGTAATATTACAATATGTCCTAATTTTGACATCAATAATAGTGGTGAAAGATAACATAAAAGAAGTTTTAATATTAAATAAACAACAATTTTTATTTTAAAAACGTCGATAAGAAATGAATGATATTTTTTATTTTATATTTAAAAAAAAAGAAGATTAAATTTTAGATGAGGTAATGTAAGAAATAGGTGTAATCAATCTCTATGAATAATCCTAACTGGTCATATTTTAAAATGCTGAGTTTTTTTATAATTAAAATTATTTAATAAATAAGAATTACATTTATTTTATTTAAATATATTTATTTGTGAGAATTTTAATCTAATTAAATTAAATTACTTATTTTGAGGTTTAATCACATTGTTTATTTAAATAACTTCCGAGCTGTGGTTTTCTTAATAGCTGTCGAAATGCATGCTGGGAAAATGCTTGTTTTTCGATAGCATAATAAAATGATTTCATTGTTGATATATAGGAAGAACTATTTATTATCTATGCGCGATGCAAAATCCGACACAAAAAATGAATCCAGAACCACCGAAAACCTAAAAATGGACCCCTATATCAATAAAAACGTTAAAACGATCAAGAAAACGAAATCTTCAAGCGCAATTCAAAATCCGATACAATAAATGGAATTAGAACCCCCGAAAACCTAATAATCGATTCCTATATTAATTAAAACCTTAAAATAAACAAGAAATCGAAAAGTCCATGCGCGATCCTAAATTGGATACAAAAAATGGAATCAGAACCCCCGAAAAGCTAATGATCTAGAAAACAATTGAAACAAACAAGTAATGGAAAAGTGCAAGCGCGATCCCTATAAGTAATTCTTTCTATTTTTTTGTTTCTAATAAAAATTATTTTGAAATTAACAGTAACTATTAAAATTAGAAATAATTAGTTTAATTAAATAGATCTAATTTGACAATTTAGTCAATTCATTATTTATAAACAATTCTTTATTGAGCAATATTACAATCTGTCCAATTTAGGACATTTTTAATAGTGATGAAGTACAACATTCATACGACATTCACACGATATATACAAAACAATAAATTTATATAATAATAATACAATATACATATATACAAAACAAAATCAATAAAATATATACAAAAGTCACTCATACCTATATACAATTCACAAGCATACACCACGTGAGTGGAGAATCTAGCCAATGCTAGAACTCCAATATACATTTTACAAGAGGTCTCGAGGCCACTGCCGTTTCAACCTTCTAGGAGGATGGTAAGGATGTGTGGAGCTGGATAAGGATTGAGCTAGGGGATTAGGGTGATGGATAAGGTTCTGATGTAATTTAGAGAATTTTAATGGTATAAGGTCTAAAATAAATGGAATATTTAGGTCGTGGTGTAAGGTATGGTTGGATACATAATAAGGAGCATTAACTATTGTTCGGAGGACTTTTGATTGGAAGGATTGAATGCGTTTGATGTTAGAAAATTTGGCTGTCCCCCACAGTTCAAGTCCGTAGGTCCAGATGGGTTTCAGTACTGTCTTGTATATTTGCAGTTTATTCTCGATAGATAATTTAGAATTTCTGTTCAGTAGTCTGTATAGTTGTCCAAATCGTCGATTAAGTTCTTGTCGTTTAAGTCTAGTATGCGGGTTCCAAGTTAGTCTTTTGTCCAGAAGGAAGCCAAGATACCGGACTGTGTCGGAGAAAGGAAGCGGAACGGAGTTAAAGAGAACTGGAGGGCAGGATTGTCTTCGAAGGGTAAAGGTGACATGTTTGCATTTGGATTGATTAACTTTGATTCTCCAGTTGTTACACCAGTCTTCAATTTGAGAAAGGTGCGTTTGGAGGCTTATAGATGCATCTATAAGTCAATTCATTAAAAGTATTTATTTAGCGGTGTAATTAAATTTATTTTTTAATTAATTGTCCAGCTCTGCTTATGATTACGTTTTTCGAGCTCTATTTTTTATCACTCACTATTATAACTCGAATTAACTTTTAATGTTTTTTATTAATATAGGGGTACATTAATGTATTAATATAGAGTTAAATTAAGTATTAATATAGAGCTAAATTTTTTAACTCAGATTTACTTTTAATGTTTTTTTATCAACATAGGGATACATTAATGTATTAATATAGAGTTAGATTAATTATTAATAAATAGTTGAATTAATTTAAATCGAATTTACTTTTAATGTTTTTAATTAATTTAGGGATAAATTAATGTGCTTTCGGGGTGTAGATTACGTTTTCGAGCTAATTTTTTTTTTCCCTCCAGCGCATTGTTACTCGCATTTAGTTTCAATATTCTTTCTTATTATAGGGATTGAATTTTTTGTTTTCAGGGGGTTAGTATTCCGTTTTTTTTAGTTGTTTTTTTACGCTCTCAGATTTTAATTAGCATTAACGTTTTATGTCCTTTATTGTTATAGTGATTTATAATAGTATTTTCGGATAACGTTTTTTGAACTGTATTTTTTAACCCCCGTGGGCATATCAACTCGCATTTACTTTTAATATTGTTTCTTGTTATAGGTACTGAACATTTTGTTTTCGGGTGGTAATGACTCCGGTTTTTTGAGCTGTATTATTTAATCGCTCGTGCTGATTTAACCTCGCCTTTACTTTTAATGTTTTTTATTGATATTAAGATAAATTAATGTGCTTTCGGGGGGTTATGATTACGTTTTTCGAGCTATATATTTTTTGTTCGCGCGCATTTTCGCGTTTATAATTGCGTTTTTTGCATTTTTTTTTTTAATTGTGCGTGTGCCTTTCACCTTAGTGTTAATATTATTTTATAATTTGATAAACTAGTTTTTATTTATTTAATCATTTTTTTATGGCACTTTGATTACGTGTTTCTAACTTTATTATTTAATGCACTTTGTAATTTCTACTTACCGTAGTTATTATTTTATAATTTGAATTAAATATCCTTTATTGTGTTTTTGTGGGTTCTGCTTACTTTTTTATAGGATGTTATATCGTGATTGCGTTTTGTTCGAGATCTCGTTACATTAAACTTAAAACGCGCACTGTCATAAACGCTAACTTACTTACATTACAAACGATCCCTTTATCAAATTGTTATAAACGAGTAACAGTAAGTTAAAATAAAAAGATAACAAATAAGGTTCGAAAAATGCCATAGAACTCCGGAAACAGAAATAAACGATTGCTCAATGCAATGATAAAATAATTGTAACATCAAGTTGAAAAGCGCGAAAATGTATTTATTATCAATGTAAAAATTTAATAAAAACATCATAAAAGCTAGTAATCATAACCCTGCGTGAACAAAATATTCGATTCCTGTAACAAGAAAGATTATTAAAAGTAAAGGCAAGTTAGTGAAAAATACAGCTTAAAAAACGTTATAATAAGGCGAGCTGAAATCTACTCCAGCGATTGAAAAATACAACTCAAAAAACGGAATCATAACCCTGCAAGAACAAAATATTCAATTCCTGTAACAAGAAAGAATATTAAATGTAAAAGCAAGTTATTAAAAAATACATCTTAAAAAACCATATAATAAGAATCGAATATAAAAAAAATATATTTTCAATATCAATAAAAAACATTAAAAGTAAAGGCGAGCTGAAATCCGCACAAGCGATAAAAAAATACAACTCAAAAAACAGAATCATAACCCAGCGAAAACAAAATATTTATCCCTGTAACAAGAAAGAATATTAAAAGTAAAGGCAAGTTTATAAAGAATACAGCTTAAAAAACGTTTTACAAAGAATCGAAAAAAAAAATCATTTTCAATATCCATAAAAAACATTAAAAGTAAAGACAAGCTGAAATCTGCACGAGCGATTATAAAAATGCAGCTCGAAAAAAACGGAATCATAATCCTGCTAGAACAAAATATTCAATTCCTGTAACAAGAAAGAATATTATTAATATTATATTATTAATTATAATATTATTATTATTATGCATTTAATTAAGGCAATACAACTTAAAAAACGTTATAATAAGAATCGGAAAAAAAAATCATTTTTAATATCAATAAAAAACATTAAAAATAAAGGCGAGCTAAGGTTATATTTGAAATGGAAAAGGTTACATTTATAATGGAAAAGGTTACATTTGACATAGAAAAAGTTACATTTGACATAGAAAAAGTTACATTTGACTTGGAAAAGGTTACAATATACTTGGAAATGCTATATACACACACATTATATATACACATCTTCAGGAGATTATGGTGTTGAACAAAATTAATTGATAATAAAATTTAAATGTAATAATAATAATAATAATGTATTTTTCTTCTTTCGAAGTACGATACCTAGGAATGTATTAAGTAATGACAGAAGGTATTGGAAAAATTGGGATTTGAATAAGGATAGAGAAGAAGCATGGATGATATATGTAGGTATATTCAGTGAGTGTAAAAAGTATTCGGAATTCGTATTTGTTTTCATTTAATAAGTATATTTTACAACTATGAATTTATATAATTCTTTTTTACTCATACATCTTTAAAAGATACTTCCATAAAGGAAAATCACTGACCAGATAACCGAAAGGTTTATTGTTTTTAAAAACATCCGATTAATAATGTAAAATTATAAGAACATTCAGTGTCAAAAGTATTTGTAAATCGCAATATCCTGTTGTTTATTTGTTTCAAATGTTCATATTCTCAGTAATTTTGGACATAATTGGGTAGATAATTCAAAGGTGCAGAGGAGCGGAAAAGAAAGGAACAATAACAAGTTCCTAGTAGTTCAGAAATATGGTGCTCTATGTGGCGCAATATTTTTTTTTAATTGATAGGGCTGAGGATTTATATTGCACGACATCGTGAAATCAGGGAAGACGATGCGAGCTAATTATTTTGTAAATATATCATTCTAGGAAATGTTTTCAGCGAGTGGAGCGAATTTAACACAACTAATTAACGGGTAGCACATCTTCCGAGTATCGAAGACGAAGCTTAAAGAACTGTTCATAATTGAGACGTTGATTTCCAAAAGGAACTATATCCACTTTAGACAATTTTAGACGAAACGCAGAATTCTGTCATTTATTTATTATTGGACCAATTTAGGTGATTCTTTTTTAATTAAAATCTAAAGTTGATTTTTAATTTAATTGCCAACTTATTTTTCCAAATTGTTGCACTTTTCTCATTACTTTTAAACAATCCAAGATTGATATAGTACTTTTTGGAATGAAACGTGGATATAGTATTTGTTAGAAAGAATTAAAAGGAATATAGTACTTTTCGGAAGAATATAACGCGAGGTAACTTGGTCTTAATAACCTTCATGATACATTGCCGATAACTAACGTCTTTATATTGTTAATTACTAAGTTATGTTTTTTTTTTGTTTGTTTTTTATTTATTTATAGTAATTTACAACTGTACTAAAGAATACAATAAGTAAATATGTAGAATGAATATAAAAAGTCATGAAAATGTCTTGAGAAAGAACCACCAAGTTAGCACTTCACTAACTATTTTAATAAAGTAGGTCCCGAGGCCACCTTCTTTTCAGTCGCCTTGGAGGGTTATCAGGGATATCTGAGGAAGATAAATTACGGACAAGTGGGTTTGTATGGGCAGAGAGTTTAGAATGGAAAGAGGAGTATCTATCACGGGCTATGTCTGCAACAAATGGGATGTTTAGGAGGAGTTGATTTGTGACAAAATAAGGAGCATTCAGGATTTTGCGAAGGATTTTGGATTGTAAGGACTGGATGCGGGAGGAATTAGATGGTTTCGTAGAGCCCCAAAGCTCGATTCCATATGTCCAAATAGGTCTGATAATTGTGATGTAGATTAGTCTTTTGTAATGTACTGGAAGTTTTGAACGTTTGTCTAGTAAGTGTTGTAGTAATCGATATCTTCGAGCAGTTTCTTGTCGTTTCAGTCTTGTGTGAGGATTCCAAGTAGGGCGCTTGTCAAGATGGAGACCTAGGTATCGGATTTGTTCTACAGAAGTAAGGGTAATGTTATTAAAGGATACTGGGGGGCAGGAAGTCATCCGTTTGCGACGAAGGGTAAAGGTGATTTGGTGGGATTTATTTTAATCCTCCAATTTTGACACCATTCTTCAATGGCTTTGATGTGAGACTGAAGGGTTTGGGATGCAGTAGTTGGATCATGATGGACGGATAAGACACACGTGTCATCAGCATAAGTATTGAGGACAGTGCGAGGATGGAGTGGAATGTCAGCTGTATAAAGGGAGTAGAGGATAGGACCTAAGATACTACCTTGAAGCACTCCAGCAGATAGGAAAATGTGGATGAGTAGGAAAAGTTGTGGTTTACCTTAAAGGTTCTGCCAGTAAGGTAGGAACGCATTAATAGGAAATATGTAGGGGTGAGGAATTGACGGAGTTTGTGAAGCAGTCCCTGGTGCCAGACTTCTAAGTTATGTAAAATTTCCTTATTCTCCCTCTGAGAATTATATTTATTTCTTGGTTAATTACATTAATTATTTCTTCTTCATAAAAAAAAGTAAATATTCAAAGGACAATTTATCTATTTATGGCACTAAAATAAAATAGTATGTAATTATGAAGTTATTTTTTAACTTGTACTTACTATTTGTTTGAATTTATCAATAGTATACGTGTAAACAATATTTGACTATAGCGACTGATAAATAAATAACTTTTGAGTAGCATTTTTCATAAAAAAATGTAATGTTAAGTTAGATCAGGCACGGTTTTCCCTCTCTTATTTAGCAAGTTCGTGGAATGCTTATTCCGACTATTTGCTTGATCAAATACCGTTATTATATCAAAATGTGAGTTTCTGAAATTGTGTAAACTAAATTTATATTGTTGCAAGAAGAAATACTATAAAAAAACCTTAATTTAATTGACAACCTGTAAGAACCCAAGCGATGCAACTAAGTTGTTTAACCTTTAACTGGTGAGGTGAAATTGATAGTAAAAATTGGTGAGGTGGGGCTTCTCAGACCCCAGACCACATTTTATTTTTTTAATCCTGAAACTTCTAGAACTGTTTATTTTTAAAAAATACGTTAATTCGACCTATTTCCAATAAGTATCATACAAAAGGATGTTATAAAATTGAATAAATGCCATTACATTTTATTAATACTTTTTATTTCTTAATGTTATATTCTAAGAAATAAAAATATTTGTAAAATAATATATAAACAAGTCCTTATCATGAAGTTTATTATATTTAAAAAAAGAAAAATGAAACTTTTACATTGTACAGAAAGTATGCACAGCTAAAAATTAGGCGCAGTTTTTGCAATAGGAAACCGAATATTGTCCACAAATATTTTGTTCACATATAATACAAACTATAGACGACTTCCTATCCTTGTTTCTTGGACAAAATATCTGAGGGTTCTCCTGACTATATGTGTTAGATTTTTCTGTTTTGTTTTTTTCCCTAATAATGATTGAGCTTTAAACCGAAACTCCCGGGAAAGTCTGGGATTTTCTGACCGTCTGTTCATCTGATCCTTTAACAAGGATGATCCAAGCTTTTCAATAAAATTAAAATGGTGCACAAAATAACACGTTGATCACGAGACATTTCTTTGAACAAATTGAAAAACACATTTTAAATAAATCCGAACACTAATGGTGAGGTGGGGTCTATAGCACCCCATTTCACCCCCTCTTTTCATATTTTTATTCCAAATTCTGACAATATAGAAATAATTTGTAAGTATTTCCATAATTTCTCCTTCAAAACATATTTGTATGTCAAAACTGTTACGATCTAGCATTTGGAGCGTTGGAAGCCTGGTAATATTTTGATCTCGCATTAAACAGGTTGGAACTTGGTACAGTGTCGCCCTGCTCCTCGAAGTGTAAGCAACTAAGACAGTTGCTTACACTTCGAGGAGTGTATATATTCGCCGCATCCCACACTGGGGCGAAACACCAAATTATTGGACATTGTAGTATTATGGCCATACAGTTGCTCGTACGAAAAAATGGTTAAACGTAGACCCCCATTGGTTTTTAAAGAGGAATCGAAATCTGTATTCAGATTTTAATTTTGATGTATAAGCTTTCCCAGAAGACACTTAGAAAAACATAAACGAAATCCATACAATTTTTTTTTTCAAAATATTATAATTAGTTACTTTTACTAATTATGTTTGTACATAATTATGTATTACAAAAAACAAATCTATAGCTACGTTGGTTTAGTAAAATAACAAAAAAAATAGAAAAAATAATTTATTAACAAATTTAGAGCATTAGGTGATAATTTATTTTTACGATTCATGAGAATTAAAGGAAATAATACGTTCATGAAGTATAAACAAACATTTAAAACAATGAAACTGAAATTTATAGGGACAGCATTTGAAAAACAGCAAGAGCAAAAAGGAAAAAAAAAAAAAATGTTTTCTCGCAATCCGGCCCGAACCCGCAGGTAATCGTTAATGGAAAGTAAACTATAAACCTTCTATGTGGTTCTTTTACGTGGTGGTAGATTTCTAGGCGATTTTCGTTATGAATGGTTTAAATTTTTGTATAAATGTTAGAACGCCTCAGTGTATTTAATCATTTAAATTAAAAAAATCAATTAATTCTGAGAAACTGATATGGAAACCGATGTTATAACGTTACAAGAAATACTAAGTAGTATTTTTATAATATTTCTAATTTTTAATATTCACCTACGTGATGTAGAACAAAATTGTATCGTATGCCAACAAACCTACAAGGAAATATAACATTTTACTTAGTTTACCCTATCTCAAGTCAAAACATCACAAATCAGTTGTAAATCCGTGGATGGAGCGATAGAAATTATTAATAAAATAAACAAAAATTTATTATAGGTAAGATTTATTAACATTGAATAATATAATATCAATTAAAAATATTTATATCAGATATGAAGGAGATTGGGAAACATGAGTCAACACCACTATCACTGTAATATTTGGGCTATTCACGAGTCGTTCGATTTTGAGCCATGACCTTTCTCTATCATGTATTATTTACCGGTCATCTTCCGAAAACCATTTCTGAATATTTCACTGAAAGGGATCACGGCATTAGGTTAATAATCGATATAACCTCGAATTTTATGAATATTATTGACCTTTCAAGAATTTGCGCACATCGTTAGACACAGCTATTAAATAAAACAAAATTGTGAATAAAAAAAAAAAAAAAATAGAGAATGAAACCTGTGTAGATAAAAAAAAAAAAAAAAATTAACCTCCCTGACTCTCATGCACTCTCCTCGCTCAGTCCGTTGCTGACATTCTGGCAACTTTACCATTGGTTCAATTAATAAATTCATGATAAAGAAATCAGGTGCGCGCAACAGACGACTTTCACTTACTTCTGTTATTAATATCAATTAAAGAATTATCAAACAAATTAAGAAACGAAAATAAATTGTTAAAGAACTATTTACATTTGATTTTTATAGAAAGGTGTGTTTTATTAAATAATATGTTGTAATGTTATCTCTAATTTCATCTTGCGCCAACTTTATATCGATTTTAAAAAGGCTTATGATCCAATAGACCGTCAGAAGCTATATAACATCATAATTGAACTGGGAATACCTAGAAAGTTAGTAAACCTAGTAGAGATGTGTTGGTCGGAAACATTCCATAAAGTTAGAATCGGTCATAATTACTCCGAGAGATTTGAGGTGCGATCGGGTTTGAAACAGGGTGACTCCCTTTCACCTTTGTTATTTAATATAGCTTTAGAATATGTCATAGAAAAGGTGATGTGTACCGAGAAAGGCTTAAATATGGGTGACAAGATTCCGGTTTTGGGGTATGCCGATGATCTGGTACTGCTAGGTGAAGCCACGGAAACCATACAACTAAATACAAGTGTGTTAATAAAAACCGGTAAAGAAATAGGACTCGAATTAAATACCGACAAGACGAAATATATGATTAGTAGCAGAAACGGTGTCGATCATGGTGATATTGATGTATCAGGTCATACTTTTGAACACGTAGAGAAATTCAAGTATTTAGGTTCAATTATAACTAGAAAAAATGAAATCCAGGAAGAAATAAAGTCCCAGTTAAAGGTGGGAAATGCGTGTTATTATTCAGTTGCTTAGTTCGCGGCTTCTATCTAAAAACTTAAAGATTAGAATTTATGAAACTATTATTCTTCCAACTGTTCTTTACGGATGTGAAACGTGGCCGCTTACTTTGAAGGATGAACAACGGCTTAAGGTTTTTGAAAATAAGGTATTGCGTAAAATATTTGGTCCGAAGAGAGATGAGGCCACTGGGGAGTTTAGAAGGTTGCACAACGCGGAACTGTGGAACTTGTATCCTGTGAATATAATTGAGCTGATTGCATCGCGGAGACTCAAATGGGCGAGTAAAGAAAGTGGTTGGGCTCAATGACGAGCGGATTCCGAGAAAGTTGGTATTTGCTGATCCGACTGGTAGGCGTCCGAAAGGTAGGCCTAAGCGGAGATGGGTGGATTGCGTTAAGGCTGATCTCGGGAGCTTGGGCTTGAGTGGTGAACATTGGACGAGTCTGTGTTGGAGGAATTTGGTGGTATCGGCATCGAACCTTCGGGTTCGCTAAGCCTATTATTATTATTATTATTATTATTATTATTATTATGTTATCTACGAAATTTAGTTTTTCGGCTTTTCATCACTGTATACGGAGCGTTCGACGATGACAGCGCCATCCAGAGGCCAAGCGATAACATAATTGCATAAAAAAAATATTTTTTTCAGTTTTCTCCTTTAGTTGGATATCGAATTCGTTAAACTTATATATTTACCTGTTAATAATAAGTAACCCTTAATAAGATGGTAAGTGGTGGAAAGTAATACCTGGTAATAAGATGATGTGGTGATTTTTATAGAATATACAAAATTAAAGGTACATTAGAAGAAGAAAAGTTAAAACATCGATATTAAAGCACGTTAAATTTTACGTCAGTATAGCGAGTTTAATCAAAATCGTTAGAGCCGTTTTTGAGAAAATCGTAAAAGGTGCTAAATGCATGGGATAAAGTAGAACTTCCGGTCAGCCGATTTTAGTGAAAAAGTTGCTGTAACATACTCGGCGTATAGTTGTCTTAAATATGAAATTTCAGTCCCGTACAACTTTTCGTTTTTGCGCTAGAGTACCACACACAGACCTTTTTGAGGGACTTGGTTATTTGAACTCTGGGGACTCTAAAACGTGTATTTCTGTTGAAAACTGGAACTCGTAAATTTTCACGATCGCAATACTTTCCCTTACTATATATTTCATATATAGGTAAGTGAAAGTAATATATAGTAAATGTAATTTTAAATACTACAGATTTAAGATTAACTTTTAAGTTGTGTTGAGAAATATTACTTTTGTATCATCCACTTTCAACTAGTAGAGGTTGTTCATAAAGGTTATTTATTTATATTTTACATCGTTACGCCTAACTATAGAGCGCGATTGAACTTATTTCAGCGATGAGCTCGCCTTCTTCTTCCCATATAAAATCGCCTCATTTTCTCACTGTTTTTTTCTTACGTTCTTCTGTCCGTGTTCTCTTAGGTTTAACACTAATTCTAATTTTAAACTGATTGCGTTCAATACATTTTTAAATGCAGCTCTGTCTGATTTATTTACTATACTTAGGCCTATTTGGACATATGGAATTGAACTAAGTGGATCCAACAAGCCATCGAATTTCTCTCGCAATCCTTGCTATCAAAAATTCTCCGAAAGATCCTAAATGCCCCTTACTTTATCACCCATGAAATAATCCACAAAGACTTGAATATTCTATTTGTCACAGACTTAGCCCGAATTAGATATACTTCCTTCTTCTTCTTTCAGTGGCGCGACAGGCCGTGTAGGCTCTGGGCCTCGCGGTGTAAACTCCTGCGAGTTTACACTCACGCTTCACGATGCTATTTTTAGTGTAGGGTCATCACTCCCTACGACTAATTTTGTGAGTGGCCACCCTTTGGCTGACGGGTCTCACATACCCAGGGGAGAGATTGTGAGTGAATCCCCATTTTTTACATCATTATAAAAGCCCCGCCGGGACTGGGATTCGAACTCGCAACCTGTAGCATGAGAAACTAGCGCGCTAGCCACTCAGCCACGGGCTCCCCAGATATACTTCCTATCACTCTAAATTACCAGTCCACCCAAACCCACTTGTCCCCAATATCTCATCTCATTCTATTCCTGATCATCCTCCGAGACGGCTGAAAAGCCGATGGCCTCGATACCTCCTTATTTGAATAATCTTTGAAGTGGTTAGATTCTTCTCACGCTTATCATGTCCATATTTCCATGTCCACATTTACGTGATGTATTTTTTGTTAATACAGGTGTAAATATCTCTATAATAAATAAAAAAAATCGTCATTTAATGATTTTTTATTTCCGAAAAGGAAAATCCGCTGCACAGACGGTTAACGAAATTTCCAGTTTTAATGGCGGTGATGCCCTGGGAGAAAGCACCGTCTGTAAGTGTGTAGGATTAAGGTTATGATATAAAAATTGTTGTCATTAAAATGTAACACATGGTATTCTAAACAAAATAAAAAAGGTTGTTGTGTTGCGTTATGCTGAAAAATGATTTAACGTATTTCTGTATCTTAAATCTTACATTGGCGACTAGATAAATTCAACATGACGAAATTACAGAGATCAGTGTGTGTAAATGAAGAAGACATAGTTGCTGACCAAATGTGCCGACGGCGATCGATAAACTGAAACCAGACTCTCGAAAAGAAGAAGAAAATCGAATTTGGCGGCAGAACCTGACGACCTGAAAGTAAAGCCCATGGACTTTCTATCTGGTCAAGAGATCTGGGCACAGAATGGAAATTATAAAGAGTAGAGACCATCTGCGGCTTAGAGAAGGAGCTGTAGCTGAAGGACTTCCTCAGGGAGATACTTAACATTCGCCTCAAGATTCGGATCCTTGGGGTGGAGAAGTGTAGGATTTAAGTTTATGATATGATATATGACGTAACACATGTTGATTCAAAACATAATATAAAAGGTTGTTGTTGTGTCGCGTATTGCTAAAAAATGATTTAACGTATTTCTATATCTATAACCTTACAAGTGGTATGCCCAGATCAGAACCGGAAATTTTGACTTGGAAGACGCAAAGCGCTCGGTTCGTCCTTCATCTAGTGATGTCCTTCAACCAATTTCAAGCATTGGTCACAGACAACCCTCACCCTACGACGCGTGATAACGCTGTATATACAGTGAGTGTCAAAAGCATTTGGAATCCACTACTAGTCTGTAATTCACTTGTTTTTAACTTATTTTTCATGTTTTTAAAGAGTTATTAACCACTTTATAATGTTAGAAGGAAGGTATACAATAGCTAAAACCAAAAATTACGACAACAATAATTCTATTATTAACGTATTGAACGTTTATTTACGAAAAAAATAGAAATAGTGAATGTTAATGGTGTCAAAAGTATTCGGAATTTCGTGGTTTACTAGTTATATTAATGCAGTGGTCATAAATAAACATCTTGTTGGTAAAAACTTTTGTATTATTATAGATTTTAGCCAACTAGGAATTCATCTTACTAATTAATTAATTGTTTGGTGTGAAATATTACTCCACTCCAACACTTATTGTATCTTGAGGCCATTTTCATTTTGAATATAGTATTTCCTAATTTTCCTTTTTTGTAAGACCCAAATATAGTTAATAAAATTTGAAAGAAATAATGGAAGAGGGATTTCGAGAACTTTTTGAAAATTTTGCAGCAACTAAATATGAATAAATAACGTATATATGTCCAGAGTCATGGTCGCGCGTATGTTAATTATTTGATTTATTCCTAATTTTTCTTCTACTTTTAATTCTGGCTTTTCATACTTAAAAAATACACAAGCCTATCAATAATTCTGTCCATGAATCCAAAGTTATCAAACTTTTTCAAAGAAAAATGCACGTAAATATCACTGACCGCTCAAGGTGTTTTACTATGGCATAGTAAATTCTTTATTTGGTTTCCTCCAAACCATAGTCTTTTCTATATGAACCATGTATTTTAGTATGAGAGTCATTTGTAAACAATTTACTTCACCAACGTTCTCTTTAAAAAATGTTACCAACATTCAGCCTATTCTCTTATTTCCTTGCCTGCTGATAGACGTTTTCCGTACTTCTTGTACCAAGTTTTCCTTTTCGTAAAATGTTTTTAGAACGCGGCGAACAGTTGAAAAATTTATTGTGTATTCAGAAGTTCTGAAAAATTCATAAATAAGTTAAGGTTTACTCATTTGAGGTATTTTTTTCTTATTTGATGAATAATTAGTCTTTCAGTTTTAACATTTAATATTTTTTGGACCCTTACTTTTTTGCTTTTATATTTTATTATTATATTACCTACACTGTACATAGCCATCCATATATTCTCATCAATGTTTTTCAACATCTCAACTATTTCTCTTTAGTGTTAACGTGTGAACGTGTTAAAAATTATTCGAGGGCGTTGTACGATCGTTGCGTTTTTATTTTAGGGCCTTATTTAAAAAAAATATATATATTTTAATGGTTGGATATATATAACATGAGAGAGGAGAATTGTTTAGAACATAAAATTATGTCGAAGATTGGTGAGAATATTAAAATTTGAACCCATTAAACAACAGGATATTACGATTTCCGAATACTTTTGACACTGATCGATCTTGCAATTTTACATTATTAATCGGATATTTTTAAAAACAATAAACTTTTCGGTTATCTGGTCAGTGATTTTCCTTTACGGGATCCTATTTTAAAGATTTGGTAGTGAAAAAGAATTATATAAATTAATAGTGGTGAAATATAATAATTAAACGAAAAGAAATACGAATTCCGAATACTTTTGACACTCACTGTAATTAATTAAAAATATTTACTAGAATCTGAAGTTTTTATTGAAATCACCGGTAAAAAACGCTACGAACTTATTTATAACTCAATAATTTTTTTTTTTTTAAATAATTTTATTGGTATTTACAACTGTATTAACAAAAATACATCAAGTGAATGTGATGTGTTATATAATACAATGACATGATATACATGTAGAGAAGCTTCCCATTGGAAGCACTCTAAAAATATTCTAAACTAAAAGGTCGCGGGTCCATTTCCTTTTCAGGCGCATCGGAGGATTATCCGGAATTGAAGAGGAAGAAAGGATTGAAACTAGTGGGTTAGAGTGCGAATGGAGTTTGTCATACAAGGATTGATACCTAGTCAGTAACAAAGGGAACATTAAGGTCTTTATGGATAAGTTTATTCGTGACAAAGTAAGGAGCGTTGAGGATTTTACGAAGGATTTTAGATTGTAAGCATTGGATGCGGGAAGAATTTGATGGTTTAGCAGAGCCCCAAAGCTCTACTCCGTAAGTCCAGATTGGTCTTATAATAGTCATGTAGATGAACCTTTTGTAGTTCAGAGGAAGGCTTGACCGTTTGTCTAGTAAGTGTTGAAGCAGCCTAAAGCGGCGAGCCCAATAAAATTAATTTCATCAGTTGTATCACATGTTTTTTTTCTGTTTGTCATATTCTTGTTTGCAACAATAAAATTCAAAACCATACTGTATTTATTTATTTTGATTACCGAATTGTATAATAATAATATAATTATTTAGAAATATAAAATAATAATTTAGTGAATATTTAGGGATCAAGTATTGTGATTCATTAACATTATACCTTTCTTGAATCTTGAGACTACTATAGTTATGCCTTAAAGCTTTCACAGCAGTCGACATAAATGATTATTTAATTAAAACATCTGGTATTTATTCTAAAGGCTGAAGATTATTTACATATTTACGGCTATGTTTACATCATGAATGAACTAGATTCCTATATTATCAGCCTAATAATACAAAATATATTTTCTAATTTCCATTCCTATGAGTTTCATTTCCTTTATCGTGATGTTATGGTTGTTTGAACAAGTTTGTGGAATGGTCTAGAGTTGAGGAATTCGAGGCATTTCTCCCTTCTAAAACCACTTGGAAGTTTCTTCCATAGTTCAAAACCTTGGACCAGTGAATTGTTTCTTGAATTAATTATTCTAGTTGTAATTAGCTTCAAAGGTTCATTTTTAATACCTCTATTGATAGAGCAATTTTTTAATCTTTATCCTTTTATTTCTTTATCAGTTTCAGAAAAAAAAAATATGATTTAGACCTATAAGGAGGAAATATTCTGAATCACAACAACGATATATTCCTCATTGTTTTTTTATTGACATTAAATATAGTCATATAGTACCTACTAGCAAGAAAATAAACTCCTAAAAAGCTTAACTTCATATTTGAAAGAGGAATAACAAATTTTATATCATAATTCTTAACTTTTGAAATTATTAAGTTTAACTATCATTTTTTCTTAGGGGTACCTACAGTGAGTGTCAAAAGTATTCGGAATTCACAATTATTCTGCAATTCACTTGTTTTTAACTTATTTTTTATGTTTTTAAGGAGTTGTTAACCACTTTATAATGCTAGAAGGAATGTATACAATAGCTAAAACCCTAAATTGCGACAACAATAATTTTATTATTAATGTTTTGAACGTTCATTTGTGAAAAAATTAAAAATAGTTTATGTTAATGGTGACAAAAGTATTCGGAATTACGTGGTTTCCTAATTATATTAATGCAGTGATCACAAATAAACATCCAGTTGGTAAAATAATTTGTATAATTATAGATTTTAGCCAACTAGGAATGGACCATACTAATTCATTAGTTGTTTAGTGTGAAATATTACCCCAATCAAACGCTTATTGTACATTGAGGCCGTTTTCATTTTGAATATAGTAGTTCCTAACTTTCCTATTTAGTAGGACCCAAAAATAGTTAATTGAATTTGAAATAAATAATGGAAGAAGGATTTCGAGAACTTTTTGAAAATTTTGCAGCAACTAAATATGAATAGATAACGTATATATGTCCAGAGTCATGGTCGCGCGTATGTTAATAATTTGATTTATTCATAATTTTTCTTCTACTTTTAATTCTGGCTTTTCAAACTTTAAAAATACACAAATCTATCAATAATTGTGTCCATGAACCCACTGTTATTAAAATTTTCTTAAGACAAACAGACCTAACAATCACTGACCGCTCAAGATGTTTTACTATGTCATACTAAATTCTTTATTTGGTTACCTCTAAACCATAATTTTTTCATAAGAACCATATATTTTAATATGGGAGTCATCTGTTAATATTTGAATTCATCACCCTTCTCTTTAATAATAGTTAAAAATATTCAACCTATTCTCTTATTGCCTTGCCTACTGAAAGACGTTTTCCATGCTTCTTATACCATGTATTTCTTTTAAGTCATATTTTTTTAGAACGCAGTGTATATTTGAAACACTTGTGTATCCAGAAGTTTTGAAAAAATCATAAATAAGCTAAGGTTTACTAATTTGAGTTATTGTTTTGTTATTTGATGAATATTCAATCTTTCAGTTTTAATATTTAATATTTTTTGGACGCTAACTTTTTTTGCTTTTATATTAAATTATTATATTATCCACACTATACATAGCCATCTACATGTTCTCATTAATTGTTTTCAACATTTCAACTATTTCTCTTTTGAAAATTATTCGAAGCCGTTGTTCCACTGTTGCGTTTTTATTTTAGGACCTTATTTTTAAAAACATTACTTCCAAGGTTGTGTATATGTTAAATAAGGGAGAAGAATTGTTTAGAAAATAAAATGATGTCGAAGATTAATGAAAATGTTAACATTTGAAACCAATAAACAACAGGATATAATGATTTCCGAATACTTTTGACACTGTATGATCTTGTAATTTTACATTATTAATCGAATATTTTTAAAAACAATAAACTTTTCGGTTATCTGGTCAGTGATTTTCCTTTATGGGAGTCTCTTTTAAAGATTAATGAGTGAAACAGAATTATCTAAATTCATAATTGTGAAATAAACTTATTAAATGAAAAGAAATAGGAATTTCGAATACTTTTGACACTCACTGTATATAAAATTATTTACTAATGAGAGGTATCGCGATCGTGAAAAGTTCTGTGGAAGTTCACTTTATCGTATACTTAAGAGGGAGTCCGAATTACCAGTTTTGTGAGTGGATATGAACTTTCTTGTCTGTTTATCTGACTGTATACCGCCTTTCTCTAGGTATGTAGGCGGAGATAGCAGCGTGATCTAGAGGGTAAGGTTTTCTTAAATAATTTTTCTTGCCTTCAAATTTCTTATGTTTTGCTTGGATGCTATAATATGAGAGAATATAATGCTTTTCACCTGATGGATATATACTAAATCACTTCTTCTATATACATTTTTATTTAAGTATATTAAATTTTACTGCAGTTTAATTGTAGGTCTCTATCAAACATAAATATAATATGGTCCAAAAACCTATTTATATTTATTCAACGTACACTTCCTTCTATTTTTTAAAACTACATCGTGCGTAATATAAGGAATATTAAAAATCAAAATGAAGAATATTAGAGAATATGTTGATTGGAACGTATCAAAGAAGTACTTTCGGGCCTAGCTTGAATATTCAATTGAATTCTTAGAGTTGCTATTAAAAGTGGTATAACTAACCCATAAGGGACAAGCTTTCATTTTGCAAGCTATAATATGGTTAATGTAGGAAATATCGTTATTCCCAGTATACCTACGGCATCAGTCACTGCAGAAATTCATATAAGTATCAAGCAAATATTTCTCGCAAGTCCTACTACGCGTGTACAGGAAAATCGATAAACAATTTTTTTGAAGGATCGTATCGATCAAATTTTAAATTTAAGGATGCTTTCAAACTTTGAATTTGATGCTCTACAACTTTCATACTATGGATTTTTTCGATTTGGAAATTTGTTTCAAATTTACAGCTGTCTCTTTTTTTTTTCAGTGGCGCGACAGGTCGTGCAGGCCCTGGGCCCCGCGGTGTGATCTCCTGAGAGATTACACATGCGTTTCACGATGAAATTCGTAGTGTAGGGTCATCACTCCCTACCCCTAATTTTGTGAGTGGCCACCATTTGGCTGAGGGGTCTCACATACTCGGGGTAGAGGCTGCGAGTGAATCCCTATTTAATTACATCATTATAAAAGCCCCGCCGGGACTGGGATTCGAACTCGCAACCTGTACCATGAGAAACTAGCGCGCTAGCCACTCAGCCACGGGCTCCCCTACAGTTGTCTCTTAGTAACCAAATTTGTTTTTTTAACATAAATGGAAAACTTTGCCGATTTCTGACGAACGATTGCGGCAATACCACTAAACTAAATTCAATAACTAAGGTGACTTTTGAAAAAAAAAAAAAAAAATTATGTTCTGTTATTTATGAAAGAGATATTTTTTTTTAGTAAGTAGCGTTCGAGGTATAGGAGAACAACTGAAAAAGGTGCAAAAAATATCGAAGTTTTCCGGCTCCAAAAAGTTAAGCTCACCATCTGCGAAAGTGCAAAATCTGATTACTTTTATTTAGGACCATTAAGAGGCTATAAATATATAGTAATCTTTTCCAGCTTTTTCCGAAATAATTCCCACAAATATCCTTATTTTCTGGGCTACTTTTTTCGACCCATGGCCCATTTTCTTCAAAGGAAAAAATTGATAATTTTGCGGAAGTCAAAATTGCCGTCTAAGAGTTTTCTGGCAGACATCCCAGAGAATACCAGCGTGGGATCGAGCAATTACTGACATATGTCTAATTACAGTAAAGAATGGACTATACTTTGAGTAATAATTGCATTTTATATCAAAGAAATAATAATAAAAAAAATTAGTTGTTAATTTGATCATATGATTTAATACATCTTCATTCGTTATCAATTAATCTATAGCATTTGCTTTGGTATGGTCGTTATTCATAAGTAAAATAATTATGAATATAATTCTCTTTGAAACACAAGAAGGAACAACAAGATTTTGATTAAACCACACTTGTGGTAATCAAATTAGCGTTTGGGTATATTATTGCTCCCTAAAACCACATTGTTTCTGGCTTGGGCTCTTTCAGAAAACCCTCTGAATGGAACTAAGCTTAGATATTTATGTTAAGACAATGTTAAACAATTTGTTGAGTCATTGGAGTCCATACAAGAGATCCAAACAAAACATCTCTGGCTAAAACTACGTCTGGCAGCCATACTGAACAGTTCTGTGGTGTGTTTTTATTTAAATTATTTACTACACATCTAAGTAGTAAATTCAAGAGTGCTCAGAACAAGGGCCAGCACGAACTATGACAGGACAGATAAAAGGCACTTCATCCAAAATGAAAAGATGTTAGTTCAATTTAGATACACCTAATAGCTATTATTTAATTGCGGATTTAGACAATGAAGATGCGAACATATTAAAAAAGAGGTAGCAAAAAAGAGAACTAAAATCAATATCTTCCAATAATTGTTAACTCAACTTACAAAATTGAGTTTACTGTTATTTTTCACATACCGATCAATAATTTCCAGCTGTACCAACCCCGAATTCTTCTTGGTAAAACCGTCAAAAACTGCCTTAATGAACCTACTATCTCTAACAGGTTTCAAGGAAATAAAAAATATATTAGGTTTATTTAATTTAAGTAAATTGAAAAAAAAAAAAAAAAACTTTATCAGAACTAAAGAGAGCCCAAGACAAGACATTTTTTTTATTCTAGTTGAAGGATTGTTTTTTTATGTTTGGTTAATGGTCATTTCATCGTTCAAAAATAATAATAATAATTATATATTTGAATAAGAAATTCAAAAGTGTTAGACCTCATACAAGACTTAAACGACAAGAAACTGCTCGTAGATATCGACTATTAAAACACTTACTTGACAAACGATCAAAAATCCCTCTTTACTTTAAAAAACTTATTTACATAACGATTATTGGACCTATTTGGACTTATGGTATTGAGCTATGGGGGTCCACTAAACCATCGAACTCCTCCCGCATCCAATCCTTGCAATCCAAAATCCTTCGACAAATCCTCGACGCTCCTTACTTTGTTACCAACAAACTCATCCATAGAGACCTGAATATTCCACTAGTTGCAAAAATTTTCCAAAAAAGATACACCTCCTTTCATTCCAAATTACAAACCCGCTTGTCCGTATTCTCTCAACGACTTCTATTCCCTATAATCCTCCGAGGCGTCTGAAAAGACGGTGGCCTCGAGACCTGCTGAACAAATAAACATTGAAGTACAACCGCTGGGTAGATTCTTCTCATGACTTTTCAAGCTAATTGTCTGTAAATAGCACATTTACTTAATGTACTATGTAAATTGTACAATTGTAAATTTCAATAAAAGAATTATAAAAAAATAAAAAATAAAATCTATCTGAATTCCAATTTTATAATCGTTTGTATAAACAACTTTTGTCTTAGCTATAAGTCAACTAAGTGAATAATCAGTGATATTTATATCACGTACGTTACCACAATAAACCGCCACAATCTTATTTACATCACTGCAGATCTCATCGGTTTCTTAACCTAAGAAAAAATGTTCCCTTTCTAAAATTTTAGCAGAAATATTAACTATTGTGGGATCGTTTAAACATTTCAACAAGCTTTGGTGGCATTGGGCTTTGTAGCATACTGAGGAAATATGTGAACAAAATCAAGAAAACCTGCACCTTCTTATTAGAGAAAATATATTAGCTCTATTTTCAGGAGGGTATATTCCTCTAGTAAGTAAAGAATTTCAACAAAACGAAACTTTATTAACACAAAGTAAGCTTGAACTATAGTCTATAATAATTATAGACCAATTAGTCTCCTGTCCGTGGCATACAAAATGTACACGCACATTCTGGAGAAAAGGCTACGACGAATTGTGGAGGAACAACTGGAAGAGGAGCAAGCAGGTTTTCGCCCTGGCAGGCAGACCCAGGATAATATATTTGTCATAAGAAATATATTAGAGAAATCATGGGACAGAGATAGAAGCACATATTTCGCATTCCTGGACCTTAAGGCTGCTTTAAATATGGAACGCCCTTGTAGCGAAAAATGTACCAATAGATCTTATTTCCGCCTTAGAATCTGTATACACTGATTCTAAAGGAGTGGTACGGATTAATGGAACAGAATCTGCACCTTTTCCCATTGATAGAAGAGTAAAGCAGGGAGACAGTCTGAGCCCGCTTCTGTTTACGGTGTTTATGGATGAAATCCATAAAATTTGTAAAAGGCGAACTGCCCGAACAGTGCTTGGTAAGTGGAACATGAGGACGATACTGAGCCAGTCACTGTTATACGCTGATGATATCGTCCTTATTTGCGATACGAAAGACAAACTACAGCAAGCTCTAATAGAATGGCAGGAAGAACTTCAGCGAAAGGGAATGACCATAAATGTCCAAGAGCAAGATACTGGTCCTGTCCCGAGATGAGGAAGAGACTGTGGAGGTGATTTGTAATGGCGAGGCTCTCGAAGTAGTTGATAACTTTCTCTACTTAGGCTGCAATATAAATAGGCAGGGAAAAATAGATTACGAAATTGCTAACAGAATTGCTAAAGCAAATCAAATCTATTACAGTATATGCAATAGTATTGTTGGTCATCGAGATGTGGGGCTAGAGACGAAGCTCCACATTTACAAATCTGTATATCTCCCCACTCTTACCTACGGGGGCGAGAGCTGGGTAATGCTGGGCAAACAAATAAGCCGAATTACTGCAGCTGAAATGAGGTATTTACGTAGGGTCGCAGGAAAAACGAGAAGAGACCGCGTAAGAAATGAAGGAATTAGAGCGGAGCTGAAAATTCCTGCGCTGAAAACCATCCTCGAGAAGCGACAGCTAAAATGGTTTGGCCATGTTTGTCGAATGAATGAGGACCGCGAACCCAGAAAAGTGTTGGAAGCTCGACCCACTGGAAAAAGGCCGCGCGGAAGGCCTAGGATTTTGTATGACGGATATATCCAGAAGATCGGAGGGAAAAGATTGCAGGAACTTAAACAACTCTGCAGAAATCGTGAAGCTTGGCAACGTTGGATCGAGGCCCCTCCACGCTAGTAAAGGCACATAGGAGGAAGATAAAGAAGAAGAAGAAATAAGCTTGAACAAGTATCATGGTATATATGGTGGTCTCGAGGCTGTGCGAGGTATTGGTTAAAGATCCCTATTCCAATTAAACCTTGCTATGCCAAATGTAGGAGGGATACAGAGGGATGTAGCATCGTCCGATTAGTCACAGCAGCATCAAGTGACGTTAAGTTGTGCAAGTCTGTAACCCATAAGTAGGTAGGTTGCTCCAGCAGAAGCTCCTCGAAATTCGTTTTTAAAAAGCCGAAATACGAAGTTACGTGACCATGATTTCCCTTTAGATCTCTTGATACTAGACGGAAATAAATATCAATTGGATCTAGATAGACCTCCGTGATAAATTGAGTTTCTGAAACAGAAGATTTACTACCCTTTTTCCACTAGTATAGACACTACAGGTTGGTTGTACCAAGACCAAAACATTATTGGACGACAAGCTAGTGTTAAATAGCTAATGTTCCTTCAAATTTTCGATATTCTCCCACAAATACTCGAAAGTACGCGAAGATTTTACTGGAATGTTAAAAAATCTGGTGCGCGCAAGGCACGACTTTCACTTACCTCCGAGAGAGAGAGAAATGCTTTATTTATTTAGCAATGCTGCCTAAATACATCGCGTTGCTTATATATCACAGCATACTGTATCAATCCCTTGGAAATATTTCACATACTGTTCGCGATTACGCGAATTAAAAATAATAATATTTATTTTGATTTATTTTAATTTAAATTTAAATAGGTCACGCCGTGGATACGGCACAGATGTTTTATTCGACCGTCTTTTGTTTTTTGCTATAGAGTCAGTGTGAATTGAGATTCTGTCCCGATTGCATGTTTTTGTAGCCCGTGACGATATTTGTAGTGATATTCGGTCCCGGTCACGATAGAGGGACTCAATTTCAAGAATTTAGGTTCTCCTAAGTTTTACAAGATAAATCTAGGAGCAGCTGGAGGAGACTGCCGAGCCTGAGCGGGCCCGTTCTAGAAGACACAAGTAGGCGATTAGGTAAGCTGCTGTCTATCTTAAATTTATTTGTAAAACGACTTGGAGATCCCTTATTCTGGGCAGAATCAAAATTTAAAGTTTTTTTTCATTTTTTATCATACAGTCCACAACCAGAAAATTTTAATTGGTACAATTAGTACCATAATTTATTGGTCCAGACCGAGCCGGATTTTTAGAAATTGGGATTGATCGTTAAATCCGTTTTATACAATTTCTATTCGTAATCTGGGAAAAAGGGTTGATTTTTTGAGCCCAAGAATCGATAGGAACCGTATCGATAAATCGATATCCGATCGATCTCTTTTTCGATATTATATCGAATTAAAACATCTGTTTTTTTTTGTTATTATTTGGTAGGTTGCCTTAGTGATTAATTTTAGAAGTTAAATTAAAAATTATTTGCAAACATGTCCGAATCATCGTTAAGAGTACTTTTTGCAAAGAAAGAAAAATACTTTAAAAGGATTCAACGTCTATACGACCTTGCTTTAAAAGTTACTAGCCAAGATAAAAAATTACTTGATCAATTTCAAATTTTATATCAATCCTTAGACGAAACGGTGGTTGAGTTTGAGAAGACAGAATTTAGGATTAATGAAATTCAATGTGAGTTAGATAAAAATTTTACACCGGAGTTCGACGATGTATTGATAGATATGGTAGGATTGGTTAGGTTAGTCGCTACGAGGGAATTGACTAAAGCAACGGTATGTCATAGCGAATCGAGGGGCGGAAAAATGAATGCTGAGCCGGAAAGGAAAGTACAACTCCCTAGAATTGATATTCCTACCTTTAATGGGCGTGCAGATGAATGGCCAGTGTTTTATGAATTGTTTAAAACATTAGTTCACGAAAACGAGGGCTTATCTGAGCTAGAAAAATTACAATATTTAGTTTCAAAATTGAACGGTCCAGCCGCTAGCATTTGTAAAACACTAAAACCAATAGCCAACAATTATAGAGTAATGTGGAAGAGTCTTTTTGATCGTTATAATGATGATCGAAGCTTAGCCGATAGTTATATAGATCAAATTTTTGGATTTAAACCGCTCAAATCAGAAAGTCGAGAAGGTTTGACGATGGTTTTAGATAAATTTTGTGCTTCGATCGGAGCGCTGAAGCAATTAGATTCTATTAATTCTCTTGAGGATTATATTTTTTTGTATATGGGTCTAAGGGTTCTTGATCCGGTTACACGAAGGGAATTTGAGGCCGCTCATAGAAATAAAAATATTCCCGAATACTCTGATTTGGTTAAATTTTTAGAAAAACAAATTAAGACAATACCTCTATCAGAAACTTTCCAGCATACAAAGCGTAATATACGCACTACTCATTCATTTGTTACAAAATCTGTAACCCCAAACTCCATTCCAGGATCTTGCTGTGAATTTTGTTTCGAGGGTTCGCATACAATTCTAGATTGTGCAAAGTTCTCAAAATTGTCGCCTTGGAATCGCTATAGGCAGATTAAGAATAAGAGACTTTGTCAAAAATGTTTTTCTCAGAACCATAGGTCAAAAGAGTGTAGCATAATTAAAAGTTGTTCGAAATGCGATCTACCTCATCATACTCTCTTGCATTTCGAATTTCAACGCAACAAGGCCGATTTAAACGAGGTGAATCCCCCTAAAGACCGAACATCGGATCCGAGTACAAGTCTTTGTTCATTGTATAAAGATAAACAACTTCCTCCCTTACAAAATACAATGCTTCTAGCAACGGTAGTAGGAAACGTCCGAGATAGTTCGGGGCAATTACAAAGGGTACGAATGTTGATAGATTCAGGAAGTCAGTCTCACTTCATCACTTGGAGCGCATGTCGCCGATTGGGGCTCTCTATTGAAAAAATAAAATCCTCTATTTTGGGTTTTGGAGGCTTATCGAAACCGGTTGGGGGCAAAACAATGTTTGTATTGTCATCAATAAGAAATCCTGATGTAATGTATGACATTGATTCGTTCGTTGTTGACAAAATTGTTGATAGAATGCCATCAATCCCAATAGATAGGGCTCAAATGGATCATTTTAAAAATTTAGAGCTAGCAGATCTAAATTTTGACACTCCTGGTGCCATTGATGGAATTATTGGTTCGGAGCTTTGTCCATATTTTCTGGGAGGGCGTCAAGTTCGGGGTTCCTCTGATCAACCGATAGCAATACAAAGTCCATTTGGATTTGTATTTATGGGAAAAGCGCCAATCATTCAGAGCGTAGAACCTAAGGTATCACTCTGTTGTACTGTCGAAACACCGATAGAAAATTTATTAAAATCCTTTTGGGAAATAGAGGAAGTTCCTACTCCTCCAACACCAATCTTAAGTCCTCAAGATGCTAAGTGTGAGGAGATATTTTCCTCGACTCTAAGGAGGCTTGAATGTGGAAGGTATATTGTGCGTTTACCTTTCCATGAAGAACCTTCTGGTTTAGTGTCATCTCTTGCTGTTGCCAAAAGGTGCATCATAGCCTTAGAAAAACGCTTTAGTCGTTCACAAGAATTTAGGAAAACGTATAAGGATGGTATCCTAGATTATTTAAATCAGGATCATGCATCATTAGTTTCTAATGCAGATTTAAATCCTGAAGGATATTATATCCCACACCGAGGAATATTCAAACCTCTAAGTTTGACCACTCCGTTGAGAATTGTTTTCAATGAGAGTTCGAAAACAACTTTCGGAAAATCATTGAATGACATTTTATTTGTCGGACCGAAGTTGCAAATCGATATTATGTCGTTATTCATAAATTTTAGAATTTTTGAAGTTGCTCTTACTGCAGATATCAAGCAGATGTATAGAAAAAGGTGGGTAACTCCTGAACATAGGAAATTTCAGAGATTTCTATGGAGATTTTCTCCCGATGAGCCCTTTCAAGTTTATGAACTCAGTTGTATAGTTTTCGAGATGTCATTCTCTCCCTTTTTAGCTCTGCATACGGTACACCTGCTTGTCGAGGACGAGAAAGGAAGTTTCCCGGACGTCGCAAATTTGATACTCCGTGATATGTATATTGATGACTTGGTCACCTCACTCCCTTCGGTACAGGAGGCTTTAGATATCAGTCGAAAGGCTCGTAATTTGTTTCAGAGGGGTGGTTTTGAATTAACTAAGTGGGGTTCTAACCTAATTGAATTTCCTTCCTCAAAGTCCAACGTAGAGCCGCGAGAAATGCGTGAAAACCTTTCAGAGAAACATTCTTTGTCAGTTCTGGGTTTACGATGGGTTCCAAAGAGCGATTTCTTGCAATTCAAAATAGGTATTGAATTTAAGAGTGGCACAAAGCGCAACATTTTGCCAACTGTCTTCCGGATTTTCAATCCGATGGGACTGCTAGGTCCAGTTATGCTTTATACGGTTTTTATAACATGGCTTTGGAAAGAAGGGGTAGATTGGGATGAGCCACCGTTAGACTCAGTTGCTAAACAATGGCAACAGTTTCAGTTCGAATATACTAGTTTGGAAGATGTGAGAATTCCACGGCATATAGGAATTTACCCTGAAGCAAAAATATCTTTAATCGGGTTTTTAGATCCTTCGATGGTGGGTTATGGAGCTGTGCTATATGCCAATGTCGAGCGATTTGGTTATGAACCTAACGTCAGTCTGATCAGTGGAAAGCTGAAAGTAGCTCCTACAAAATTATTGTCTATTCCTAGACTGGAATTATGTGCCGTATTACTTCTAATCAACTTAATGAACACGATTACCAAGACATTGACGCTTCTTCGACCTGTCGATCGTACGATTAATTTTATGGGCTCCGAAATAGTTCTTTGCTGGATCCGTGTTTCTTCAGACAGGTGGCAAACTTTCGTAGCCAATAGGATAGTCAAAATTCAGGAACCAACCCCTAATGGTTCGCGGTTTCATATCGATGGAAAGGAAAATCCTGCCGATGATGTTATCTGTGTGGCCGTAGTTCGGACTTGGTCCGGAAACTATAAGCGGCTGGTCGTGAATCCTCTACCATCTCAGTAGGTCCCGGCTCAGTAGTCGTTGTATATATTGTAAATACGTTTGGATTGGATTTGTGTTTATTTGGTTTGTTTAAAAAATAGTTCTAGTTAGGTTATAGTTTAAAAAAAAAAATGTTTTGAATACTTTATTTGATTTTGCTGAAGGTAGGAACCTTCAGGGGCGGGTGTGTGTTCGCGATTACGCGAATTAAAAATAATAATATTTATTTTGATTTATTTTAATTTAAATTTAAATAGGTCACGCCGTGGATACGGCACAGATGTTTTATTCGACCGTCTTTTGTTTTTTGCTATAGAGTCAGTGTGAATTGAGATTCTGTCCCGATTGCATGTTTTTGTAGCCCGTGACGATATTTGTAGTGATATTCGGTTCCCGGTCACGATAGAGGGACTCAATTTCAAGAATTTAGGTTCTCCTAAGTTTTACAAGATAAATCTAGGAGCAGCTGGAGGAGACTGCCGAGCCTGAGCGGGCCCGTTCTAGAAGACACAAGAAGGCGATTAGGTAAGCTGCTGTCTATCTTAAATTTATTTGTAAAACGACTTGGAGATCCCTTATTCTGGGCAGAATCAAAATTTAAAGTTTTTTTTTATTTTTTATCATACAGTCCACAACCAGAAAATTTTAATTGGTACAATTAGTACCACATACATTTAAAAAAAAAAATTCTATTCTATTACAAATTTATAATATTTACATTTTTTTTTTTTTTTTACAAGCTCTCTACAACTATATTTGAAATTCAGACCTCTAGTGCGCATATTACATAATCAAAATTTAATATGCACATTATATCAATTTAAGAATTTTTAAACAAATTTAGAAACGGAAATAAAGTGTTCAAGAATTATTTATATCGGATTTTATTAAAAGGCTGTGTTTTCTTAAATAATCTATTATATTATTATCTACGACAATCAGTTTTTTTTATCACTCTCCGTTAACTTTTAAAATATCATAAACTCAATGCTTGGACATGGCTCAGTAATGCCCTGATGATGGCTCACAAGCTTGAGCCGAAACGTTGGCAAAATTAAAAACTTTTCTAAAAATATAAAAAAGGAGAGTAATACTGAAAATATCCTTTATATTTTTGTAACCAATGGTTAAATAAAATGATAAATTAAATAAATTAATAGAGGAGAGACAAAACTTAGGAGTGCACATTACCAACAGAGATAAAAGACAACAGCTGGCGAGAGGTTACAATGGATTTACCGCTGTAAAATATCATTCTAAAATTATAAAAATCGGAAAATAAAAAAGAGCTTCAAATAAATACAAAGAGAACAAAAATATAAACATGTTTGAAGCAGTGACAAATCCATTTCACTTAACCTCTTTGCTATCACCAGCTGTGTGTATGTAACCTCACTCCGTCACACACATCAGGCCTGTCACAAGTTCAAATTACTTTTTGTTATGGACATGTCGTCATTAATGCCCCCCTCCCCCGTGTCATTCATTGTAATTTTCTAGCTTATTTTGAATGTTATATTATTGTTTACAATTTTGTTTTTATATTAGTTGTTTTATATAGATTAAGTTGGTATTTACGAGCCTTTAAATTACGAGGCATGTTTTTTATGTAAGTACCGTTTTGGAATTAAAAAAAGACATGCGAAGATATCGCAATAATTTTATTTTTACATGAAAGCCTGTACCTTAATCTACTTTTCTACATAATTTCCATGAATTTTGAGGCACTTGTCCTAACGCGGCACCAGTTTTTGAATACCTCCTCAAAAAATTCTGCCGCCTGACTTGTTAAACGACGTTGACGAAACATGGGTGGCCTACGTCACACCAGAAAAAAACAACAATCCATGGAATGGCGACATTCATCATCACCTAAAAGAGTGAAGTTTAAGCAAACATTTCTGCCCGAAATATGCACAGTTTTTTGGGATAGAAAAGGAGTATTGCTAGTGGAGTTTTTGCCTCGTAATGAGACAATAATGCTACCATTTGTTCCTACACTTGAAGAAACAGCTGGGCGGTCGGCGTCTTCAAGACGATAACGAAGTCAAACATTTGTGATGCAGTGGTTAACAAGTCAGGCGGCAGAATTTTTTGAGGAGGGTATTCAAAAACTGGTGCCGCGTTATGTCAAGTGCCTCAAAATTCATGGAAATTATGTAAAAATGTAGATTAAGGTACAGGCTTTCATGTAAAAATAAAATTATTGCGATATCTTTGCACGTCTTTTTTTAATTCCAAAACGGTACTTACTTAAAAAACATTCCTCGTACATCGCGTATTTAGGTATATGTATTCTTACTGCTTTATCGTTTATTGGTTTAGTCATTTACTTCTACTGAATTGCCGCAGGTGAACTCCTTTCCCACATACGGGCTTGTTTGAGTGGGATTGTGACCTCTATTTCTGAATTTTTTATTTTATTTTTTTAAACAAAAACTTTGCAATATTCGAATTTTGGGATCCGAATTTTTGTTACTCGTAGCCTTATTTCTCCTTTTCATCTCATGATATAAAAAGAATGTATACATCAAAAGACCATAATTCCCAAACTCATATGCGGGAATGTTGCTCGAGCAGACTATTACAATTTTTAATTTCGAGACTAGATTCAATGGACCATACGGTTCCTTTTAATCATAAGATACTAGAAGAAAATACGAATAAAAAAGTTCTGCTCCTATTTGTGTAGGTCCAGCAAACGTTGTTCATTTTTTTTTGGGGGGGGGCTTGTTATTAATTATTATTATTTGTAAACTTTAGTGAAGAAACTATCAAAAGACACACGTAAGCGAAATTTGCAGCCATAGAAACAACAATTTTTCATATATTTTTACACGATTGAGCTATTTATTTTTTATTTTTCGTCTACTCAAAAAATAAATAATTGATCTGGTACGGGCAACACACGAATTTCAATTACCGCGGTTTTTAAAATCAGTTTAAGAACTATGAAACACAGTTAAACTGAAAAAAAGTTCAAAGAAACATATTTAGTTTCGTTAGAAACATATGTTTTAGATTAATAATCTAACAATATAAATTTATGTACAATAAAATCTCACAACATTTTATATAAGATAACATATTGTCTCACATTTTTAGCTTTCCAACTGTAAATTATACATTTATATTACTGTTATTGTGATAAAAAAAAAAAAAAAAATGACATAAATAAATCCTTTTCCTCTTCTCTCTTTTAGTTTGTTATCAAATTCTCTCAACTAAAATGATGATATTGTTATTTTTTTGGAATATAAAAAATAAAATGTACTTCAAAAGAAGATATAAAAGCTTGACATTTAAGCCCTACAAGACCATTTCAATCAGTATGAAATTAAAAAACAAACATGATATAAAAACTCATTAAATTTTACATCGATATATTGAGTTTATTCAAAATCATTTAAGACGTTTTTGAGAAAATGATAAAAAGGTGCAAAATGAATGGTGTGTAGTGAATCTTCTGTTTTCCGATTTTGATAAAAAAGTTGTTGAAACATTAAAAGCATATGCGCTCCTAAAATATTAATTTAAATATTTATACCACTTATTACTTTTGAGCTAGACTTACCTCAAACAAACACACACACACACAGACATCCTTCAAGTGACTTGGTCACTTGGACTAAGGGGATCATAAAACGAGGATTTCTGGTGAAAACTCGAATTTAAAAAATCTTCATATCGTAAGTAAAAATTAAGATGTAAAGTTATTGTTATTATTTATAAAAACATACTTGATTAATAAAAAATAATTAACGATTATTGATAACTTCATTTTCCTACCTAAATAAAAATGAATTAAAAAATACACGCATAATAAATATAAAGGCGTATGAAGGTGAACGAAGCCAAATGTAAACATGTAACATTCACTCTTAGACGAAAATCCTGTCCGCCAGTTTATTTCAACTCATTACCGATTCCTCCCTCAGATACAGTCCGGTATCTTGGGATACTATTAGACAAAAGATTGACATGGAACCCACATACAAGACTAAAAAGACAAGAACTCAACCGACGACTCGGACAGTTATACCGACTACTCAACAGAAAATCTGAACTTACAGTTGACAACAAATTATTAATATGCAAGACAATACTCAAGCCTATCTGGACCTACAGATCCAAAGTCCTCCGAACAATAATAGTAAATGCTCCTTATCATGTCTACATCTATACCTTGCACCACGACCTTAATGTTCCATTTATTTCAGACCTAATTCAATCCAAATTTTTCAAATTCCACCAGAACCTCACTCATCATCCTAATCAAGCTCAATCCCTATCCAGCTTCACTCATCCATACAACCTACCTTGCAGGTTGAAACGGCAGTGGCCTCGCGACCTCTTGTAAATATGTATATATTGGAGTTCTAGCACTGGCTAGATTCTCCACTCAACGTGATGTATTTATGACGTGTATATAAATATGAGTGATTTATAGACTTTGTTACCATTTCATTGATTTAATATTGTATATTTTATTTTAATTTTATTGCTGTGTAAATATTGTATGAATGTAGTATGTATTTTATCTTTCACCACTATTATTGATGTCCAAATTGGGACAGATTGTAATAATACTCAATAGAAAAAAAAAAAATATATAACACTATTTTTACCTGGAAAGAAAGATTACAGTAATAGAAATTAATAAAAAAAATATAATATAATAAAAAAAAAAATATATATATATATATATATATATATACCTTTTTAATATACTTTATTTATGTAAATAATCAAGTTTGTAATAATTCAATCAATTTAATGTATTCTGGCCAGAAGAGCTATATTTATTTGTAACATCAATGTTATTCTTAAGGGACTATGTCCCAGAATAAAGTTCATTTTTCTATTCTGTTTATATATATATATATATATACATGAGCATATGACTGTTCGGATCTTCTCGGAGTGATTGATGTGTTTTCATTAATGGTTGTACTCATTCTCTTTCCTTAATTGCATTGAAGCAGCATAAGATAGTCGAGATACAAAAAATTCCTCCAAAGCATTTCATATTTATAGTTTAGCTTTTGTCTTGACGAAAATTGATGGCTTACTATCTAGTTTTGCTACTGATTATCAAACTGATATATTAGGATAAGTTACCGTGGCAAAATAGACGTATTAAGATAGCCATTTAGCATGTTTCACGGTTCGGCCGGAATAAGACAAATTAACCGAAATTTATAATAGTACACCATCTCATAATGTAAACCATTTTAGTCTCTGTAAATCTAACAATATTTTATTCATACTATATATCATCGTTAGCACAATGCCGTCTACATTATAATACCCGATCTTCATCAACAGAATCAGTTATACTGCTAAAAAAAAAAAAAAAAAAAGTACAAACAGTACTGATAAAATGTGTAAAAAATATTAATTACCTTATAATTATCTCGGAATTATTTTCAGATCATCTATAAATAAAACTATTTCAGTTGGTGTTACTTTATATGTTAATAAAAAATGTAGTGAACAGGCCTCTTTCCCTTGCCTTAGTCGTTAAAATAAATTAAATAACTATTAAAAAATGTTAGAGGTGAAAACAAAATTAATGAATTATATTGTTTCGTTGGAGACAAATATTTTAAATGAAATAAAAAAAAAAAAAAAAAAACTGTTACGTTCAGTAATCACATAAAATAACATTTTATTATAAAATTTGTAGCTTTTCAATAGTATATTACACATACAATATTACTGTTCTTATGTTCGAAAAAAAATGTAACTGAACAAAATAGTTTTGCTCGGTTTTCCTTGAGTTGGTTATCCTATCTTCTTTTAGTTGTATATTTAGCCGTATTTTATTAAGGCTAATAAAATGGCGTGGTTATATTTTTTTTAATTAATTAATTAATATACACGATTAAAGGTACTCTAGATGTAGACAATTAAAAAATTGCGCATTTAAGCCCTGTCAGACTATTTCAATCAGTATGAAACCAAAATGATATTAAAACCCATTATATTTTACATGGATATATTGAGTTTAATCAAAGCCATATAAGCCGTTTTCGATAAGGCGTGTAATAAGTGGCTCTTGTGGTTTACCAATTTTGATGTAAAAGTTACTGCAACATCTCAGGCACATACACTTCTGAAATATGCAATTTCGGTTTTGTACGACGTTTCATTTTGTGCTAGGCTTACCACGCAATTACACACACATACACCACACACCCACACATATACCTTTTGCTGTCATATGTACTTAGGGGACCCTAAATCGTGCATTTCCGGTTGATACTTGAATTCGGAAATATTCGCAATCGTAATACGTTTCCTGACTATATATTCCATATATTTGTAAGTGAAAGTTATCAATCAATACTTTTACAGAACAACTTAAAGTGAATGAGTTTCAGGTATTGCTAGAATGGTTTACAGTTCTGATCGGAGAAGCTTCAAGAAAAACCATGATATAAATAGCAAACAGCTACGAAATGGTATGATAAAAAAGTTTGATGAAAAAAAAAAATAACCTGTAACTCTACAACCTTTGAAGGGTCTTGGGCTCAATACATATAGAGATAGCCGTCACATTTTCCACTTTTTTGGGTACCCACTTTATGGAGGATGAGTATGACCCAGGGGAGTCTCCATACGCACCACGTGTGAAATAAAAGAATAAATAGTATTTTATTACAGCCGGGATTCAAATCCTGGACCGAAATGAATATTTTAAAAGTAGAAGTAAATAGCCGAATGTGATAAATAGACATAAATGTTCGCCGTGTTACAACTTTGATCAGGGTATTACCATTAAAATTATTTTTGATTCAATAATTTATATTAATATTTTTCATTTATTTCGTATAGGTCTTATGAAATATATTATCATTTTCGTAAAATTCTTTTCATTATTATGAAAAGGAAGCTTGGTAGTGAGTTTTATGTACGGCTTCCTTTAATGCAAAGCATTTTTCTAAGTCTTCTTACAACCATCTTGCTTTGATAGAATACTCTTATTGATGTAGTTTGCATTAAGTATATTTTTTATAATATATGAACGACCATGTAGTTGTCTAATAGACCATGTATACCAAGAAAAAAGGTTATTTATCTATTGAGGAATTTTAGTAAAAAAAAAAAAAAAAAGGTTGCGCCTGATGGAATTCTTCAAAAGTCAAATACAATCAATAAAATATGAATTCGAGGACTGATCTGGATTACTAAATATTTTAAAATTTCTTTCTAATTTTGAAGACTTGATAACTAACTTCAACAGCTGAATACTAACAGGCCCTTGAGGAGGAGAGGGGAACTCATTTTGAAAACTCAATTTAAACGGTTTTTCTAATACAATATTTTTGCTATGTTCTATTTCGTGCTATTGATATGTAATAGTGAGGTATATTAGGGCAGACCAAACATAAAACATCTACCTTTTATTAAACTCATACTACATTCCCTGGTCTAAATCAGTTACATACTTAGGCTTAACATTAGATAAATCGTTAATCTATACCTAATACAATATCAAAACAAATGCATTTACAAAATGTTCCCATATTTCAATACAAAATCCAGTTTGAGCACTCAGAACAAACTACTACTATATAAACAGTCATACGTGCCCAGATTTGTTATGCCTCGCCTGTCTGGAGCTCGACTTGCAATACCAATTACAAAAAAATAGAAACAATACAAAATACATGTATGCGGATCATCAGTAACTACCCACGATATACTAAACTTTCAAAAATGCTCTTTGAACTAAATCTTTCCACAATACAACAGTTTATCTACACAGAAACCAATACATTATTATCATTATGTAAATCGAACGATGATTGAAACTATATTATCATGATAAAAGGATAACTGAAACCATTTAAGAAACTTATTTGTAGCTATATGTACTTGTTAATATTGTATATAAATAAATATTATTATTATTATATAGTGTACTTTTCATGTTTGAGAAATAAAGCTATTATAATATCATTTAATTTTCAAGGTGCTGAAATAATAAAAAGCCTTACAAAAATATTATTTGATTGCAACTATATATATTTTTATATATTCGCTCTAAATAAAATTAAATAAGCTTTGCTATAGGTTGATGTACCGAAATGCGATCTAAAACCAAGAAAAAATTCTACGAATTATGATACAAAAAAAAAAAAAAATCATATTTTGTAAAACACATTAAACGAATATCTATACTACAATATAAAAAAAATCTGGTGTGAACAACACACGACTTTCACATACCTCGACTATTAAAATGAATTTTAAAACTATTAAATATACTATAATTTCAATTTGTTTGAGAGAATAAATCTATTGCTAGGTTCTTTTTCAAATGAAATGATCCATTTTCACTCAACACTCCTTTATTTCTTTTTTCATTCTCCCTACGTTTCGGCCTTAGCCATTTTCAAGGGTTCTTTAATCATTCGTTTATATTACACATATATAAAAAATATTTTGTCACATTAAAAAAAATATATATATATATTAAAGGCTGAACTAGCCTTGACAGCTTGTTATTATCTATTGCTAGATAATAACAAGTATAATATCAGTAGTATAATATTAAATAATATCGTCTCATTCCTATCCTCCCATTACTTAATTTATATATCATACGACACACAGTTGGAAATATGACCGACTTAGGTGGACAAAATTCTGAAATTTGCCTATATTAAACCTTTAGGGTCCCACATTACGGGAAAACATATTTAAAAATCATAAGAAAAAAATAATTAATTTTGTGACACGACTGTCGAGCGCACAGTGGTCAAACATCAAATTTATTTGCTAAAATATAAAACTTCCCTAAATTACGTTTGAAATCCAGAATACGGGAAAAAATAATACAAAAAATCTAATTATGGCTCGGAGTTGCTGAAACCTGCTAATAGGTTTATTTTATATGATTAGGAAATTCTGGAAATTATAGATTTTAAAACTTTTGATTCGGAGTGTTGTGTCTGAAAACAATTATATATCACCCAAAACGCTAAAGATCGCAAAAATTCCTTGTAATATCTAAAGACTAGAAGGATTGATGACACAAATCCTTGGGGCAAACTGGGGGTTATATCACGTAGTTTTCGATATTGAATAGGGGCATACATCTAAAAATTGTTATATTAACTCTGCATTCGCAATGTATATTCAATAACGAGTTTGGAAATATAATGTCTTACCTGTCTCAGCAAAGTCCATTGTTAAATAAAAGCAAAAAGACTTTACTCTAAATACACGTTGAACACAATAAATGACATCGAATAAAGATATTCCCACTGCCGGTTATTAGGCACTTGTGTGAACAGGAATGATTCGCTCATTTATTTTTTATTTGTAAATGGTATAGTGGGAAAATTTCAATTAGTATTAAGCTTCTTGCCAACTAATAATAAAAAGGTGAAGCACTAGAAAATTCCAAACTTTTGTCCACTTAATTTTGTGATTTTGCTCACTGTGCGGCGTACAAACTCTAGCAGTCCTAAAACTTTAACTCTCAGAGGGCGAATATTCTGTTTCATATTTGTTCTTAGGGTACTTTGTCCTAGATTTTTTTTTTGTTTCTATGTGTGGAAAGCCTAGCTCGAAAACGATAAGTTGTATAAAAGAGAAATTTCAAATTTCGAAAGCTTATACGCTTATATAAAAAAATAAGCAAACCAAAAGAGCCTTTTTATAACATTCATTTTGCACTTCATTACGATTTTCCCAAAAACGGCTCTAACGGATTTGATTAAACCGCTTTATCGATGTAAAATTTAAGGCTGTTATATCATAAAGTTTCATTATGATAGAAATTGAAAGTCTGAAAGAGCTTAAATGCCATTTTTTTTTTTTTTTTTTTCGTTTTCTAGAGTACCGTTAATTTTGTAGATTTAAAAGAAAATATTTAATCATAAATTTACGATTTGAACGAATTTGATAACTAAATAAAGGAGAAAGAAGCAAAACGTTTTTTTTAGGTAAATTATTTATTCTCGAACTTAAGGATAGTAATTTAGATGTATCTTATACCGCTGGAAAGAGACAAGAAATAAGAAGAAAATGTTATCTCATCCCAAAAACAATTTGATATTGCTATATAATTTAATCTAAAAAATATGTTTTTTTTAATCTTACCTTTATATCATAGTTCTTTTTATTTATTTTTTTAAAACTTCTTTATTTAAATCAAAATACAGATATTTTACAGTGCGTGTAGAAGTCACTATCCCACTAAGGCGAGCCCGTGTGTGGGAAAGGAGTTCACCTGCGGCAATTCAATAAAAGTACAATAACAAATAGTAACAGTACACAGTATGATACAATACAATACTTAAATTATATAACACAATTTTTATAAAGAAACAGTAACACACTACATAGCTAAAAACAATATAATACATAAGGAATATAAAAATACACTTATAAAGAAACAGTAACACAGTACACAGTAGGAAGCAGTAATCGACTAAGCTTAAAAGCTATAAGGAATACATATAATATATACAAGATATAAAATTAAGGCATGCCAATACAAAATTGAATTACATAATACCTAATTAATACAAAAAACAATTATAAGAGACAGTAAAACAGTACACAGAAATAAACAGTAATTGACTAAACCAAAAGCAATAAATAATACAAATTCATGTATACAAGATATAAAATGAAGGCAAGAAAATACAAGATTGAATTACATAATAAGCAATATAAAGAAACATAACATAGTACACAGTAAGAAATTGGCAAAATCTAAAGGCAATAAAGAATACATATACTTGTATACAGGATAAATATCAGAATGAGTGAGGCAGGCTGGCATTGACGACATGTCTATAGCGATGAGTAATTTGGATTCAATAATTCAGCAATTCTTTCTTCACTAAGGGATTTCGCCTATATTTTAACGTTGCAGTAATAATTTGAATACTTTGGAGGATTTGTGTGAGAACATTGAAAATTTGGAGGAATATTGTAAACAGTAGCAATGGAATAACAAATCTGGTGTGTCGTCCAGGTATGTTTTGGTCTTGGCACAACTAAGCTATAGTATTTTTTCTGTCTTGTAGAAATACGGTGGTGAATCTTCCCGACTAGCTCATCCCGTATAAAATACAGCTTCTTCATAATAAAGACCATGTATAATTTTTTTGCAGACATAACATCAAGGTCCGAGATTGTATTAATGGATGGGGGTCTTTTATTGATACCTAAAATTACCTTAATAATCTTTCTCTGCACAATGCAATATCTTATATTAATATTATCATATATGATATTATTAACAGATTTTTATACGTGAAAATGGCTACAAAATTGTTTTTTCTTAATTTTTGTTTAGTATAATGCACAAAAAAAAAAAAAATCTCTAGGCATAAAAATATTACTCTATAGAATGATAAACAATGACAATAATCCAGGGAGTCGGAACAACAAAAGACATGTTTCAAATTAGCCCGTCAGTCTCATTGTTACTAATTCCTATTCATTCCTCTTGCATTTAAACAATGTCTATAATGCTTGACTAATGTTTCCTTTTAGGTACTCTATTGGGATCCACATTTAGTAATCCATGATATAAATCAAATCTCTAAGCGTTTGTCTCGTCGATGTAAACATGATTGAACTTTTATTTCATACTATAAAATTAAGATGTTGAAATCATAAGTATCGCGTTACAATGCGGGAGAGGGAGAGCATCAAAATCGTTTCAGCGTGTAATGAGTAAAATTCATAATAGTACTTAAGAAAGTAATTAGGTCTAGAATTTTTTTTTTTTTATGCCCAGGACTGTGAGGATCTGAAATGAGTCTTTATTTATTATTTAAAAGAAATTTACAACTGTATTATACAATGAAATACATTAAGTAAATGTGTTAATAGACCAAGTGGGCGTGAAACAGGCATGTGAAGAAACTTCCCAGTAGTAGCACTTCAGTGTTTAATTAATGTAAGTAGGTCGGGAGGCCATCGTATTTTCAGCCGCATCCGGGGATTATCAGGAATAGATGGGAATGAGAGTTTGCGGACGAGTGGGTTGGAGTGGACGAGTAACTTGGAATAAAAGGAGGAATATCTAGTTCGGGCTTGATCTGCGACTAATGGGATATTTAGGTCTTTATGAATTATTTTATTGGTGACAAAGTAAGGAGCATTTAGGATATTTCGGAGGATTGCAAGGATTGAATGCGGGAAGAATTGGATGTTTTGGAGGATCCCCATATACCCAAATAGGCCTAATCATGGTAATATAAATTAATTTTTTATGGTATGTGTAAAGTTTTGATCGTTTCTCCGGGGTAAGTGTTGTAGTAAACGGTATCACCGAGTTGTTTCTTGTCGTTTCAGTCTAGTGTGTGGATTCCAAATAAGACGTTTGTCTAGATGGAGTCCTAGGTACCGGATCTGTTCAACTGAGGTGAGTGGTATATTGTTAAAGGAAATAGTGGGACAGGCGGACATAGGTTTTCGACGAAGGGTGAAGGTAATTTGATGGGATTTAGTAATGTTTATTTTAATTCTCTATTTTTGACACCACTCTTTAATGGAAGAAATGTTTTGGAAGCAACGGATGGGTCATTATATACGGATAACACACTTGTGTCATCTGCGTAGGTGGTGAGGACAGTACCAGGATGGAAATGAGTCTTGAAACAGTCAATAGCACCCTGGTAGTATCCGGAAAACTCTATTTCTTCTTCGGAATGGCGCGACAGGCAGTGCCGGGACTTGACCCATTAATTTGATATTCTACAATTCCACAATGCGATTCGCGAAGATGCATTATATGACCTTTTCATATTCCCCCTAGTTTGAAACTAGACGCCTAGTTTGAGAGTGGACACCAGTTGATTGACGGGCCTCACATACACGGGGGCGAGGCTTCCAATATTATGTATATATGTAAATAAATATTACATACATATTCCGTGAATATATAGATAACTATAACCAAGCAAATTTGAGAGAAAAGGTTTAGAGGTATCTGTATTTTATTTGTATTCGTTCTATCCTTTGATATACTAAAGTATTTATTAGTTGTTAAGTATTAGATTATCCACTTAAATAAAACCAGGCTAAATATACTAAAGAAGTGACCTGTTAATTATTGCAAGGAATCTTCTTGTCCCAAAACTCATTTTTCATTACTTTCAATTAGAAAATTAACAAATTTGTATCAATTAACATACAGTTTCACTGTATGTTTCACTCTTTGTATCAATTAATATACATTTTCAATATAACATTTCCACTAATGCTTCTCTAAACCGCATTTAATAATATCACCTAACCTTAATACAAGAGACTTATAGATTGGCAATTTAGAACAAAAAAGAATTTAGAATCATTTATTTATTTTATTTTTTTAATTACGCGTCCAGTCATTCCAATCCGAAGACCTCCGAACAATAGTTAATGCTCCTTATTACACTACCACATGTACCTTACACCATGACCTTAATATTCCAAAAAATTTTATTTAGCTCTCTGTATCAATGTAAAATTTAATGGACTTTAATACTTTGCAGGTTTCATTCTAATTGAAATAGTCTGATTTGACTTAAATGCCGATAGTTTTTTCCTCTTTCAAATTTTCTTTCTCTCAACTACCTTTAATTTTGTAGATTTGAATAAATTAACCTTATCATCTTGTTAGTATTGATATAAAACGGGCAAATATATAAGTTTGAAGAGTGAATTCGATATGAATCGAAAGGAGAAAACAGCAAAAATATTTTTCCCTGCATTATTAGGAAAAATGTTATATTATACGAAAAATTGTAAAAGTTAATGGAGAGTTATCAAATGCTGAGAGAACTAGCCGATTGTCGTAGATAATATCATAGATTCTCTAAAAAACACGTGTTCATATTAAAACTAAATGTAATTAATTCTATATCAATTTATTTTCATCTCTAAATGTTTTTAAAAATTCTAAAATTGATTATAACGCCGGAGGTAAGTGAAAGTCGTATTTTGCGAGCACACAAATTTGTTTTAAATAATACAATTTTCCTATAGTTGAACTTCTAATTTAATTATAACTAACATTATGAATTTTTTAAATTCATATTGTTTCTCGTTTCTAATGACTATGTTCTTTTCATATATTACCTATGTTCTTAACTTTTAAAAATATTACCGTCAAATATCACTTCAAAATTGTTCATATTTAAAAATTTTAATCGTTCACATATTGTTCTTTTGTCATTTTTTCATTTGCTTAGTCTCACTTTATATATTCTTATTGAAATATTATCATCTTAATTTTGCTTACTTCCGTACTGTGTAACTATCATCTTATCAATTATTTTTATAACTTTCATCCATACTTTTTAACTATCATCTTAATTTTGTTTATTTTCATACTTTATAACTGTCATCTTATTATCATTTTACATTTAATTTTATGTTTGTTCCCATATTATATTATTGTCACCATATTATTATTATATATCTAACGCATTATTAATTCTATAATTACATTGGTTGTTATCTTGTTTATTTTAGCCCTGAAGATGGCCCAAAATGTAGGCCGAAACGTCGGCACAAAATTAAAATATCACCAAGTTTTAATGTGTGTTTCTGTTTTATAACCGCACCCCAACCATCTTCCTCATTTAATAACTAACATTATTTAATAGCTCTTAAATTGATTTTAACAACCAACGTAAGTTGTCCTTACCAGATTTTTATAGTTAATGATTAGTGTGACACTCAACTTGAACATAATTTTAAGATAATTAAAAAAAAAACAAATAATAAAAAAGGGAAGGTTCTTCAAACTTCTTGAACATTCAACTGCAAGTAAATTAAAATTTATTCTCATGAAAGTAGGCGTTTTCTTCTAATTAAGTTAAATACGTGATTAATCCCACCCTGGCGAAACGAATAAATCAACAAATTTAAAGAAGAAGATTGCTTTAAATGTTTACAAGAAAGAAGTAAAGTTGAAATTAATTATAAAGTCTTTGAGAAAAGTTTCACTTCGTATCTATCAGTTAGTTAAAGAGCTTTTAGAATATTCAGTTAGTTTTCTTTTCTGTTTAGTTTATTTCTTAATTAATTTATTATTCAACAGGAAAATTTGGTGAAAATCTGTTAACAATTTAGGAATTTTGTTTATTTTATCTATTTTGAAGAAGATTAATTTTATGAGAATTATCTCGAGAATAGTTTTTAATGAGGCTCCTAATATACTAATGTATTTACATATATTTATCCTTACAGTAATATTTTAAATTTATAAACAAATATACTGATTTAATTTGTATTTAATTAATTACTAAAACATATTGGGGATCACCTTGGTGTGATGGCTAGCATAAAAGCTTCTCTGCCCAAGGTCACGCGCTCAAACCTGGAAGGGGACATAGGATTTTTTAATGAGAGTGAGGAATCATTCATTATGCCGTCCTTCGGAGGAAACGTTAAAAGGTTGTCCCGTTCCTGAGTGATGTCAATTACTCGTTAAAGATCTAGTATTAAACTAGTTTGGCGAAATTAAATAAAAAAAAAAAAAAAACTATTGAACTTATATAAGTTATTTCTGGGTAGAAGTGCAGAACTTAAGATTGCCTTGAGGTACCGAAGACAAACCATTATCTATTAAGCAGTACCCGATATAGGTTTTATTCTAATTTAAAAAAAAATAAACAGGACTTAAATTCCAATTTTTTAATTTTCTTTCTTTATAATACCTTTAATTTTGTAAATACAAAATTTTTAACATTCCCTTACTCAGAATTAATAAAAAAAATTGGGAAAATGTATAAGTTGAACGATTTTTTTGTCCAACTAGAAGGGATGAAAAGCGGACAAAACTAAATTATTATTGTGGATAATAATATAATAGACTATTTAATGGATTCTATCGAAACTCGATGAATTTCATCTCTAACTTTATGTAATAGTACTTAAATTGTTTTCTAACAAAGGAGGTAAGTAAAAATCGCGTGTTGCACTGGATTTATTAAAAATAAATTAAAAAAAAAAGAATAATAAAATGAGCTATATAATACAATATACAAGGGTGTCCTTAAATAATTTTAAGAACATTATCAAACAAATAAAAGGTACTGAATAGCAATCAATAAACGGGCAATACATCAAGATCGCTTACTTAATTTAACTTTTTAATAGATTTTCTTTCAATAGAAGCTGCAATCTTTTTGAAATATAATGACTTCAAAACTGAGCGTCCTTTTTGTATTAACAGTATTTTTATACTTTAAGACCCACCCTATGTATCCCGTCTTCTTTATTATCTTATAATTTTATCCTTCTACTTCTATGCCATCGCACATTAGGTATAATCGAAATTGACATATACTAAATTCATATGTATCATAATCACTTATATAGTGAATATTATAACGGCCGAAACCGTATCGAAAGGCGCAACACACAAATTTCACTTACCTCCTTGTTAAAATTGATTTAAGGACTCCTTAGTTAAAATATGATAAAACCTATAAAACATTAGTGTGGGTTAGACAACATTTTTACTTACACTTATCGTTATATGAAACATAAAATTTGTGAAAATATTCCCGTTTTCAGCAGAAATACACGTTTTCTTCCCTTGAGTCCAGATATAACCAAGTCGCTCGAATAGGTCTCTGGGTGTGTACGTAAGTCGAGCACAAAAATGTCTGACGAAACTGAAATTTCAATTTAAGATGATAACGCTGAGATTTTTTTTCAAAGAACTTTTTTCACGGTAAACGGCTTATCGGAAGTTCTCCTTTATGACCATACATTTTGCATCTTTTTACTATTTTTTTAAAACGACTATTGATGTAAACTTTAATGAGCTTTAATATCATTTCGGAGAAGAGCTATGGGGCTCTACTAAACCATCGAATTCTTCTAGTATACAATCTTTACAATCCAAAATCCTTCGGAAAATCCTCATTCCTCCTTATTTGGTCACAAACAAACTCATTCATAAAGATCTTAATATTCCATATGTTGCTGACTTAGCCCGAACCAGGTACCATTCCTTCCATGACCAAAATCCATTCCCACTCCAATCCATTAGTTTCAATCCTTGCTTCTCTTCGATCTCTGACCATCTTTTGAGGCCGTCTGAAAAAAGAAAGGACCTTCTTGTTTTAAAATTAATTTTTAAAAGTGTGCTTGCCCAACTGGGCTGTAGTGTCTTAACATGCAATTCATGACATTTTTCTATATTATCATCACATTTACTTCACGTATTTTTTTTAATACAGTTGTAAATATCAATAAATATGTAAAAAAAAAAAAATATATATATATATCATTTAGGTTTCCTTCTTACTTATATGTACATTCGATTTTGTTGATTTAAATAAATTAACCATATCATTTTACCAGCATTGTTAAAAAAAAACACTGAATGTACAAGTTACAAGAATTTGATAACCAACTAAAGAACAAAAGTGAAAATATATATTATATTATTATTTTTTTTTTTTATTTGCAATCTATGACTAGTAATATAGATGTATAATATACCGTTTTAAATCTAATGATTTTAGAAAGGAATATTTTCTTATATTCAAAGCTCTGTAATGTAATGGACAAAAATAAGTGATTATTGCAGATAATAATTTCTAGTAAACATATGTTTCCAATAACTGCAATTCTTTAAACTTTTTTCAACACGAACATTATTTAGAAGTTTTTAACCTGATTTTATAAATTATTAGCATTCGAATGGTATTTATACATCTATTGTACTGAAGAAAAAAAAAACCAACCTAGAAGAATTGTTATTAGTGTTATACATTGCATTAAATAAAATTGTTAGATCTTTTAGTTCAAATCAAATCCTTTCCCCAAATCACGTATTTACCTATATTTTATGAATGCTAACAATAGTTAAATACTTCGAATTAAAAAGATTTCAAAGATTTTTAAATTCGGCATTTAAGCAATGTCAGCCTGTCTTAATGAAGATAAAAATGGATTCTGTACCTCACTTAATTTTACATCAATGTTGGAAATTTAATTTAAATCGTAGAAAATGCATGGAATGAAATGGCACTATTTTGTTGAAATTGGTGAAAAAAGTTGATGTAACATCACAGCCATACTAAATATTGATTTTTTTTCTTCTTTTTTGAGCTGGGAACATACACACAAACTGTTTAGCGGGAATTGGTTTCATTGATTCAGCAGACCCTAAAATGTGTATTCCTTGTGAAAGTTAAAAAAAAATAAATAAATAAAACTCCCTAAGAATATATTATTAAATAATTTACAATATACCATGCATTTTACACATTTTTACTATTTTCTCAAAAAAACGATTTTGATTAAACTCGTCATATTTATGTAAAATTGAATAGAATTTATTTTAAGGTAGTCTTCATCCTCATTTTCTCTTATAAAATTCTTTCTGTTATGTTGATTCGAAATAACTAACCATTTCTGAATGTCAGAATCAACAAAAAGTGGGTAAATATTAGATATGAAGGAATACGACAGTCAGCTGAAGGAGGAAACATCAGAAATAGTTTTTTCGGTTTAATTATTTTTTCCACAAATCATAATAGTAATATAGGTGTAATAATAATAATAATAATATACCTTTAGAAAGCTGAAGATTTCAGAAATAATATATGCTACGATAACATACAAAGTTTAAAAATTGCTGAGGGACGAAAAAATTGAAGTAAATGATTATTATAGATCTTACTTGTTATATATCGTTAAATATAAATAAATTATTAGACATAATTTTTTAATAATTTTAAAATTTATTAGCGTCGGTTGTAAAAGCAACAGTTTTCACTTACTACCCGTCTTGAAATACATTTTATTCAAATAAAAAACGATTGTGTTGAGTTTCGATAGAGACGTTTATTTTAGATTGAATTGTATAATAGATCCCTGATTCTAATTCAATTGCCTTTTTTTTTCTCTTACTTTTAATTCAGCTTGGTCATTTACACGAATTGCGGCATCCTGATTAACATATTGCCCTGCTCCATTTTTTTCGTTTTATATTGCCATTTTCGTGTTTTAACTGCCTAAAATCGCATATTTAGGCGTAATTTGAATTTTATTTTATGCTCATGAAATGTTTTATGAAATGGAAATTTATTTATGAATCAAAATGTAATTTTTAAATCTAAATTAGAAATTTAAGTTTCATGAAATAATATTTTGCTGTTTTTAATGCGCTAATAAGATTGGGGTTCTTCGAAATTTTGAAATAGTTTTTGTTTATTTCAATTTCGTTCGTTTGTTTATTCTACGGAAATTTGGTAATCATCACCATTCATTTTTCTCCCATTAACGTTTACGCGGCAAAGTATAGGGACAAGAATATTTCAATTAGTTTGACGATATAGAATTAATGACAACATTTTTTTTAAGTTTATAATCAACCCTTAATTGGATAATTACTTTTAAACGTTTGTCAGGTCAAGGCTAGAAGAAAGAAAAATGCTTTATTAAATAAATGAATAAACATTATGCTGCCCAAATACATTTGGTTACTTAATTGTGCACAGTTGGGGTGGGCATAATCCAATGATCGTCATTAATCTGCTATGTGAAAGATAATATTTCACAATTCCTCTTTCTATGATTGCTGAGCTGGCTGAGCCTAGGTGGAAATATGCATATATTTATATAATTTATGTAATAAGCAAAAAAAAAAAAAAAAAAGGCGATGAGGTCATGTCATTCGATTGTCCCATCCCTTTATAATCTTTCGATTATCGATTATCAAATTCAGTTCGAATGATCATTCGTTTCTCCAAACCGATTATTACAAAAATCGATTAATTCGAATGATTGAAATAATCGAATGATCTAATAATCGTCATACGATTACGCCCACCCCTAGTGCACAGCATACTTCAGCCATCTATATCAGACAATTTTTTAAACATTGTTTTTTCCACATTATAAATTTATCCGCAATTTTTTTTTTTTTTTTTAAATCAAAATACAGATATTTTACAGTGCAAGTAGAAGTCACTATCCCACTCAGGCGAGCCCGTGTGTGGGAAAGGAGTTCACCTGCGGCAATTCAATAAAAGTACAATAACAAATAGTAACAGTACACCGTATGATAAAATATAATACTTAAATTATATAACACAATTTTTTATAAAGAAACAGTAACAAACTACACAGTAAGAAATAATATAATACTTAGGGAATATAAGAATACAATTATAAAGAAACAGTAACACAGTACATATTTTGAAACAGTAATTGAATAAGCTAAAAAGCTATAAGGAATACATAGACATATATTCAAGATATAAAATTAAGAAAAAAAAAAAATATATATATATATATATATATATATATATATATATATATATATATATATATAAGAAACCGTAAAACAGTACACAGTAATAAACAGTAAATGACTAAACCAAAAGCAATAAAGAATACAAATTCATATATACAAAATCTAAAATTAAGGCAAGTAAATACAAGATTGAATTACATAATAAGCAATTATAAAGAAACATAACATAGTACACAGTAAGAAACAGTAATTGAAAAAATCAAAAGGCAATAAAGAATACATATACTTGTATACAGGATAAATATCAGATTGAGTGACGACGGCTGGCATTGACATGTCTATAGCGATAAGTTATTTTAATTCAATAATTCAGCAATTTTTTCTTACCTTTTCCCCGAAGGATTTCGCCCATATTTTAACATTGCAGTAATAATTTGAATACTATGGAGGATTTGTGTGAGAAAATTGAAAATTTGGAGGAATATTGTTGTACACAGTAGCAATGGAGTAACAAGTCTGGTGTGTCGTCCAGATATGCTTGCGACATCTCTAATGCTAACATCTAAGTCCTCTAGGAAGCTCATTGTTTACTTACGGATCGTTCCACGAGATCCAAACTATAGGCATTTTTTTATTTTTATTAAATTACAACTGTCTTAAGCAAATACAATGAGTAAGTGTGTAGGAAGAATACATGTCGTGAAAATGTCTAATGAAAAAACTAGCCAGTAGTAGCTATTATTAACTATTTTTAGCTAGTAGTTCCCGAGGCCACTTTCTTTTCATTCACCACGACGGATTATGAGGAATATCTACGGAAGATAGATTATGGACCAGTGGGTTTGTAAGGGAAGGAAGTTTGGAGTAAAAAAGGCATATCTGTTTCGGGGTAGATGTGCGAAAAATGATGAAGGGCTATTCGGGATTTTGCTAAGGATTTTAGATTGTAAGGATTGGATGCGGGAGGAATTAGGTTGTAGTAGAGTCCTAAAGATCGATTGATATGACCTAATAGGTATGATAATAGTGAAGTAAATGAGTTTTTACTTTCACTTACCTATATATGAAATACATATATTTTCAATTTATTGAGATATATTACAATTCATAAAATATATAAAAAGGGAAAGTATTGCGATCGTGAAGATTTTCGAATTCCAGTTTTCGACGTAAATACACGTTTTAGGATCCCCTGAGTTCAAATGACCAAGTCTCGAAAAATGGTCTGTGTGTCCGTGAAGTAGTTTGAAAGGGCTCTAAGCTACCTTTATTTTCGTAGATTCCAAAAGATTTACCATATCATCTTAATGACATTAATGGCTAAATGTACAAATTGAGCGACTTTGATGACCAACTAAAGGATGGAAGAGCAAAACTATTTTTTCATGCAATTTTTTTTGATAATATGAACTGTAATAAAGACGTATAATATACAGTTGTAAAGAGAAAGTTTTTAGAAGAAATATTATCTGATACAAAAAATTTATAAAAGGTAATATAAAGTGATGAATAGGGAATAAACTTATTACTCATCAACATTTTAACACAGTTATATTATTTGATCTAAATCACATGTTTCCAATGAAACACGTGAAATGATACACGTTTTATTAAAATCAACTAAAATATTTTTCAAATTGAAGAATCAAGTCGTGGATCGCCCGCACCAGATTTTCATTGTTTGTTGAAAATTCTGCGTGAATGTAGTCTCATATCACTATCACTACTGTTCATTTTCCCTCCGACGTAAATCCTGTCCACAAGTTCATTTCAACTCTATACCACTTCCCTGTTCCGACACAGTCCGGTATTTGGGTTTCCTACTAGACAAAAGACTGACCTGGAACCCACATACTCGACTTAAAAGACAAGAGCTCAACAGAAGATATGGACAGTTATACAGACTACTGAACAGAACATCACAACTTTCCGTTGGAAACAAACTATTAATTTACAAGATAATTCTCAAACCTATGTGGACCTATGGAATTGAACTATGGGGTACTACTAAATTTTCGAACATCAAACGTATCCAATCCTTTCAGTCCAAAGTCCTTAGAACAACAGTCAATGCTCCCTATTATGTTACAAACAAGACCTTACACCATGACCTCAAGAGCCCTTATGTCCTTGATCTGATCCCATCCAAATTCTCAACTTTCCACCAGAAACTTACTCTTCTTCCTAATCCCCTGGCACAATCCCTATCAAGTACCAACCATCCTTACAACCCTCTTCGTAGGTTGAGGCGGCAGTGGCCGAGAGATCTCTTATAGATACACAACTGGAGTGCTGGCAATGGCCAACTTCTCCACTCATGCCTGAGAGTGTGTGGCTCTAGCGCCCTCACTCAGTCTCCACCGACTAGATTGGTGACGCAGCTGACTGAGAGGCGCTGGGATCTCCTGACATTGTGCCTCAGCATCCATTTCTGGATGCAGAGGTTCGATTCGTATATATATATTGTATATTGGTATGAATGTGGCCAAGATTATAATTATTTTCTTTTATTTCATTTTTTTTTTTTTTTAATTTTATTTTATTATTTTTTTTCATTTGTTATTGAGGTATTTTATTTTTTGTTTGTTTTACTTTGTACATATGGAATGAATGACTTCTTTTATCTCTAATACTTATGGCCCAAGATAGTGGCAGATTGCATTACTTCTCAATAAAGCAATATTTTCTAAAAAAAAAAAAAAAAAATGGATGATTTGATCTGTGACAAACTAAGGGATATTCCGGATTTTGCAAAGTGTTTTAGATTGGATGCGAAAGGAATTAGATTGTTTAATAGAGTCTCAAAGATCAATTCATATGACCTATTAAGTACGATAATAGTGACGTAAATGACTTTTTTTATAGTAGACTGGAAGTTTTTAAAGTTTGTGAAATGCAATAAATGTAATAATCGGTATCTTCGAGCAGTTTCTTTTCGTTTCAGTCTTGCGTAAAGATTAATCAATACATATGAATGGTAATCATTACCATAGTATTTAGAATACATTAAAATAGTATTAATCACATTCATTAGTATTAAAGAATGTAACGAGAGATATTTATAATGAAGAAAACAAAAAAATACTTCTTGAGTTATTATTAAAAAAATACTCATCTTAAATGATTGCTTAATTATTTTTTGTTTTCTTAATCTATCCCCCTAATGTTTAGGAATTCAACATTAACTAATTGATCTATCCAAATTTACACACTAGTATCCGGTAACAAATTTGTAGTTTTTCTTGTTTTATATAAAAACCTATCGATTTATATTGTTCTGAAGTAACATTGATGATAAAAACACATCAAAATCTAATCTTAGTAACACATTAAAGGAATATAATAGTTTATTCTTTGTATAATTCCATGAATAGACGAATAATAGTTATGTGGTGCCAGTCCCGTTCTATTTTATTAATACCAACAGGTGTTTCTGACAGATAAAAGTAGCAACTCCACCGGCTCAGCTTTTGAGCTTGTGGATTGTCAACAGTCTAGAAGTTGACGAGTTCCTAAAGCCAGGGCTCTCAGGGATTTAATCTAAAAGCTAGAGATCTATTCCACCTCGTACCTTTCTCAAACTCCCTTGGAACAACTTTAAAAACCCGTGAAATATTCAAGTACCAAAACAACAACAATGGCCCTTTAGAGAATTAAGTCTTGTTAAAAAACAAGCTGTGAAAAAGTATTTTGACGGTCAAGTTGCCAAGTTAATTTTTGAAAGACTTCATAACTTAAAGGAGAAACAACACCGTCCATTGGGCCCGTATTGCCTTTTTGATAGAGTTGATATCTTACAACATTGTTTCATCATTTAAAGACAAAAAACAACTTTTTTTCTTAATATTTTTATGTTTGACCAATTATTTCAAAAGGTTGATCTAACTACTAATTAACTAATGCATAATCATCATTCTAAGGCATTACTTAATATTTATTACAAGGACAACAAAAAAAATATATATATATATATATATATATATATATATATATGTATATGTATAAACTCCCTGTCAAAAGTATTGCAATATTTAGAAATATTTGAATTATACAAAAACGATCTTTTTTTTTAATAAAAAAAAGTTCTGAAGTCAATGATAAACATTTCTTAGCTGGAAATAAACTAGTTTTATTAAAATAAATTACAATATTTCTTCCAATACACAAAAACTTTAGAAAACTTACTATTTAAAATTTTCCTTTTTTACAATTTTTACTTTTAAATTACAATTTCAACTTGTAATTTACATTTAATAAGACGTATTGCCCCCACTGGCTTGAATGACTGCTTCCTCCCGTCTTGGCATACTTGTAAAAAGACAAAAAAATCTGGGGTATATTGTCCCCCTTCTCCAATACATCTCCTATAAAACAATTTTCCATTCCTCCACAGTCCAAGATCGGTGCTCCCTTGCAAATATTAATCTTTTTACACGGTGTTCTACGGTGAGAAGAGGGTTCATTGACCTTCTTGATCTAAGGTTTGACTCTCTCAGTCTTCTAATGACCGTTGACTCCGAGATTGATAACCCTCGAACACCAGCGATCAAGTTTTTAATGGAAAACGCAGTAGAATTACGCTTCCGAAGTGCTTGTATTTTAATGAAGCGTTCACCTATAGGATTAATAACCCTGGTTTAGTCGACCTGGTATTTTCGAGAAAAGCGAATGAAAAGTAACTGCCAGAGGATATGTTTCTTATATGGGTCAATTAATTATAAATCACTTCTGAAAAAAGTATTCCTATGTAAGTGTTATTTTTCTTCATTTGCGATAATATACCATCAATAATAGCTCCCTTCAATTAATTCTATAGTATTATTTCAAAGAATCAGTCTGTGAAGTAGTTATTTGAGAATAAAGGCAAAAAGAAGGGAGTAAACTAAAATGCAATCGTCGATTCAAAAAGATTATCATGATAAATAAAAGAAACAATACTGGCTCAAGAGCTTATCGCTAAGCCTACTCCCGAAATGAAACGTCAAACTTGCTCAAGAAAATTCATTCCGGCTACGCTAAACGAAATTAGCCATTCCTAAATACGAAAACCGTAGGAGTCCAGGAAATTAAAAAGTAATAAGACAGGAAGGTAATGGAGCAAAAAGAAAAAAAAAAAAGAAATGGATTATATGTATATATATATATGCATTATAAAAGAGGTATATACGAGTATTACATGCACAAATACATTTGTAATAAAAAATAATGCATTAAATAAAGAAGACATTTATAAGATTTGATAATAATTTTATTTAACATACTTAACACTCTCCTTTCGATATTTGATTAATATGCTGATGACACCTGCGTGTTATCAGTTCATAAAGATCCATTTATTGTCTCACAAACCCTGCAGGCCCACATCAAAGACCTACAAGTATGGCGTCAGAACTGGACAATAGAAATAAATTCCAACAAATCCCATCAAATAACCTTTACCCTTCGTCGTAAACCTTTGACTTTCTGCCCTACAGTATCATTTAATAACACTCAACCAGTTCCTGCTGAACAGATCCGATACCTTGGACTACTTTTTGACAAACGCCTTACTTGGAATCTACACGACTAAAACGAAAAGAAACTGCTCGCCGTTTAAGGCTACTTCAACACTTACTAGGCAAACAGTCAAACCTTTCTCTGAACTACAAAAGGCTCATCTACATGACTATTATAAGACCAATCTGGACTTACGGAGTAGAGCTTTGGGGCTCTACTAAACCATTTAATTATTCTTGCATCCAATCCTTACAATCCAAAATTCTTTGTAAAATCCTAAACGCTCCTTACTTTGTCACGAATAAACTTATCCATAAAGACCTTAATGTTCCCAATGTTACTGATTTGGCCCGGACCAGGTATCAATCCTTTCATGACGAACTCCATTCTCACTCTAACCCACAAGTTTCTATCCTTTCTTCCTCTTCAATCCCGGATAATCCTTCGAGGCGCCTGAAAAGGAAATTGCCCCGGGACCTTCTAGTTTAAAATATTTTTAGAGTGCTTCCAATGGGAAGCTTCTCTACATGTATATCATGTCATTGTATTTTATAACTATCAAATTTGTTTGATGTATTTTTTTTTGTTAATACAGTTGCAATTACAAATAAAAATTAACATACTATGTCGTGGAAAGTAATTCAGAGTGACGAAAAGGACATAAACTAGTTTAATTGTTGTAGATAATAATTTGTATTGTTATATTATATAATATAAAAAGAAATACTTCCATAGGAAGATTAAAATTATATTTTCATCCACTTTTTTTTTTTTTTTTAACGTGAAAGTTGTGTGCTGTGCGCACAGTATATTTATAATACTGTCACAAAGCTGTTGTATTCAGTTTCTTTTTAGATGTTTTTTTTAAAATTATATGTTGACCTAAATAAAATTATTGTGACTCCAAATTTCAGTAAATATGCATGTGTTAGATCAAATATATTCAGTAGTAACTAGGTTATCAAGGGTGGCTCATACACAAAAAAGACAATTTTACTATTTCGTAGGATATGCTCAATTTAAATATCTTAAGGACTGTTTTAATAACTTAAATAAGTTCAAGTCGTTATTCCTGTTATAGAATTATTAAAAAATGAGATACATGGTAACTATGATACGATTCAAAATGGAAAAGAACCACCATTTTTCCCTTTTAAAAAGGACATGAATCCAATTATTATCAGTGATAACTGGATTACAATATTAAATAAGGAATCTTTTTAATATTGAAATATGTCAACTATATTCGACAGTCTCTGCCCTAGAAAACATGCTCGGGTGCATTTCTGGACATAATGCAAGCATTTGACTGGGTGTGGCACCCGGTATTACTCTTTAAGCTCAAAAACCATTTACCCCAATCTTTATACCTAGTCCTCCGATCCTATCTACCAAACCGCTCCTTCCGATCCCGCTGTGGTGAAGAATATTCCAATTATTATCCAGTCGAATCCGGTGTTCCTCAAGGCAGCGTCCTTGGTCCTATAGTCTACAATATACTCGTATACACGGCTGATATTTCTGTTTGCCCTAATACCTTCCTTGCAACGTACGCTGATGACACAGCCATCTTAACCTCTCTCTGATCGCGAAATTGCATCTAAACTCACCTTTCTCAAACTGGAGAATCAAAGTCAATCAATCGAAATGCAAACGTGTCACCTTCACCCATCGAAGACAATCCTGCACTCCAGTTCTCTTTAATTCCATTCAGCTCCCTTTCTCTGACACAGTCCGGTATCTTGGCTTCCTTCTAGACAAAAGACTAACTTAGAACCCGCATACTAGATTTAAATTACTTATTTTTCCAGTGTTATCATTCTATAAAAAATCTGCTATGGATTATATGATTGATTATCTTCAATGTTTCCTCATTAATAAAGTGGTTACAGCACCCGCATCAATATATATATATATATATATATATATATATATATATATATATATATATATATATATATATATATATATATATATATATATACATATCCACATTCAAAAATATTAATAGCGTAGAAACATATCTTTCCAACAAAACTGAATATAGTTTAAATTTTGTTCAACTCACATTTTATTTAAAACTTCTTAAATTGATTTTAACCACCGAGATATGTGAAGGATGTATTTTTTCGGCACCATATTTTTACTGATATTGTAGTAAGTTAATTGGTTGCGCGGTGAGTTTATCGCTTTTGAAGCTGTTATTATATCATTAAATTGTCTTTTTCTAGTGTTCTATGTTTCTTTTCCAAGTCATTGATTGCAGTAAACATAAAAAACATCTTATCTTCTTTAATGGAACATGTTTATTTAAGAGGCTAGGGCGAAAATTAATATGAAATTCTTCTCACCCTTCTTATCTGGATGTTTTTAATGACGTGGTTATTGCATAGTTAAATACTTCATTACAGCTTTCACGTCTTATAGCCCATGCTTCTTAGGATTTGTTTTCATTATAAATACAAATTATTATTACCTTCAGGAGAGAATTCTTAACTTAAAATTCACAGAAAAAAATATGTTGAAATAGATTTTAAGGCATATAATTATTATGCAATTTTCTCATATCGATTAACTTATTTAGAAGCTTCTAAGGTTCGAACTCCTAATTTGAATGTAAATTTTGAATAATCTGGTGCCCGCAACACAATTTTCACTTATCTATGTTGTTAAAATCAATCAATACTAGATGAATAGAAAACACATTAAATAAAATCTATTAGTTTTATATTATAAAATCTTTAGTTTTTTAACGGTATATTTTATTGGGTTGTAAAATAAGTTCGTTGTGTTTTTCAATATTTCAAATTAATCCTCTCTGTGTTTATAAATTCATTTTACTTGGTCTGTAATGTTTATGTATTCAAAAAAACATTAGTTGAGGTGCTTTTATACATTAGTTTTAACCAAGATTCCTTAACCTTAAGTGGTATTTTCGAGAAAAGCGAATGAAAAGTAAATGCCAGAGGAATTGTTACTTGTATGTGTGAATTAATTATAAATCACTTCTGAAATAGGTATTCCTATGTAAGTGTTATTGTTCTTCGTCTGCAAGAATGTACCATCATTAATAGCTCTCCTCAATAATTCTATAGCACTATTTTTTTTTATTTTTTTTTATTTTTTATTAAGAGATAATACAATCTGTCACCTTCTGGGCAATGAGTATTACAGATAGAATAAATCATTCATTCCATATGTAAATTGTAAATAAAAAAAATAATAATAAAGATTTTTTTTTTTTTTTAAACATATTTATTGATATTTACAACTGTATAATTATATGCAACAAGTAAATGTGATGAATATAGTAATCTAACATGAAATACATGTAGAGATGCCACCCATCGGCAGCACTCTAAAAATATTTTAAACTAGAAGGTCTCGGGGCCATCTTCTTTTCAGACGCCTCGGAGGATTATTAGGAATCGAAGAGGATGATAGGATAGAAACTAGTGGATTAGAGTGGAAATGGAGTTTTTCATGGAATGATTGATATCTGGTTCGGGCTAATTCAGTAACATATAGGATATTAAGGTCTTTATGGATGAGCTTATTCGTGACAAAGTAAGGAGCGTTAAGGATTTTGGATTGTAAGGATTGGATACGAGAAGAATTTGATGGTTTGGTAGAGCCCCATAGCTCTACTCCGTAAGTCCATATCGGTCTTATGATGGTCATATAAATAAGTCTTTTGTAAGTAAGTGGAAGATTGGAGCGTTTGTCCAGTAAGTGTTGGAGTAGTCGAAAACGTCGGGCAGTTTCTTGTCTTTTCAGTCTTGTATGGGAATTCCAAGTCAGACTTCTGTCAAGGTGGAGTCCGAGGTATCGAATCTGTTCTACAGGGTCTAGTGGAATGTCATTAAAGGATACTGTGGGGCAGGAAGTCAATGGTTTACGGCGAAGGGTAAAGGTTATTTGGTGGGATTTGTTAGAATTAATTTTAATCCTTTATTTCTGACACCATACTTAATAATATATATATACAAGAAAAAAAAATATATATATACATAAAATTAAATACATATTATAAAGAAAATAATCATAACAATCTTGATCACATTCATACCTATTTACAATATTTACAAACTGCCCCTGGGATTACTGAATCAAACCTCGAGATCCAATAGTGGTCCCATAGCGCTGGTCACTAGTAGCGCAATGATGAGGCTACATAAGGGAAAATGATTAAGCGTGAATATCGTTTCTAACCTCCCTCGTCAAAGATGTTAGTTGATGTAATTTTTCGTCATTTTTTACTTTCACTTACTATATATAGTAAGAGGAAGTATTGCGATCGTGAAAATCTTCGAATTCCAGTTTTCAACGGAAATACACGTTTTAGGGTCCCCTGAGTCCAAATAACCAAGTCCCGCAAAAAGGTGTGTGTGTGTGTGGTAACTCCCGGGCGGAAACGGTAAGTCCTATGAAACTGAAATTTCATATTTAAGACAACTATACGCCCGAGACGTGACAAAACTTTTTTCATCAAAATGAGCTTACTAGAAGAGGCACTTTATACCATGCATTTTGCACCTTTTTTCGATTTTATCGAAAACGGTTCCGACGATTTTGATTAAACTCGCTATATCGATGTAAAATTTAATGGGCTTTAATATCATATAGGTTTTATTCTGATTAAAATGGTCTGACAGGGCTAAGATGCCGATATTTTAAATTTTCTTCTCCTAAAGTACCTTTAATTTTGTAGATTTAATAAAAATAACTATATTATCTTGTTAACGCTGATGAAAAACAGGTAAATATATAAATTGAATAAATTCGATACCCAAATAAAGGAGAAAACAGAAAAAAATATTTTTTTTTTGCAATTTTTCGTTTTTGAACTTAAGAGTAGTAATATACATGTATGATCTACCGTTGGAAAGCTAAAGATTTTAGAAAAAATATTATCTCATACCCAAGCTTTTAAAAGTTAATAGAGAGTGATGAAATAAACATAAAACTAACTGATTATTTTAGATAACAATATAATCGATTTTTTAATGAAACACACGTTTCTATAGAAATTCCATTTAACTAATTCTTTGATGGTTTCACTCATTTTGATCTCTTACTGTATTTGAAAATTCTTTAATCGATTTTAAAAACGGAGGTAAGTGAAAGTCGTGTGTTGCCCGCACCAGATTTTTTTAAACTGTTTTCTTGGCTACATAAGCAATGTTTTGTAAAGACCAACATTTTATAAAATAATCTCATTATCATCATAGTTTTTGTTTGGTTCTTAAATATACAAAACTGCCGGAGTTAATATTTTTTAAAGAAAATGTTATTTTATCATTTAAGAGAGTTTTATAACACCGGAACCAGCTTAGTCTCAAAGACGAAATTAGTATCACTTAAAACAGATCGTATAGATATGTAATTTGTATTAGTTTCATAATTTTTCACTTAGTCCCTTTTGAGATATTTCCGTGTAAACATCGCGAAAAATGAATTTTTGCCAAATTTGAAAATTCATATAGAAAAAAGTACTATGTTCTTAAGATCGAAATGTTTACAGCAAGTAGGACTAAGACTAAGCTTTATAATAAAAAATAATTAAAAGTAAGACTCTTTTCCTTCATATACTTTTATCTTGTTAAAAATCTCGTTTTTTATTCATTTTCGAGAATTTTTTTAACAACTTTCTTCACTATTTAGACAATACATTGTGAGAACAAAAAATACCAAGCATGTCCTTATCTTATTGTTAATTTTTGTTTTGATTCGATATACATAAAATTAAAGGAATTAGAAAGGTTTTCCCATCACATGTTTGTCACCCGTGAAGCTGATTTAAAACGGCTGCAACACTAAATGTATTGGTCCGAAAAAAAATGTATTTATGGTTTTATATTCACAAAAAGATAGAGAATAACTGATCAAAAATTCACGAAAATCAAAAATGTTGAGCGGCAAAATTAATGAAAATTGGACAATTTCAAATTAATTGACCCATATCAAGTTATTTAGGTAATATTTAAAAAAGAATGTAAATTAGGGTAAACTTACGAAACGTTAATATTTTATAATAGCTTATGTAACTGTGAATAAGACGGTTTTGTGGTGTAAGAAATTGATGCTTCATGAATATATTGGATGCAAATAAAAGTACACAATTTTGTTTTCTTTTTTTATTTTATTTTATTTTTTACTATTCCCGATAGGTTGGGAAAAATTTAATATTTTTTGTGTATAAAATATTTTCATTATTATTATTATTTTTTTTTAAATTAGAATCACATAATAAAATATCGATGTGATTTATGAATATAATATTATTCGATAAAACATAATGTGAATGATGAGATGAATCGGGTGGTGGTGATAAAATATGAGAAAATAGCAGAAAACTAATTAGTTTAGTACTAGTTATTCACGATTTGGATCTTCATCAGGATTATGACAAATAATAATAAATAATTATGTGCCGCAAAGTACGGTACATTAAGCTTTAAAGTACTTCATTCTGCTTCCATACTTTCTGAAGAGAAACCTTGATGAAGACCCGAAACGTGGATCGAAACGTCGGATAATAAACAGTTTTTTTTTTCTCTATATTATAACTGCCACCTGAATAATTCCATCCTTTACATTCAACAAACGCTCAAATATACAACTTCAATAAAACATAATAGTTTGCTTCAGTATCAGAAATAACAGAATTGAGCATGTCTGATTTTTTTCTCGTCATCGGCTTCGTTTTATGTGATACTTTTCAGGATTTTTTTCTACCGATACAACATTCCACTTTGGAAGAGGGGCTTCTTCGTTAGGGCTGATGGATAGTTGTCTTTCGCTTTTTCTCTCACCTAACTCTCTTTCTTTTAATTCCATGCATTTGTTATCTCCAACTTTACTTCAACCAACACACTGTGAAGTCTGTAGTAATCGTCCTCTAATATTTTTTTACTGGTATTTTTTAAATAAATTTTATTTAAAGGATCTAGTACGGAACATTAAACATGATAATGTATTTATTACACATTATATATTGTGTTAAAAAAAAGGTAAATGTATTGTTTACATTTCTAACTTAATCCTGCGGTACATTTATGGCTCACTCAGCATCCAATTGGCTTACAGTGGTGCGGCTGAGAGAGAGGAGCTGGGATTTCTTGGATTAAGCTTTTCCCTCCACAAGTGGGGCCTAGTCTATGTCTAAGCTATCTGCTAGTTACTTCAGCAGATGGTAAATAATGTAAATATGTATGAGTGTGTTTAAGATGCTTGGTTATTTGTTAACCTTTTTTCTTTTTTAATTCTTTTATTGATATTTACAACTGTACACAGTACAACAAGTATATAAGCTATTTACAGAACATTGGCTTGGAAAGGTCTTGGAAGAATCTACCCAGTGGTAGCACTTCAGAGTTTATTTGGTAAGCAGGTCTCGAGGCCACCGTATTTTCAGACGCCTCGGAGGATTATCGGGAATAGATGCCGATGAGAGGATACGGACAAGCGGGTTTGTATGGGTGGGTAATTTGGAATGAAAGGAGGAGTATCTTTTTTGGGCAATTTCTGCAACGAGTGGGATATTCAGGTCTCTATGGATGAATTTGTTGGTAACAAACTACGGAGCGTCTAGGATTTGTCGAAGGATTTTGGATTGCAAGGATTGGATGTGGGAGGAATTCGATGGTTTAGTGGAGCCCCATAGCTCTATGCCATAAGTCCATATTGGTCTTATGATGGTCATATAAATAAGTCTTTTGTAAGTAAGTGGAAGATTGGAGCGTTTGTCCAGTAAGTGTTGGAGTAGTCGAAAACGTCGGGCAGTTTCTTGTCTTTTCAGTCTTGTATGGGGATTCCAAGTCAGACGTCTGTCAAGGTGGAGTCCGAGGTATCGAATCTGTTCTACAGGGGCTAGTGGAGTGCCATTAAAGGATACTGTGGGCAGGAAGTCATTGGTTTACGGCGAAGGGTAAAGTTTATTTGGTGGGATTGTTAACCTTATATTTATTTTATTTATAGAGTTCTTCAAATCTATTTTTAGTTAATTTGACTTTGCCTTTGTTTTTCTGTAAATATTGTATGAAGGTGGTCTCAATAGTATTAAAACTATTGTTCATATTTTAATATATCTACAAATATTAACTCCAAAGAAATCTGTACAATATGCAACATGAACAAACACATATGAAACCATATACCATTTAATAGCAGTCAGTCCAATCTATTCAGCAATTAGAAACCACTACATCCCTCACGCTAATACCATACCGGAAAGCCTATTTCCTACAATATTAACTATTGGTGACCCAATTAAAATCAAACTGCTCTATTATTATTTAGTTAGTACCTTAAAACTAAGATCATTTGTAATAAACAAGTAATATTTATTGACAATTACGATCTACATTAGAAAATAATCAACTATTTATAAAACTAATAATACTGTACCTAGTCAATATTTCATAATAATGCCTATGTAATAGATAATGTTTGTACTATTGCAAAGAACTATTTTAATCCATAATCTGGTTTCACACAACTCTTTTAACTATATTTATATATCAGTGTTCATTTAAAATTCTAACTTTAATATTCATTCACTCCGATGTTAATTTAAAATGTATTAATGTATATACATTATATATATATATATATATATATATAAAATATATATTATATATTAAAAATTTGTATTTCAAAGACTATTTAAAATCTAAATACTTTAATAATTCTATATAAGAAAAAAAAATAATATAAACCTGTAAAAAATAATTTGTTACCTTCTGTTTATTTTGTTTATTCTACTGTGCTGTTTGATACTTATCTATTATCCTATTGTGATTTGTTCCGTTTCATGTTTATTACTTATAATTTTTATTAATTGCTGTTTGTAATGTATAGCCTGGACAGGCTCTATTTGTATGGGGAACCCACAATGACAAATAAACTCATTCTATTCTATATCTAAAAAAAAAAAAGATGTTCTAAAATTAAATAATTTAGATCAGTGTTTTTGTCATTGTAAAAGTAGCTATACGATACGAAGAAACACGTAGATTTTAATAACTTAACACTCTTAAAAATCTATTAATGTATTTTTCAAAATTCATGAGGCAGTGGGGAAATTTCTCAATCCAAATAATTTGTTTTCAATATTTTTTTTTTTTACTTTTCTAAATGGAGTTGGAGTGTCATGGCCGACAGTGAAATACTGAATTCATATCGCTCTATCATTGTAACTCTATATTTATTGTGAATCGTTATGAACAGTTTTCAGTCTTTGTAAAAGGTGATATTAAGAACATTTGGACATGATAACGATGTCGAACACTGAGGTGAGTGTGTTTTAATTTATAACTAGCTCAATTACGAGGTGGTACTGAGTTAAGGCTGCCACGAGGCACTTAATCCTCTGGCTCTTATCACCAACTTCACGGCCAGCCTGGCAACCTACCTGCTTCCAGCCGTCCTCAGTTCGTATAGAGACTATAGAAGTTCTTTTTTTTTTTTTTCTCTTTTTTCCTTTTATAATTTTTTTTTCTTCCTAAAATGTTCTTTTTATTTTATTGTATATATTTATGTAAATAATTTAATTTTTAAGGATTAATTAATTTTTTTTTTAATATATAGGTCATATATATTTTTTCTTTTTTTATTTATTGTTTTTTTTTTTTTTTTCAAATTGATATTATTTTATTACTGACTCTAATTTTTGTAATTATTAAATATGGATTTAGAGCAAACCTCAAATGACGAGACTGAGGAAGAGACACAATTTTCGGAAATAAGCGAAACCGACTACCAATATTTAAAACGACGTACTCTAAAAAAAAGAAATCGCCATTCTGCCCCGAATTCAGCCAGCAATTCACCGAACAAGAAAAAAAACAAATCGTCAAAAACTAAAATGCCACCTCAAAATAAATCTCAACCTATCACTCGCAGCCAATCTACTGCAGCCATTACATCAGACATATCGAAACCAGGTACCTCAGCAAGCAATAACCCAACTACCACGCTAAATAAACCAAATCCGATTCAGGCGCCACAAGGTTTTACCGATCCCGAGCCACCACCCGTTTACATATCAAAAATAGAAAATTTCTTACAATTTAGCAAAGAAATAGCGAATTTAATAGGACCAACTAATTTTCGATGTTTCTCTCGAGTCGGTGACGTAAAAATAAATACCACTTCCAAAGAAACCTATAAAACATTGATCAGCCACCTCACATTAAAAAAATATGATTTTCACTGTTACCAGTTGAAACAGGAAAAATCCTACAGAGCAGTCTTACGGGGTCTCCATTCAACAACCCCTACAAATGTTATAAAAGAAGAATTAGAAGAAATCGGTCACATTGTAAGAAATGTGTCATGTGTATTACACCCTACGGATAAATACCCTTTACCGTTATTTTTCGTGGATTTAGAGCCATCGACAAATAATTCAGACATTTTTAATATCAACCGGCTAGTTTACTCAACTGTTAAATTTGAGGAGCCGAGACAAAAAAATATCATTGTTCAATGCACCAAATGTCAAAATTTGGGGCATACAAAGAGTTACTGTCACCACCAGGCCAGGTGCGTCAAATGTGCCGGCCCACACGCCTCTAACGAATGTAGCAGACCTAGAGATGAGCCAGCAGAATGCGCTCTCTGTGGAGAAGGACACCCGGCGAGCTACAGAGGATGCTCCGTCTACAAAAGTCAGCTCAGAAACCGTACTCTACATATAGCAGTTAAACGCCCGGAAAAGAGTTACATCCAGCCTCCTGAGTTTCAATCTTCGGCTATTTTTCCTGAATTGGATAAAATACCAACTCAAGCCACCACCCAGCAACCATCCACGTCAACAGGACCACCACAGGACCTTAATCCTCAATCAGAAACAACGAGAAAACAACAACCTCAGGCGCCTCGGGTCTCCCAACCTAAGCCTCAGACCTCTCAAATCAAGCAACAGACCTCCCAATCCAAGCCTCAGGCCAGATCTTTCCAGTCTAAACCTCAGTCAATTCCTTCCCATCACTTTCCGTTGCGGGTCAAATTACCACCTCCGCATCCACCCCCAAGTTCCACACTACCTATCCGGTCAAACCCAACCCAGCCTTCAAAAACCGAATCAACTCCTCGTACACCACAGCGTATCCATCCCCCAGCAACCAATTATAACCACATCAGCTACCCACCTCAGCCTCCTGACCCTTACTCTTTTTCCAACCAACATCCTGTCGAGATCACATCCATTCTATCATCCTTCCTTTTCGAAATTCAAGAGACCATTCGACCACTGATCAACCTCCTCACAAGATTCCTGTCTGAAATTCCTCTTAATATCCCACGATGAGTTTAAAGCCCCTAGCTATCGTTTTGTGGAATGCTAATGGCCTACTGAACTACCGTGACGAACTTGACATCTTTCTACATGACAATCACATAGATATTCCACTTCTGACTGAAACTCACTTTACTCAGAGATCACATTTCTACGTACGTGACTACATTACTTACAGATCGGACCATCCAGACAATACTTCACATGCCGGCTCTTGCATTCTTGTTCATAAATCTTTACCCCATTCCCTTATTCCTTCTACTCCAACTGACGCCATTCAATCCACCTCAGTAATCATTACAACCCGTCCTTACCATTTAACATTCTCAGCTGTATACTGTCGTCCTGGCAATGTCCTTTCATACCACCATCTTGAATCCTTATTCCGTTCCTTCGGACCGCGCTTTATTGCTGGAGGTGACTACAATGCTAAACACCAACGATGGGGTTGTCGATCCTCCAACTCCCGTGGTAATATCCTCTCTCATGTCTCAAAGTCCAACTCCTACTCTATTCTTTCTCCCACGAACCCCACTTATTGGCCTACATCTCTGAAAAAACATCCTGATATCCTAGATATATTTGTTACCTCTCAGATTTCCCCTTCCCAAGCAATCATCAAGTCCTTAGACGACCTTTCATCAGATCATAGTCCAGTTTTGCTTTTATTACATTCAAACTTTGCTCCAAGACCCTCTCCCTCTACATTGATTACAGGACGAATCAACTGGGACAGATTTCGATATGATTTGGAAAATAAATTAGACTTGAAAATTCCTCTGAAGACAACAAATGACATTGACAGAGCCATCGAAAAACTTACAACATCGATACAGACTAGTATAAAAGATAACACCTCAAACAGGACAACTATCAACTCACAGCAGACTAACTTGCCACCTCATCTTTGCATCTTATTAAGGGAAAAACGTCGAGCAAGGGTAAGGTGGCATAGGACTAGATACCCATCCGACAAAACCTATTATACGAAACTTACTAACAAATTAAAATCAGAAATTAAAAAGTTCAAAATTCAAAATTTAATTAACTTTACAGAAAATCTCACCACTACTGACAAATCACTATGGACGACCACTAAGAAGCTGCTCAAGTTCAAAGACTGCAACTATCCACTCCTTACCGAATCCCAAAGATGGACAAGAACCGACGAGGAAAAAGCCCAGCTTTTTGGTCAACACCTTCTTAAAACTTTTATCCCTCACCCTGATATCCTTAATCCCGTTCATCTTGAATGTATTGAAGCAGAACTAACTATTCCTCTCCAAATGTCCCTTCCACCTAAAGCTTTTCATCCCTCAGAAATTTCCAGTATTATTCACTGTCTCCCTTCCCGCAAAGCTCCTGGGCCCGATCTAATCACATCCCAAATTTTAAAACTTCTTCCTCGAAAAGCCATCCTATTTCTTACCTATATTTATAATGCTTACTCCGCACAACATAATTTCCCAACCCCTGGAAATCATCAATAGTCAAAATGATCCATAAACCCAAAAAGCCGCCTGAATATCCGTCCTCTTACCGCCCCATCTCTCTTTTATGTATCATGGGAAAAATCCTTGAAAAACTCCTTCTGAAACGTATATATCCTATCCTTGATTCCAATAATATTATCCCCAATCATCAGTTTGGCTTCCGAACATCCCATTCAACAATCCAGCAGTGCCATCGTGTGGTGGATGTAGTCTCCTCTGCTTTGGAGCGCGGATTGTACTGCACGGGAGCCTTTCTCGACGTAGAGCAAGCATTTGATAGAGTCTGGCATCCAGGACTGCTGTACAAACTCCGAAAATTCCTCCCTCCAACATACTTCCTTATCATCAAGTCCTACCTTACTGACAGATCCTTCAAAATAAATCACAATGGGTTCTACTCATCTCTTTTTACTCCGTCCGCTGGTGTCCCCCAAGGCAGTATCCTAGGACCCATTCTCTACACAGTATATACAGCTGATATCCCAACCAATCCTAACACTTTCCTTTCCACTTATGCTGATGACACTTGTGTGTTATCAGTCAATAACGATCCAACTGTTGCCTCTCAAACCCTTCAATCCCACATCAGAGACCTTGAGATATGGTGTCAGAATTGGAGAATTAAAATAAATTCCAACAAATCCCATCAAATAACCTTTACCCTTCGTCGTAAGCCAATGACATCCTGTCCCACAGTATCCTTTAATAATATTTCACTTGTCCCTGTTGAACAGATCCGCTACCTAGGACTGCTCCTTGACAAACGTCTCACATGGAATCCACACACAAGACTGAAACGACAGGAAACTGCTCGCCGCTTTCGATTACTTCAACACTTACTAGACAGACGCTCAAACCTTCCTCTTAACTACAAAAGACTCATCAACATGACCATCATAAGGCCTATATGGACATACGGAGTTGAGCTTTGGGGCTCTACTAAACCATCGAATTCTTCCCGTATCCAATCCTTACAATCCAAAATCCTTCGTAAAATCCTCAACGCTCCTTACTTTGTCACAAATAAAATCATACAGAAAGACCTAAATGTTCCATATGTTGCTGATTTGGCCCGAACTAGATATCAATCCTTCTATGACAAACTCCATTCCCACTCCAACCCACTAGTTTCAACCCTTGCTTCCTCTTCGATTCCTGATAATCCTCCGAGGCGTCTGAAAAGAAGATGGCCTCGAGACCTTCTTGTTTAAAATAGTTACTGGAGTGCTTCCATTGGGTTGCTCCTCAACAAGTCTGTCTCATGTGATTTTTCTTTTAGCATATTTACTTGTTGTAATATAAATTACAGTTGTAAATTTCAATAAATAAATATTTAAAAAAAAACTTTTCTAAATAGAGTGTTATCTTGGAAAATGGAACAATAGCCTGAAAAGACATAAATTAAGATCTTATAATATTTTGTATTTATTTATTGCTTATACATACTTTGAGAAACCAATGTAATCAAAGGGAACGCCTGCTGGATCCTTAAGTGCACAGTATATTAACGTAGCTCTCCATCAAATCCAGTCAACCATAATTTTCTAAACCAGAAGGATAGCTGAATTTTACTGAAATCCCAGTGAGTGAAATTTTTAAAAGGTCTTCATCGATTTTTTCGTTCATTTTAAGAACCGAGACATTCTTAGGGTGATAGTGCTCAAACAGCAGATATTGCAATATCAGTGGGTAATCATTAAAAAAATCAAAATAATAATAGTAATATATATGGGTGTGTGTGTGTAATTATAAAACGTGAAGGGTCTTTGGTTCAGTACTTTCAGGGTTTTGTACTAATTCTTGACCAAAAATCGTTTAAAGACGTAATAAGGCGGGGACAACGCTTTAGGTTTTTTTCCTCAGTTTTTAGGTACCCACTTAGTAGATGCGGATCAAGCCTCAGAAGATTCATCCAAGCCTATTTTCGAGGGGCCTGAGAAATAGCTAGTGCTGTATCCATCAGAACACACCTATGCTCATGTAATCCTTAATATTACCTAAAAAATGTGGTGCGGGCAACAAACGACTTTAACTTACCCCAACTGTTAAAGTCAGTTTAACCAACCAAAATTAGTTTAAAAACTATTAAATATACTTCAATTTGAAAAATATTTTTAGTTGATTTAAATAAAACGTGTATTCATTTTTGTTAAAAACATATAATTTATATTAAATAATTTAACTATATTAAATTGTTAATCAAAGATAAGTTTATTCCCTATTCTTCACTTTACACTACCTTCTACGAGTTTGTGTATAAGATAATGTTTTTTTCTAAAATCTTTCTTTTTCCAACGGTATATTATACGTTTATATTACTGTTCTTATTATAAAAAACAAACAAAAATTACAATAAAAAATAGTTTTGCTCTTTTATCCTATTAGTTGGTCATGAAATACGTTCTTTATCAATGTGTTTAAGATAATATGGTTACTCTTTTTGGAATTAACAAAATAAAGGGTTATTAGGAGTAAGAAAATTTAAAATATCGGCATTCTAGCCCGTTTAGACTATTTTAATAAGAATGAAACCTACATGATATTAAAGCAGACTAAATGTTACAACGATGTCGTGAGTTTAATCAAAATCGTTAGAACCATTTTTGAGAAATTCGTAAAAGTGTGCAAAATTGATGGTATAAAGTGGTTCTTCTGGTCAGCCGATTTTGAACAAAACATTGCTGTAACATCTCGGGCGTATAGTTGTCTTAAATATGAAATTTCAGTTTAGTACGACTTTTAATTTTCGCACAAGACTTACCACATACATACACACACACAGACCTTTTTTCGGGACTTGGTCATTGGGACTCAGGAGACCCTAAAACGTGTATCAACGTCGAAAACTGGAATTCGAAAAATTTCACTATCGCAATACATTCCCTTACCTTATATTTCACATATAAGTAAATTAAATTAATAAATTATTATCACGTTTCTTTCAAGTATGTGTCTTCTACAGACTAAAATAAAAAACTTTCAAATTATTAAAAATAATAAGGTTCCTTGAGCTCATAAAATTAATAAATAAACAAATTCATATTAATAGGTTTAAAATAATCCTTTTCCGTGAAAGCAATTTTTTTCTTTCATGAACTATAAACAAAATGAAATTACTAATATCTGGTGATATGACATTTTTACGAGACCTATAAAAATGTTGACATGTTTCCCTTGCCCATCGCCATAAACTCTCTATACATAAATGATACAGTCTACTCATGGTTACAATATATTGTTCCATAGCTTGGATTATGCTTAAAAATTCCTTTATTTACAGGTAATATAAAATACAAGATAGCCTCATCGCTAACTCATACCATGAACACTTTGTAATATTGAAAGAATGAAAAAATCGCTATATGCCCTAATTTAAAAATAAACTAAAATATTTTACAAAATAAATTAAAGCAATGATAATCATCATGACACAATCAAATAAGTTCTTTTGAATTAAACGTTTTTTAACCAAGACAACATTTTTTTATTTATGGTGTTTTTAATGGTGTCACGGTTTACCTGTAAAATACTCATTAATTTCTAGATTCGCTTAATTTTAAGTCATTGCCTGAGATATTTTTTTATGAAACTCCTAAAAATGAATATTAAAATTTATTGTGGAATAAGCTATCAAAAATCTAAAAATTGCTCACAATACTAATATAATTTTTTAAAAATTGTTTTAGTCTTGTAAATGGGGAAAAAACCCCGAAACATCGAAAAAAAAAGTAAAATTGAATATATAAAAGTATTAGGTTATTAAATTAAATATCCATAATATTAAAATTAGTTGCTGTACTTGGAATTAGGAAATAAAAAATACCTCAATATATATATATATATATATATATATATATATATATATATATATATATAGAGAGAGAGAGAGAGAGAGAGAGAGAGAGAGAAGAAAGAGACTCAAAAAAGTTTCCATACATCCACATATAATAATGAAAATAAAGGAATTCAAGATTTCCTAACCTCTTACCCGATTGCTGAGGGACCAATCTTTTTTACCTTCCCCACGGAAAGCTAGAACTAATAGTAATTTTCGACACATCACACTATCTGACATGTTCGCGAGGACTTGTGAACGAACTTGACTCAACAGCTTCAGAACCTCATCAATATCCACTGATGGTCGCCCGGGGCACTTCTTTCTCTCTATCGTTGTATCTCCACTGCAAAATGTTTAAACCAACACGGCGCTGTGTGCTTGCTAAGGACACCTCGCTCTTCATATTTAATAATTTTACGAGATTCTTTAGCGGCTGTGAATTTTTTTCACCATTAATGCTTTAAAATTATGAGACTTTCGTAGGAAACTATTATGTTTCTTTTTTGGAGGCTTTTGAAGAAGTCGAATTTGAACAAACTAACTTAGAGAACGCTCTCTATTAAGTACTAAATAATGTTAAAATATTTGCGGTCCTAATTTTATAAAACGGTAATTTTTATACTCCCTATCATTTCTTGATGACCGCACCCCCAACCAACTTCCCCATCATATACAATTTTAGCTTAACATTCGATATCGTTTAATGACGTGCATGGTGATTCAAATATACTTAAAATATTTTTATGCATTGAGATGATACTTAAAGAAATCAGATTTTCTCTTTTACTTACCTATATCTAAAATGTTAGCGTGTTGCTACTAATTTAACAATGTACACAGTTTTTTAAGTTCCAAAATAAAAATTTATTAATTTAATCTGGAAAATCTGTTGACAGATTTTTCAATAATCCAAAAAGTACACTGTTTGTCTTAATCCGTTGGTTCCAAACAAAAAAATTATCGCGGACTCCTTCATACAATCATTTTAAAGGCAAAGGTCCATAAATCTTAAATTATTTAGATTTTTTTGTGGGATGACGTACACGTATTTGCGTGTGGAATACGCTACAGAAACTGTAAATACTAGAAATGGGGAAATGGAAATAAAGGAAACAGAACGAAGCTCTAGGAGGGATCAGCGGTAGCAAAGGGGCTAGCATAACGGCCTTATATGCCAAAGGTCATGGCTTCAAACCCGCAGGTGGTCCTAGGATTTTTTAATGGGAGTAAAAAATCCTTAGTTATGCCTCCTTCGGAGGGGACGTTAAAAGGTGGTCCCGGGCCTGGCGATGTCAAGTACTTGTTAAAGATCCATATTCTAATGAAACCTGGATAGACGAAATTTATGACTCTCACTGCTGCATGTCCGATTAGCCATAGTATCATAAATAAATAAACAAACAAACAACCAGGCTCTAGGAGTTTACTTCAAGCAGTGAAACAATGAATAACTAAAATTTGAACCTGGTAGATGGTCCTAGAAGTTTTAAAGGGAGTGAAAAATCCTTCCTTATGCCGTCCTTCAGAGGGAATGTAAAATGGCGATCTAGAGCCTGGGCTAAGTCAGGTTCTCGTTAAAGGTACTCATCCTAATTAAACCTGGATAGGCAAAATTTATAATTCCACTATAGAATCGTCCGATTGCCATAGTAGCATTAAATTAAGTTAAGTGAGAAAAAAATAACCTAAAATTTAAAACTTATACCAGAAGGTATTTATTCTAGTATAGCCAACTAGATATACCTCTTTTAATTCTAAATTACCCCTCCACTCCAACCCACTCGTCACACAAACTTTCATTACCAATATTCCTGATAATCCTCCAAGCGGCTGAAAAGGACGACTACCGCGGGTGAGTTTCTTGAAATGTCTGTATCAAGCCCACTTGATCAATTAACACATTTACTTAATGTATTTTATTGTATAATACAGTTTTAAATTTCTTTAATAAAAAAAAAAAAATTATTAAAAAAAGGATAAATAAGTAAACTCGTCCAATAAAAAATAAATGACTGATTTTTGCGTTGCCTGTAAAAGTGGATATAGTACCTTTCGGAAATCAACGTCTCAATTCAGCCTTATACGCCATCTATAGGTCGATAAATGGACTTGTTATTCGAAATCAAAACTTCGACCTTAACTAACATTCTTTTTTTGGCTTTACTAAGATTACTTTGAATAGAGTGGAGATAATGTCGGCGGTACCGGAGTGGGCGAGAAGTACTTCAATTAAAAATTTTGGTTAGAGTTTAAACGGTTATGAGCTTTGAGTTATGAGTCAATTTAAATTGTTGATTGCCACTGACGAGAAGGAATGCTCAGCGAGGCGTTCTAAGTGCCGCAACTAACCGAGAAATAATGAAGGAGCAAGCCCTTAGCTCAGCCCTGATACTTCTTTTTTAAACTTAGCTGCTACCTTCAAATGAACTTCCATCTTCGGCAATCGACCGCCAACCTAAGACATACATGATCAGATTCAGTATCTGTAGTCGACACACATGCCTAGCTTGTTTTTACTCTAGTTAAAACCAATATTCCATATATTATATTTGTACTCGGGTATAACAGTAATAACACCAACAAATTTTCCACAATATATAGAATAGAATAGAAAAGAAACTTTGTTCTGGAACAATGTCCCTTAAGAATAACAATTATGAACAAAGGTCATAGTACCAGAAGGGTCATATACATTCTATTTACAATTCTAGAAATAATAATAGAATAAACATAAAATTTTACTTTTGCATCTCATTGAAGTAAGTGCATTAAAGTAAAATTAACCTTACATAAATTGGAATACTAAAAATTAGCTTACATCTGAATGAAGAGAAAGGAAGTTTTGAAAGAGGAGGGATTTAAACGATGACAGGGAAGGAGCATGACGGATGTTTGGAGAGGAGTATTCCATAAAGCAGTGGAACAAACTAAAAAGGAGCAATCATATTTTTTGGTTCTATGGAAAGGAGTGTGGAGGTTGGATGGACGGATCTTTTTTAACAATAATATACGAATATTATTAACAACAATAAATTTGCTAAACATGAAAACATTGTCTATATAACGACTATTCTGGGAGGTTAAAATCAGACCTGTCATGTCTCAGCCATATATATCTTATGAATTATCATACAACACACCATAATTATAATTGTATGCAATAATTCTATGTTTTTTTTAGTAAATAATAGATAAACAAATAATTTTTAACTCTCTATGTCTTACATATGAAATATATATTATGTGAAAGTATTCGGATTCGATCCTTATTCCAGTTATAAATAAATAAATATAAATTCATGTAATAAAAAATTTAAAAGATAATACAAATTAAATCCAAAGATTCATAAAATATTAATAAATTTTTATATTCGAAAAAGTAAAACATCTTTTTATTAGCAGTGATAAAAAACGGCACACACGTTGAGTGAATTTGATAATTAACAAAAAGAGAAAAGACCAAATTTTATGATGTAATTTTTCGCTTTTTGAAGATTAGAATGTTTTACATCTACTTGTATTACAGATGTATAATATACCGTTGGAAAGCTGAATATTTTTCACAAAATGTTATCTTAAATACAACATATAACCAGAACCAATGACGGAATTAATAATATGCTCTAAGGGAGGTTTTGAACTGAATTTACGATATGATGTTTCTATTAAGGAAAATCTTAATGGAATAGAGCTATAAAGGTTTGACCCTCAAGGTATAGTATGTGTGAATAAGGGCTAAGGGCTATGTAATGAGCCCTTACGTAAGGTTTGTATAAGCGATAGGATGGTGGCCTGCCGCTGACACTCTCATCATGATATTGTTTGACTTAGGTTATTGGCGAAATAGCGTATTTGCTAGAGTGGGATTTGATCTACTCAAAAATGCTATTTTATATGAGAAATAATAAGAAGCTGTATGTATTACATTGTCACTGATGAAAAAGCAATTCTGAAAAATCCATTTTAATTTTTTGACATATAAATACTGTATGGATCATGAGTATATTTCTTTACTTGTTAATTTTTTTTTTCTGAATATATACATATTAATTTAACATATTTGCTTTAATTTATATTAAAAAGAAGAGAACATTTTATTTGATTTTACTTCTTTCACTTACCTATTTATAAAATATATAATAAGGGAAAGTATTGCGATCGTGAACATTTCGAATTCCAGTATAATTTTTTTTTCTGAATATATACATATTAATTTAACACATTTGCTTTAATTTATATTAAAAAGAAGAGAACATTTTATTTGATTTTACTTCATTCACTTACCTATTTATAAAATATTTAATAAGGGAAAGTATATTTTCGAATTCCAGATTTCAACGGAAATACACATTTTAGTGTCCCCTGAGTCAAAATAACCAAGTCCCAAAAATCTATCTGTGTGTATGTGTCTGTGAGGTCGTATGTCCGTGTGTGGTGAGACTAGCATGAAAAGGAAATGGTGTACGAAACTGAAATTTCATAATTCAGACAACTATACGTCCGAGATGTTACAGCAACTTTTTCATCAAAACCGTCGTACCAAAAATGGTACTTTGCTATGCATTTATCACCCTTTTACGAATTAAAAAAAAAAAAGGCTGTAACGATTTTGATTAAACTCGCTTATGTAATGCGATTCAATATCATACAGGTTTCATTCTGATTAAAATAGTGTAACACGAATTAAATGGGGAGCCCTTGGCTGAGTGGCTAGCGCGCTAGTTTCTCATGCTACAGGTTGCGAGTTCGAATCCCAGTCCCGGCGGGCTTTTATAACAATGTAATTAAATGGGGATTCACTCGCAGCCTCTCCCCCGGGTATGTCAGACCCGTCAGCCAAATGGTGGCCACTCACAAAATTAGGCGTCGGGAGTGATGACCCTACACTACGAATTTCATCATGAAACGCGAGTGTAATCTCCCAGGAGATCACACCGCGAGACCCAGGGCCTGCACAGCCTGTCGCGCCACTGAAAAAAAAAACATGGATTAAATGCCGATAGTTTAAATTTCCTTACTTCAAAGTACCCTTGATTAGATTCTAAAAAATAAAACATGTAATCTTATTAGCGTTGATAAAATACGGCTAATTAAACAAATATAAGGAATTTGATAATTGGCTAAAGGCGAAAAGAGCAAAAAAAAAAATGTAATGCAATGTTTCGCATTTTAAAGATGAGAAAAGTAATATATCTTTGGAAAGCTAAAGATTTTAGGAAAAATATTATTTTATACACAAAGTTGTAAAATGTAATGGAGAGCGATGAAAAGCGGATAAAACTAACTGATTGTTGTGGATAACAATTTTATCTTGTTTTATTATTTAATTTAAAACATATGTTTCCAAGGAAATTAAATATATTTTATTAAACATTTTTGAACTATATCTATTAGTTCTTAAATTGATTTTAATAGCCTAGGTAAGTAAAAGTCGGTTGAATATAATACATACTTAGTCAACATAGTTGGTATAATTAATATTAAAAATAAGTACATTTTTATTTATTTATTTATAGGAATTTTGAAAATAATGAAACTTGCCATCTAATTATGCAATAAGCAAATATGTAAACAAATTCTTAGAAATACAACTAACTGTTAAGATACAAATAGGATAGATTCTATTGACCAAAAAAAATAGTTTTCAGTGCAGTGATTCTCTAGGCCAGCTCGATAGCTTTCTGGACGGATTATAAGGGTTTGTGGCAGTGGATAGGTTCTGAGCCAACTGGTTTGAATTTAGGGTCAGTATGTCGAGAACATTATTGTAACGATCCATTGCAGTTGCGATGACGAACGTAACGTCTAGGTCAGTATGTAGTGTCTCATTAGATATTTAAACCTAAAATACATAGGTTCGCGCAACACACCACCTTCACTTACCCATGTTTTTATTAAATTAAAGAATTATAAATGATAATAAAAACAAATTTTTTAACTTAATAAAGTTTTTGGCATAAACAAATTTCAACGAATTAATTCAATGAATTTCGATAGAAACATGTGTTTTATTAAAAAATCTGATATATTATTATCTTCAACAATCAGTTAGTTTTCATCACTCTGCATTAACCTTTATAATTACGTGTATAAGATGTTATTTTTTTCTGAAATCTTTAGCTTACCAACGGTATATTACACATATATATTACTGTTCGTATGATCAAAAACACAAAAAATTAATAAAACAACATTTTTCCTCTTTTATTCTTTAGTTGGATATTAAATTCTTTCAAATCATATATTTACACGTTATTAGTCAATGCTACCAAGATGATGTGGTTAATTATTTTAAATCAACAAAATTAAAGGTACTTTAAAAAAAGAAAATTCAGACTATTTCAATCAGAATGAAACCTTTATGATATTAAAGCCATTAAATTTTACATCGACATAGCGAGTTTAATAAAGATCGTTATTTGACTTGAATAAATAATAATAATAATTTTGACAAAGTCCTAAAGTTTCGTTGATATGTCTAATCTTAAGGGCTTCGCAAAAAATTTACATTGGATCCAAATTAACAATAAATAACTTGGTTTACGTAAACTCATTACTTACCTATTATCATATCTACATTTTCTTACGTGTATCTATATCATCAAAATATTATTTATATCACTTTGGTTCGTTATTTATATTTATTTATTTATGTTATTTCTTCAGTACTTGCTTCGACGGTAAATATAATAAACTTTGAAGGTTACAGGGAAGCGTTGATCGGAATGTTCCTGAATAAAATTGTTAATTATTATTATTTTGTCAAAAATATTTATATTTTTTTCAATAGGAGCACTTTACTATAACACATACTGTTCAGATGACTATACTGCATTTAGCTCTAAGATCAACTACTCTAAATCCTAGATTATATAAAAAAATTATTAAGGATATATTCATTATTCATTAATGATATAAGGATTATTATTAAACTGTTTAATAATAAATTGTACCACACTCAAAAGCAATGAGTATAAAAAAAAAAGTTTTATCATATCCATATCATATATCCAGTCGTTAGAAGAACTGGTGTGTCCAACAGAAAACATAGATCCAATAGAAAAAAGTCAGAGATAGTTCTTTAAAAAAAAAAAATGCTGTAGGCTCTGAATGGTAAAAGGTAGAAGAGTTTTTGAGAAAAGGGGTGATTATTAACTCTACTAAGTGGAAATTCTATGTGATGTCAAGGAATGAGGAAGATGTTCACCTCTTTTGTAACGTTGAGGAGCTAAAGACTTCACATATCTAGGAATAGTAGTTGGCAACAATGCCACTATTGAAAAAAAAGTATTCAGCAAAATTACAAAAGGAACTTTAATATGCTACCAGATCAGCAACGATATGGTAGACTAGTGAGTGGGTAGGAGGGTGTCAGCAAACAGGATAAGGCGTTAGACACATTAACCGTTTAATGGTCATAAAAACGTATAATCTGCATAGAGCGTCGTGCAAGACAAGACATTTAAAATCCTCATCAAACACAACATTGATACTACAGTCATAATATATCCTTCTTGATACGCCAACTAAGGTGGTTTGTAGATTCGTGCAGGATAAATGAGTCAAGAAACATAGTGGAAGTCCCGCCTATTGGGAAACGACACAGAGACAGCCAAAGAATACAATTAGCGAATAATTCATCAGACACGGAAGAAGGAAAGATAACTTTTCTTGAAATTAAGATCCTATTAAACATTAAAGAATACTGATTTCTGTGTAATGGGGCTCCTCTCCACACTCAAGGACTAGGGTGATTTGATTATCATATTAATGAACGATAGATCAGGTCATACCATGTAAAAAGCTTGTGTTAGTAATGTTATTTAATACAGTTTTTTTAACTAAGGCAGAGGCTACATGGTCACCAACTGCGAGTTATTGTTGAACGGTATATTAAGGAGGAAAACAAAACAGGATAAATCCTGACGATATATTGGTAGTAAGAAAATAGTAAAACTAAGTATTAGTTGAAAATATTTGGAACTGTATGGAATGAAATGAACTGATCAGGCAGTTGCTGATATTTATTTTGAATACGCAATTTTTGAAATCTGTTGCTGGGATTTTTCCTCAAGTGGTAAATAAAAAGTAGGGTGAAATCAAATTTAGCTCATGAAAAAAAATTGAGTTGCAGAAATAATTACAAAGTAGTCGAATATGAATGAACTCTTTAATAAAACTGTCGTAATAAAAAAAAAATCCTTGAGAATCTAATTTGCTTCGTTATAGATTTTAATAATGCTTTAATGACTGCTGGCTTAGTTTTTCCTCCCTCAAAGGTAATATAAACGTGGTAAATGAATGCTGCTTTAGACAATGGAAAGGGAGGGAAAGAGAGAGAGAGAGAGAGAGGTTGAAAGGAGACAGAGGGAGAGGGAGAGTGAGGGGGAGAGTGAGAGTGAGAGAGAGAGAGTGAGAGGGAGAATATTTATTTGTATTTTTTTACAAAAATTTATTTGTTTTTAGAATCTGAATTTTAATGTGTTATTGAGAAATGTAAATTAATATTCCATTACTCGAATTCATATGAAAAAAAAAAAAAAAAAATATAATATATATATATATAATATATATATATATATATATAATATATATATATATATATATATATATATATATAATTATATATATATATATTATTTTTATAACAAATTAATCATAATAAAAAATAGCAACAAATACTATTTTGTAAACTATACCTACAACTATAAATTAGTAAATTTCTCATCATAAGAAAAAAATTAAACATAAATAATAAGTTTCTTTATTTATAAAAACAATAAACTAATATTTAGAAGACCCTATAAAAATAAAAAATCCATTTTTTTTTATTTTTTAAAAAATATAAAATAATAACTGATAGGATAGCCAGTGATACTCAACTAAAAATGAACTGAAGTTGCGAGCACACCATCGAAATCTATCAAAATAACAACTGAAAATTCGCAAAGTCACAATTTCATGAGTCTATTTGACCGTCATTTTGTTTTTGTGACGTCTCAATTTAAAGAAAGGATGAGTCTACCCGGACGCCATATTGGTTTTATGACGTCACAATTTACAAGGCATGAGACTACTCGACCGCCATTTTTTTTTTTTTTTTTTTTTTTACGTCATTTGTGAATACCGGAATATGTTTATTCAAAGGGACTGATACCTTCAATTGATTTGAGCGTTCCCCATAGAGGAAAGTATCTACATTTGAGGCTGAACAAAATATGCTTGCATTGTCATTCATTGACTTTTATACTCCCATGGTTACACCATTTTTCAATGTCGAAGAGGTGATTTTGAATTTCCATTTCAAGGTTTGATGTCAGAATAAGATATAGAGGAAAGTACCTAAAACACGGTCTTGCAGAACACCGGCCTTGACCGTCTAACAATCGGAGAGACACTGCACTCTAAAATAACGATTGCTGAGCTGGGAGTTAAATATTATTATTGAAAAAATATATTACAATCTACTAAACCCAAGATCAATAAGGGGTTAGATATAGATATAGATAGATTATTTAGGGTTAGATATATTAGGTTGTGAGCTACGCCAAGCAAATTTTTCTAGGCTTTCGAGCACATTGGAAATATAGTCGAAAACAAAAAGACTTTGTAGGATTGTGGAATGTTTTTTTTTTCAGATAAAAAAAAAATAAATGACGACTCCTAAACTTTTTCAATATTCTCTGGCATTATAATATTTTATCGCTATATCTACAAAAGAAATTAGAATTATAAAAATATCTTGTATCCCTACAGATGCTTCAGTAAGTTTTAATAGTGTTCTTATTAATTAAATTTTATTTATTTATTTTTTCTTATTTTCAGTGAACCCCGAAAACAATTTGATGTATGAAAGTAACATTGATTATAATTAAAAATTGTCAGTCATATTTTCGATAAATGTTTATAGAAATTGTTTAATTCAATATTCCAAAACTGCAGTTTTAATCATTTTTTAAAAATTTATTTAAGTTTTTTATTTCATTTTACACAAACACACAATATATATATATTTGAAAACAACTAGCAAATATAATGTCCGAAACATCAAGAATGAAGTTTTAGAATCAAACGAAGAATAGTGAAAAGAAGTATTTGGTAAGTACAAAATTTGCTTTAAGAAATCTTTAAGTGTGGATATAAGTCCTGAGTGTGGAAGGTAACAGTTTGATAGCTTTATCATTTTGCTCATTTGTATAATTGCTATTCATAAAATGTCAAAAATACAATTTCAAATAGATTGTTTTATAAATATATTGCTTTTAGTTGTATGGCATGGGACTGCCTTGCATTGCTGATGCATCGAGAATGTTTTATTTACTGAATTTAAAATAAATATATTTTCTAACCAAATACATGTCCTCATTCTCTAATATACCAGTTCCAATTCAATTGGGACATTTTTTATTTTATTCGTAACTTTCTCTATTTCAATTGTAACTTTTTCCATTTCAGCATTAACCCCTTTTTGAATTAAATGTAATTTATCCCATCTCGATCGAAATCTTTTCCAATTTAGTTTTAAACCTCCCGGATTTAATATTTATTCGGAAATGATTTATATCTGGAAAGAATGTATTGAGTAATTATTTCCAAACTTAGAATTTTTATAAAATCAATTATTTTTCAATGAAATGCACATTAATGTTTTTGTCAACTGTAATATTACAAGGTTTATGCAATAACTATTTAACTATGTTTTAGGGTACGTTTTGTACATTTGTCTCAGATTCCTGCCCTGAAAGTGAAAAAAAGAATATATTTTTAAAATACATACATTATTGATATATGATATCACCATGGAAAAAACATCTGGTACTGGAACACACGCCTTTTACTTACCTCGGGTTTCAGAATCAATTTTAGAAGTTTAAAAAATATTGAATAATCTAAAAGTACACAATTTTAATTAACACACCGAACTTTATGCCCTATTCGTCACTTACATTATATTCCACAACTTTTGAAATTAAGATAACACTTTTTTCAAAAATCTTCCGCTATCCAAAGGTCTATTATACATCTGTATTATTATCCAAAAAAAATCACCTAAATAAACAATTTTATTTATGCCACGTTTCGAGATTTTATTGTTCTCATATTCATGCCTTAACAGTAGAAAAAAACAAAAAAAAACAGAACATTATACATTATAATATTTTATACAATAATTGACAATTTTGTTAGAAGACAGAAAAGAATACATTGAACAATGAATAGACATACAGTAGTTAAATAGATATTTAAATGCGAATTTACATTAAGGATATTATCAGAAATTTACTTACAATATGAGATAAAATAGTGTCGTACATAAACATATGTGTATGCTATAAACTTTGGAAAGAACAGTGAAGCTAAAATGCTAATTAAAAGTTCTGGTTGAGGATTTTCTAAATTTATGACGTCAGGAGTCTGGGGTTTTCTCCTGTTGTTAATTTGTTTTTACTTTCACTTAGCTATATATGAAATATATAGTAGGGGAAAGTATTGCGATCGTGAACATTTTGGATTCTAATTTTCTAGGATCTCCCGAGTCCAAATGACCAAGTACCGCAAAAAGGTCTTTGTGTCCGTGTGTGGTAACTCCCGCGCGTAAACGAAAAGTCCTATGGAACTGAAAATTTCATATTTAAGACAATATACGCCCGAGATGTTACAGAAACTTTTTTTATCAAAATCGCAAAGCAGAAGAGCCAGTTTATATTATTCATTTTGTACCTTCATACGATTTTCTCAAAATCGTTAAAGTTGATTTTAATTACAACTCGCTATATCGTATAAAATTTGGAAGCTTTAGTGTGATGTAGATTATATTATGCATTTAAATAGCCTGACAGTATTTATAAATTAATAAAGGCGATATTTTAATTTTCTTCACTAAAGTACCTTTAATTTTATAGATTTTAAAAAATTAGGTACTTTCGACTTGTCAGCATTGATAAATAAAAGCTTAATATAAAAGTTGAGCGAATTTGACTAACAACTGAAGGAGAAAAGGTCAAAAATATGTTATGGAAACAGGGCCTCTAATATATTTTAAGTGCTGCCCCCTAGCATACAGCATCATTATTAAGAGCACAACGCCATCTAGTGGCAGTCAGAGGCAAGGTAACTCCCTGCCGAAAATTGCAGGCAATGGCAAGATCCCAGGCATGTCTGCAATAGGTTACTGTGTGAGCACATGTGCCCTCAATATATTGTTTAATGTAAATCATATGTTTCCAAAGAACTTGAATTAAATTTTTGTTCAAATTAGCATTAAAAATTTTAAATTTAAGTTTATTTATATCTCTTAAATTGATTTCAACAGGCGAGGTAAGTTAAAGTCATGTGTTGTCCGCACCAGATTTTTTTTGTTGTCGAGAATTAGGTTGTCCGTGACGTGGTTTTTGTCTGTTTGTCTATTTTATTATTATTATTTAACTATTATTTAATCGATAGTTATAATGAAGACACAACAGCCATAAATCGATTATCTGGCAACCCCATTCCCGAATCGTGGCAGGGTGTTCCCGAATACCAAATTAGGGTTACTTGTTTTTCACGGTTAGGGCATGAATTGAGGAACAATACATCCTTCAAATGATGTAAAAATATATTTTATATTTTTAAATTAGATTAAATACCCTTTAAAACATACATGTATGTATTCACATGACACTGGGAAACGATCATGTGGTATCAGGTTTGATCCCGGCTTAGGATAGAGTTCTGGGACAATTTTTCCTTCTTCCACAGCCATTGGATTTGTAAACAGTACAACCTTCCAGTAAGGAAAAAAATAATTTAATTTTAACATTGTACCAGCTTTATTTTAAATTAATGTTTGAAAACATCAATAAATTTCAAATATATATATATATATATATATATATATATATATATATATATATATTTCTATTTATCTTTTTTTTTTTACTATCACTTGCCGATAGATGTGTAAGGAAAACTATTGCGATGAAAATTTCTGAATTCCTATTTTCACTAAAAATACACGTTTTAGGACTCCTGTGCCGAAATGACCAGGTCCCAAAAAATCGATAAGTTGTTTAAAACTGAAATTTCATATTTTAGGAGCGCATAAGCTTGAGATATCACAGCAACTTTGTTGACAAAACCTACAAAGCACATTATACCATGCCTTCTGCACCTTTTTACGATTTTCTAAAAAAAAAAAATTAACCGATTTTGATTTAACTCGCTACTTGATCTAAATTAATAGCTTTAATATACGTAGGTTTCAGTTATAGTCTTATAGGGTATATTTGATATTTTTAATTTTCTTTCTCTAAAGTACCTTATATTTTTTATATTCTATGAAAATAACAATATCTATTTAACATTGATTAAAAACGAATAAATATGTATGTTGAACGAATTCGATAATCAACTAAAGAAGAAAAAAGCGATAATATTTTTTTATGCAATTTTTGTATTTTTGAACATAATAACAGTGATATAAATAAACATATACCGTTGGAAAGCTAAAGATTTCAGAAAAATATTATCTTATTCTTAAAATTTGTGGCTTAATAACTGTTCTCAGGTGCCATTTTACATTAAATAACTCCCAATTTTATAATAAGCATCGAAATTTAATTTAGCTTTTAAGACATTTTCGATACAGGGCTGGTATTTGGATTATACGGGTTTCGTTTAATTTTTATTTGATTTCACGATCAAATATCCATTTATTTTTACTTTTTATTTACGATATTGGGCTCAGTAGCTGCGAACTCCCGGTAACGCAGCTACTGACCCCAATAACCAATACATACCAAAAAGTTAAAACAAAATCGATATTTGATCGTGCGATATTTAAATCAAAATTAAACGAACCCATTATAACACCTAGTATCGATAATGTCTTAAGAGCTAAAATTAATCGATACATATTATTAAAATCGTGTAGAGATTTTATGTAAAAGGGAACTGAAAACTATTTAACTAAGCACATATTTGTTGGTCTTGGAAAGATATATATATATATATATATATATATATATATATATATATATTTCATATATTGTTAGATTGATAAAAATAAACGGCTAAATATTTAAGTTAAACGAATTTGATACCAAAATAAAGGAGAAAAAATTTTTGAACTTAAGAACATAATATAATAAGTTCTACAAGAGGTTAGGGATTAGGTTTGATTTAACGTGTACTTTGGAATTAAATGTGGTAAGTCTATTTCGGTATAAAATCCCAAATAAAAACTTAGTATCATTAGTTCAAAATGTCATGGCCGCAACTCGCACGGTGAAACAATTAATCGATTACGTATTTACTAATAGCCACATAAAATTATAGATATCAATAAAATATTTTACTGAGATGTTTCATTGAATCATTATTAATAATTTATATAATAAAAACATCTCCAAAATTTATATTGTAATTTAGGACCCTCACAATACGGATAATCAAAATTATACAACCATAAAATTTAATGGAAAGACTAGTTGTATTATCGTATTTTTCAGATTTTATAAATAAAAAATAAATAAAATCATTACTATCCTCGGACAAGTCCCTTTAGAATAACATTGTTATTCTGATATTAGTTTCTAAATATTAGTTTCAGATTCATTGCACATAGTATAGCCCTTTACCCAAAGCTTATCTTACTTTTCCACCACAATCGACATTGAAACTAGTCTTAAGGCCCACTTCTTGCAACTACTATCTAAGTGCTAAAAGTTCCTCCCTGCATCTCATTTTCTTGAGTACTGTGAGTTACTTCACCCACACCTCAATAGTCACATTTCCCTTTCTCATTAACACTATTAACGTTAATAAGAGAAACGAACATTTCAGAAATAGAAATAAAGTGTGTTAATTGAAGTGAAATAAAATGAAGAATAATCTCATGTTATCATATTAATGATAATACAATTAAAATGAAATTTTAAGGTGTGAGAATTAAGGGAAGTTACACTATGAGTTTGAAAAATAATGAATTTTTTATCAGAGGTGGATCCAAGAATTTTTATTTTTTTTTGTGTGTATGAATGAACTATAAATGAGGTTGAGAGATACGAGATATCATGTACCTAAACAGGCTATTACAGTATATTACAGTAACCAATGATTGTTGATATTCATAGGTATTTATCATATCTTTTAGATAACTATTTACTATTAATATTTTTGTTGGTGGTCCTTCGAGATTGGAGGGGGGGGAGCAGAAGATTTCTCCTTTTGATCAGCCACTGGTTTTTACATCCACTAACCTATATAAGAAATAATAATAATAAGAAAAGTATTGAGGTAGGGGGAGCCCGTGGCTGAGTGGTTAACGCGCTAGCCTGCCACGATGAAGTTGTGAGTTCGAATCCCAGTCCTAGGAGACCTTTTTTCAAGCATGCAAATAAATGGGGATTCACTCACAATCTCCCACGGTATGTGAGACCCGTCAGCTAATTGATAGCCACCCACCAAAATAGGCGTAGGGAGTGATGACCCTACCCTATTAAATATCATCGAGTTTCGTGGTATAGTATAACCGCGCGGCCAAGGGCCTCCAAGGCCTGTCGCGCCAACCGAAAAAAAATTGAGGTCGTGAAAATGTTCGAATTCGAGTCACTGGAAATACACGTTTTAGGGTCCCCTGAGTCTAATGACCTAGTCCCACAAAAACGTCTGTGTGTATGAAGTTTAGCGCTATAACGAAATAGCATACGGAACAGAAATTTCCTGTTTAAGACAAATATATGCACGAGATGTTACAAAAACTTTTTCACCAAAATTAGCTAACCAGAAGAGCCACTTTATACCATGCGCTTTGCAACTTTTTACGATTTTCTCAAAGGTGGCTTTAACGATTTGTATTGAACTTGCAATATCAATGTAAAATTTTAACGGGATTTATTACTATGTAGATTTCATTCTGATTGAAATAGTCTGATAGGGTTTAAATTCCGATATTTTAATTTTTTTTCTATTAAGTACCTATAATTTTGTAGACTCTATAAAAATAACCATATCATCTATCTAACATTGATCAAAAACGAATAAATATATAAGTTGAACGAATTGGATCATCAAATAAAGGAGAAAAGAGCAAAAACAATTTTTTATGCAATTTTTGGACTTAAAAGAGTAATATAGATTTAATATATACCGTTGGAATGCTAAAGATTCCAGAAAAAAAAAAAATTATCTTATTCTAAAATTGTAAAAATCAACGGAGAGAGGTGAAAAGCCGATAAAACTAACTGGTTGTCGTAGATAATAATAATTAGATTATTTAATAAAACACATGTTTTTATTGGAACTCAATTTAATTAATATTTTAACAATTTATTTTTATCTCTAAATGTATTTAAAAATTCCTTAATTGATTATAAGAACGGAGATAAGTGAAATTCGTGTGTTGTGCGCCCTAGATTTTTTGTATAATATTCACACATATTTAAAATGAGGCAGATTGTTTAGATGCTCAGTTTTGATCTTAGGTAAAAAGCTCCCAGATTATGGAAGTAAATAACAGAACATTTCATTGTAAGCTCTTTATTATAAATGCCTAAGCTATAGGTTTCAATTTTTGTAAATATTAAATGGGGGAACTAAAATTACATTTTGCTTGAGGGAAATTCGTCACGTTTTTAACTTTTATATCACACATACTATTCGGTAGTCATTTCAGTTCTAAATCAAGGCGATTGATCCTTAAAGATAGAGTGGTTTCGAATTGTGTTTTTTGACCGAAATACAAGAGAGAAAGGTAGCATGCGGGTAGCAGATGTTAGGCCTGAAACATCGAACTCCTGAACTCTAGCACCCGCCCAATTTTTATTAGTAGCACTCTCATTCACTTGTTCAGTTCTTGATAGAAGCTCTCGATAACTCCCACACTGTCTCCAATCCTACCAGAGTGAGTTATATAGTTATTAAATAAAACTACATCTATAGTTAAATTAAAATTATATTAACAACATTCCTGATCAAAATTGAGGATGTATAGTCGACTGTAGAAGCTATTTTATTTGGAATAATCAGGAGTCAGTCTTTTTTTAAATATTTTAATTTTGCCGATGTTTCGGCTCAAGCTTGTGTGCCATCTTCAGGGCATTACTGAGCCATGTCCTAGCATAAACCCCAGTATAATTAAGTATAAGTATAAACAGTTTATGCTTGGACATGGCTCAGTAATGCCCTGAAGATGGCTCACAAGCTTGAGCCGAAACGTTGGCAAAATTAAAATATTTAAAAAAAGACTGACTTCTGATTATTTCACCTATTCCTGATCAAAAATTACTTGTAATATTTCAAAAATAGCTTTATTTACAATGGTAATTTCTTGATAAAGATGTGTTTGTATATTTAAAGCCATTTCTGTACGAGATAAAGAATAATTAATGAAAATTATTTATCATCTTCCAGACATTTGTCAGAAGCCTAGGTGTATCCCTCGACCAAAACCTATCCTGGAATAATCATACCTCTCAAATTTCCAGAAAATCCATAGCCATTCTCAGGCTACGTGATCTAATACCTCTTAAAATCCGCCAGCTCATAGTTTCCTATCTTATCTTCCACTACTTCGATTATGGTTGCCTGGTGTTTGGCGGACTGTCAGAGACGCTTAAGATGAGGCGAATGAACTGTTTTATTAGATTCATCTTGGGAATTCCCAGGCGCTCTCATGTCTTCACCTGGTACGCAGGGTTGAAGTGGCTTTACCTAAAATCCTGACAGCAATACTTCCTAGGAAGCCATCTTTACCAATCCTTCAGAACCAAAAAACCCCTCTATATGTATAGCATGTTCATCCCACTCTCCTCTGTTCACTCTATCAACACAAGATCCCAGTCCCTGAACCTGTTCATTCCCTCCTACAGTACTGCTTCCTTTAAGAGATCTTTCGTTATTCGTGCTACTTCATTTTGGAATTCCTTATCCATGTCCATTTCCTACATCCTAATCCTTAACTTCCTTTAAGCATAAACTATTTATCATCTCCTTGAATATCAGTCTACCACGCTTTTATAATTTTTGATTATTTACATCCTTTATTAATGTTGTAGTTCATATTATTTCTTTTATTAATTATAAGGTTGCAATATTACATTGTACATATATATTCGTGTGTTTATGTTAGTGTATTTATGTTTTTTTTTTTTTATCATAATATGCTGTATAATTTGTTATTTTTTAAATGATGTATATTTTGAATACGTAATAGCTAGAAGATGAATATTAAATGTACATTTATATTATTCTTAGGGGACTAATTGTCGAGAATAAAAATTATTTTTCATTCAAAATTGTATAATGTTTTACAATACTTAAAATGAAAATAATTTTTATTCTGGTACATTTTCCCGCCTAAAAATTATAAACAGAATAAGTACACCATGCCTGGTTTCACTTGAATCCATAATTAGCTAGTTAGCAAATATAAATGAATAGAAAAAATAAAATAAATTAAAGATGCAAATAAAACATATGAAAACTTTAAATGAGTTTAGTAATGCATAATTCCTCATAATGAATTAGGTATGGCTGATTAAATATGTAGGGAAGATTGATCATTGAGGAGATAGATAAATAAATGGAGATTGAATGCGGTTAAATAGGATATTTTGGTACTGACAGTTTTAACGAATGACGTAAATTATGAGAGAAATTTAATATTGCCAAAAAGAATCCGTATAATGTAAATATTTTACCACTGACTTCGTGTGTGATTTTATTTCTTTCTTAAGTGACCCACATTATCTTTAGCACCTTATCTGTCTTGTGCCCCTCAGAAGATAATCTTCTTATATTGAGATTAGAATAGACTGGGAATTTCAGTAGTTTGTCTCTTAGCGTCTCAATGGCGGAGCAAGTTAAGGCTATATGCTCAGCAGAAAAAATAACGCCGAAGCTTGGTCCGGAAGTTCCTATGCACTGGCAGAAATTACAAAAGTATTCTGGATGGACCCGTTTAGGTTCTAAACAAGACCGGGCAGTGGGGAAGTATCCAGAATCAAGATAGAGTTCCCACCGTTGAATCTACTTTTGTATAATGTTCCCTTGGAGAATGTTTTTTACATTTCCGGAGATACTCATCAATCCTCACCTAAAGATCCACCGGCAGACTTGCTCTTTAACGTATATTCAGTCTTGCTCTTTAACGTATATTTGAGTCTTCTCGCAGGATAAGAAAGGCTGTCACTGCCTGCAGTAATATAATACTTACAGTAATATACTTCATAAAAGGAAATTGAAACTATCAAGGAAAAACAAAGCATAAGCTGTTCACGATACAGATTTCCTAATGTTGAATCAACCACTTCTTCGTGGAATACAGAAAAAAAAAAAGTGGATCTCACGAATTTCATTACTCGTAGGGGATGTTCGCTCGAAGTAGTGGTTGGCCGAACGCTTTAACCCTCGAGAATGTATAAGTTGGATCCTAGTATTTTGTATTATAGTTGCAGTTTGGGCATTTTGAGGAGAAGGCCCAGAGCAGAGACAATTAGCCAAACATCTATATTCTATTATTTTAAAATCAAAATGGAAGAGCCAGAAAGGTGTAACTACATAAATAAGTACAGGAGAAGTAAGAATAGACGGTATTGAGATGGCTTTTGAAAGAACTACCAATTGAAAGCAATGCAATGATTATAGTATAAATTTTTTCTTCAATTACTTTGAAATGAAACAAAAAAAACCTTAGAACAAAAGCAATGAAAAATAAAAAAAATCTTATGGTCTAGTTTCTTTTAAATAAAATATTTCAAAAAAACAATTTAATCTATAAAGCTTTGTATAGTTATATAAACTTGAAGCACGCACATATACATACACATATTTATACTATAAGTACATATATTTACAACGGAAGACTGAGATTCAAATAGGTAATGGAAGAGTTGATGTTTGAAAGAAGGGATAGAGGCGGTTTAACGATTGATGTTGGCAGAGAATTCTGAAATAATTATGAGGGAATGAGAAAGGATTTTTAAAAAGACGCAGTTCTATGTGATGGGGTATAAATATTGATTGATTTTGTTCTGGTATTCAACGAATGAATGTCAAAGCGGAGGGTGAGGAGTTCAGTTATATAGAAAAGTTTTTTATTTTTTAGGTTTAGAATAGGTAGGAAATATTGCCGTCGAACAAAAAAATAAAGCCTCTTTAACTGGTTCTATAGCCAGAAATATGGTCCCGTCTATGGGATCCAAAAATAAATCTAATAAAGCTATTCATTAGACGTTTTAATTTTATTTGCAGTACATCGGTAAGTCCTCCATACACCAGGCAACTGTAGTCAAAGTTGGGAAAGATAACAGAGGAAAAAAGTAGCTGACGGGTTTTTAAAGGTAAGGATTCACGGAATTTATAGAGCTGTTTTAGTGTTTAAATGGATTTTCGGGATATTTCAGATATATGGTTGCTCCAGGATGTTCCGGTTAAAGGTTACTCCGAGGTTTTTGGAATTAGATAGCGACCTTTTTAAGAAAGAACAACGTGTAGTATGAAAGGGAATGCAAGGTTTGTTTAGTGCTAATGAGGATTCCTTTAGTTTTACCTGCATTTAGCTGCAACTTGTTTTAATCTCCCATTGACTATTTTGTGGATTGCCTCTATGAGATTAGATGGGTGAACAGAAAAGTAAATCTCTATCTCATCGGCGTTAAGCACTTTTGAGGGTTATTAGTAATATTTAAGGAGAATGGGTTATTTACGAGTGGGTTTATGTGGGTCGGTAGTTCGGAATTGTTTGTGCTAGTTCTGCGACAAATGGAATACGAAGATGATTTTGGGTGATATATTTATGAATAAAAAACCATGTGATTAACAAACTCTCATTAAAGTTTCTTTTTCTTTGTTTTCAGGTAAGCTGCCAAAAATAAATAGTTCAAGATTCTTTCAGTTATTGTAAGTAAACATTAGTCATTAAGGTTATGAGAATTTGTAAAGATTTACAATGTTAGTTTGGAAAATCAATATTTTAAAATTATATGTTTTAATCTGTTTCATCTAAAAGCAATTTTACTTTTGTACCATTTTATAAAAAAATGAAAATAAAACAAAGAAAAGGGTAAAGAAGTTAAACATCCGATTTAATGAAATAATGCTTCAACCTGGTTTGCATTTAATCAAAATGATTATTCTCCGTTCATATATCTGACTAAATTCATGATATGAACCTAAGGAACGATGGTTGAAGAAAACACATACATGGTAATTAAATTCTACTGAAATTCTTCATAATGAAATTTAATCCGTTGTTAGTTTATGGGAGAGATTTATAGCTGGTATAAAAGTGTACTCATATTTCCTTTGAACATTATTTACATTGGTTCATGTTGCCTTGGGTAGAGCTATCAAAATGAGAGTATAATGGGTGTAATGGGCAGGATATGGCAAGCCTTCGCATTTGCAGAATGGGACGATAATAGCATCGTAGTACGGAGTGGAAACGCACTTAATGAAGGAATGTACAGTGATCATGAACATGAGAAAAGATGAAGACCTTCGAATAAACAAACAAATATAATACATGGGGATGAGAATCGGTGGATTACCATCACACTGCCATCATTTATTTTTTCTAAACTAGTACATTCTGCAGTAGATTGAACAATCACAGGGGATTCCATGGAGTGCCTACTTTTTAATATGACGATGAGAAAAGCAATAAGGGTCCTCAAGGTACTAACCAAAGGCACGATGTGGAAGAGATCAGAAAAAATTTTGGCGTACGCAAATATTGTGGGCAGTTCTTTAATTTTTAGACGTTTTCGATACAAAGGTCGAAAAAAAGTCGGATTAGCGGGGGTTCGTTTTATTTTAGTTTTAATAATCGCGGGCGAGAATATTATCAATAGAGGTTTATTTTATCTTTCTCGTATTTATTGGATAAGGCTCAGTAGCTGCGTTCCCAAAGGTTCGTTACCGATTATAATTATTTTAATCGCGCTCGCTCAAATATGGGTTTTTTTGCAAGCGGTTTTTGAAGCTTCCTAGTTCTTGTAGCTGCAGTGAAATTTATAGAACTTGTTGGGCATGAGGCTAAAACCATTTACATGATTTCGTATGAAGCTCTAAAAATAATGTCTGTTTGACCATACAGGTTTGGTTGGGTCTTACAATTTGTATACTTGTTCATTGCTGAAATGAAACAATGAAACTGCAGTTGTGATCAAAAGGAGAATATTGGCTGCCAACTATTGCTGTTTGGACTTAAAAAGTAACGATTTATACAATCCATAATCGGCCGAGTTTGGAATTGGGAGGACAAGGCTGCATTGGGCAGATTTTTTGGCCAATTCCACAACAGCATTGAATTGCGAAAATGCGGATGGCCGAAGCACAGAATAGAAACATATGGTGTTGAAAGCGTGAATATTAGGGCATTAGTTGTCGTTCTAATAAGTAGATTTAGAAATAGGAAACTAAAATTCCCTCCTCCTCTCTATCTATCTCTCTCTTTTGTACTATAAATAAATTGTGATTGCACATCTGTAACTGTACAAAAAAATTATAAATTTGTCTGTAATATTGGGTCTCAGGCCCTAGAATAAAATCATCTCTCTACTATATATATATTTTTTTTGAGAGAGAGAGAGAGAGAGAGAGAGAGGGAGTGAGGAGAGGAAGAAACATTGATTTTATGGAACAGTTTGTTCGAAATAAAACAAAGTTAATATTGGTTTAATAATGGTACTGGAAACTGTTTGGAATGGAGACGAAAAGATTCCGAAGTGTTCATCGCCTTGATTAGGTTTCTTCCCACAAAATCTAATTTGACCAAGGCTAGCCCGGAAAAGTATATTGTAACTGGATGAGAGACTTCAATCTGCTAATAATCCTCAGAGATTGCTGTTATAATAAGAATAATGCTGGTTTAAACTGGATTTGCGTTTGTTTTACCATTACGTTTATAAATCTACAAACGTTTTTTATCATTTAGTTTAATCTTAAGATTTATTATGCATTTGATTTTTTTGTTAATTCGTGTTTGGGCGTTTGGGTTTTGATATCTACCACTTATAAGCCACTGGGCTGTAGTCAATAAGTTAAAAGTAATTGTTGAAAAAGTATTTCCTATCATCATACCTATACCAAGTTATTCAATCCCGCTAGATCATGTACCATACAGCTAAATAATAATAAAACTATAAAGGCCAAGTGTAATCATTTCCCGTCGTGTCTGGATGCGCAGTAACAGTTTACAAGTCACTAGGAGCACCTATAATAAGCTTTTATGAATATGGAAAACACATTCTCAAACAATTAGTATACGTTGAATTATCAAGAGTAAGGCGAATCGAAGGGCTTTACATTGTAACTAAAAATAACAATCTCACATTCCTTCACGGCCGAAGATATTTTATTTGTTTGAACCGGTTTAGGACGTTTATAACTAACTATTGGGGTTTAACTATCATCAACGCCCGTTGGTTTGTGTATTATTGAGTCCGTTTTGGGTACCCACTTATCCTGGGTCAAGAAAGAGCAAGGGCAGCGAGAAACTCGGACACGCGGAGGTCCGCCGGACATCAGGAGGCGCCAGTCACATCGCCAAGTCCACCATATAGCCCTAAAGAGGCGGCTATATGGGGCAGAAGGGAATCTACATCTGTCACTGACTTACAAACTTAATTTAAAAGGTTATCACTAGGCAGACTTCAAACAATTATTCCTTTCTTAAAAGGATTTATTTCCATAGAAATGGAATATCAATGTATTCATTAAATTGTCCAAATCTTCGCGCACAGGTCCTGGATCTTGATGACGGTGTTGTTCAAAATTTAACTGTATTGATTTTACCTAAAACATGGTTGAACAACGAAGAAAACATCGATATCCCAAATTTCCATTGTAGTTACTTAATTTAAGGAACCTCAGTTCCGTGCTACAGGAGTGGGTATGTATAAAATAATAAAAATAGAGACAACGACAAACAGTATACAATAGATAGATAACGTTTTTTATTTTTTATTTCATCATATTACAACAAAAATATAACAAATAAAAAAATATTAATAGAACTATGGTCTTTTCGACCGTCTTAAAAATAACTTCACAGATATATGTAGCACTTAGGATTCTTAATAATACAGTTTTAATGAATCATCTATTGGAATAATTCGTGTTGCAAAATGTAAAGCAGAAAAAGGACTACTTATTATAATAGTTGCCATTTACATCTCATCTAATCTAAGTGTAAAGAAAGTAATTGAATTTATCCATGAAAATTGAAATTATATATACAAAAGCAGGGTCGGCTTTGCTTAATCGGAAATTAGATAAATTACCCAGTGGAGATCTCAATATCTAATTTTCACAAGAAACATCAAATCTTCAATTTATTTTTTAAGACCACACTCGATTTATATTTGTATACTAATATAAATGAAAATTCAACATAAAACGTAACCAGAATTTATGCCGTATTTTTTTAGACTTATAAGTGAAATTAATCAAAAGTAATTATTTATTATTTTAGTTATCACAAACCATTAAATCCTTTGTAGAATACGAAAACGAAAATAAATAATCTGATTTGACAAAATGTTTCTAATTTATGGCAATAATCCGATTCATAATAATACTAAATAATGCATAGTGTTAAGCACACACATATATATTTTTTTTAAATTTAAATCACCAGTAAAAAACGCTACGAACTTATTTCACAACGCAATAGAATCTATAACAAGAAGCTATTTACTGGTCCTAGGTACTTAATCTATTTTTTTAGTAAATCCTTATACTCCAACTTTGTGCCCTATAAAGGAGTAGGTGTAGAAAATATCCAAATATTTGAATTCGATCATCTCATTTGGTATCATATCTGTTCTTATATCAGATTATTTATTATTATCATTATTCAATTAATGTTTTTTCTCACAATTTTGTATTTTGTTAAATATTCTTATAACAAAATAGTAGTGATGAAGAGGTGACCTAAGCCGAGGGGGAGAGTCTGTCAGTAACAAACTCCCCAATTAACCACTGGACAAAGAATGAAAGATCTAAAGGTAACTCTGTTTAAGTGTGTTTTATGTTCAAAGGCATATAATTACGGTAGCTATTTCATTACTTTTCTATTTTCCGTGGGCCATTCTGTTGTAGTCGTGATCTTTGAAACCAGATACTGTTTGTTCGTTTTGATCCGGTTTAACTACTAGATCATCAACGCCCGTTGGTTTGTGCAATTTTAAGTCAGGTTTTTGAAACCCACTTATCAAGGCTCGAAAGAGAGAACGGGGCTGCGAGGGAGGTGCCCAAGCCCATCACATCAATCACTATATTATTTAGGATACAACGCTGGATCACGAGGATGTGAATAAAAACAAATATAAGATCGCGGCACCTCTATCATGGAGGGTTAAAAGTCCTCTGGCTGCATTGTCAGCCACCTCGTTGTCTACAGTTCCCACATGGCCAGGAGCCCAAACGAAATAAACTGTTTTGCCAAGTCCAACGAGCATTGTGAGGATAGGATGTCCAGAATACAGATTATTTAATCCCTGAAGAGAGAAGAGAGCATGTCTCAGTACACATCCCTGTAGAACCCCGCAGGTTTGTATGTGTTCTTGAGAATACTCACAACAAATGCGAACCCTACAGAATCGGTTTGTCAGAAATCCTCTCATAAACGAGAACATTTTACCCAGAACACCAAAAAATGTCAATTTATTCTTGAAGGGCGGGTTGTTGATATTGTCAAACGCTGTAAGCACATACAAAAAGACAGAGTTCAGTTGTTGCCCGTTTATAAACGCATATTGAATCTCCGTCTCCATGGTACCAAATGGCCTATGGTGAAGCAGCATTTTCAAAATCCCGATTGGAAAGGTTGTAGAAGGTTAGGTTTTTCAACTACCCAGGATAATATTTTATTGACCATTCTCTCCATTATTTTAAAGAAACAACTTGTAAAGAAGACGGGCGTAGCTGTACGAAAGACGTTTATCTTTTCCTTGTTTTAAAAAAGGAATGACTATTGAGTCGCGCCATATCTTAGGAAGTTGGCCGTGCTGAACGCGATTGCAGTATTCAAGCAACCATTGTTTAGTAACATTAGGGAGATGTTTTAACATTTCATAGTGAGTATTATCAGTGCCCGGGAAGGAGCCTTTTGTTACATTGCTCAATATAGTTTCGAGTTCCTACATGGTAAATTGCGTATTGTAATATGTGGTTGTATTATCTGAATGATTTTGGAATTATATTTCTTTAAAGTCTTATTGCAGCTACAGTTATGTATTTCGTGAAGAAAAATCGGCGAAAGTGTTTGTGATACTGAAAAGGGTCATCGGATAGCTGGACTTTAACTAGTATGGTGAGGCGAGAGTTGGCTGTTTTAGATGAAAGTTTTCTAATTTTAGATTTCCACCCTTCTTCAGTAGTTGGATTGGATGGAGATCGTAGTGTGTGTGGAAGAGCCAGAGAAGTAAATTTCCAGTAGGCTTTGTTTAATAACCATCTAGGATTTGTTCAGTACGAAGGGTTTAAATTTACGAATTTAATTTAGATTGGAAAATAATCACTGAAATCAGAAAGAGCACTCCATTCGAAATGATTGTAGGGTGAAGAACTGCAAACGGAATGATCGAGGTTATGAAAAGTACCGTAGATAGAATTTAGGTAGTAGGCTCTGTTAATTCATATTTAATATGAGATCAGTGAGTTATATGAAGTTTTCGATTATTTTACCTAGCGTAAAATGTGCTCGTTTCCAACAGTTTCTAACAAATGATCTTGTGGTAGGAATGATTTTTAAATGGAGAAGGTGAAGTCGAGTGAATTTCGGCCGCTACAGCCTGAAGATTAATTGAGACGTTGATTTCCAAAAGGTACTAAAATACATTTTTTACGAAATTGATTTTTTGTCATATTTGTATTCTCATATGCAGTTTTATGCAAATATTCTATTTAATGTTATCTAATGAATTCTCAAGTCCTTAAAAAACGTGATTTAGAAATGCGGTCATTTTCTAAAAGTACTAATTACGCATTTATTTTCGTTCCAAATCATTCTAAAAAAAATCATTTCATAACTTTAATATGATGTTATTATTATAGTAAAAAAATAATTCTAAATTTTAAGCCAGAAAGACCCAAATTAGCTAGTTTAATTATATAGTAATGAGAGATTTTCGCGCTTTCTGTAAAATTTCCTAGAATGGATATAGTACCTTTTGGAAATCAACGTCTCAATTCTCGAGTGGAAAGCTAAAGATTAAAAATAAATTATATTATATAAAAAGTTGTGAAAAGTAATATAAAGTGTCAAATAAGTCATTATCGTGCATAACAATTTTACATTGTTATATTAGTTAATCTGAAATATATGTTTACAAAAAAACTCAACAAAATTATTTATACTCTTTAACTTTATATAATAATAGTTCTTAAATTGATTTTCAGAAACGAGGTAAGTGAAAGCCGTATTCGCACCAGATTTTTCTTTAAAACTGGGAAGTGGATTTTTAATAATCTCCTTAGAGTTTAAAAGTTTAGATTTATTATCCCAGTCTTTTAACCTATATATGTATATAGTCTTTTACTTATAAACTTAGTCTTAGAGTATCTACTGTCGTGATAAATGCTCATATCGTGTGTTCTACTTCAAGTTTTATTTCATCAGTTATCTTCGGCCAACACCACAAAAAATCTAAAACATTATTAAACATCAGGTAACCTTATAGTGTAGTAATATTGTTCCAATTTAGCGATAGGGATATAGAACAAATATTAATAACTTTTAAACTATTCATAACGTTAGTGATGCCGTTTAATAGAAATGGGGGCAGTGTGTGTATCAGGAATTATCCAACTAGTCTCGCGGTAAAGTCATAGTGTTTTTATTATTGCTTCCTTTATTTAATCGCTATTTAATTTTTCTTACTACGCACGATAAAACGAAATTAGTATGTAATATTTGACTCTTTTTTCCTACTAAATGTCTTAAAATCCAAGCATTAGACCACAAAGCTATTAAAAAATGTATATGCCCCGAGTGCGACTCAACTTCACAAACATTATCAGCCACTGACACTGGTACTATTAAAACTACTGAGGGCGCTAACGGTCGAAGTCAGGGAGATGAAGGCCCGGTAAGTGACCAATTGAAGATTATTAAAAAAAAGCTCCTAAAACAAAATGATCCTTCTTTTTGAAATTATGGAGAGATTGCCTAAAATCGAAAATCTCTTAGAGGAACAACAGAAGCAGATGGAAAAATTGATCTCCTTATTAAATTAATCGATGCTTTTCCATATGGAACTCTATTCCTTCTCATATCCGTAACTCTATTACCCTTTCAACCTATAAATCCCTTTCATTCAACTACTTCCTATCCATTAAATTTCCTAAGAATCTGACAAGACCTAATTTTAAATGAAAACGTTCAAATAGAAAAAAAACATACAGGTTTTACCATTGTAGTTACTTTTTTTTCGTTTTGTTTTTTTAATTAGACCGGCATTGTATATAATATTTTTTTGATCAAGCTTTGTTCAGGAACAGAAGGATGAAAGTATTTTTATTTTATTTTTTTAAACTAAATTAGTTATATGTATTTTAGTTTATATATATATATATATATATATATATATATATATATATATATATATACCTTTATGTAACCAACGAACCTTTGTCTTCTTTCCTTACTCTTTCCTCAGGTGAAGCCCAAGGCTCGACCATTTCTACTATACTTTTTAACTCCTATATAAATGACCATCCTTAATCGATCCATCACTGCTCCCACCACCTCTATGCAGGCGACTTTCAGATTTATTTAACTTTACCTCCTTCCGAATCATCAGTAGCATTTGCCCAAATTCAGAAAGACCTAGATAGGATCTGTGCCTGGGCCAATCTGAACGAGTTACGTCTAAACGCTACAAAACCTCAGGCAATTATTATTGGATCCGAACCCCCCATTACATACTCTATCTTGGAAACAACACACAGCCCGAATTTCTTGACGGTCAATAAGTACTCTCAAGTTCTTCAATCGTTCCTGCCATCTTCTTTCACAGTCCTCTCATAAGCTCCTCGTTTCCTCACTGATTTCCCTCCACTTTGACTATGGATGTATGGTATACGGTGGCCTCTCGTCGATGTTACAGAAACGAGGCTGTCTCATGTGTCCCATTCTTATGACGAGTCAAAGTGGGTTTCTCTCAAACCCGTAGACAATATTTCCTCAGAACAATCCTTTACCAAACCATCAACTCCCAGCACCCTCCCTATATATCTCTCCTACAGTTCAAACCATCAATCCATTCACAAGAAACTAGATCCCGACATTACGACCTTTATATCCCTTCCCACAGAACTAAAACATATGAACGTTCCTTTCTAGCCCGCTCCACCAGTTTTTGGAATTCTCTCCCAACAAACATCCGTTAAGCAACCTCTCTCTCCACTTTCAAATACCTTTTGTTCCAGTATCTTCTCACTTCACATAATGAGGCTTGCTGACAATAATAATTGTTAAATCTATTTTCTTTTTTTTCTCCTTAATTTTGTATCTAGGGCAGATGTAAATATTTTACTATATTAAATTTCATGTTACTCTTATGGGACTTAAATAAAGTCCCAGACTAAAGTTTTTTTTTTCTTCTTCTATATACATACACACACACGCACCCACACACATACATACATACATATATATATTTTCTCTCTAAATTAGTTTTATATATTTTTTTCTTAATCATTAGTACGAGAATTAATTATTATCATCACTTTGTTTTCCTATGATATTTATGTGTTTCTTATTTATTTTTTACATTATCACTATATATAAATAAAATTGGAGGCTGATGTCACTTCACCACTATTTTATTGAAAAAAATATATTCGCACTACGTTTCGGCTAACAATGCCATCTTCTGGTGCAGTGGAAACAACTTAGATTTAGTGTGGGTAGCTGCTTCCTAGTCAAAACCACATGACCAAATTTTGGTCATGTGGTTTTGACTAGGAAGCAGCTACCCACACTAAATCTAAGTTGTTTCCACTGCACCAGAAGATGGCATTGTTAGCCGAAACTTAGTGCGAATATATTTTTTTCAATAAAATAGTGGTGAAGTGACATCAGCCTCCAATTTTATTTATAAAATATTTGACCTTCACCTAAAAGAATCTACACCTTAGTTATCACTATATATTTTTTTGTATTATTACCTTAAGGCACCAAAGACCTTATTTATTTTGATTTGTATTATTCTAAATGGACTTGTCCCAGAATAAATAAAAAAAATATTATTATATATTAGTTCAAATGACAAACCTGACAAAAAAATCTACAAAAATATTTTATTAAAAATATTTACCGTATGTTTTTCATCCCTGGTTTGAAAAGGTTTTAGTTGCAAGTTGAAACAAAGTCAGAAAACGCATTATTGATGTTCTATATGCTTTTGTTATATAAAGTTAATATGGACAGCATAAGTGCCTGGAAAGATATAGGATAGTGTATTTAGGATTACCTAGAATTACTAAGCACGGTAATATAAAATTACCTGGCAAATGCTTTGACCTGAGGGATATTGATGCAGGACATTAAACCAGTATTGGTTTCATCTTTGTGTCATGGACCGCGCAAATATCGTTTATTTTTGGCTATATTCTTCTCTCTTCTCCCTTTTATTCTCTTACAGTGAAATCTTTCCCTTCCTCTGAGAAAACCTGTTTTTTTTTCACATTAATTTTCTTAATTATATATTAATCCCTTATCAAACACTCTTCAAAAATTTGCTTTTTGCAGAACGTAACATAAAAAACGCTGCAAATTATTACACAATGATTTATTTTTTCCAAATACCAATATTAGAATATAAATTCTTATATAGCAGTTGATAGGCAATTAAATATTATTAAAAGCAATAATTCAAAGAATAATATCATATCACTACAGCTGATTTCAAAATGCAATATCCCAGCTATAGTTAACCAATTTCAATAATTCTTTTTTTATTTTGTCGAAAATATAATTCTTTATCAAATGTATTATATGTCTTATCATCAATAATAACCGAGTAATCAATAAAGTTTTTTATGGAATTCGTTGCTTAAATATACATATAGATTTATTTTTATTTATCGCCCTCTAGTGATTCTAAAATTCAATACATATTTTTCTCTATCGTCAAAAATGACTGAGTCATGGTCATATTAATGTGTAAAATTTCAATTTTATTTTTTTTTTATATAATCATTCGAGTTTTTTTAAATAAAAAATACCAATGATTTTTTTCTGTATCTTAAGAAATAACTGAGTTATTGAATTAAATCGCTTTTAATCGGCCGCAATCTTACAAATAACAAGCTGATATCAACGACAAGGTGTTAGGATCATCGTTGCTTGGACTAGTATTTTGTAGCTAATTTAAAAAAAGTCAAGTCAAAAGTTTGGAATTTTCCACTGCTTCACCTTTTTATTATTAGTTGGCAAGACTAATTTAATACTAATATTTCCCGCCATACCGTGTTTACAAATAAATAGTAAATGAGTGAATCATTCCTGTTCGCACTACTGTCCGATAACCGACAGTGGGATTATCTTTATTCGATGGTCATTTATTGTGTTTTAGGTGTATTTAGAGCAAAGTCTTTTCGCTTTTATATAACAATGGACATTGCTGAGACAGGTAAGCCATTATATTTCCAAACTCGTTATTGAATATACCTTGCAATCTCACATGTAGAGTTAATTTAGCTTTTTGTAAATGTATGCCCCTATTCTATAACAAAAAACTATATAACCCCCAAGTTACCCCAAGGATTTGTTTCATCAATCCTTCTAGTCTTTAAATATTACAAAGAATTTTTACGATTTTTTACGTTTTGGGTAATACATAATTTTTTTCAGACACAACACTCCGAAACAAAAGTTTTACTATCTATAATTTAAATAGTTTCCTAAATGATATAGATATACATATATAATTAATTTTTTGTATTATTTTTCCCGTATTCTGGGACTTCAAACGTAAAATGTAGGGAAGTTTTAGATTTTAGCAAATACATCTGATGTTTGAGCACTGTACGCTAGCCAATCGTGTTAAAAAATTAATTAGTTTTTATAATTGTTTCTTATAAATTTTTTTCCGTAATCTGGGACCCCAAAGGTTAAATATAGACAAGTTTCAGAATTCTGTCCACCTAAATCGCTCACATTTTCCACTGTGCGGCGTGCAGCGAAGAAACGGATTTTTTTCATTCGTTGTTCGGATTCTATGCATCTTGAAACGCAAGCTCTCAAATTTTGAGAGGGAGGGTAATTTTATTTTATTTTTTTTGGACTATTACAAAGGTTCATTATTGAAAATAATAAACCAAAAGAGAGATTAATTTAAACTTATTTAGTGAAACCATAATAAATGAATAAAAGTAAATGTTCTTCTTTGTCTTCCTCTTCGAGCCATTCCTCTTGGTCCCTACTAATCCGCTTCATTTCTTGGAGTATTTTCTCTCCGATCCGCTGCATATACTCCTGATAAGAAATTCGGGGACGTATATCCCTCCCAGCGTATAAGTAAGGCAACTTACAATAGTCTGTATTTTATTTTAGAGAGTGGGTGTGTATAAAAGGCTATGTAAATAATGCTGAAATGGTGATATTATTGTTATTTAAGAGAGGAATATTATACCCCAATAGTACCTTTAGATACACTTAGCATAGTATATTAAAAAAAAATTATCCAATCGTTATTATTTTTTTTTTTATAACTTTTATTTATTTAGAAATAATACAATCTGCCACAATCTTGGGCAATAAGTATTAGTGATATTAGAGTTCATTCATTCCTTATGTACACAAAATAAAGAAATAAAAATAAATGAATACAAAATAAATAGAAATAAATAAAATATAAAGAAGAATAAATAACCGTAAATAAAGATAAAAAGAAAATAAAAGAAATAAATAATAATAATCTTGGTCACATTCATACTTATATATACAATATTTACATACTGCCCCTGGGAACTCCGAATTAAACCCCGACGCCCACAAGTGGGTGTTGGGGCCCAAGGCTAGGAGATCCCAGCGCCTCTCAGTCAGTCGCGTCACCGGTCTAATAAGCCAGTGGAGACCGAGAGAGGGCGCTAGAGCCACAGACTCTCAGGCGTGAGTGGAGAAGCTGGCCATTGCCAACACTCAGCATTGCTTAGTTATTATTTTTAGAATCAAAATTTGACAACTAAAGCTTCGGCAATCGAATGAATAAAATAATTAAAAGGTAATAATTTTAAATATTTTTTTGAAACGTATATAAAATAAGTGTTTGTATGTGTTTTCATTTAACGTCACTTTATGCTGCTGTTGCTACTCAGACCATGCTATAGCGGGAGTCCTAAATTTCGCCTATCAAGGTTCAATTAGGACAGGGATCTTTAACGAGCACCTGACATCGCCCATGCTAGGGACCTCGCCCCCTCTGAAGGAGGGCATAACTAAGGGAATTTTACTCCCATTATAAAATCCCAGGGCCACTTGCCAGGCTTGAACCAACGAGCTTGGGCGTAGAATGCTGTTACGCTAACCAATTTGTTCTTTGTCCTTTTTTCATCAATTGAATTTTTAATTTTCTTTTACAGATGAATATTGCTCTTATGACAAAAATACGTTCAGCTACAAAAATACCTCAATAAAGAGAAAAATAAAATACAAACCGTCTTCGTGTAAATTATTAAAATAATTATATCAGTCCATTTATTGGAAATAAAAAGAAAAAAATAAGTTAATAGATGATACAGAAATGGCTTATGAAAGAGCTGCCTATTGAACGCGATTCAATGAGTATTATACGTTAATAGTTCCCAAAATCCCACCAAATAACCTTTACCCTTCGTCCTAAGCCAATGACATCCTGTTCCACAGTGTCATTTCATAATATTACACTAGTCCCTGTTGAACAGATCCGCTACCTTGAACTCCTGTTTGACAAACGTCTCATATGGAATCCACACACAAGACTGAAACGACAAGAAACTGCTCGCCGCTTTCGATTACTACAAGACTTACCAGACAGACGATCAAACCTTCCATTTAACTACAAAAGGCTCATCTACATGACCATCATAAGGCCTATATGGACTTACGGAGTTGAGCTTTGGGGCTCTACTAAACCATCGAATTCTTCCCGTATCCAATCCTTACAATCCAAATTACTACGTAAAATTCTCAACGCTCCTTACTTTTTCAGCAATAAAATCATCCATAAAGACCTAAATGTTCCATATGCTGCTGATTTGGCCCGAACTAGATATCAATCCTTCTATGACAAACTCCATTCCTATTCCAACCCACTAGTTTCAACCATTGCTTCCTCTTCGATTCCTGATAATCCTCCGAGGCGTCTGAAAAGAATATGGCCTCGATACCTTCTTGTTTAAAATAGTTACTGGAGTGCTTCCATTGGGTTGCTCCTTTACAAGTCTGTCTCATGTGATTTTTCTTTTAGCATATTTACTTGTAATATAAATTACAGTTGTAAATTTCAATAAATAAATATTTAAAAAAAAAATCGTTCCCAATGCCCAAGATAATAGGTTACGGACAAGTAATTTTGTGTGGCTCAGAAGTCTAGAATTAAAAGAGCCATATCTATTACAAATTAGGGGAGCGGCCTGGTCTAGTGGATAGCTAGTCTACTGTTCTCCGGGTCCTGGATTCGAATCCCTGCTATGACCGAATATTATTTATTCTGTTAATTCAGCCAGGGACCTCCCTTAGGGTATGAAGATCTTCCTGGACCAGACCTAGCCTTATAAAAGCGGGCACCCAAATTGGGGGAAAACCTGGCTGATGAGCGTGATCAAGGCCTAGAAACATTACGAATCACAATATGTACTGAGCCCAAGACCCTTTATGGGTTGTAGAGGTACAGGAAATAAAACACATCTATTTCAAACTAGCTCCTCAAAGAATTTTGTATTGTTAAAATTGGATGCCGGATGAATTGATTGCACAGTAAATCCCCAAAGCTTAATCCCATGGGTCCAAATTGGCCTGCTAATGGGGAAAATAAAACGGAAATTAAAAAAAAAAAAAAAAAAAAAAAGTATTTACAACTTATTCAATTGTATAAATATAAGGGACGATATTAGAAATGTAATTGGAAAAGGAAGGGAGGAGAGTGATGAGTGATGAAAGACTATGTTTGTGGCAGAGGCAATGTGCCATGGATGAATAATGTCCTCAAACCTCACTTAAAGAGCTCATAACTAAATATCTTTCCTCCATTTTGATTATTTCTCCACGTCATTCCAGTATCGCAATTTCCTCTAACTTTTAAATATTTTGGAACAAATGAATCTTTTTTGTTTTCCTTGAATTTTTTGTTAAGCACTAATTGAAAACAGATTTCATTTATCAACTTCATCGCTAAAATTAAACTTGTACTTCTACAACCCTTGAATGGTCTCAGTAAAAAATAAAATAAACTGTACCTCTACTGCCCAAAAAGGGTCTTGGAATTTATAGAAATTCGTTCTGTTTCTAGGCCAACGGACGTGCAAGGAGGTGATTAAGACGTGATAACGCTTAAGCGAGAAGTGTTTCCATAATTTTAGGGTACCAACTGTACAGGGACTAGGTAAGCCCAAGGACTGTCTCTCTTCCGGAGATTCATTTCCCGCTTAAAGTAAATATTTATCCTGCCGCAGCCGAGTTCGACCACTAAGCCTAGAGAACAGTAGTCCTCGGTCCTTTGTCGTATCCAACGCCGCTTCCCAATCCGTAATTCATTGTTAAGAATGATAGAATGATGTAAGAAAATATTAGGTAAAACTGATATAGTTTATGATACAACCAGATAATAAAAATAATACTACTTATATTTATATATGTATTGTCTTTATAATTATTATATAGTGTGTAATACCCATGAGGTCAAATAAAAATGTATCAAGAATACTTTTTAGCCCTGACGAAGACCCGGAAAGTGGGTCGAAACGTTAGTTTAATAAATAGGTTTGAAACTGTTTTGTAATAATTTTTAACGCAAACTATCACATCCTACATATTAATCACACGATCAACTAGAGAGAAATCCCCATTTGAATCGATTTGCTGAGTGTCAATGAATACACAACATATTAATTCAATCTATAAGACAACTTTAAAGAAACAATGAAGACGGATATTGCCAAATAAAGATATATAACCACATTACTTGTTTCAAAATTGGTCTTGTGAATTTACAAATCCAGCCTAGCCTTAATATATATGATGGTGTTTGAATTCGAGCAAGTCCAGGATTATAGTCTCAGCCATGTTCTGGGATTGATTCCTTTCATACTTTTCCAAAAAGTTCCCGTAGCTAATGAGATGGTCCCCCTACTTCCGAACTAAAGCTCTACGACTGTAAGAGCTCTTTCGCCGTACTCCTCAAGAAACCTTTCTTCCAGGTAGTGAATATATATTTTGCTTAAATGTTTTCTTTCTCTTCTTGGACTTTGTTGCCTTGTTTCCAATCATTTGCTGCATATCTAATTTTGGAATCAACTAACATAGTTTATTTTACTGCTATATGCGATATGTTATATACTAATATGTCCACAAATCTTGTTGACCTGTCGGTACTAAGGCAAAACACTTCTTGAAAACATTTATTGTTATTTTCTTTCTAGAAGTTCCGCGATTTCCTTATTAACGAGTAACGAGAGGCATGTTATAAGGACATTTACCCAACACAAACACATGGGGTTTGTGACTCTCGAGCGCATCTGCGGAACTATTCATTCTTTATATTAATCACAAGGTTTAACTACTTAATATTCAATAAATTTATTACTTATAGTTCTGTGGAATAATGCTGCCCATATTTATTACATCCAGGGCATAAAACGTTTCCACCCTGTCCAATGATGGCACTCAATTTGATATACACGATACCTTATAAAGAAAAATAATTCCAATATGTCAGAAATATAATTTTAGATGTGCATAAAATATTCTTATTTTCATATTTTTTTTTATATAAGTTATCCTTATAAGCATAATGGTTAAGGATTAAGATTCCGGAGATAATTTGAGGTAGGATAATGTTATGTGCATCGCATATTGAGATCATGGCCTGATATTGCTTTGTTGTCATAATATAGAACAATGACTGACTTTATTTCGAAAGTCCAAAAAAAAAAATATTAAAAAAATTCCTCCACAACCCATGAAGAGCCTTAGGCTCAGTGCGAAAAGAGATTCGTACTGTTTCTACGCTCAGCCTCCAGTTTTTTTTCCCCAATTTGGGTACCTACTTTAATGAGGCTGGGTCTTCCCCATAAATAATATTCTGTCATAGCTGGGATTCGAGCCCAGGACCCACAATTCAGTAGACTGGTGCTCTATCCACTAAATCACTCCGCACACTTTTGAACATCTAAACAGTAATAAAATTTAATTTGTTTGATGTTCGAATTATTTGCTTTTACAGTATGATCGTGTAGCTAAATAATTTGTTTTCAATTAAATGATAATTTATATTCGAGTTCTAGCATTGGCTAGATTCTCCACTCACGTGCTGTATGCTTGTGAATTGTATATAGGTATGAGTGACTTTTGTATATATTTTTATTGATTTTGTTTTGTTTATATTTATATTGTATTATTATTATATAAATTTATTGTTTTGTATATATCGTGTGAATGCAGTATGAATGTTGTACTTTATCCCTATTAAAAATATCCTAAATTGGACAGATTGTAATATTGCTCAAAAAAAAAAAAAATAAATAAAAAAATAAATGATGATTCTATATAGTATTCTGTTTTACTTTGTGTGTTCCCTACAAGTTTCTTCTAGATGAAATACAGGATTTCGGGCCAAGGGGAATGGGTTGGAGGTATAATCGATTAAAGGATTGGCGTGAAAGATGAATGTGAATTGATTACATTTTGATTCACTGATTTCAATGTAGCACTATCATGGCACTCTTGGTTCGAAAATAGTTTTCAGGGTCTCAATGAGATGATAAGCAAATTATCACCAATAAGCAAATTATGTATAAAATAAAAGCCTGTTTTCGTCCAAATAAGATTTAAAAATCACAGCGGACTCCAGTCCGCCTAGTGGGATGATTTATCTATTTTGAAGAAACATGTTGTTTTTTTCGTTGACTGTCATGAAGCATAAAATAACAAGCTCTTGACCACATTCATAATATTTCCTAGTATTGTTTTACTCTATAAATTTTTACTTTCACTTATGATTGAAATATATAACACTGAAAAGTATTGCGATTGTGAAATTTTCGGATTCGAGTTTTCACTGTTAATACACATTTTAGGGACCCCTTCGTCAAATGACCAATTCACGCAAAAACGTATGTGGCATTTCTAGCACAAAAAACACACAAAAAAACAAAACAAAAACCGATAAGTTGTATAAAACTGAACTTTTCCATTTTAAGAACCTATATCTACATGAGAGAGCTTGAGATATGTTGTCAGAATTGGAGAATCAAAATCAATTCCAACAAATCCCACCAAATCACCTTTACCTTTCGTCGTAAACCTATGACATCCTGCCCTACAGTGTCCTTTTATAATATTCCGCTTGTTCCAGTTGAACAGATCCGCTACCTAGGACTTCTACTTGACAAACGTCTAACATGGAATCCGCACACGAGACTGAAACGACATGAAACTGCCCGTCGCTTTCGCTTACTACAACACTTACTGGACAGACGCTCCAACCTTCCCCTTATCTACTTAAGGCTCATCTATATCACCATCATAAAGCCTTACGGAGTTGAGCTTTGGGGCTCTACGAAACCATCAAATTCTTCCCGTATTGAATCCTTACAATCCAAAATCCTTCAAAAAATTCTCAATGCTCCTTACTTTGTCACATACCAACTCATCCAAAAAGACCTTAACATTCCATTTGTTGCTGATTTGGCCCGAATCAGGTATCAATCCTTCCATGATAAACTCCACTCCCACTCTAATCCACTAGTTTCAATCATTGCTTCCTCTTCGATTCCTGACAATCCTCCGAGACGTCTGAAAAGAAGGTGGCCTCAAGACGATCTAGTTTAGATACCTAGTGGAGTGTTGCCAATGGGCATTTTGTTTTGTTTTTTGTTGTATTACAAACTACAGTTGTAAATTTCATTAAAAATAAAAAAAAGAACCTATTTACCAGAGATTTTACAGCAACTTTTTATCAAAATCGGTAAACCAGAAAAGATACTTCATACTATGCACTTTGCACCTTCTTACGATTTTCTCAAAACAGCCTCCAACGATTTTGATTAAACACGATATGTCCGTTTTATTCTTATTGAAATAGTCTGACAATGCATCGAAGGCGAGTTTTTGAATTTCCTCTAAATTACTTTATATGCCCCATAAAAAGGGGAGCCTGTAGCTGAGTGTTAATTAATATTTACTCACAGCTTCTTCCACGGGTATGTGAGACATCTAAGCCCATTGGTAGCCACTCACAAAAAAGGCTTAGGGAGTAATGACCCTATCCTATAAAATATATCAAGAAACGATAGTGTATTCTTCCAGCAGATTACACGGCCTGTCGCGCCACAGAAAAAATAAACCTCTAAAATTGTAGATTAACTGTATCATCTTATTATTATTTATAAGGTACTGCTCCTATATACAAGTTGAACGAGTTTGATAACCAGCTAAAGGAGAAAAGAGCAAGCAAATTTTTTTAGGTAACTTACTTTTTCTAAAATTAGAATAGTAATATATATGTATAATAAACCGTTGAAAAGCTGAAGATTTGAGAAAAATGTTATCTTATAAAGAAAGTGAAATGTAATGTAAAGTGGCGAATAGGGCATAAACATAAGTGATTATTGTACAATACATAAAAAGTTTATACTTTTATGTTAATTAATCTAAAAGAAATGTTTCGAACGAAACTGAATATAATTCTTTAAACGTTTTTCAACTCTAAATGCATTTTATTGTTCTTAAATTGATTTTAACAACCAAATTAGGTAAAAGTCAAGTGTTGTCCGCGCCTGATTTTTTCGATGTACCTACAAACTGACATTTACAATCAAAGTGAGTAAGAGTTAAATTAAGATGGTGAGAGTGACTGTGTAAAAAAACTTAAAGTAAATTTTAGGCTTTTTAGCTTTATTTTATGTTCTTCTTTTTTGTGAGCCTTATTAGTTGTGGATAAAACGCTAATCAGTAGGACCATCATAAATTTTACGGGGAAAGCACTAGAAAAAATAAAAGTTTCTTTGTAAAAAAAATTGTAGCTTCCATAATTTGAATTATACAGCCTTTACTGGAATACCGTAAAGCTGATAAATCATATAAAAGTTTTTAAAACGGGAAACCCAATAGAAATATTAACAAACCTAGTACCTATCAAACCTCCTATATTCGTGCATAATTTGAATCCAACAATAAAGACAGTAATAAACGTATTTAAAAAAAAAAAAAAAAAGTGTAAAGTTTATGTTCAATAAACCTCAGAATGTATATTTGCTTTTATCATAGCTTATGGTCTTCAAATATAAAAACTCTTGAATTATTGTAGTAAAGATCCTGTGATAAACTAAACAATTTTATTGTTCGTAAAAAGTTCTTCTTGGTGTACACATAGTTACTATTATATCTACACAATGCTATTAAATAATTATACACTTAGGAACCATACATTACCACTCTTTATTATTCTCACCATTAGAGCAGCTGTTTTTATTTAACATCTGTTGTAATTAATATATAATACTTATGAGGAAACAAAACATTTTTTTTTTTAAGTTCATAGAGAATGTTGTCAGTCTTAATAAGAAAGTAATATAGGTAGAGTTCAGAAAAAGAATATAATTTAAGACATTAAGGTAAAAAAGGCAACAGTTAAGTCATTCGTACCATAAAGAATCTTGGTAATAATTATAATTTTAATATAATAATAATGTTTTTAATATTTTTAAAAAAATCATTTGTTAGATAATATTTATATAAATATTTTTGTTAGCTCATCTTAATCAACGTAGCAAATAATAACTAACATATTTTTTTTTTTTAAGTCATATGAAAAGTGTAAGGGATATTGTTAATACTTTCAAAACAATAAGAGAAAAAAAGCTAACAAATGCGACTACTCTGCAACCTTGGAGAGATGCTTGCTGTGCTGCAACGATTTTATCTGCAGTAATTAAATTTCCACCTGTACCACGGAAAAATTAAGAAATAGAAAAAAAAAGTAATTGATCGGATCAATGGGAAATCGTATAAAATTACCTTGAACAAACATTTTTGTGAATCCATGGCTTGTAAAAAGAATTATTAAGGTATTGCACGTTGAATTGGGTACGGTAACTTATATTAAATAGGTACCTATATCATGATATTGTTTAATATTTAAATCATAAGAAAAAAAATTGTGGTTATTGTCATCTTGATCTGGCGTCAGTTATCTGCATAATATTTGTAAATCTTTATTGAAGATTATTTATATATAAGTAATTATCATGGATTATCTTTAAATATTATAAGTTATCATGGAATGTTAAATCTTATATAAATTTTATGGATTATATATTCATTTATTATTTATTATTATAGTATTTTTATCTTATAAATAATAGTATTATGGATTATCTTTATATTATAAGTTATTATGGATTATCTTTATATTATAAGTTATTATGGATTATCTTTAAGAATATATTTCAATCATGGTAACTAAATAAATAACTAACTCTTGATAGATTTGTAAATACGTTATTTATTTTTTCGTTATTTTTGTTTTCTTCTCATTTGAATATGTCTATTTTATATAAGTAATTATTAACTTGTTAACATATATTTAATTTGCTCTAAGACTCCAAAGCACCTTTTGTAAATTCTTTATTTTTTATTTTAAAGGGACACGTCCCAGAATAATAAAAAAATTATTTATTAAATAGTTGATCCATTATTTAAAAAGTAAAAGGTTTTTATTAGTTGGATGCGTCATGATGATGCGCAAAGAATTCGATGATTTGGAATAGGTACTAAATAATTTTAGGAAATATTCAGTTTTTTTAAATTTTAGCAAACGAATTAGTTGATTATTTTTGCATTGAAATATAGTTTTGATTTTTTAAGTTATAAAAGGAGATTTTTTTAGTATGCTTGGAATGAAGTTAAATATGAACTTACAATTAGGAAATTACGAAAAGAACAACAATTCAAGACACGTATGCTTTTTAGATGAATATAGAATAGAATAGAATAAATTTATTTTTTTGGGGTATTTCTTAAACAAATAGAGCCTGGATTAGCTATTTAAAATACATTTTATAAATTATGTACATGTATTGATAAAGATAAATTAACAGTTTTTTTTTCAATATAGTTGAGATAAAATAAAAAATAAAAATACATATGTTTTTAAAACAATAATACATCTTTTTAAAACAACAAAATAAATAAATAAAAATACCTCTGTGTAAGGCTTTTTAAATTGAAATCTTACACCACATTGATTAAGTTCGGCTAGACTGGTTACATCATTTACAATTTGTATTAAGTTAATATTCACTTTAAGTATAATAGAATTGTTTATGAATTTATCATCGATTTATATTATACATAAAAACAGTCTAAGGGTAGTATACCCTTGAGTATCTATACATACATGATGACGTACCAAATATACAACGTCAAAATATGATATAATTTTTCATAAATAAATGTAAGAAAAAAAAATCTGGTGAGGGCAACACACGACTTTTACTTACCTCTGTTGTTAAAATAAAATTTAAAAAAATTAAAAAACAGTTATAGTACTATTTCGCGCGACTTGGTTATTTGGATTCAGAGGACCCCAAACCGTATATTACCGTTGAAAACTGAAATTCCAAAATTTTCACGATCACAATACTTTCCCTTACTATATATTTCATATATATACTTAAAAGTAAAAAAATAATTTAGATGTATTCGATTTAAGTTGAGGATATATGGTCGACTCTGGAAATTATCGTTGGTAGAAATAAACAGGAGTCAGGCCTGTGAAATATAATTTAATTTTGCCGACGTTTATAACTAAATCAGTTAAAGCTCGACTCTGCTCACTGATGCCCTGATGGTGGCTCACATGTTTTAGTAGAATCGTCGGCAAAATTTAAATATTTTTTACACGACTGACTCATGGTTATTTCTACATATTTAATTTAAGGCTTTTTGTTATTTTTTTAAATCATATTTCGCAAACCTCCAGACGGCTCGTCAATGCGTTTTTTTTTTTTTTTTTTTTTGGCCAAGCATGAAGAGCCGTTTTTGAGAAAATTGTTAAAAGATGCAAAATACACAGTATGAAATGCCATTTCTGGTACGCTAATTTTGATGAAAAAGCTGCTGTAACATCTTAGGCTAATAGCTTTATTAAATATGAAATTTCAAACCCTAAAATGCGTATTTCTGTTGAAAACTGAATTTTTATACATCAGCGATCGCTACTTACGATTGGAGCACAGCCGTAATCCCAATATATTTCCACCTAGACCTCATAAGGGTTAATAAGCTCAAACTGTAAACTTACCGGCTGGTAGCACCTTCCGCAACTATATTTCAATAAAATAAAATAATTTTCTTAGCTGACAATTAGCTTCCCACCTAAGCTATTATTAATACTTTTTTTTTTAGTTATATTTTATTGAAATTTACAACTGTATACTACAATACATCAAGTAAATATGCTGATAAAGAATATGTACATGAAAAACGTGAAGAGAAACTGCCCATTGGCAGCACTCTAGTAATCAATCTAAACAAGAAGGTCTCGAGGCCATCTTATCTTCAGACGCCTCGGAGGATTATCAGGGATTGTAGAGGAAGCAAGGATTGAAACTAGTGGATTAGAGAGGGGGAATGGAGTTTGTCATGGAAAGAATGATACCTGGTACGGGCCAAATCGGCTACATAAGGAACTTGGAAGTCTTTATGAATGATTTTGTTCGTGACAAAATAAGGAGCGTTGAGAATTTTACGAAGGATTTTGGATTGTAAGGATTGGATATGGGAAGAATTGGATGGCTTAGTAGAGCCCCATAGCTCAACTCCGTAGGTCCAGATAGGCCTTATGATTGTCATGTAAATGAGTCTTTTGTAGTTAAGTGAAAGGTTAGAGCGTCTTTTTAGTAAGTGTCGGAGTAGTCGAAAACGTCGAGCAGTTTCTTGTCTTTTCAGTCTTGTATTCGGATTCCATGTAAGTCGTTTGTCAAGCAGGAGTCTTAAATAGCGGATCTGTTCATCCGGGACAAGCGGAATATCATTGAAGGAAACTGTAGGGCAGGATGTCATAGGTTTTCGACGAAGGGTAAAGGTAATTTGATGGGATTTATTGGAATTTATTTTAATTCTCCAATTCTGACACCATACCTCAAGGTCTCTGATGTGGGATTAGATAGTTTGAGAGGCAATACTAGGATCATTATGAAATGATAGCACGCAAGTGTCATCGGCATAGGTAGAAAGGAATGTGTTAGGATGGGTTGGGATATCAGCTGTATAAACAGTGTAAAGGATGGGTACCAAAATACTGCCCTGAGGAACACCAGCAGACTAGGTAAAAAGAGATGAATAGGAGCGATTGTGGTTTATTTTGAAGGATCTGTCGGAGAGGTAGGCTGGATGATTAGAAAGTATGTTGGAGGAAGGCATTTACGGAGTTTAAACAGCAGTCCTGGATGCCAGACTCGATCGAAGGCCTGTTCTACGTCGAGAAAGGCTCCCGTGCAGTAAAATCCACGCTCCAATGCAGACGAGACCACATCCACCACACGGTGACATTGCTGGATGGTGGAGTGGGAAGTATTATTAATATTAAAATTAAAATTCCTGATTAAAATCGGTACTTCATTTAAAGGGGCATCTATGTCATGTTGTGTCTATATTTTTAAATGTTTAGCCGATCGTATTTTATTTTGCTTTTTCCAGAGAAAATATAACACTAAGTAGCTACCTATAATATTTCAAACCGTCCTCTTATTACGATGAATACTCTAATAATTTATTCCGTTAATTAATATTCAGGGTGAGAAGTGTCAGAGTCTGGTACAAATTCAAAACGAAATGGTAATCAACCCAGGGCAGCTAACTTTCATTTATTTAAATCCGCCCTTTATTAACTTAGTTGAATGACAATAGTCACTTTAGCTGATGATTAACTTGAAAAGAATTAGTTGTTATTATATTCAATTAATATTAATAACATTAATATCAGCCGTATCATAGTAACTGGATCATTTAATAAAACATCTTTTTATCCATATATAGCAACAAATCATATATTTAACAAAAATTGACAAAACATAAAAATAATGTTTTCTTTCGAGAAAAATTCATTCGGAAAAAAAACACCATTACGAGGCATGTTTTTTAAGTAAGTACCGTTTCGGAATTAAAAAAAAAACGTGCAAAGATATCGCAATAATTTTATTTTTACATGGAAACCTGTACCTTAATCTACGTTTCTAAATAATTTCCATGAATTTTGAGGCACTTGTCAAAACGCGGCACCAGTTTTTGAATACCCTCCTCGAAACATTCTGTCGCCTGACTTGTTAACCACTGCATCACAAATGTTTTGACTTCGTTATCGCCTTGAAGACGCCGACCGCCCAGGTGTTTCTTCAAGTGTAGGAACAAATGGTAGTCGCTGGGTGCAAGATCAGGGCTGTATGGAGGATGATCAAGAGTTCCCCATTTAAATGATTTGATGAGATCTTTGGTCCGATTAGCCACATGTGGACGGATTTTGTCATGCAGCAAAACGATACCCTTACTCAACTTTACACGTCATTTTAAGACGATAACGAAGTCAAAACAATTGTGATGCATTGGTCAACAAGTCAGGCGGCAGAATATTTCGAGGAGGGTACTCAAAAACTGGTGCTGCGTTATGACAAGTGCCTCAAAATTCACTGAAATTATGTAGAAAAGTAGATTAAGGTCCAGGCTTTCATGTAAAAATAAAATTATTGCGATATCTTTGCACGTATTTTTTTAATTCCAAAACGGTACTTACTTAAAAAACATGCCTCGTATCTTGTACTTACTATTAATAATATAATATAATTAGGGAAATGAAAATGGCATAGCACTACTGCTAATTTTAAGGCGCTATATCTCTGTTAGTTCTCAACCCCATTCAATGTTTTGTTTTTTCATTTTGTAGAAAATTCAACTCTCCATGTTCATTTCTTAATTTTTTTATTCGTTTTGTTCATCGCGTTGTCTTGATCTCAAAAGTCTTTTCGATTATTCTCCATCTTCAATAAAAACCGATATTTGGTGTAATTAAATATATTATAATTTTTGACCTGAATATACAGATTAACTTTATTATTATTTTTTTAAATTTTATTTATTATTATCATTATCGCACCTATTCAATAACTCTATGCATATTTTTCTCTATCTTCAAAAATAACTGAGTTGTAGGCGTATTTCTGGATATAATTTCGATATTTTTCTTTCCTTTTTTATATTTTTTAATTACTCGTGGTTTTGTGGTTAAAAAAAGTATAATATAGGTGTTAGGATCATCGTTGCATGCCCTAGTGTTTTCTTGGCAAATTTCCAAAAATAAAAAAAGGACCAGTATTTGGGAGAAACGCTGCGGACGGCGGAAAAAACGGATTTTTTTAATTTATCGATTGGGCTCTACGCATCTTGAAACCTAAGCTGTCTAATTTTGAAGATGGTTAATTTTTTTTGTCGATTAAAAAAGTTCAATTTTGAAAATAATAAACCAAAATTACATTATGGAATCGTTTGAATCTAAAACATGTATTATAGATTTACGAAAGAATATATAATAAAATATAACTACATAATCCACCTGCAATTATATATATATATTATATATATATATATATATATATATTATATTAATAGTTTTCGAAATGTGCCTGAAAAAGCAATGCCAGTCACTGCTCTGAATCCCCAAGGGAATGCAAGAAAAAAATGGCCGAAGGTCAACTTTCATTGGTAAATTTAAATATTTACACGCATAAAAGTAGAGTACTATTAGATTATTATCAATGTTACTTACAAATATATATTAGAATACAAATATTTGAAAAAAAAAACAACATAAATGTTTAGCTTTTTCAATTTCATTAAATATCTTCTATCTCAGCGCTAATAAATAATATGCACATTTTACAGAAAAAAAAACCCTGTACCACTACAACCCCTGAAGGGTCTTGGGCTCAGTACACATGGAGATTCGTACTGTTTCAAGGCCAACGGCAGTGCAATGAGGTGATTAGGCCTTAATCGCGCTCAGCCGCCAGATTTTTCCCCAATTAATTTGGGTACCCACTTTGTAGAGGCTGGGTCTGCCCCAGGAGGCTCTCCATACCCTAGGGTCGCCCCCCGACTGAATGAACAGAATAAATAATATTCCGCCACAGCCGGGATTCGAACCCAGGACCCGGAGCACAGTAGACTAGCGCTCTACCCACTAGACCACGCCGCTCCCGCACATTTTACAGAAACAGTTAATTAATTAAATGAAATAAATTTAGTTTTTCATTGACACTCAATATAATTCATTCTATGAAACTTGTATGTTTATTTCAAACTTGATATTAAGAAGTTAGTTAAATACAACTTTTTCTTTTTCTTAATTTTTTTTTATTGATTTTTTTTTAGTATACTGATTTCCATATTTTTAAAATAGAAAATATGAAAGAAATATTATAATCAGAGGAATTTCACGCCTACTTATTTATCCAGACGCCAATGCTCCTACAAAACCTGGAATATAGGATTCAATTAACAAACGAATGTTTTCAGCGCTTTTTTGATTATAATATAAATGTAACGAGCGGTAAAATTATTACAATAAGATAACCTCTTTGATGTCATTCAACTAAGAATGTCCATGTCAAAGCCACTAATAATATGTTATTATTATATGTCATGTGATTATCTGAATTTCCTGCTTTGACAAAGGTCCAATAATAGGTTTATCAACCGGAATGCGGAATAAATCTAACTCAAATCGTTTTGATTTATACCAGAAGAACCTGAAACTTCTCACCCTCAATATTAATTGTAACAGATGTTTATACTATAACTTATTTGTAATGAGATGGAAATAATCAGTAGTCAGTCTATTTAGCAATATTTTGATTTTGCCTACGTTTTTGCTCAAACATGCAAACAAACAAAAAATAAAAGAAGTATATATTAAAACGGCATTACAATGAGTGTAAAAATAAGTGTTTAGATGTGATGGAATATTATAAAAAAATAACCAGATACTGGAGAATGATACTAAAATAACTCTTTATCTTCTTGCAGATGGACAGGTTAAATAAATAGGTGAAAATAAACAAAATATAAAGATAAGCAGCGGACATAAACAAAAGCTGAGAGATTGCAATAGATTTGCCACTGAAAAATAAAATAAATGTCCTACATCAATAAAGAACAGAAAATAAATATAAAAAGAACAAAAATATAACAATGTTTGAAGCAGTGACAAATCCGTTTTACATAACCTCTTTGCTCCCACCAGCTGTGTGTTTGTAACCTCACTCCAGAGGACCCTCATATTACTCTCCCCCAGTGACATCGGCACATAGCCGAACCTTTGACTTCACTGCACGACCCGAACGGGTACGCTAAACCGTCCGGGCGTCCAGCTGTTGAAGGTCCGGAGTTCGCCGGTGTGGGCGAAGGAGTGGCTTGATCACTGTTGCTGCTGTCCTCCGCCGGATCGGGAGATGTGCAAACTTCAGGCGAACTATGGAGACGATTTTAGCCCGCATCTTGAAGGTCTTCTCCTCCCGCAGGAGAGCCGGATAAGGGCCGGTGTAAGGAAGAGTCAGTGGCCTTCGGACAGTGACAGGACAGGAAAAAGTGGGTACAGTCCTTTAGGTCTCGATGAACGAAGGTGCGAAACGTACTGCTGCAGTGCGGTTTTCATCGCCTCATTCTTAAACCTCGCCTCCGCTTCCTCCCACCGTCCGAAGGCTCAATGAATTCCCTGGGGAGGCTGGGGGGGGGGGGAGGGGGTGTATACCGATGACCATTTCCGCAGCGCTGTCTCCAACATCTTCTTTGACCGCCTAACGGTGACACAAAAGAACTATGGGTAACACCTAGACTATCCCACAGTGACCATCGTTGCCCTTAGGGATGCCTTAAGGGACCTATGCCACCGTCCTACGCACCCGTTAGCTAAGGATGGTACGCTGGACACAAAGAACGCGAGTGAGGCTAATAAAGAGGTCAAACTCAAACTGGTACCCGTAGTCGGTAGTAGTCCTTGCAGGCGTACTATAGCGAGAAATCCACGATCCCTTAAGCTACATTTGTGCTTGTAATTTCCTTTAGTAGGCACGCCTCAGGCCATTGTGTAAATCGGTCGATCATGGTAAAGCCATATCGCATGCCGTTGGAGAGTGGTAGAAGTCCAATGATGTCCACATGTATATGCTCTAATCTTCCGCTGGGTAAGAACTTACCTTAAGGAGTTTCCTTGTGACGGACTTTACACACTTTTACACTTTCGAACGCTGGCAGGGACTACATCTAGCCCATCTCGAGACGTAGGCGTTCATGCTTGGCAAAAAAAAATACCTAAAAAGAAACCCTGAGTGAGTAACCGCCTCGAGGTTCGGAAATATAATAAAATAAATAACCAAAAGCATTAAAGAGATAGGTAGGAATAATCAAGAGTCAGTCGTGTGAAAAACATTTAAATTTTGCCGACGACTCTACTCAAACATGTGACTGACTCCTGTTTATTTCTACCTACGAAAGTTTCCAGAGTCTACCATATATCCTCAACTTGAATTGAATACGTTTAAATTATTTTTTAATTTCAATTACATATATGAAATGATGAGTAAGAGACAGTATTGCGATTGTGAAAATTTTCAAATTTCAGTTTTCAACAGAAATACACATTTTAGGGTCTTTGTGAGTGTCCCAAGTCTAGCACGAAAGCGAAAAGTCGTACGATAATGAAATTTTATATTTAAGTCAACTATATGCCCGAGTGTTACACTAACTTTTTTATGAAAATCAGCAAACCAGGAGAGCAACTTAATACTAAGCATTTTCACATTTATACGATTTTCTCAAAAACGGATCAAGCGATATTGATTTAAATCGCTGTACCGTGGTAATATTGAATTGGCTTTAATATCTTATAGTTTTCATTCTTATTGAAATAGTCCGACAAGGCTTAAATGCCGATAATTTAAATTTTCTTCCTTTAATTTTCTTTTACTTTTGTAGATTCAAAAAAATCAATAATATGTTCTTTTTTGCATTAATAAAAAAAACGGGTAAATGTATAAGTTGAACAAATTCGATATTGAACTAAAGGATTAAAGTGCAAACATATTTTTAAAATGAATATTTTGCGTTTTTGAACGTTAGAACTGGAGTATAGGTTTATAACATACCGTTTTAAAGCTAAAAAAAAAAAAAAAAAAAATAGAAAACATAATATCTTACACAAAAAATTAAAGAGAGTAAAATTTAATGGAGAGTGATGAAAATCAGATAAAATTAACTGTTGCTTGCAGATAATGATATAATAGATTATTTAATAAAATAAATGTTTCTATTGAAACTCATTGTAATAAATTCCATGACCCTTTTTATCTTTAACTGTATTTAGATATCCTCATATTGATTTTAACAACGGAGGTAAGTGAAAGTCGTTTGTTGCCTTCACCAGATTTTTTTTTCTTACATTTATTTATGAGCAATTATATTCTATGTTGACGTTATATATTTGGTATACTACCCTTAGTCTGTTTTTATGTATAGTATAAATCGATGATAAATTCATAAACAATTCTATTATACCTAAAGTTAACTTGATACAAATTGTAACTGATGTAACCAGTCTGGACGAACTTAATCATTGAGGTGTAAAATTTCAATCTAAAAAGCCTTAATAAACAGGTGTATTTTTATTTATTTATTTTGTTGTTATCTCAACTATATTGAAAAATAAAACTGTTAATTTATCTTTATCAATATATGTACATAATTTACAAATGTATTTTAAATAGCTAAGCCAGGCGCGCAATAGATTCATTATTATTATTTATTTATAGTAATGTATAACTGTATTACACTAGTAGAATAATTAAATGTTTAGGACAAATACAATGGTGATAATATTTTATGAAAAAACTATTCATTTGTAGCACATTCCTCATGCCTGACATGCCTTTTATATCAATTGTTATCAAATCGCTTATTGTCACGGGCTGAGCGACAGGTGTGGATGTAAAAATAAATGATAAAAAAAAAAAAAAAAAAAAAAAAAAAATTGTAGCACATTTAACTGTTTAACTTGGATTAATCATCGTTTAAAGTTTAAACCACACTGATACACCTACTTAGCGAATCCGCGTCGCGACGCGTCGGCCTAGCAGTGATTCAGCGCGTACCAACTTTTTCGGAATTCGTTCCTCACTGAACCCAACAACTTTACACGCCCATTTGAGTCACCCTGTGATAATATTACTTCAATTCAATGAGAAATAATTAATAAAGTCGGAAAATTGGGATTGATTCCAAGGTTTACTAATTATAATAGATCCGATCTACGAAATAACAAGATTTCTGCATTTAATTAAATTGTTGTCAACTGTTAAATGATACTAATCAATTTTAAGGCATTTCAACAAGAAAACATGATATATTTAAAAAATCTTTTCAGTGAAGCATAAGCAAAATAGCCTACCTGCCGTGGGGCTAGCAGAAAATATTTTTGCGGAGTATACCCTGGAGATATGCAGCCCAACTGAATCATGGAAATTCCGAAATTTCCTTTGATATGTTGCAAAGAGTTGGTTTAATATTTATAAACAACAATAAAGCTTAACCTTTTGAGTATTTTTCGTTATAATCTCTTGTTATAAATAAAAATGTTACTATTTAAAAAAAATAATAATAGTAATAAAAAATAATAATAATAAAAAAGTAATCGATCGGTAAATTAATTAGAAAATTGAGTTAAAGACTCACCAAGGAAATTTACAGAAAAAAAAAAAGTAGATCGATGAATATAGATTTACAAATTTGATAAAGAAAGCATTCTGCTTTCCGCATGATAAACTATAATAGTAATAACAATAACAGGCCTACCGAATTCGAAGGTTCGATGCCGATACCACCTAATTCCGCCTACAGAGACTCGTCCAATGTTCAGCTTTCAGGCCCAAGCCCCCGAGATAAGCCTAAACGCAATCCTCCCTTCGACGCTTCGGCCTAACTTTCGGACGCCTACCAGTCGGATCAGCGAATACCAACTTTTTCGCAATCCGTTCCTCACCGAGCCCAATAACTTTACTCGCCCATTTGAGTCTCTGCGATGCTATCAATTCAATTATATTCACAGGATACAAGTTCCGCAATTCCGCGTTGTGCAACCTTCTAAACTTCCCAGTGGCCTCATCTCTCTTCGGACCAAATATTTTACGCAGTACCTTATTTTCGAAAACCTTGAGCCGTTGTTCATCCTTCAAAGTAGCGGCCATGTTTCACACCCGTTAAAGAACCGTCGGAAGAATAATAGTTTTATAAATTCTTACCTTTAAGTTTTTAGATATAAGCCGCGAGCTAACTAACTTAACCAAAAAAATCTTACAAAATTACCAAATGTTTTGCAATGAGTAGATATGCCACTCCAATAAGTCACATTTAGTATTTATAAGCATTATTTGGAGATTTCTCCAATAGTGTGCTCATATTGCCATATTTAGATGAAGTTACGGTGTAAAATATATAATTTATTTTACAGTAATGTTTTACAGATTATCATAAAGATCTGATAATGCAGTTCTTATCTTATTGTTGGGCTCAAGCTAAATTTTTATAATTTTTTGAATTATCATATTCTATTATCTATCTTAAAAACAATCGCACACACACATACAATAAAAAAAAAATAAAAATATAGAAGAACTTGTTATTGTTGATATTGGCTACTACTAATGACTGATTTCTATTATTTATTTAATACATGAATAAAATAAATTTATATATAACTTATATTTATCAGGGCGACTTTATTATATCACTCAAAATCAAAACTATACCAAGTAGATTTCGGAAATATAGATATATCACACAGTTCCAATTGAGGCTCTAAAGAAAACCTTTAAACTAATTCATAGAAATACTAACGTGTTGTAAAATATATGATAATAATTTATTTATTTAAGTATGTGACTAAGCGGCCAATGCGTAAGTGGTGCTATCTCTTGGTGCTTTACCGCAAACATTACTATTCTTATTTCCTGAACATTTAACAAGGTGAAATAGTTTTATTTTTAGTTTATTTAATATTATCAATGGAAACAACGAGAAGTGGTGAAATGTTTCATAAGTTCCGAATCGAAGAGGAATATATCAAAGGTAATTTAATCATACATTAACGTAGTAAAAAGTTGAACTAAAATCTGTGCAGCCGTTCTCGAGGAAATAGTGGAAATGTTGAAAATTCGCACTTCTGGTTAATTCAATTTTGGTGAAAAAATTGTATAATTCCTATCGCATTTAACACTTTTCATAAACTTTCGAAAGAACTCTTGTTCTATGTACCCTATAGACTCACACACACATTGAACGTTGGGTGAGACTTAGTTATTTCGACTCAGGTATCCTTAAAACTTTTAGGTTTTTAAAAGTATTCGTGAATATGAAAAAATTTTCACGATCAAAATATTATCCCTTACCATCCATCCCTTGACAGTTACCGAATGGACACCTCTCGGAAAGAAACGCAAGCAAGGAGGGCAATCTTTAATATATAGTTAACTAGCGGTATCTCGCGGATATGCTCGCTAATTCCATTTTTCCTTGATATACGTGTGCATTTAGTGCACATCATAGGTGTGCGTTTTTGGTTAGAATAACTAAAACACATTTAACTTCGCTATCTGCCAATCATTTATTCATTCACTATTTTTATGAGTATCGAATAAAGTTATTAATTATTTAGTCGAATTTATAGCAGCACAAAAAAGTAGGAAGGCATGCCCATAATTAATCAGCACGGTTCAGCATTTAAGCATTATCATTTTATATCGTCGCAACTTGTTTGAAACATAATTGCAAATTTTTTCCTATATTTAGGTGTAGCCTTCCACCTGAAATATCGGTGTTCACAACTTATAGAAAAACTATGTTCTATTATATCCTTAAAATGAAACGTTTTTTAGCCTATTGTAATTATTTTTAATAAACTAATAACAATTGAACAGGTTTCCATGAGAACCTACAAACGAAACATGAAGACAAATGTCAATATGCTTAAATATATTTGTTATGAATATCTAGGAATCTTAGCTAATACTGGCCAGAACAAGACGATTTTCCTTCCAGTTAATTAGAAATTTGATTGTCATTTAAATGAGTACTTGTAATTTTTCAGGAGAGGTATAGCTTTTGAGTTATTCGAAAACCGATTTTGTTTTACATTGTAGAAATATATTTTTTTAAACACTAAGAATACTGATTTTTCCAAACCCAGCCTTATTGAGCATCTAGACGGTAAGACAAACCTCCAGGAAAAATTTCAGCTTCACAACCATAGTCATTTTTGAGATACTGCGATGACCAGAAAATCTAGTGAAATGGCATTTTTTTTTTATAAATATAGATTATAAGTAAAAAAAAAAAAGGAAGGGAAAATAAAGATAGAAATGATATATTACGCTTGCAATTATGATTAAGTTTACACCTTTTGTTGTGATAAAAAAATAAAACTGTGGTCGGGATCACCTGTGGTGGCTATCAAAACAGCCTTCTATGCCTTTTAAACCAGCAGATGACCCTAGGATTTTTTAATGGGAGTAAAAAAATCCTTAGTTATGCCGTCCTTCGGAGAGGAAGTAAAAAGGTGATCCCGAGTCTGTGCGATGTGAGGTACTCGTTAAAGATCCCTATCCTAATTAAACCTGGATAGGCAAAATTTAGGACTCCCACTGTAGCATCATCCGATTAGCCTCAGTAGCATAAAGTGACTTTAAATAAATAAATAAATATATAATGTAAGTAGTAGTCATATGTTGTACAAACAAACAAAAATGTGTTTCACGCAACATAGATCTGTCAGTTAGCTTCCTTTTTGAAATTAACTTGAAAATACTAAAATACTTGAAAATATATATAAAGTTGAAAATATTTAATATTCAGTAGAAAAAATTAAATAATATAACAATAGAAATCAATACCTATAATCAATACCTAAGTTTATGCCTTTCCGTCACTCAGCATTACCTTCCACAGATTTGAATGTTGCATAACTTTTTTATATAACCTTAAGCATTATTATGCAATTTTCTACATCTATATTACTATTCTTATTTGCTGGAAAAGACATTCATCCTGTCTTTTTCTCCCTAAGTTGGTTATCCAATCGTTTCACATTCACCCATTGTTATCAATCATGTTATCTTCTAATCTTTAGTTATTACAAAGAATTTTTTTCGATTTTTTGGGTGATACATAGTTTTTTCAGACACAACACTCCGAATCAAAAGTTTTACAATCTATAATTCCAAGAATTTCCTAAATGATATAAAATACATTTATTAGAAACTCCAAGCCATGATTAATTTTTTTGTATTTTTTTTCCCCGTATTCTGGGACTTCAAACGTAAAATATAGGAAAGTTCTAGATTTTAGCAAATAAATTTGATAAATCGTATAAAAAAATTAATTAGTTTATATATTTCTTTCTTATAATTTTAAAAATATTTTTTTCTGTAATTTGGGACCCCAAAGGTTAAATATAGACAAGTTTCAGAATTTTGCCCACCTAAAATAGTCATATTGTCCACTGTGCGTCATGTTTTAAATTTTTTTTTTTATATATAAAATACATAATATGAGCAATTTAATATAAATTGATGGGGTATTGTGATAAATATTATCTTGAATTAATTTGTACATTTCTTTTCGGTAAAAATTAAAAAAAAACAGGAAAAAAAAATTATATATATATATATATATATATATATATATATATATATATATATATATATATATATGTATATATTTTTTTTTAACAATGCCCATTTCGGTTTCCGTCATAAGGGATCTGGCAGCCCAGTACCACTCCGATCTGGATGGAGTTCCATTTCTTATTTTTTGTATGTAGCATGTTCCTAATCATCCTGACACCTTCCTGGCAACATTTGCAGATGACACCGCCATCCTATCATCCAATTCCGATCCTGAAATAGCATCCTTAATCCTGCAAAGACACCTTTGTCTTATCGAGGACTGGTGTAATGCTTAGCGTATTAAGGTTAATGAAAGCAAATGCACCCACGTCACCTTCACCCTTCGACGCAAATCCTGTCCAATGGTTCATTTCAATTCCATACCGCTTCCTTCCTCAGACACAGTCCGGTATCTTGGCTTACTACTTGACAAAAGATTGACGTGGAACCCACATACAAGACTTAAACGAAAAGAACTCAACAGACGATTCGGACAGTTATACAGACTACTAAACAGAAAATCTAAGCTTACAGTTGACAACAAATTATTACTTTACAAGACAATACTGAAGCCAATCTGGACCTACGGACTTGACCTGATTCCATCTAAATTTTCCAAATTCCATCAGAACCTCATTCATCATCCTAATCCTCTAGCACAATCCCTATCCAGCTCCACTCATCCATACAACCCTCCTAGAAGGTTGAAACGGCAGTGGCCCCGAGACATATTGTAAACATCTATTCTGGAGTTCTGACACTGGTCAGATTCTCCTCTCATGTGCGGTGTGATTGTGGCTGTGGCGCCCTCACTTAGCTACTGCTGGCACTCACCAGTGATGCGGCTGAGAGGGAGGCACTAGGATCCTTTGGGCTCTGCTTGTGCTTCCACAAGTGGGGGGACAAGCCCCGTCCGGGGTTCCCGAGCTGATTGTAAATATTGTACATAGGTATGAATGAGACATGTTTTGTTTATTTATTTGTTAACTTCATTTATTTGTATTTATTTTGTCTATAAATTTTGTTATTGTATACGTTTATTTATTTTGATTTTATTTTATGTAATTTGACTTTCCTTTTGTTTATATTGTAAATATTGTATGAATGAGATCCTGTAGCACTATTATTATTGTCTATTATGACAAATTGTAATATATCCGAATAAAAAAAAAAATAAATAAAAAAAAAAAAAAAAAAGATGCGCTACATCCATTTCCCGCTTCGCATCACACAGACAGCAAAGTGGAGACTCTACTCCTCCGATCTTATGCAATTGTTTCGCGAGGTACCCATTCTGAACTGTGCAACAGCATCTTTTCTTTGGAAATCTATCGGTATCCTTACTTTCTCAAGAAGGATTTTGGCCCAGCTTTGTTGATCAAACTGAGCTTTAGTGAATCCATTAGTAGAGTGAATCCATAATATCCCCTATTAACTTCATCCCTAGCTCTACGATAAAAAAATTGTTTGTCCAACTGCACCTTATTATGCAAGCTTGTCAGCTACTTCACCACAGTGGCATGGTATCAATTGGAAAACTACCTGCCTACCCTGTTGAAGTAGTTATTCCATTTTTTATTGACAGTTCACTATGTCATTATCTTGAGATATATTAGACTGCAATGATGGCTGCCTGCGAATCCACTAACAAGAGAAAATATAATAATAATGATAAAAGAGAGAAACACGTTTTATTTAACATCATGATGCCCTAATATAATAGTTTGTTTTGTTATACACAGCATACTTTATCATGCTATATCAGACTAACATTTAAAACATTTTTACTTTCACTTACCTATATATGAAATATATAGTAAGGGAAGATATTGCGATCGTGAAAATTTTCGAATTACAGTTTTCAATGGAAAGACACGTTTTAGGGTCCCCTGAGTCCAAAATACCAAGTCTCGCAAAAAGGTCTGTGTGTGTGTGTGTGTGTGTGTGTGTGTGTGTGTGTGTGTGTGTTTGGCTGAATGGAAGTGCTACTTATAACACGCATTTTGTACTTATTTACCATTTTCTCAAAAACGGTTCTAACGATTTTGATTAGAACCGCTATACCGATGTGAAATTAAATGGGCTTTAATATCATGTAGGTTTCATTCTTAAAGAAATATTCTGACAGAGCTTAAATTTTAAAATTTCTTCCTCTAATATACCTTTAATTTTGTAATAATGGAGTTTTTGTTGACCGTTGAGAAATTAGATGAGGAAGATGGTTGGGGGTGCGGTCATAAAATAGAAACGCACATTCCGACGTTTCGGCCTACATTGGTGGCCTTCATCAGTCAACACTTCTTCAGACACAGTTCCAGAGACAACCCTGATGAAGGCCACCATAATTAAACGTCGGCACATAATTAAAATAGCACTTGTTTTAAATGTGTGTTTCTATTTTATGACCGCACCCCCAACCATCTTCCTCATCTTTAATTTTGTAGATTCGAAAAACAAAACAAAAAAACTATATCATGTTGTCAGCAATGATGAAAAAAAACGGGTAATTTGGTAAGTTGAACTAATTTGACATCCAACTAAAGGAGTAAAAAAGCAAAAATATATTTGTATGTAATTTTGAGGTTTTTGGACAGAATAATAGTAGTATAGACGTATAATATATATTTGGAAAGCTAAAAGTTTTAGAAAAACATATTATCTTAAACAAGAAGTTGTAAATGGTGATAGAGAGTGACGAAAATAGAGCAAAACTAACTGATTGTTATAAACAATAATATAATAGATCATTTAAAAAAAACACTTGTTTCTATTGAAACTCAAAAAATTAATGCTTTACCCTTTTTCACCTCTAACTGTATTTTGAATTCCTTAAATTAGGTTTAACAACGGAGGTACGTGAAAGTGGTGTATTGCTCGCATCTGAGTTTTTCTTTATATTTTAATTGATGGACAATTATTATTTTTAGTATTTAAAATTATTCCAAAGTTGAATCTAATTTAATTTTAACTAATGCTTCTTTACCCGTCTAAGGGTTTATTTATAATAATGACATATTTCTAAGAGAAAAAAAAAACAACAAAAAAAAAACTGAAACACCTACCTGATAATTACAGAAGAAAAAAGGATTGGAACACTATTAGCCATATATGTGACGAATGCCTTAAATATTGAATGCTTGTGACAGATAGGAAGACTGGAATTCCATTTCTGATAAATATTTTGGCTTATGATTTAAATATACCTGCTGCAAAATAATTTATAATAATTCACAACAGTATTTTAAAAAAATATTATGCGCGCAACACACAACTTTCACTTACTTCCGTTATTAAAATTAATTTAAGAATTAAAAAAAAAAACATTAGAGCTGAAAAAAGATCAAAGAATTAATTACATAAAGTTTCGATAGAAACATTTTTTATTAAATAATCTATTATATTTTTATCTACAACAATCAGTTAGTTTTATCAGCTTTCCACTACTCTCCATTAACTTTTACAATTACGTGTATTAGATAATTCTTTTTCTAAAATATTTTGCTTTCTAACGGTATATTATCTATACTATTATCATATCATTCAAACACACAAAAATTGCATAAACAAGTATGTTCGCACTTTTCTCTTTTAGTTGTTAATCAAATTCGCTCAATATTCATATTATGTAAATATTTTTCAATGCTAAATATGTCCGGAAAAAAAAATGTTCCTAAAAAATATCTTTTTTTTTTTTTTAGTCGGTTGTTGTTATCCTCCTTTAGTTTTATATTTAGCCGTTATTAATCAATGCTAGTATAATGATATTGTTATATTTCTCTTTCATGTAAAATTTAAAATACTTTAGATGTGGAAAATTCTGGATTTTAGTCCCTGTATGATTATTTCAATCAGGGGAGCCCGTGGCTGAGTGGCAAGCGCGCTAGTCTCTCATGCTGCAGGTTGTGAGTTCGAATCCCAGTCTCGGCGTAGCTTTTATAATTAAGTAATTAAATGGAAATTCACTCACAGCCTCTCCTCCGAGTATGTGAAACCCGTCAGCCAAATGGTGGCCACTCACAAAATAAGCGTAGGGAGTGATGACCCTTCACTACAAATTGTATCTTCTTCTTCTTCGTTCTTCCCTCAAATGGCGATGTCCGAAAGTAAAACTGTAAACTCAATGGTCCTCTTGAGGTCCTCCAGATCACCATAGAGCTTAGTCACCAACTCGGTAGGTTTTGGCCAGATCCGCTTCCTGATGTCTGCAGGATGTGCTCTGCAGTCTAGTCACCAGATCTACATCCACAGCGGGAGCTTTCCCCGACGCCAAACTTTTTATAGAGGTGTGCCCTCATCCTGTTATGGCTAGTTCTGAGCCTGAAGAGCACAACTTGTTCCTTTCTACTCATTTTGTAGTAGGCGTCTTCTGGGTCGCGATTCGGGTGCAGGTAATTCCATTTAGCGTTCACTGCAGCCCTATTTATTGATATCGCCTCCAGGAAGGTCTGGGTGCAGTTTAGTTGTGGTAGTACTGCACCTTCCTTTGCAAGATGGTCGGCTACTTCATTTCCGTACAGACCGCAGTGCCCTGGTATCCATTGCAGTACCACTTCACTATACTGCAATTGTAGATTTTCAATTTCTTCTACTAGAGTGTGAAGTCCTAGTTTTCTTTTTGACTTCAGAGCATGAAAGTGAAGTGCCACAAGCTTAGGAAGTCGCTGAAAAAGAACCAAGCGAATTAAACAATACAAAACTGAAGGAAGCTACAAAGAAACTACATGTTCTGCAAACTTCTAAGAAAAATGCTTGGAGAGAAAAGACTGAAGAGCTAAATCTCGATCGAGAAGGTACAAAACTCTGGAAACTGGCGAAAAATTTGGCCGAAGAGAAGTCGAACCAAAATAAAATCACTTTGGAATGTGGAAACCGACTTCTAAACCAAAAGGAAGCAGCAGATCTACTTATAAAACACATAAGTGGTATAGGAGATCTTAACATATGCCGGAAAAAAACAGAAAAAAATATATATGCAAATTGTATCGAGAAACGCCAGTGTAATCTCCCAGGAAATTACAACGCAAAGCCCAGGGCCAGCACGGCCTGTCGCGCCACTAGAAAAAGAAATGATTATTTCAAACCTCCACGATCTTAACGCCCATTAAAGTTTACTACGATATACCTAGTAAAACCTTTTTGAGAAAATCGTAAATAGGTGAAAAATGGATAGTACAAAATAGTGTCTCTGTTTAGTTAAAAAAAGTTGCTGTAATATCTCGGGCATGTACGGTTCTAAAATATGAAATGTTTTTATTATAAGACTAATACATTTTGAGCCAGACTTACTACAGACAGACAAAACTATTTAGCAGGACTTTGGTCATTTGGACTCAGCAGCCCTAAAGCTGTTTTCCGGCGTAAACTCGAATTTGAAAAGTTTACAAAATATTTTTATCATAATTCAATCCCAAAAATCCCTAGCTTTTATTTGTTCAAGTTTATATTTATTCCCTTTATGTACTTTTTAAAATAAATGTTTTCGTGAAAAGCCATGTCAATATCATCCCTCATACTCCAGATACGTAGAAAAGTTTTGGTATGTTTTATTTATTTTCTCGGCTCCTTTGAAATGAATTTCGGGAAACGTATCCAATATGTGGTCGAAATCGATGTCCCATTGACTTCTCCCCTTTTAAGATACTCAGTATTTGTTGCAATATCATTCAAAATCCATTGAGTATATATGTGGTGTTTTTTCATTTATAGATCAAATAGAAATTATTTATTACACTAAATATTTATCTATAGATATTTTAGCTCTTTAGGATATTTTAGTTGAATTCTCTCATTCGAAAATTAGGTATATTCATATACAGCTTAGTGAAAGCAAACATTTATAATAAAAATATTATGTCTTTTATTATAATTTCAAATAAATATGGAGCATGAGCATTGAAAGCTTCTAGGAATGTTTTAGGAAGACATTTTTAAAAGTTAACATTGAAGCCCTGTCACACCCTTTCACGCAGAATTAAAACCTACATACAATTAAAATCCTTGAAAAAAAAAATCTGGGCAACACACTACTTTCACTTACCTTGGCTGTTAAAATAAATTTAAGAACTATTGCATAAACTTAAATTTAAAAACGTTTTAAGTTAATTTAAATAATGAATGTATTCAGTTTCGGTGAAAACATATGATTTAGATTAAATAATATAATTATATTAGATTGTTACGTATAATCAGTGATAAGTTTATGCCCTATTAGTCACTTTAAATTACCTTTTACATCTTTTTTTATATTAAAATAAAAAATAAATAAATAAAATACATTCAAAAATATTTTTGCTCTTTTATCCTTAATTTGGTCATAAGATTTGTTCAATTTATATATTAAGCCGTTTTTTTTTGTTTTTTTCTATAATCAGGTGTTATGGTTGGAATGTACAAAATTAAAGGTACTTTAGGGAAACAAAATACAGAATTACGCCATTTAAGCCCTGTCAGACTATTTCAAACAGAATGAAACTTATATCATATTAAGGCCCATTAAATTTTACATGGATATAGTGAGTTTAATCAATATCAGTCAAGCATAGAACACCTGGATGATGGCCGATGAAATGTTGATTTGACTCAGCAAGCAAATTAGGACGACACTTCTGTTGAAGCGGTGTAGGAATATATATATATATTATATATATATATATTAATATGCATGATGCTTGAAAATGGCAATAGTGGCTGAAACGTTGTAAGGTGTATCAAAAACTTCTTTTGTGCAACGGCCAAATATAAGTTACAAATATTGAACCAAAAGAAAACTCAGGACAATGATGAGAATATTTTTAGAGCCCTTTTTGAGAAAAACCTAGAAAGATGCAAAATGTATGATATAAAGTACTACTTCCGGTCAGTCGATTTTAGTGAAAAAGTTGCTTTAATTTCTCGGTAAGATTTCAGTTTGATAAACCTCTTAGTTTTCGTGCTGGACTCAAAAAACACAAACAACTAAACCTTTTTGAGGGACTTGGTTGTTTAGACTCAAGGAACCTAAAAAAAGAGTATTTCCTTTTTACTATATATTACGTATATAGGTAAATTAAAGTAAAATATTAAACTCAATTACTTTTTATAAATGATTGATAAACGGACATTTTCCCAGTTTCTAAATTCCTTACTCAAAGGGCCTAGCCGGATAAGCATGTGAAATCTGCCCCGCGTGTATTTGAACCATATTTATACCATTGAGTCACACCTATGAGAAACAACCTTATGCAAATTTTTAGCCCCTTAATCCTAACGGGGGGGAAGTTATGGAGGGGGAAAGATAAAACAAAAAAAATTGTTTTCTCCTGAACTGCTCAACTGATTTTCACGAAAAAAATATATGTTATGGATTTTATAAATAGGTTTCAAAAAATATTTTTTTTAATTTGTTTCCACGAAAATGTTGGTCCCAAAAAATTTTTGAATTTTTCAAAAAAATATTTTTTGGTTATAATGGTTTGGTACACCTCCAATTTTTCGCTACTTTATTTCATTATAGGGTCCTCCATAACATATATTTTTTTCAATTTTATCGGAAGTGTACCCCATGGTGAAAAATGAAAAAAACAATTTTTTCTCCTGAACGAATCAACCGATTTTCACGAAAAAAAATATATGTTAATGGTTTTCTAATAGAGTTTCAAAAAACATTTTTTTGAATTTTTTATTTCGAAAACGTGAGTCAAAATTTTTATTTTTAGTTTTTCAAAAATAAATTTTAAATTATGTTAGATTAGTACACCAACAATTTTTTACTAATTTGATTCATTGGAGGATCCTGCAAAATATTTTTTTTTTTTCAAGTTGGTCTAAAATGTACCAAATAAGGAAAAATAAAAAAAACAGCATGCAACAAGCAAAAAAAAAAATATATTCGATCCAATATAAGATATTTATAATAATAGGTATAATAAATAGTATGTATGTGCATAGTGTGTAAGTGATATCTAATGACATTACGATCCCACAGCTAGGGATAGAGCTCTTCATGCGTGACCTCAGAGAGCTGAAAAAATGCTGTTTTTTTTATTTTTCCTTATTGGGTACATTTTAGACCAACTTGAAAAAAAAAAAATATTTTGCAGGACCCTCCAATGAATCAAATTAGTAAAAAATTGTTGGTGTACTAATCTAACATAATTTAAAATTTATTTTTGAAAAATTAAAAATAAAAATTTTGACTCACGTTTTCGAAATAAAAAATTCAAAAAAATGGTTTTTGAAACTCTATTAGAAAACCATTAACATATATTTTTTTTCGTGAAAATCGGTTGATTCGTTCAGGAGAAAAAATTGTTTTTTTCATTTTTCACCATGGGGTACACTTCCGATAAAATTGAAAAAAATATATGTTATGGAGGACCCTATAATGAAATAAAGTAGCGAAAAATTGGAGGTGTACCAAACCATTATAACCAAAAAATATTTTTTTGAAAAATTCAAAAATTTTTTGGGACCAACATTTTCGTGGAAACAAATTAAAAAAAATATTTTTTGAAACCTATTTATAAAATCCATAACATAATTTTTTTTCGTGAAAATCAGTTGAGCAGTTCAGGAGAAAACAATTTTTTTTGTTTTATCTTTCCCCCTCCATAACTTCCCCCCCGTTAGGATTAAGGGGCTAAAAATTTGCATAAGGTTGTTTCTCATAGGTGTGACTCAATGGTATAAATATGGTTCAAATACACGCGGGGGCAGATTTCACATGCTTATCCGGCTAGGCCCTTTGTATTAATGTAAAAAAAAAAAAAAAATGCTGTGGATCAATGAATTATTTGTCCTTTTCACTAATTCTAATTTCGTCAAGGAAATATTGCTAGCTTTTTTTGCAAGTAGGTGTAACAAATACTGCTGTCAAAGCGAATATTCATATCTACTATAATTAATTGTTTATAAAAGTTCAGATTTTTACTTTCACTAACGTATTTATGAAATATATTGTAAGGAAAATCATTGCGATCTTTAAAAAAAATTGGACTCCATTTTAAACGGAAATACACGTTTTAGGGTCCCCTGAGCCAAAATGAAAAAGTCCCGCAAAAGGGTCTGTGTGCATGTGTCTGTGTTTGTGTTCATGTTGGGTAAGTCTAGCGAGATAACGAAAAGTCGTATAAAACGGAAATTTTATATTTAAGACAAACATAGGTTCGAAATGTTACAGAAACTTTTTCATCTAAATCAGCGAAGCCTAAGAGCTACTTTATACGATGCATTTTGCACCTTTTATTTTTGTAGATTTCATAAAATTAACCATATCATCAGATCATCATTGATTAAAAAAAAAAAAAATCCTGTACCACTACAACCCATGAAGGGTCTTGGGCTCAGTAAATATAGAGATTCGTACTGTTTCTGGGCCGACGGCCTGCAATGAGGTGATAAATAATATTCTGCCGCAGCCGGGATTCGAACCCAGGACACAGAGAACAGTAGAATAGTGCTCTATCCACTAGACCACGCCGCTCAGTTATCATTGATAAAAAAGCTAAATATGGAAGTTAAATCAATTTGATAATCAACTAAAGGATAACATAGCAAACATTTTTTGTATGCAATTTTTGTGTTTTTGAAAATAAAAAAAACAGTAATATAGAGTTATAATATATCGTTGGACAGCTAAAGATTTTAGAAAAAAAAATCTTATAAATAAAATTGTAAAAGTTTACGGAGAGTGATGAATAGCCGATAAAACAAACTGATTGTCTTACTTATTAATATAATATAATATATAATAAAACATATGTGTCTATTGAAACATAATTTAATTAATTCTTTAACAATTTATTTTTATCTCTAAATGTATTTGAAAATTCTTAAATTGATTTCAACACGACTTTTACATGTGTTGCGCGCAGCAGATTTTTTAATTAGTTTTAGATTGATAATTGTGTAGTGAAGGGATGAGAGTTGTTTTAATGGAGGTAGGAATAGACAGGGATATGAAATTTTGAAAACAAGAAGGTCTATCCTATAATAAATTAATTTGACTGTTGGAGTGGAGGATCATGCAATTTGGTTCTATGATATTATACACAACTCTTTTTTTGTTTCTTCTAGAGATTATCAGGGTAAGTCAAGGAAGAATCTATGACGGCTTCAGAACTGATGCTCACATATTGATGTGATTTGTATTCAAAATGTGTAAACTTTAAAAAATGTATTCCTAAAACGTTCCAAGAAGCTTTTAGTGCTCATGCACCATTTTTATTTGAAATTATAATATAAGACATGATCTTTTTTTATTAAGTGTGTACCTGAGGATAAGGCAGTACCTCGAAAGATTTTTATAAAAATTGATAGTTTGTTTATTTTTTTAACGTCACTTTATGCTACTATGGCTAATCGGACGATGTGGGAGTCCTAAATTTTGCCTATCCAGGTTTTATTAGGATGGGGATCTTTAACGAGTACCTGACATCGCAAAGGCTCGGGACCACCTTTTAACGTCCCCTCCGAAGGACGGCATAACTAAGGATTTTTTTACTCTCATTAAAAAATCCTAGGACCACCTGCGGGTTTGAACCCGTGACCTTCGGCATAGAAGACTGTTATGCTAGCCACCCAGCTACAAGTGATCCCAAGTGATGGTATAATATTATTATTTATATTAAATATTTAAAAAAAAGAGAAGTTCCTAATATTTAAATTCCACATATTTTCAAAATAGAAAATAAGTTAATAATTTTACTGAAATAAGTTAATGAATAAAGTACATTTTATTCTGGGACCTTCAGTCTAAATAAATTTAGATTAGAACGTATTGTTCGAGAGACCCTATATTTTTGTACGAGTTTAAACTCGGCCATTCAGCAGCTGAGGCCGCTAGAAATATTTGCAAGGCGTTTGGGGAAGGGAGTGTTGAACGGACCATTCGCCGGTGGTTTGCTAAGTTTTCAGCTAGGGATACCGACTTGGAAAACCTGCCCCGAGGAAGACCTCCGTCCGTGATACATGTCCTCAAACATACAGTAGAAGGAAACCCCTACCAAACAGTTAAATGAATCTCAGCACAACTAAATGCAAGTGCATCTACTGTTTCTAGACATTTAAAGAGTATAGAGAAAGTAAAAAATCTCGATACATGGGTACCTCATGATCTCACTGAGCGGCAGCAAGACCCATGTTTCAAAACATACCGTGCAAAAATTGAAAGAACTGGGCTACGAAGTTCTTTCGCACCCACCATATTCTCCCGACTAGTCTCCAACAGATTACCACCTGTTCAGGAATTTAGACAACTTCGTCAAAGGAAAACTTTTTGAAAATGATGATCAAGTGAAAAGTGCGTTTTCAGATTTTGTTTCACTTCAAAGCTCAGAGTTATTCAGTTCGGGGATAAAAAAGTTGGTGTCACTTTAGGAAAAATGTGTAGAAAAAGAAGGTAAATACTTCGAATAAAATTATCTTGTTTTCATATCGTATTTTTAATAAAACTTCTATACCTTGAAAACAGACATTTCATGTGACACAACCATATATATGAATCCTGGTGCATTGATTACTAGATCTGTGAAAAGTTAAGTTTACTTTTCAAAGAATTGAAAAATTTGATTGAAGGTGTAGTGCTTGGAGATGGGTGAGAACTAATTGGAGACAATGCCGTGGAAAGAGACGTCACTTCGTGCTCTAAACTTTCTCAAGGAGGTCAGTGACTATGACAGCTCATTCTGCTCCTTCGCGGTCGGCAACAGGAACACTAACCACTCACTGCTTTTCTTCTCAACAATAACTAACAACCATTTTCAAGTCAGATTTTTGTTTGGTAACATTGATATAACACTATTTTGTTTTCTTTTATGACCACCTTCCGAACTAATTTCCTACTTTATAGGATATCCTATTAATTATGAGTGCATAAGTTTATCCACTCCTACAGGTATTTTTCTAATTTGTTCAGATATTTGTTACTAAAAAATTTAAATTTGCATGATAATTAATGCTTTATAATTAATGCCGAAAATATTCGTAGCTTTTTTACGACTAAAAACTGACTCATACTACATCGAATAAGCGATTAAGTACTATTGATAAATGTTTGAGTTCGGAATTGTAAACTGAGGAAATATCTATTGATCAATTATTTATAAAATTTAATTGTGTTTTCCCATTAAAAATATAATTTATATTAAGCAAAATAATGGAGAAGCCAACCAATAAAAAAAATCTTTCAAACACACAGCCTTCTCTTGAATTTCAGATTCGCCATTTAAATACCGAAGTTCTACTCGTGCTTGCTTCTGCAGTGGCAGTACTCTTTCCTGAATTTTTTTACTATCTTCTGAAGCCAGTGAGCCTTCTTAGATTTTTCTTTCCCTATGAAGCTTAGAAAAAACAGAAGAGCTGTGTAAAATTTTAAACTTAGATCCAAATTTTCCCCTTTTTTTTTTGGAATTTCCACCCCTTAGTTTAGTGGTTGGTTTGTAAAAGGTACTTTATCTATTCTAAGAAATTTTACTGGAAGCGCAAAAATCTTCATTATTATATTATTATGTCAACTTGTTTGATTTTTTTTCGCATTGAAATCTAGAATTATTTTTTTACTATTCGCAAACAAGACTGAAACGACAAGAAACTGCCCAACGCTTTCGCTTACTTCAACACTTACTGGACAGACGCTCTAACCTTCCACTTAACTACAAAAGGCTCATCTATATTACCATCATAAGGCCTATCTGGACGTACGGATTTGAGCTTTGGGGCTCTACTAAACCATCAAATTCTTCCCGTATTCAATCCCTACAATCCAAAATCCTTCGAAAAATCCTCAATGCTCCTTATTTTTGTCACCAACAAACTCATCCATAAAGACCTTAATGTCCCATATGTTGCTGATTTGGCCCGTACGAGGTATCATTCCTTCCATGACAAATCCACTCCCACATTAACCCACTAGTTTCAATCCTTGCTTCCTCTACCATTCCTGACAATCCTCCGAGGCGTCTGAAAAGAAATGGCCTCGAGACCTTCTAGTGTAGATTACCTAGTGGAGTGTTGCCAATGGGCATATTCTCTTCATGTCTTTTCATGTATATTATCTATATTATGAGCCAATTTCCTTGATGTATTTACTAATTCAGTTGTAAATTTCAATAAATTAATAAATAAAAAATAATATTTTTTTTTTTATATTAATAAAGCTGTAACATCTCGGTAAGATTTCAGTTAGGCACACCTCTTAGTTTTAGTGCTGGATTTCATACACACACACAAACAGACCTTTTTTCGGGCTTGGTTATTTGGACTGAGGGGATCATAAAACGTGTATTTCCGTTAAAAAGTGGAATTTGAAATTTTTTACGATCGCAATAGATATAATCGGATTTAGATAAAACTAGACCAAAAGTATACATTTATGTCAAAATTTCAATTTCAAAAAAACTTTCCTTTAGCACCTTTTGGAAATCAACAACTCAATTACTGAATAGGTTTTCGATTTTAAACATAATCGTTCCATATCATCACGACTCCTTTCACATAAAAGAATGTGTTTGTTTTTTAAGCTTTAACAAATAACTTCTATCTAAGTTCTATTTGCGACATGTATTTTAGGTGCTTGAAATAATATTAAAAATCCAATGACTATTGACCGTATTTCCATGGAAAACAACACACAAAACATGGTTACGAAGTATAATATTCTCTTATATATCTGTTTTGAACTTAAAATATTTAAAACTCCTGGTCTGATCTAGATTATTTTGATTTGTAATTGAAGAAATTTCCATTACCTTTCAAATTAGAAATTTAAATAACAATTTTTTTTTAAATCTTTAGAAATATTCTAAAAGAAGTATATTTATTTTATTTTCGTATTTAATAACACAAATATAAAACCTTTAGCACTCCCACTTTAAGTCAGACGTGCATAGAAGCACTGTAGGACGGGCGATGTGATGTTGAATAGGTGAAAATATGTTCAGAATAAATAGATTTTTCTTTTCTTTTTTTTCAATAATGGATATTGTATCGCTGGGCTATCCGTGAAAGAATAGTACTTCCAAGTGACAACTCGAAATTGAGGGTGGTTCTATTGAAATAAAACAGTGGAGTGTATAGATTTAAAATAAATAAAAATAATTGAAGCAAACGACGAATCACGATGCATTTAATACACTAAATACATACAAACAAGATAAGAAAAAATTAACCTAATAAATTTTATAAAAAAAAATTAACCTAATTATAATTAAACAGCTGTAAGAAAATGTAGGAAACAAAATAAACCTAATTAAAATATTGAAGAAAATAGAAGAAACAAACTTAACTTAATTAATGCTTAAAGATTTAAAAATAGTTATCAAATTAAATTCTTGAATAAGAATTAAGAAATTAAATGTTCCATTAATAGATAAGCTATATTCACGTGAAAAAAGTCCAGTTGCGTATTGTAGAAAATCTCCGCAGGGCGGCTTGGACGAAGTTCTCAGGTATGTTGAATGACCGCAGGGTGGCTTTTCCAAGTTCCAAGGGGAACGATGAGAAAAAAACTACGTTTGCAAACGTACTAAGTAAGAGCAGACTCGGGTCTAAGGCTCATCTACCCTTTAGACCCCAGCTTAAAACCCCCCGCCACTAGGCAATAATAAAAACAATTGAAATACGATCGTATTCTTTTTCTTTCTCTTCTATTCAAAACTTTTAATTATATTTAAAATAACTATTTTTTAAACAGATAAAAAAAAATAAAGATTAACACAAAATGATCTATTGATAAATATCATAAAAATTATACAGTTTTCCTTTTTTTTTTTTTCATGAAACAGTCATGAAACCTCATTAGGCCATAACATATGGCGTGAGCAATATATTAAAATAGGACTTTTTTTATTATTATAATTTTTTGACACTGCCCGATCACAATAGATTTTTTTTTTTTTTCTAGCTTTAACAAACAAGTTCTATTTGCGATTTGTATTTTAGACACTTAAAATCATATTAAAAATCCAATGACTATTGACTTAAGAATATGCATGATGGTTAAGCATTTTTTAGAAAAAAAAAATACTATTGATAAAATAAATAATTTAAAAGTTAAAATGAGTTGTTAAATGTGCAGTGATATCATAAAAATATATTTGTTTACTTTAGTCTCAATTTCTTATATTGAAGAGTATAATTATAATAAATAAATGATTTAGAACTTTTTTGAACAGGGAATATCTAGAAAGTTAGTAAACCTAGTAGAGATGTGTTTGTCGGAAACATTCCATAAAGTTAGAATCGGTCATAATTACTCCGAGAGATTTGAGGTGCGATCGGGTTTGAAACAGGGTGACTCCCTTTCACCTGTGTTATTTAATATAGCTTTAGAATATGTCATAGAAAAGGTGATGTGTACCGAGAAAGGCTTAAATATGGGTGACAAGATTCCGGTTTTGGGGTATGCCGATGATCTGGTACTGCCAGGTGAAGACACGGAAACCATACAACTAAATACAAGTGTGCTAATAAAAACCGGTAAAGAAATAGGACTCAAATTAAATACCGATTAGACGAAGTATATGATTAGTAGCAGAAACGGTGTAGATCTTGGTGATTTTGATGTATCAGGTCATACTTTTGAACACGTAGAGAAATTCAAGTATTTAGGTTCAATTATAACTAGAAAAAATGAAATCCAGGAAGAAATAAAGTCCCGGTTAAAGGTGGGAAATGCGTGTTATTATTCAGTTGCTAAGTTACTTAGTTCGCGGCTTCTATCGAAAAACTTAAAGATTAGAATTTATAAAACTATTATTCCTCCAACGGTTCTTTACGGATGTGAAACGTGGCCGCTTACTGTGAAGGGTGAAAAACGGCTTAAGGTTTTCGAAAATAAGGTATTGCGTAAAATATTTGGTCCGAAGAGAGATGAGGCCACTGGGGAGTTTAGAGGATTGCACAATGCGGAATTGCAGAACTTGCATCCTGTGAATATAATTGAGCTGATTGCATCGCGGAGACTCAAATGGGGGAGTCAAGTTGTTGGGCTCGATGACGAGCGGATTCCGAGAAAGTTGGTATTTGCTGATCCGACTGGTAGGCGTCCGAAAGGTGGGCCGAAGCGGAGGTGGGAGGATTGCGTTAAGGCTGATCTCGGGAGCTTGGGCTTGAATGGTAAACATTGGACGAGTCTATGTAAGCGAAATTTGGTGGTATCGGCATCGAACCTTCGGGTTCGCTAAGCCTATTATTATTATTATTTAGAACTTTCTCTTCTTTTTATATTTATTTATTATTACATTAATAAATCATTTATTATTCCTTGACGTTCCGAGGTATAAAATGCCAAATCTTTCTGAATATGACATAAATATTTATTGGATTATAATCTTAAATATTATTAATTTGTTGAAATTTTATTCTAATATTAATTTGTTGTTTGGTTTTTAATTAGTGATTCTAAAGATGAGTCATTTTAGACCTCGAAACGTTAGGGAATAATGAATGATTTATTAATGTAATAATAAATAAATATAAAAAGGAAAGAAAGTTCCAAATCATTTATTTAATATTTGTTTACATATACTTGAAAATGGCCCTAGCGGCCGAAAAGTTGTAAAATACGAAAATGAAATAAATTAACTTCTTTTGAAAACGGCCAAAAATATATCTTACAAAAATATTGAACAAAAAGAAAAATTACTACGATGATGGGAACATTTTTTAGAGGACAAATTTTCCCAAATCCAGGATTATTGCGCATCTAGGTGGTAAACAAACCTCAATAAAAATTTTCAGCTTCCCAACAATTGCCATTTTTGAGATACTAGGATGACCAGAAAAATAAATGAAATGGTTCTTTCAGTTAGATAACTTTTAGCTTCATATCCTTCTGAAATAATTTAATAATTACGAATGGTTAGTGTATATAGTCCTCATTCCCACAGAAAAAGATAGGACTAAAAAAGTTTATGGATTGCTTAAAATGGTTTAATTATAGTTGTCCCAGACGCTCACACCTCTGACTGGTATTCCGAACAAGGTGGCTTTATCTTAACGCCCGAAGAAAATATCTATTTGGCTCTTTTTTATTCCGTTTTTCAAGAGCCAAGAGACCTTATATATATATAAGGTATATACCCTCATAAATATAAGATCTCGATCTACTGATTTATATATTTCCTCTCACAAAACTGCTTTCTTTAGAAAATCCTTTATCAGCCATGCTACCTTGTTTTGGAATTCCTTACTTACTCCTGTTCTTAAAGCTTACTCCCAAAACCTCTTTCAAACACCATTTGTTTCTCTATCTCTTCAATGAATAATTTTCCGTATATATTAAAATAATTATTACTCGGCTAATTTAGAAAAATATTTAAAACAAATGTCTATATTTCATTGTTAATTTCACTCAAATATATATGAAATACATAGGAGAAAATATTGTGACCGTAAAAAAAAAGTTTTCATATCAAATACACTTTTTAGGGTCCCTTGAGTCCAAATGACTAAGTCCCGCAAGAAGATCTGTGGTTGCTCTAGCTCAAAAACGACAGAATAGAATAGAATATATTTTATTTATGAAAGACAAAGTCCTGTACAATTTTACTACTTAAAATCAAATTATAAACAAACATAACATGAGTCTAGTGCTCTATCACAAAAACAATAAACAAAAGATAAAACAAGTACTTCTTAACCAAACAAAAATAAAACAAACTGGATAATACAAAATTATTAACAAAAAATTTATTTCTAAATAATATTAAACTTAAATGAATGAGAATTATTAAAAATAAACGGAAGCGTAGTTTGTATAAGTAGAGATATAAATGGTTTAGAAAACTATTTACATAATATTATTTATATGGCACGCACAGAATCATACATATTACACATTTTTAAAATCTAAATAAAAAGTCTATTCAATTTGGCTTCACTATTAATGTTCCATAAGGGACCGGCGTGGTCTAGTGGGTAGAGCGCTAGTCTATTGTGCTCCGGGTCCTGGGTTCGAGTCCCGGCTGTGGTGGAATATTATTTATTTTGTCGTTTCAGCCTGGGAGGGTATGGTAGCCCCATATGGTATGGAGTAGAGGTATGGAGACCCTCCTGAGGCACACCCAGCCTCTATAAAGTGGACACCCAAAAATTGGGAAAAAACATGGCGGCTGAGCATGATCTTGGCGTCATTGCACGGCGGTTGGCCTAGAAACAGTACGAAACTCTTCCTGTACTGAGCCCAAAACTCTTCATGTAGTGGTACAGGGTTTTTTTTTTTTTTTTTTTTTTTTTTTTTTTTTTTTTTTTTTTTTTTTTTTTTTTTTTTTATGTTCTATATTTTTTCAATGATTTTTAGGACGCAAGTTTTCGGTTTTAAGATATATTGTACATTCTCTTTAAAGGTTGGAAAATGTAGTATGGTACAAACTATTTTTGAAATAACTATTGCAGAATGAAAAATGTTTATTTGCCTTGTAAATAATTACTTTTTTTCCATAGTGGAGTTTGATGCGCTCTGGAATTCCTAAAGGGCAGGGTCATCACTCGCAACGCTTATTTCCTTGTGTAGCCACCAGTTGGCTGACATGTCTCACGTACCCGGGGAAGAGTGTGAATACTTGAATGAATCTCCATTAATTTAAACACTTGAAAAAGTCCCTTCGGGACTGAGATTCGAACTCAGAACCTTTGTGTGAGAGTCTAGTGCGCTAGCCACTCAGTCACGGCTTTCCCTTGCTTCAGGTTTAAGTAGGTTGAAATTTCAGAGTAAAAGGTATATGGGGCTACTATTTGAGTTCATTGCTCTATTGATGTCATTTAAGAAGGTGTGGTTTAAAATATTTTCGATAATATCGCCTTTATGCTTCAATACTTTTACGTATTCCTGTGCAGCATTGAATTCATTTATAATTCCAAATTGGTGGGCTATCGAATTAATTTGTGAGACCCAGGTGTATTCTACATCAGGCTTTTCTGCATCTGGAATCCTTGAAGTCTGTTGAAACAATTTTGGGAGTCTCTTTTCTAGCACGAATGACAGTTTACACCAATAGTTGATTACCTTTGTAATTATTTTTAAACTTTGTAAACGATAACTTGTATATAACTGAAATTTTATATTTTAGAAATATTTGTTTGAGTAGTTACAGCAACTTCTTCGTCAAAATTGGTGAACAAAAGAGCCAATTTATACCGTGCATTGAGGATATTTTTAAGATTTTCTCGAAAATGGTTCAACCGATTTTGATTAAACGATGTAAAATATAACTTTTTTGATATCGGGTAGGTTTCGATATTAAATTTTAGCTGAAATGTTATATACAAAGTTTTGGGTGGTTATGTAAAATGACAAAAAGGACATTACCGTAGGTGACTGTTTTACATAAGTTATTTATACTGTTAAATTATGTAATCTAAAACATATGCTTCCAAAATAACTGAATGTAATGCATTTTGTTTAATCTGACTTCATTTAAAAGCTCTTTAATTGATTTTTACATCCGAGTTAAGATTTGTATGTGTTTTATTTTATTTTTATTATGTTTCTTCATTTAAATGCAAAAGAATAATTGGTTGGCTTCCAGTAGATTATTTACTTAAGTGAAGCTATGCTAACGAGGCGAGTTGAATCAAACAGGTTGGTTGGACCTCCGAGTATTTCAGTCTTTCTACGTGAGGTAGCGTTCAAAGAATCTTTAAAACAAAGTAACTTGGTTGTTTTAATATTAACTTTCGTATTCTCACTAATGTTACTGTTTATTTTATTCATATAAAAGTGGCTAGTTGTAGTGGCTAGCATTACAGCCTTCTATGCATTAGGTCGCCGCACAGTGGAAAATATGACCGATTTAGGTGGACAAAATTCAAAAAAAAATTATTAAAACTAATTAATTTTTTGACACTTACGTTTGAAGTCCCAGAATAAGGGAAAAATAAAACAAAAAATCTAATCAAGGCTCGGCGTTGCTGAAACCTGCTAATAGATGTATTTTATTTCATTTAGGAAACTCTTTACATTATAGATTGTAAAACATTTGATTTGGAGTGTTGTGTCAGAAAAAAATTACGTATCACCCAAAACGCAAAAATTATTTTCTAAATTTAATGACTAGAAGGATTGATGAAACAAATCCTACATACAATTCCTTGGGGGTTATATAGTTTTTCGTTATTGAATAGGGCATACATTTACAAATTGCTAAATTAACTCTACAAGTAGATTGCAATGTATATTCAACAACGAGTTTGGAAATATAATGCCTTACCTGTCTCAGCAATGTCCACTGTATTAAGACTTTGCTCTGAATACACCTTTAACACAATAAATGTCCATCGAATAAAGATAATCCCACTGTCGTTTATTAGACACTTGTGTGAACAGGAATGATTCACTCATTTACTATTTATTTATAAACACGTTATGGCGGGAAATATTAGTATTAAGGGTCTTATCAACTAATAATAAAAAGGTGAAGCATTGGTAAATTCCCAACTTTTGACTTGACATTTGTCCAACTAAATTGGCGATTTTGCCCAGCGCGCGCCGGTTAAAACCCGTATATACCGCTGAAAAGCTATTTTTTAGATATTATACAAAGTTGTAAAAGATAATGTAAAGTGACGACAAGCGCATAATCCTAAGTGATTATTATAGTTAATAATTTCTATTGTTAGATTATTAATACAAAACTCGAGGTAATTCTTTAACATTTTTATAAGTCTAACTTTATTTAATGTTCTCAATCCCAACCCATCCTAACACCTTCTTTTCTACCTATGCTGATGACACTTGTGTGTTATCAGTCAATAATGATCATACTATTGCCTCTCAAATTCTCCAATCCCACATCAGAGACCTTGAAGTATGGTGTCAGAATTGGAGAATCAAAATCAATTCCAACAAATCCCACCAAATTACCTTTACCCTTCGTCGTAAACCTACGACATCCTGCCCTACAGTGTCCTTTAATAATATTCCGCTAGTCCCGGTTGAACAGAATCGCCATCTAGGACTCCTACTTGACAAACGACTAACTTGGAATCCGCACACAAAACTGAAACGACTAGAAACTGCCCAACGCTTTCGCTTACTTCAACACTTACTGGACAGACGCTCTAACCTTCCACTTAACTACAAAAGGCTCATCTATATTACCATCATAAGGCCTATCTGGACGTACGGAGTTGAGCTTTGGGGCTCTACTAAATCATCAAATTTTTCCCGTATTCAATCCCTACAATCCAAAATCCTTCGAAAAATCCTCAATGCTCCTTACTTTGTCACCAATAAACTCATCCATAAAGACCTTAATGTCCCATATGTTACTGATTTGGCCCGTACGAGGTATCATTCCTTCCATGACAAGTTCCACTCCCGCATTAACCCACTAGTTTCAATCCTTGCTTCCTCTTTAATTCTTGACAATCCTCTTAGGCGTCTGAAAAGAAGATGGCCTCGAGACCTTCTTGTGTAGATTACCAAGTGGAGTGTTGCCAATGGGCATATTCTCTTCATGTCTTTCCATGTATATTATCTGTATTATGAGCCAATTTACTTGATGTATTTACAAATACAGTTGTAAATTTCAATAATTTAATAATTTAAAAAAACAAAGTTCTCAAATTGATTTCAACAACAAAGTTTAATATATATTTGATTAATATGTTTTTCGTTAAGGTCTCTTAAACATTTTATCCAGAAAACGCTTCATTTAATAACTATATTAGTCATTAAAGGACTAACAAATAATTCTTGCTATAAATAAATCTTCAATAACATATATCTAAGATAAATCCTTTATCGACCTTTAGCATCTACGCTGTAAGCAACCTTCTAGCAATCGTAGCTCAAGAGTTGGCAATTAAGGTTTTTCGCGGACCCCTTTATCCAATTACTACGTCTAAAAATTGAGACCTTTATCAATTAATCTGATTTGTTGTTGTCCTTTATTGCGACACTCGGATTTTTTTCTCTTTGTGTATTCTGTAGATAAAACTACGCTATCCAACTGGAAATTCAATCTTTTTAACCATTCTTTAATGAAAAAAGCGAAACTTAACTGTGCGGTGAACTTCTTACAATCTTTGGCAGTCAAGAAACCAATAAATCAAACTAAAAAATAAAAAGAAGTTTTGTTACGAACGATTAGAACAAGATTTATAGGCATTTGTTATGTCATTACTTTTTATTTATATGAAATCGTTATCAATATATGTATTATTTAAAATTGTTTTTTGCTCTGTTTTCTTGAGTTTATTATTATTTTTTTTTATAGTTTCATTGTCTATTATTTAATCAAGATTTGTAATCTTAGTTATTTTGTTAATTGTTATTTATTTATTTTTCTTATAATGTTGTTTCTAAATTAGTTATTTCAATTCTTATTTCAATATTTATTACATTTCATAATAAATGAAAAAACTGATTTTGTCTAAATGAAACAGAAGCCAAACCTCTTACTAAAATATGTAAATATTAGAAGAAATAAAACATTATTATTATTAAACTAATGCACACACGTCACCTTCATGCTTCGAAGCAAATCTTGTCCAACGGTTCATTTCAATTCCAAACCGCTTCCTTCCTCAGACACAGTCCGGTATCTTGACTTACTACTAGACAAAAGATTGACATGGAACCCACATACAAGACTTAAAAGACAAGAACTCAACCGACGACTCGGACAGTTATACCGACTACTCTACCGAAAATCTAAGCTTACAGTTGAAAACAAATTATTAATCTACAAGACAATACTGAAGCCTATCTGGACCTACGGACTTGAACTGTGGGGGACAGCTAAACATTCTAACATCAAACGCATTCAATCCAAAGTCCTCCAAATAATAGTAAATGCTCCTTATTATGTCACCAACTATACCTAGCACCACGACCTTAATGTTCCATTTATTTTAGACCTGATTCCATCCAAATTTTCCAAATTCTATCACAACCTCATTCATCTTCCTAATCCTCTAGCACGATCCCTATCCAGCTCCACTCATCCATACAACCCTCCTAGAAGGTCGAAACGGCAGTGGCCCCGCGATCTTTTGTAAATATCTATTCTGGACTTCTGACACTAGTCAGATTCTCCTTTCATGTGCGGTGTGTTTGTGGCTATGGCGCCCTCACTCAGCTTCCGCTGGCTCTGACCAGTGATGCGGCTGTGAGGGAGGCGCTGGGATCCCTCGGATTCTGCTTGTCTTTCCACAAGTGGGGGGGCGTGGCGGACTCCTTCCGGGGTTCCTCAGCAAATTGTAAATTTTGTATATTAGTATAAGTGTGTTCATGTTTTGTTTATTTCTTTGTTAGCCGTAATATTTATTTAATTTATAAATTTTGTTATTATATACCTTTATTTATTTTAGTTTCATTTTATGTAATTTGTCTTTCCTTTTGTATTTATATATTGTATGAATGTAATCTTATAGCAATATTATTATTGTCCATAGTGACAGATTGTAATATATCCGAATAAATAAATATTTTCATATTATTATTAAACTAAGAAATAAAATTTATCTTTTCAGTACCCCATAGAGGATCACTAGACTATAAACAAAGCTCCAGAAGCGAATATCGCGTTGTTTATCCTTATTTATTTTTATCACGTTAGAAGTTTCAGTAATAATTAGATTTAATCATTTTTTTATTATTATTTACGATAGTCACAAACCTTTCTTACACATAATTAGCAAATTCGTTAATAAATACCAATAATAATAAAATACCTATATTTCATATATATATATATATATATATATATATTTTATAAAAATCAACTATTCAATTTATTAATCACATACGCATGCCCAGTCTGGAGTCTTGCAACCAAAACACATATAACAAATTGCAAGTAATAAAAATTTGTTGCCTAAGAATAATTAATAATTATCGACCATACACGAAAATAACTACCATGCAAAAAGAATTGGACATCCCTACAATACAAGAATTTATACACTAATAAACACAACCATTTTTCTCAAAATGCCAACTGACTGACGATGCCCTTATAAAACAAATTGGTAATTATACTATGCTATCAACCTCTGGATATAGATATAAGAGAACTAAACATATACTGTTATAAAATTATAAACTACTAAATCCTATCTTATGATTTAATAACAGTAATTTTATTTTAATTTTTATTTCTATCTGTTTATTGCATTTTATTTTGCTTCTCTTTTTGTTTCTTTTTCTTTTTTAAGTTTTTTTTTTTTTTTTTAATTTTTACCAACAATGAAAACAATTGATATACAAAATAAATTTTAGAAAATAAGTAGCGTATTGTAATGGATTTCCGATCAATGTTTTAAACTGTGCAGATTTATTCTATACAAATAAAGATTGATGTTGTAAAAAAAATTCAATATTTCTATAGATCATTGCAAATTTATACACACACACACATATATACATATATTTTATACTATATTTTACTATGAAACGGAAGATTGAGTAGGTTGTTCAAGAGTTTGTGTTTAAGGAAGAAAGAGAGGTGGTGGCTTTAGGGATAGAGATAAGCAACGAATCCCAGAAGGATGAGGAACGAACGAGAAACGATATGTGAAAGGATGCAGTTATATGTAATAGTGTATAAATATTGATTTATTGGGTTTCTAGTATTCAACGAATGGGTATCAGAGCGGAGAGTGAGGAGCGCAGTTATGTAGGAAGGTTTCCTATTTTTTAATGTTAGGAATAGATAAGAACCATGGAAATATTGCCATCAAACAGAAGGATAAAGCCTTTTTAAGTTGGTTTAATACCAGAGATATGGTCACGTCTACGGGTTCCAAAAATAAATATTATAAAACTATTCATAAGACGTTTCAATTTTGTTTCCAGTTCACCGATAAGTCCTCCATACACCAGGCAACCGAAGTCAAAGTTGGGGAAGACAGTTTGAGGAAACAAGTAGCTGTCGGGTTTTTAAAGGCAAGGATTCACGGAATCTGTAGAGCTGTTTGAGTATGGAAATGGATTTTCGAGATATTTCAGATACCAGATTATTCCAGGATAGGTTTTGGTTAAAGGTAACTGGAAGGCTTTTAAGAATTTTCTGGAAGGGAAAAGGGATTTTATTGAGGAAGATTAACATATATATATATATATATATATATATATATATATATATATATATATATATATATATATATATATATATATATATATAAATGGTTTTATTAATACACCTCATCCTATTTCATATAAAGAACATGTATATAGGTCCTTGAAGAGCAAGTTTGAATATTGCGGTTCTTTCCAAAACTTTATATAGAATGAAACATATTTTATAACACATTTAGTATATTAGGAAATATGTTAAAAATAGGTTGCAAAATAACACAAATAGCATACTATAGCAAACGTAGTGAGTACCCCTAATATTTTTTTTCTAAAATCTTTAGCATTCAAACGGTATATCATACATGTATACTGCTGTTGTTAAGTTCAAAAACTAAAATTGCATTAAAAAAATATTTTTGCAGTTTTTTCGTTTAATCAAATTAGTTCAACTTATATATTCACCTATTCTTTAACAATGCTAATCAGGCGATATGGTTATTTTTTTTCGAATCTACAAAATTAAAGTTACTTATACTTAAAATCACGGTAAAAATTTTCTTATTATCATGATGTTGCAACATTTAATTAAAAAAAAAACAATTAAAAATTGTCTGTCCAGGATTTTTTTAGGTAACCTATTTTTAACATATTTCCTAATATACTAAATGTGTAATAAAATGTGTTTCATTCTATATAAACTGTTGGAAAGAACCGCAATATTCAAACTTGCTCTTCAAGGACCTATATACATGTTCATTATATGAAATAGGATGAGGTGTATTAATAAAACCATTTATATATATATATATATATATATATTTATATAATATATATATATATATATATATATATATATATATATATATATATATATATATATAATATATATATATAAAATGGTTTTATTAATACACCTTTTTTTGGATGTATTAATTAACAGATTAATGGACAGACAATTTTTAATTTTTTTTAAAAATGATTTTTAATTAAATGTTGCAACATCATGATAATAAGAAAACTTTTACCGTGATTTTAAGTATCAAAGGTATAGAATGTACAGCCGTTGGGTTGCCTAATCTTTTCCTGGACAAACTGTCGGTTGTCAGGTAAAAGCGGGTATGCCGATATCATTTATCTGCACCGGCTTGATAATTAAAAAAACATTATACCAATATAAGCATTGTTTTATTGCAAACACATTGATATAGACACACTTATCCTAAGTCAGGGTAAAAGTTTTTTTTTAATATCATAATGTTGCAACATTTAATTAAAAATATTTTTTTTTTAATAATTAAAAATAGTCTGTCCAGGATTTTTTAGGCAACCCATCCTTAAGATATTTTCTAATTTACTAAATGTGTTATAAAATATGTTTCATTCTATTATCACTTCGGTGCAGATCGTTTCAAGTTCGGATCTTCTACTATTGCGTTTCATTTCAACGCATACTAAACCATCTTCTTCTATAAAGTTAAAAAAAAATAAGTATATAAATATATATATATATATATATATATATATATATATATATATATATAATTAAAATTTTAACAGTACTATTCTAGATTTCAATTAAAAATAATTAAGTTAATTGGTACAATAGAAAATTACTGAATACGTACTAGAATGGAAATAGCGCCTATTACAAGATAAATCGTCTCATTTTCAAGGCTAATATAACTTTTAAGCTACTGACATTATCTACTTGGAATTTAGCGATTTCCCGATTGAAATAAATTGTTAAAGATACTACCTGAAACAATATAATCTTCTTATCACAATGAACAATTACAATTTAGAATATTTGGTACAATGTTTGTAGATAAGTCATGTATACTTTTTTTTTTTCATGTATAATGTTTCCGTGCAATGCGTGAGTGACTCTAGTTATGTTAAGCTAAGGCTTCACAAATATTACATTTACTTGCCTATATATGAAATATATTGTGATCAAGGAAATTTTCGAATTCCAGTTTTTAACAGAAATACAAATTTTTGGGTCTCCAAGTCGGATCTCTAAGTCCAAATAACCAAGTCACGCAAAAAGGTCTCTGTATGTCTGTGAGTATTAAGTCTAGCACGAAAGCGAAAAGTTTTACAAAACTTAAATTTCGTATTTAAGCCAACTATACGCCTGAGATGTTACACAAACTATTTATTTCACCAAAATCGCGTGACCGGAAGTGCTACTTTCCACTCTGTCGATGTAAAATTTAATAGGATTTAATATAATTTTGATTATAATGGTCTGACGGGACCTGAGTATATTTAGAATTTTCTTCCTCTAAAGTACCTTTACTTTTTTACATTCGATAAAATTAACCATATCATATCAGCATTAATAAACAAACGGGTAACAATTTAAGTAAAACGAGTTCCGAATCAAATTAAAGTAAAAATGAACAAAAATTTTTGTTTGTTTTTTTGGATTTTTGAACATAAGAAAAATAATATGGATGTATAATATGCCGTTATAAAGCTAAATATTTTAGAAAGAATATTATATTACACACGAAATTGTAATATTTAATAGAGAGCCATTTTTAAAGATAATAATATAATATATTATTTAATTCTTTAATATTTTTACTTTCACTTACCAATATATATATTTTGTCTCTAACTTTGTTTAAAAATTGAGACGTTAATTTTGCTTATTTGTATTCTAATGGTTTAGTTCTAATCATCAATTTTTTTCTAAAAAACCTAAAAATTCATTATCGTTTTTTATCGTATTTCATCTTGCAGCCACATAAATTTGGTTTGAAAATTTTCAGAAATTTAGATTTTAATAGAAAAATGGTATTTGATATTGAAAATCCTCACACAAGACTGAAACGACAAGAAACTGCTCGAAGATATCGATTACTACAACACTTACTAGAAAAACGTTCAAAACTTGCAGTATATTACAAAAGACTCATTTACATCACTATTATCAAACCTATTTGGACATATGGAATTGAGCTTTGGGGCTCTACGAAACCATCTAATTCCTCCCGCATCCAGTCCTTACAATCCAAAATCCTTCGCAAAATCCTGGATGCTCCTTTTTTTGTTACAAATCAACTCATTCATAATGACTTTAACATCCCATTAGTTGCGGACTTAGCCCGTGATAGATACTCCTCTTTTCATTCTAAACTCCCTGCCCATACAAATCCACTTGTCCGTAATTTATCTCCCTTAGATATCCCTGATAAACCCTCCAATGCGACTGAAAAGAAGGTGGTCTCGGGACCTACTGAGTTAAAATAGTGAAGTGCTACCACTGGGTAGTTCTTTCTCAAGACATTTTCATGACTTTTTTGTTTTTCATTCCTCATATTTACTTATTGTGTTCTTTAATACAGTTGTAAATTACTATAAATAAATAAATAAAAAAGATATTGAAAATAGTAAGAATTAGCATTCTCTGACCTTGCTAAATATGAGGGGGGAAAACCGTGCCTGATCTAACCTAATAGAATTTTTTTTGAAACATGTGAAATAAATACTTATAATTTATTTATTAGTTAGTCTCTATAGTTTAATATTGTTGATACGTAGTTAATAATATAAATAAATTTGCTAAATTCACAGAAATAATAAATAAAAGTTCGAAATAAACTTCATCATAACATACTTTCTTATTATAGCGTCATAAATAAAAAAAAGATCCTAGGAATATTCGCTTTTTTTATGAAGAATAGATTATTAAATGTGACTAACCAACGAAGAAAGATATTTCTCAGAGGGAGAATAAGGAAATATATGTAACAATATAAAGACGTTGGTTATCGGTAATGTTGTATGAGGAAGGTTATTGTGACTCTTACCAATTTACCGCTCGTTATATTCTTCCAAAAAGTACTATATCCCTTTCAACTCTTTCCAAAAGTACCATATCCGTATTATATGGAAAAAAGTTATGAGAAAAGTGAAATGATTCGGAAAAATAATTTGGCAACTCAGTAAAAATTCAACTTTTGATTTTCATAAAAAAAGAATCAAGTAAATATGTCCAATAATAAATAAATGACACATTTTTCCGTTTTCTGTAAATGTGCTTAAAGTGAATATAGTACCTTTTGGAAACCAACGTCTCAATTATGGGTAAGCCTAATTCAACAGGTATTTTATTGTAGATTTGACTGGAAAAAAGTTAAATGAGGAAGATGGTTGGGGGTGCGGTCATAAATTAAAAAACACACATTTAAAATAAATGTTATTTTAATTATGTGCCGACGTTTCGGCCTACAATGTGGGCCTTCATCAGGGCTAAAAGAAACAAGATAACAACCAATGTAATTATAGACTTAATAATGCGTTAGGTATATAATAATAATATGACAGTAATAAATTATGGGAACATAAATAATATTAAATGTAAAATGATAATAAAATGACAATTATAAAGTATGGAAATAAGGTGACAGTTATAAAGTATGGAAATAAACAAAATTAAGATGATAGTTATAAAGTATGGAAGTAAACATAATTGAGATGATAATATTGTAATGAGAATATATAAAGAGAGACTAAGTAAATGAAAAAAAATGATAAAAGAAAAATATGTGAACAATTAAAATTTTTAAATATTAACAATTTTGAGTTGATATATGACGGTAATGTATTAAAAACATAGTTAAGAGTATAGGTAATATATAAAAAAATATAGTCATTACAAAAGAGAAATGATTTCCTATACTCTTAACTATGTTTTTAATATATCACCGTCATATATCAACTCAAAATTGTTAATATTTAAAAATTTTAATTGTTCACATATTTTTCCTTTATCATTTTTTTTCATTTACTTAGTCTCTCTTTATATATTCTCATTACAATATTATCATCTCAATTATGTTTACTTCCATACTTTATAACTATCATCTTAATTTTGTTTATTTCCATACTTTATAACTGTCACCTTATTTCCATACTTTATAATTGTCATTTTATTATCATTTTACATTTAGTATTATTTATGTTCCTATAATTAATTACTGTCATATTATTATTATATACCTAACGCATTATTAACTCTATAATTACATTGGTTGTTATCTTGTTTCTTTTAGCCCTGATGAAGGCCCACATTGTAGGCCGAAACGTCGGCACATAATTAAAATAACATTTATTTTAAATGTGTGTTTTTTAATTTATGACCGCACCCCCAACCATCTTCCTCATCTAATTTCTCAACGGTCAACAAAACTCCATCATTATGAAAAAAAGTTAAGATCTAGAGTTAAATAATAGCTTAATCCGTTGTGTGGAGTTGATAGGGTATCTGATAGATCGATAACATAAGTTGCATGTTACTCTTACCTAATGCGTTATTACGCAGATATGTGTAAATCAACAAAAAATGAAACATTTTTGAGCGAAGCCACGGGATACAGCTAGCATTAGTATGAAAGGAGAACATAGTTAGGGGTGCAATCACCAAAAAAAAAAAGAACTATAAGAAAAACTTATTTTATTTGTGTCCCGACGTTTCGGCCTAAATTGTGTGCCTTCATCAGGACTAAGAAAAATAAAATAACAACCAATATAAATAAATTATATATTTAATGTACCGGTTATGATAACATACACGTACTTTCGCAATCTGATATCTATGCCTTTGCTATTTATTCTTTTACCTCATTTTTACTTTCACTTACCTATATATGAATTATGGAAAGTAGGAAAACTTTCGAATTCCAGTTTTCAACGGTAATACACGTTTTAGGGTCTCCTGAGTCCAAATGACCAAGTCCCGAAAAAAGGTGTGTTTGTGTGTGTGGTAACTCCCGCGCGTAAGCAAAGTCCTATGAAACTGAAATTTATATTTGTATTTAATACATAATTTAATTTATATTTAAGACAACTATATTCCCGAGATGTAACAAACACTTTTTCATCAAAATCAGCAGACCAGAAAAGCCACTTAATACCATGCATTTTGAACCTTATTTACGATTTTCTCAAAAACGGCATAACGATTTTGATTAAACTCGCTAGGTCGATGTAAAATTGAACTGGCTTTAATATCATGTAGATTTCATTCTGATTGAAATATTCTAATAGGGCTTAAATGCCGATGTTTCAAAATTTCTTCCTCTAAAGTACCTTTAATTTTGTAGATTCGAAAAAATTAACCATATCGCCTGATTAGCATTATTAAAGAATAGGTGAATATATAAGTTGAACTAATTTGATTATACGAAAAAACTGCAAACATCTTTTTTTAATGCAATTTTTGTTTTTGAACTTAAGAACAGCAGTGTACATATATAATATACCGTTTGAATGCTAAAGATTTTAGAAAAAATAAATTAGGGATACTCACTACGTTTGCTATAGCATGCTATTTGTGTTATTTTGCTAAGCCCGTCGAGTTTCTACAGTTATTTCCCGTATAAAATTGATGAGTTTAGCACAATAGCACAAATAGCATGCTATATCAAACGTAGTGAGTACCCCTATTATACATACTATTGTAAAAGTTAACGGAGAGTGATGAAAAGCCGATAAAACAAACTGATTGTCGTAGATAATAATATAATAGATTATTTAATAAAACACATGATTCTATTAAAATCCAATTTAAATAATTCTTCCGTGTTACGTTAGCAACATAACTTTACATACTGACCTTAAGATGCCAACTGTCAATGAGCACATACGGACACACTAAAAACGTTTCCACGACAAACTACAAGGTCACCCTAACACACTAATCAATGACATGGCCACAACACTCATGCCAGGAAATGCCTACAGAAGGCTGAAGAGGAGTTGGATGAGAGACCTTCTCCCTTAGTAACTCACACTAATTTCATGCCAGGAGTAGGTACCGCTGGATGCTGCTCTCCCTCATGCCTATCACGCCGTGTTTCTTAAAATTGACCGCACATTCACTGATTGTTCATTGTATTATTTACAGGTGTGAATAAAGATTTAAAGTTAAAAAAAAAAAATAATAATAATTCTTTAACAATTTATTTTCGTTTATAAATTTGTTAAAAAATTCTTGAATTTATATTAATAATGGAGGTAAGTGAAAGTCGTGTTTAACGCGCACCAGATTTTTTACGTGTGCTATATATCTTACCGCTCTACAAACAAAGTTTTTGATACATTTTATGTTTTATTTATTTAATTTTTAGACATCACTACGTTTTAGCCTCTAGAGCCATTTTCAAGCATCTGTAAACAATTATAAGTTTTTTAATGGCATTTATACATCTTTTTAATATATGTCTAATATCAACATTTTAATAAATGCGTTACCTATCATGTTATATATCTATTCTTTTACCGCTTCATCAGCAGTGTCGTCAATTATTAGCAGTATCAAATTTCAAAAGCACTTGTTTTTAAAAGTGTCATAATATATCGTATCATTTAAACTAAAAAATGGAAAAAAAAAGTATTCATTCAAAAACAAAATTTTTTTTGTGTTAACTCACTTAACATTTATGTGTCTTGTAGGTGTTCTCAAGCGCGACTAACATGGGGTGGGGATGCCAAAAGCTTTATATATTTATTCCATCAATAGTGCTTGCATAAAACGTGTTTAGATTGTCTACGTCCGTTTGTTGATTCGCCGATTTTCCTATTTTATTTTTATTTTTTGTAGAGCGGCCAAAGACATATTGAACCAAAAGAAAACTTAGGATAATGATGAAAAAATCAGATTTTTTACTTTCACTTACATATGTATGAAATATTGGGAAAGTGAAAACTTTTGAATTTTAAGTCATGTGTTGTCCGCACCACATTCTTTCTCGTTTAAGTAATTTGAACTAATTTTCCAATGACATCTCGTGAACCATCTGGACCACGGGGTCCGAAGACCTTCTCTTGGGAACAACTGTTCTAGGAGCCCGTTAACACCCTCTCAGCAAATCGCATCCAGCACAAACAAATCTTGAGAATTGTACTCCAGATTCACTCTTCAATCCAAGATCTTGCAATGAGCGGCGAAGAAGTGTTGAGCCCACGCATTGGGGGAGGTTTGGGGGGTAACGGGGGGGGGGAGTTAGGAGTGGGGGTAACTGGTGGGGGGGGCCGGCCTAAGCGTCTATATAAGGCCCCTTCTCGGCGGTAACCACCCTCATCCTCGCCCTGACTCTCTTCCTAGACTCACCTTCGCTAACTCTGGTACGTATCTCGCGTAAGCGTATAAATTTTTTTTTTTTTTACAAATCAACTTAAACAGAACGAAATCGGACTCTGACTGAAGTATTAGTGTTCAGATATAGAGTATTTTCTAAAAACAATTATATATATACTTATAATTTTAATACACTTTTATAAAATACATAATTTGTTATTAAAAACAAAAAAAATATTTTAAGATAATTTCTAAAAAAAAAAAAAAAAATTTTGTTACAAGTTCGTATCATTTGTAATTAATATACAATATTTAATTTGAAGTAATGTTATTTTGCTATTCGATTTTCATCAAGTATTTCCAATAGGAATTAAGGATGTGTATAATTTTTTTGTGTAAAAAAGATAATAGCACGACATCAAAAAAAGACATGACCAAATTAGATTATTTACAAGGTGTGTTACACGGGAGCTTGTATTAAAAAAAACAAACAAAAAACAATATTTAAAAAAAATGAATATCCTAGAATTTTTATCTGCTTATAGAACGATAGCAGGAATGGACCCATCAATTACGGAATGTGATATCCTTAAATGCAATTTAATTAATCATCATGATACTATATGGACAAATGTAAGGTTAGTAAGGCAATAATCAGAGGAGAAACAGGATCGAGAATTTAAAAAATTATTAGATAACTTCCTGTTTTGCTTGTTTGCATTTTATAGAGCAGTTTTTTGTTTTTTTTTAATAAATCGTTCGAGAATTCCTGAGTTTTATGAAAGCACTAGCCTTTAATTGCGCCTGTTGTAGATTGATCTATACTACCGATGGAAAGTATAGCGATGCAATCAGAGTAAAGGGGGCTGTAACATGCCTCTAAAAAGGGAAAGAGTTAACAAGAGCCCAAACCCAATCCTCTATAACCACGAAACGGCCAAGCTAATAAAATTCACTAAAGTGCACAACTGCCCATCTAACCTACCACATCTTGGTATAACCACCGCCCTAAACTTACCTTTAAAATCTGTAACTGTTCCATTTTTCGAAATGAATTCTTGTTATCGCTTCAGTTTTGGTACATTGTTAATATATTAACCCTATTGCCACTCCACTTTGAACAATATGGTCGGAAAACCGCATGCTCTAATTGACATTGAATATTGCTTTATCATTGAAACATATGTAATCAACGATTGACATAATTATCAACTAAATTTTTATAACTTTCCTTAACGTTTTTATCATCAGGAAAAGGGCCTCTCAGTTTTAAATTTATTAAGAATTGACACTTACTTTTATTGTTACTCAGTATGAGATGAGATATTATATTTTAAATTATCTTATTATATTTTAAATTAAATAAAATTTGAAAAGTACAGCAAAACAAGTATTCAAATGTAGCTTACAGCCACACTCACCCATTTCTTCAACTCGCTATTTATTTACCAAAATCTATAAGACTGTTCAATGGTCTTTGCTCAGTTAGAGTTGAGGACATCAAATGAGTGATGTATTTTTAATGATAAGATTTAGTAGAATTCTAGCCTTTTTCACTCGATCAAATCATTGAAATAGTATCACAGTTTTGAAAATTGGATTAGCTCAAACTGTGTAATATTTCGTAGGTGTCAATTATCACTAGTCTTAAGAAATAACCATATATTATGTTCAAATTCTAATGCATTTTATAGTCCGAAATACCATGCGTTTCTTTTTTAATATTTACTAATTTTGTATAGGTCTGTAGTATAAAATGTTGATTAAGTTGAATATTTACAGATTTGTATGTTTTTATATCTTATTATAAAATTTTAAATGTTTAAATTACAATTCTCCGTTAAATTTCAAGTTTATTTAATGTGAATACATCAAATTTAGATATTACAATATTTAAACTACTCAGGGATAATACTTTTCAAAAAGCAAAAAGGTTTAATAAATATATTTGAACTACTGATTAGTCAGATCAGTCACATGTTATAACCCAATTAGCTTGCATGTACATATATATCATTTTAGGCATGTTTCAAAATCTGGTTAGTAACATTAACCTGCCATAAGGCAGTTTACTAAACTTACAAAAAAAAATCAACAAAATACTATACTTTTAGAAATCTTAACTGTAAACCTACTCATGAAATGTTATATGGTAGATTTACATTCTAGTCCCGTGTGTAACTATTTGTGTAAATATACTTATGCTAATAAAAAAATCTAGTTTTTAAATAAAAAAAAATTTAATGAAAATCTCTTTTAAATGGTACCTTCCTATTGATAATTGACCCTGTACTTGACCTGACAAAAGTATATTTAGAGAAAAATGATAAACTTAGTAGGCCAATGAAAAATTCCCAATTTGAAAATTCTCTTACACAGGCCCGCTCATAAAAATGTCCAACGCCTGAAAGATTTTTATCTATGGCAATAATCGAGTACCAATATTCCACCTATGTATTAATAAATTATAATATCTGTTGATAATTAATAGCTTTATAAATTAATAGGGGGTCAGACAAAACAAACAAAACTAAAAGACCCGACATGTAATGTAATTTTAATATATTTCCCATCGATTTGAATTTTATATATACAGAAAAGATTACATTGAAATGTTAATTAAATATTCGTATTCTAATTACACTGGTGTTTATTGTTCAAATCGACTAATGTAATAAAAAATTTATATGTTTAATTAATTTACTGATACTGATCATATCTAAACTATTTTCAGTGTATAAACAGATTTAAAACCAAAATATGTTCCAAATGTTACTCTGATTTTGTTAGTTGATTCAGTACATGGTCTCAAAAACGGACCTTTCCGACCGACCATGTAAACTGCCAGTCAAAATTTTGAGTACCTAAATAAAATTATAATTATTTATATTATAAACAAATTTTCTAATAAAGTGCCAGAAAGGTTTATGACTATCGTAAATAATAAAAATAATTTGAATAAATCTAATTATTACTGAGACTTCTAACGCGATAGAAATAAATAAGAATAAACAATGTTATTTTTGCTTCTAGAGCTTTATTTACAGTCTAGTAATCCCCTAAGGGGAATTGAAAAGATACATTTTATTCTTGGTTTAATTTATTGGTTTCTCGACTGCCAAAGTTGTAAGAAGTACACTGCACAGGTAATTTTCGTTAAATAACGCTTAAAAAGAATGAATTTTTCTTTGAATTCCGCAACTAGCAGAATACACAAGAAGAAAACATCCAAGCACCAAAGTTCCGCACAACGAAAACAAATCAAACTGATTAATTGGTGTAAACCGTAGGTGGTCACAAACTTTAGACCGGGAAGTGTGTTTCACGATATTTAATTTATTTGTTTGGGATACAATAGTGAGAACTGTAGAAGAAAATTCTAGCCTTATATTATAAGCCATAAATTATATATATATATATATATATATATATATTAGGTTGTGTCACATGAAAATTCCGTTTTCAAGGTTAAGGATTTTTATTAAAAATACGAGATGAAAACAAGATAATTTTATTTGAAGTATTTACCTTCTTTTTCTACACATTTTCTGCGACGTGACACCAACTTTTTTGTCCCCGAACTGAAAAACTCTGAGCTTCGAAGTGAAACAAAATCTGAAAACGCACTTTTCAATTGATCATCATTTTCAAAAAGTTTTCCTTTGACGAAGTTGTCTAAATTCCTGAACAGGTGGTAATCTGTTGGAGACAAGTCGGGAGAATATGGTGGGTGCGGAAGAACTTCGTAGCCCAGTTCTTTCGATTTTTGCACGATATGTTTTGAAACATGGGGTCTTGCCGCCGTTCAGTGAGATCATGAGGTACCCCTGTATCGAGCTTTTTTACTTTCCCAATACACTTTAAATTTCTGGAAACGGTAGATGTACTTGCACTTAGTTGCACTGAGAGTCCTTTAACTGTTTGGTAGGGGTTTCCTTCTACTGTATGTTTGAGGACATCGTTTTCTATTACGGACGGAGGTCTTCCTCGGGGCAAGTTTTCCAAGTCGGTATTCCCAGCTGAAAACTTAGCAAACCAACGGCGAATGGTCCGTTTATTAACACTCCCTTCCCCAAACGCCTTGCAAATATTTCTAGCGGCCTCAGCTGCTGAATGGCCGAGTTTAAACTCGTACAAAAATATTACTCGAAAATCGCGTGTTTCCATATTCATATTTGGAGGTATACTAAAAAGTGAGTTACTGATTGGGAAGCTAATGTTTATAATACAAAGGTAGAGGATTAGTAACTGTTTACTTTAAATATGTAAACATTCGGAAAAAACAACAGAGACCTGCAAAATCCTTTATTTTTCATTTTTTTAACTTTAATTCTACTTATCTTGGATATGTTGAGCCACAGATTTATCTGACAAATTAAAGAACCGATTCAAGATAAATCTTGAACGATATATGGTTTTTTTTTCACCGTTTACGGTTTATACTATATTACATATTATACATAGTACTATACTAACAGCTGTTGATTTTAAAAGAAAAGACAAAAAAAAAAAACAATAACTGGACGGCTTATTCAGTTGGTGAACCCTACATGTTCAATAATACGCCGTAAAAAATTTAAAAATGTACATATTATTTTCATTTTATTGCTAATGCATGTTATTCACTTTACCCAATTTCGTTTAAATTAGTACTTCGATAGAAATAAGAGATGTATATCCTAGTGGACAATATAGTTTAATGGTTTGCATACAATATATTTTAACAGTTCCTAAAAAAAATATTTTATTTGTCGGTAGAAACAAGTAATAACAAATGCGACCTAATAAGTCTAATATTTTAGCGATATTCGAATATTAATAAAGAGATTCAGTGAGTTAGTTCTACTAGCCGTTCTATTGGTGATGATATTTTAACAGACGAGGAATATATAAAACAAATGGAATTATCAGCTGATGGTTACTCTACCATCCGAATATTTGTAAATCAATTGACAGCTCCTGTGTGATCTATGGCTGGTATTTTGAGCTTCAACTTAAGCTTATTTTGTATTCAGGCAATGCTGTCTTGAGTCCATTCTTATTCCGTCAGGAGAAATCTGATAAATCTCATCAAATTTACCATAAAATGATCAAATATTTTAACTTTAAAGTGAAAAAAATAATTTTTAGCTTGTTACTCAGCCATGTCCGAATCGTTTGTTTCACCCAAAGGATCATTCTCCAGATTAAAAACCTTAATTATATCGGAAAAGTAAATGTAAAAATAAAAGCTTGTTAGCATAACTCTCATATGTGATTTATTACTGGAGTTTCCTAAAAGGAATTTGCTATATTTAAATTTTATTCTGTAATATTACAGTTATGATTTATAAATGTTTTGAAATAAAAACATTGTAGTAACTTAGAATTCTATTTTATTTAATTATATTTTGTTATAAACATTTTTCTTCGTAGTAAATATAAAAAAAAAAAAAAATCGATGTCCCATTGACTTTTCCCATTTTAAGACACTGAGTATTTGTTTCAATATCATTCAAAATCCATTCAGTATATATGCTGTGTTTTCTAAGGTATGTATTAAATAAAAATTATATATCACACAAAATATTCATCTACCGATATTCTCTGATTCGAAAATTACAATATAATTCATATATGGTTAAGTGAAAGTAAAAATTAAATATTTTTTCTTATCATTTAATTTCAAATAAATATGGTGCATGAGCACTGAAAGCTTCTAGGAATGTTTTAGGAATACATTTTTAAAAGTTCACATTTAAGCCTTGTCACACCATTTTAAATATAATAAAACCTACATGAAATTAAAATCCTTAAAAGTTTGGTGCGGGCAACCCCCGACTTGTCCTTACCTCGGCTGTCAAAATCAAATTGTTTCACATGATTATCAGTTATAATTTTATGCCCTATTTGTCACTGTTCATTACTTTTTACAACTTTGTATATAAGGTAATATTTTTTACAAAATCGTTAGCTTTTTAACGTTATATTATACATCTATGTTGTTGTTCATAGGTTTACAAAAACAAAAATATCATTTTAATTTTTTTTCGCTCTTTTCTCCTTTTTTAGGTTATCAAATTCGTACAACATTTGTATTAAGCAATTTTTTACTAACCCTAATTAGATGATAGGTGTAATTTATCTGAATCTATAAAATTAAAGGTACTTTACAGAAAGAAAATTTAAAATATTAGCATTTTAACCCTGTCAGACAATTTCAATCAGAATTAAACCTACGTTATATCAAAGACCAATTAATTTTACATCGATATGGCGAGTTTAATCAAAATCGTTAAAGCAGTTTTTAAGAAAATTGTAAAAAGGTGGAAAATGCATGGTATAAAGTTGAACTTATACCCTTACTATATATTTCATATATAGGTAAGTGAAAGTAATATTACTTAGCCTATCGCCAACTTTCCAGTAATGAACCTCAAATGACATATCGAGTAATAAATCATTATTTTAAAAAAATGATATATATTACATATGAAAAAATACAGAAAGTATTGAGATCGTGGAAATGAAAGTTTAAAACGGAAATATGACACACCTGAGTCAAGGTACATTGTGTATGTTTCTCTCTCTCTCTCTCTCTCTCTCTCTCTCTCTATATATATATATATATATATATATATATATATATATATATATATATATATATATATATATATATAGTAAGTATAAATTAGGAATGAATTTGGAATTCGGAATTCAGGTCCTACTTCAGTTCTTCAATAAGTAGAAAACCTACATGAATTAAAAGTTTATTTAATTTTGCATCAGTATTGTGAGTTTCATAAAGTAAAAATACTTAAAAAAGCCTTTTTCGAGAAAATCGTGCCAAGTTTCATAATAAATGGTATTAAGTGGAACTTCTGGTTGGTCAATTTCGATGAAAACATTCCTGTATCATCCCTGAGATATGTTTGTTTAAAATATTAAATTACATTTATTAAATGAACTCACACAGAACAATTATTTTATACAATAATTAATATATGATGTTATTGTTAGAGATATAGAGAAGAATACATGGAACAATAAATTGACATACAGAATTTAGAATTTACATTAAAGATATTATTAGAAATTAACTTACAATTTTAGATAAAATAGTGTCTTATGTAGACTATAAACTTTAAAAGAAGAACACTACAGTAAAGGTACAAAGGAATAGTTCAGGTATGGAAGATTTTCCATATTTATGACGTCTTGGGTTTTCTCGTTTTGTTTTCATTTTATTTTGTTATTATTACTAATATTTAGATGTTTTGTTAATATGTGTTTATTAAATTTGAGTAACATGCATCACGTTTTGGAAATCCAATTTTTTATTTATGGCCAAAAATATAAAAATCGCTCCATAAATATATAAATATATATATATATATATATATATATATATATATATATATATGCAGAAAATTAATCGTTGAGGAATCAATAGTGTTAAATGGAGGTTTTAGGAGGTAGCTTTACGAACGGGAGTAAATAAGGAATTACAAAACAAGGTAGCCTGGATACTATAGGATTTTCTAAATAAAGCAGTATTCTGAGAGGAAATATATAGATCAGTAGATTGGAATCTTATATTTACGTTATGAATGGTAGAAAGCGATATAAGGAGGTCAACAATATCGGAAGGTTTCCTAGCGCTTAGGGATTGGAATAAAAAGGCACCAAAAAGATATTTTCTTCGGGGCTTAAAGATAAAGCCACCCTAATCGGAATACCAGGCTGAGGTGTGAGAATATTTTGGGAGACCACAAGTGAATCGCATTAAGTGGTATAGTCACTTTTTAGTCCCATCTTGTTCTGTGAGAAGGATGACTATATAAACTAAGCATCCGTAATTATTACATAATTTTAAAAGGATGTGGAGTTAAAGTTCATACAGTTAAATATTACTATGTGCTGTGCAAATGAGAATAACCATGTTTTCTAAAGGCTTTAATCGACATTAATTCTTAACATGTGTTTTAAATTATAATGATATGAATAATTGGTTAGGTTAGTAAATTCCTTATCACTCTCACCCGCTTTATTTAAAAACATAGTCCTTCAAGGAGGGAGGTCTTGAGAAGCGAGTAGACTTGCGGAGTGGCTGGTTCTCTCCAGAGCTCTCTGCTGTTTGGTCTAGGTGATCATCTGGCTGAGGATGTGCTTCGGTCGCGGCCGTCTTTTCACTGACAGCTTGTGCTGGCCGAGGATCGTCATCTAGCTCGGGACAGTCGTCTGGTTCCAATACGTCTTCTTCGTAGGATTCCGAACCTTCAGCGGGAGCGAGGTGCCTCAGATTAACCGTTGTCTCCTTCGCTATTACTCTCCTAGATTCTCTTTACATAAAACCAAAGAACGAAATTTTTTCTAGGCATAGGTTAATGACTCGATTTCAAAATTCAGAAGAATCAATAGACCAGTTCCTTCAGGGCTTACGAACCCTCAGCGCTGACTGTAATTATCGAGACGTAAAAGCCAATGTCGATTAAATTGTTGTGCAAATGAGAATAACCATGATTTCTAAAGGCTTTAATCGACATTAATTCTTAACATGTGTTTTAAATGATAATGATATAAATAATTGGTCAGGTTAGTAAATTCCTTATCACTATGAAATGATGAAGAAGTTGGTTAGAGGCGCGGTCACCAAGAAAACAATAAGACAAACTTTTTCTATTCCCGTTCCGACGTTTCGGTAAATATTATCTTTATATATAGTCAACAACGTTTTATCATGCTAATGTTGTTGTTGTTGTTTTAATTTTATGGGCAAAAAACTGCTGATGGTTATTATCGCCCTCACATCTTTACAAAAAAGAAAAGAAAAAGAAAAACGATTTACCAAAATGATGATATCAGAAAAAAAAAAAAAAAAAAAAAATTTATGAAAGGAAAACAACGTACAAAATACTAAAACAATACAGTAACATTAAAAAATAATAAAAATAAAGGTAAACAAAAATAAAATAAACGAAATTAACAATTATGATAAAAAAATAAATAAAATAAAAAAAAACTAAAAAAAAACAAAAAAAAAACAAAAAAAAAACTAATAATAACAGATAAAACACAGATATGATAAAAATAATTAATTATACAGAAAAAAAAATTTTAATTGAAAAAAAAAAGAAAAGAAAAAAATTTAATTGAAAATAAAAAGAAAATAAAAAAAAATGTGTATATATATATATATATATATATATATATATATATATATATATATATATTTATGTATGTATGTAAAATAAAGAATAATAATAATTTAGGTATAAAGAGATAAAATAAAATTTTAGTTTAAACTGTATGATGAAGAAGAAAAACTAAAATTATATATATATATATATATATATATATATATATATATATATATATATATATAGATATATATATAAAGAATAAAAATAAATAAATTAAAAAAAAAATAAAATAAATAATAATTATAAATTATGTTATATTTGCTGAAATAGACGAATATTCTTTATAAACTTGATGGCACTGCTGATAGTTGCTTCATTATCGCTCAAAGCCTCAGAGACATTGCGTGGCACCCCAAATTTTTCAATTTCTCTCCTGTACCGTGGACAGTGCTCAAAAATATGACTCACCGTGAGAGTCACTTTACAGTGATTACATTGAGGTGGATCCTTCCTTGTAATAAGATACTCATGTGTGAGGCGGCAGTGCCCTATCCTCAGGCGGGTGATGACTACCTCCTCTCGCCGGCATGTTCTGGAAGATGTAGCCCAGGAACTGACAGTGGGTTTGATGTCTTTAAGCTTGTTATTTGCTAATATTTCCCAGGTCTGCTGCCATTCATATAATATTTTTGCTTTTAATGGTTTAAATAGCTCCGATGGTGGGACATAGGAGGGCGTTATTTCTTCTAACGAATGAGTCTCTGCTGCTGCTTTGTCAACTTGCTCGTTTCCGAATATTCCAGAATGACTGGGAACCCAAAAAAAAATTATTCTTCTAGAAGAGTCTTCTAGCTGCTTGATTCTATAGTGGACCCCCTGAACAATGGGATTTTTAGAAAACAGATTTGCAATAGCTCTGAGAGCACTAAGTGAGTCTGAGCAAACAATTATTGATTCCGCTGAAGATGATAAGGCTAGAAGGATATATTTATCATGCTAATTATCTATTATGTTTTACATTCACATCCATGCATATAAAATATGTAGAAAGGGAAAGTATCGCGATCGTGAAGATATTCGAGAATAAGTTAAACTAAAAAATAAAAAATCAGGTGAGCGTACACACGACTATGAAATAATTTCTATTTTTTAGACTAAAATAAACATTAACAAAGAAACTGAATAAAAATTCAATTTATTCCTACTTATTTTGAATTCTTATTCAGTTTCTTTGTAAATATTTATTTTAGTCTAAAAAATATAAATTATTTCATACAACAATCACTTAATTATATGCACTCACAACTTATAAGGTTTTCTATCAATTTTCAGGATAAATAAAAAAAAAAAAAAAAAAAGTTTTCTATGACACTGTTCAAAACTGTCAGATGATTAATAGATATATTTTGTTTCATAACTAAACTGTACATTTGCTAAATTTGATAGTCTACTTTAAATTTGTTAACATTTTGCTTGAAATTAATTTATATTTTTTTAACTTTTTTTTTCTCTGGCGCGACAGGCCGAGTAGGCCCTTGGTCGCGTAGTTTAATCTCCTGGGAGAACATTTTCAACACGTTTCTCGATGAAATTTTATAGGATAGGGTCATCGTTTCCTACGCCTATGCTTGTGAGTGGCCACCAGCAGGCTGAAGGATCTCACATACTTATTATTATTTTATTAGTAGGCTACTAAACGGCTATAGAGGGTATTATAAACCAGCTAGACGGCAACGGGTTATGTGTGCAATGGCCCTTTGGCTGTTCCCTGCTACACAGTTCATCTCCCAACCAGCAACCTGCCACCCGCCTTAGCATCATCATACTCCTTGGGTCTAATTCTCACTTTCCCCCACCTATTACTGTAATTGACCTCATTTGATCGCGGTAGAAATGTCGGCATCACTGTAGAGGATTGGTTCCCAAACGATTTTTCCAATCGCCCTCGTCTCCATATAATATATTACTCTGAGCCCCCTGGAAACTAATTTCGGAAAATACTCAACAGCAGTTCATAGGAAATACATATGTATTAATGTTTCTACATTTTTTGTAAAAAATATTGAAAATTATTGAACTTCGAAATTTTGAAACTATTTAATGAACTCTTGATATAATGTAATACAAAAAATCTGGTGCTCACAACACACGACTTTCACTTACCTCTGTTGTTAAACTCAATTTAAGGATTTTTTAAATACAGTTAGAAATGAAATATATAAGTAAGGGAAAGTAAAAAGTCTAATGAATTAAATAAATTGTGTTTCGATAGAAACTTATTAAATATTAATAAAAAAAAACACACCTGTACCACTACATGTAGGGTCTTGGGCTTAGCACTTATAGAGATCTGTACAGTTTCACATCCAACGACCAGGCAAGGAGGTGATTAGCTCTAAATAACGCTTGGACGCCAGGTTTTTCCTCCAATTTTGGATACCCGCGTAATAGAGACTGGGTGTGCCTCAGGGGCTGGGGAGGGCTCCATACCACCACGGCTAAAATAACAGAATAAATAATTCTGCCGTATGGTTGTGTGCAGCACTCCAATTGTAAATAATGAGACCGTTTCTGTATGTGACAGTAACAAATTAGAGTAGATAGATGAGAAGTGCTTCTTGGCCTTTATACCAATGGCCCTCATCGAAATATTTTCTTTAGCATTGAGAACATTTTTACAATCCAAGAAAAAAATTAACCGCCAAAATGATCGTGTATACGCACACAGCTCTAAAGAAGCCAAGGAAGTCATTAGAAGAGTGGAAAATATATCATCACCCTTTCTCAGAGATGATTTGGTGTAAAGCACACACACGCGATATTTTGGAACCTGTCGTCAAGTCAAATGATACTCTGCTCGAAGTCTTAGGGTTTTCCAGCAGGTTTCCAGTCCAGCTTGCAAGGCCAGTTCAACTCAACAGAGGCTGCAAAAGAACATTCCAGAGTTCATCTCTACCTCGGATTGGCCCTCAGAAAGCCCTGATCTTCTCATATAATAATTCTCGGATCTATTTTTGTCAGTAGTAATCTAATTTTTCCGCGGTTGACTATTTGCTATAGATATTTGTTCTTTCTTTCTTTTTTTTTTTTTTTTGTTAATTAATTAATCACCGCACTGAGCCCACGTTCTACCAAATATGCTTAAAGAAATGCTATTAAGATTTTTTTTTTACCCACTAGATTACCGGCTTTGGTCTGAGCTGGAGAGGATAGCATGCCACAGGGCACACTATAACTTTAAATGCCTCAAACGATCTCTGGTCCGAACAGTTGAGCTCTTTCCTTAAGAAGTGCTGCATGCTACTATTAATGACTGGCCATGGACATTAAATGCCTGTGTCAAGGCAAAAGTTGGCATTTTAAGTAATTTGTTTTATTTTTTAGTCTCTATAGATATACATTTTATTTTGTAATAATGTTTTTGAAAAACTTACGTTTTCTCTTGAAATATATCTATATTTATAAATTCCCTTGTAACAACATTTATGGCAGGACTAGGTTTTTCCGTTGAAAACTGGAATTCGAATTTCTCTGCGCTCTCAATACTTCCTCTTAATATATATTTCATAAATTGATAAGTGAAAGAAAAACGTTAAAATCGAAGTAATTTTAATAAAAATGAAGAATCTGGTGTGCTGCTACAAATTAAATAATTATCGGGTCTATTTTGTCAGTAGTAATCTGAATCCTCGCTTTTGACTATTTGCAATCAATATCTTTTATTGGCTTATGTTAATAAATTAGTCACCCCACTGAGCCGACGTTCCAATAAATATGCTGAAAGAAATGCAATTAAGAACTTTTGAATTACTGTTATGAATGAAGTAACTGTTGAAATTCTTCTGTGTTTACACATAAAAAAGGTCAAAATTCCAATCAGGTTAATTCATTTTTAAAATATCATCAAACCGTCTTCATATTTATTTTCTCCTCTTAATAAATTAAAAAAAAAATTGGCTGAACTCCCTCTACCGAAGATTCCAGTTCGTTGTTCAAAGAAAAAAATATGCGTTATGAGCGGAATACATAAATCAATATTTTTTTTTCTGTACTATCACCGCCCATTTACAGTTAGCCATCGCTCCCTGCCCCCAAATGCACCTGTGACCTTTGCCGCACCTCTTGTAGGTCGAACGTTTGTCTATACTACTATATTACGTCAATGCGACGGCTTGGCAATATCTCTGGTTGGACGACGATCTTTGGTTAAATGACAAAATGCCCAGTTGGAAAATAGTTGAAGAAGGCGCCTAACGATAGATACGTGCTCCCATGTATCTGGTATTAAAGGTACTAGTGGGCAGTTTGGGCACTATAATATTGTAAATAACTACACTATTCAAAAATACTATGTATAGCATTTCCAATTCGAATTCAACCTTATTTCAAATTCAACCTTTTCCAAATCGAATTCAATCTTTTCCATATCAAATTCAACCTTTTTCGGTTTCAATAAAAAAATAAAAATCAAGTTAACCTAATTTTATGTTTTCATAATTATTTTAATTATCGATTTTGTTTTTACACAATGTGGCTTGTTAAATGTTCTCAGGGGCCCTTTTACACACACACACACACATATATATATATATTATATATATATATATATATATATATATATATATATATTTTTTTTTTTTTTTTTTTAATATTTATTTATTGAGATGTATTAAAATTTGTTTATATATGAACATTAGTGATAGTTATATGAGATCACATTCACACAATATATACAGTATACAATGATAAAGTCAAATTACATAAAATATAATATATATATACAAAAAAAAACAACCTATAATTGAGATAAATACAAATAAATGAAATAAAGAAGCAATAAATACATTAATATCATTCACACAATCATAACTTTTACATAAAATTACTCACGATTTTAATTTAAAGCATAAAATTTAAATATTAAGTATAAAAACATAAAATTATGTTAACCTTTTTTCTATTATATTATTGGAACCGAAAAAGGTTGAATTTGAAACGGAAAAGGTTGCATTTGATTTGGAAAAAGTTGAATTCGACTAGGGAACGGTTGAATTTTACTTTGAAATGCTATACATAAATGCATATAAATTATTTCATATTTCTCATAATAACAAAATTCATTTGAATGACTTTATTGTAAATATAAATTTTTATAAAATTAATCTGAAAACTAAATTAATGTAAAGGCTCAAACAGAACTATATTTCTCAAATATAAATGACTTTTAATTAGGTTTTTTTTTTCTTGGTAACACATGAAGGACCATTTTGTTTCAATGCAGAGAAAATGTTTTAGTTATATGTTGCTGGAAATTTTCTTTTTTTTAATAATACCGTATATTGGTTCCAACCATTTATTCATCATTAGTGTTTGAAGCTGAATTGTCAATTTTTTTTTATTTTAAACGGTATAGTAATACTTGATTTTTAATCTTATAAAAATACTATAACACTTATTTAAAATAATTTTTAAAAGTTTGAAACAGATACCTAGTATTATTAAACAACATCCTTAAATAAAAAAACACCAGTTTGGATTCCGAAAATCCATCTCTACTATTTAAAAAATATCATCTTGCGACGGACCTTATTTCCTCTGCATTGAAGCGCGAATCAAACTGACCGAGAATCTTCCTCGACGTAGAAAAGGCTTTTGATCTAGTTCGGCCTACCAGGACTGCTTTACAAACTCCTTAAATTCCCATCCTTCCTTTTTATCCGTTCCACCTCACTGAGATATCTTTTAAAGGAAATCACAATACTGCCTTTTTTCTCCTGTCCGCCCTTGCCCGTCAGCTTAATATCTTCTACCCTATCCTCTATGAACTATACTTCGCCGTAGCTGACATCCCAACCTATCCTAAAGCTATTCATACCACACATTCTGACGAAAAACGTGTACTATCAGTCAATATTGAATAATTGCATTCCAACTCTTTTAACCACATCTAAGGGCTTGACAAATGACTTTATCATTTTTACTTCTAGTCGTAATAATATATTAGCTCCTACGGTGTTTTTTAATAATAATCCACTTGTCTTCGTTAAAGAAACATTTAACTTTGAATTTTCATCAAAAAACAAAATGACAAGATACAGAACGCCGTTTTTGCCTAGTTCAACAGTTACCATAAAAACGCTGAATTCTTCTCATCAATTGAGAAACGCTCATTTACATGTATGTACTTAAATCCTTGAATTTTATGGCTTCTATAAACGGATCAGACACAGTCCGGTATCTCGGCTTTTTACTAGACAAAAGACTGACGTGGAACCCACATACAAGACTCAAAAGAAAAGAACTCAACCGCAGATTCGGCCAGTTATACAGACTACTAAACAGAAAATCTCATCTTACTGTTGACAACAAATTACTAATATACAAGACAGTACTGAAACCTATATGGACCTACGGACTTGAACTGTGGGGGACAGCTAAACTTTCTAACATCAAACGCATCCAATCCTTCCAATCCAAAGTCCTCCGAACAATAGTTAATGCTCCTTATTACGTTACCAACTGTACCCTACACCATGACCTTAATATTCCGTTTGTTTTAGACCTGGTACCATCCAAATTTTCCAAATTTCATCAGAACCTTAGTCATCATCCTAACCCTCTAGCGCAATCCCTATCCAGCACCACCCATCCCTACAATCCTCCTCGAAGATTGAAACGGCAGTGGCCACGAGACCTATTGTAAACATTTAAATTGGAGTTCTGACAATGGTCAGATCCTCCACTCATGTACGGTATGTTTGTGGCTACAGCGCCCTGACTCAGCCTCCACTGGCTCAGACCAGTGATGCGGCTGAGATAGAGGCGCTGGGATCTCTTGGATTCCGCTTTTTCCTCCACAAGTGGAGGGAAAAGCGCTTGCTGGGGTCCCTTAGCAATTGTATATATTGTATATTGTTATGATTGTGTGTAAGATGTTTATTTATTTGCCAACTTTTTATTTATCTCAATAATAGGTTTTTGTTTCGATTTGTTTTGTTTTTTATTTATTATTATTAATTTATTGTATATATATGAATTTTATATTTATGTTCTATTTTATGTAATTTGACCATTATTATTATTTTCTGTATATATAGTATGAATGTGGTCTCTTATCAATATTATTATTGTTCATTTTGTAACAAATTGTAATATATCTCAATAAAGAAATATAGATATATAAACGGATACTTACCTTCTTCAATCCTAAATCTTCGATGCTCCTAACGTTGTTACTAATATATCATCAATAAAGAGCTCAATTTTCCATATATTCTCAATTTAGAAGGAACCAAGGACATATATTGGCATGACAAACTCAACTGACTAATATATATTTTTTCCCCAATCCTCGCAACCACTTCGATTCCCAATAAGCCTTTTATGCGTCTGAAAAGAAGATGCCCTGTGGACCTTCTATTTTGCCACTCGATTGCTGCTAGTATGTTTAGTCTTGAATACTCTCTTTCTCCGTAGAGTCGTTATAGGGTCTCCGTCCTTGTTCACATCACCATTTTATTTTATTATTTTTTTCTTTTTTAATTTTTTTTTTTTTTTTGGAAATCTGTGTTCGATTCTCTTTGGATTCCGACATTAGCTATACTCAAAGGTATTTTTTTAATCATCTTTAAGTGGATTTAAGTTTTCATGGGCAAGTTTTTTTTTTTTTTCTAATGAATATGCCTATCTATGATGAGATCAGAATGATAAGGTCTGGAATAGACGAAGCAAGCTATCACTTTATCATTCTGAGTATTTACTTGTATTTTTTTATTAATAATTTATAATAATATTCTAAATTTCATTAAATCATAACAAATGAAAATTGATTTCTTTGACATGTATCGCAAGTTTTATATATTTATTTCTCTGGCGCGACAGGCTGAGTAGGCCCTTGGCCGCGTGGTATAGACTCCTGGGAGAATATACTCACGTTCCTCGATGGAATGTTTAGGGTAGGGTCATCATTCCTTACGCCATTAGGCTGACGAGTCTCACTACCCGGGGGAGAGGCTGTGAGTGAGTCCCCATTTAATTATATTCGTATAAAAGTCCCACTGGGACTGGGACTCGAACTCACAACTCTGGCGTGGGAGACAAGCGCGCTAGCCACTCAGCCACCGGCTCCCCTCCCAGGCTGAAATGTTTTAGGTTTGTCAAAATTATTTCTTTGATTTTTTATGGAATGACAGTAAATTATTAATTATTATATATATATATATATATATATATATATATATATATATATATATATACACACGTTAATTCTTATTTATTTATTTATAGAATATGTACATAGAGATATCACTATGACCTTTTATTTTATTTTATTTTTCTTTCTTTTGTTATTTAAATGTAGTTATATATTGTTTTTGGCCAGTTATAAATTTTTATTTTGTTCATTAATGTTATTCTTAAGGGACATCATCCCAGAATAAAGTTTCTATTCTAAAATATTTAATTTAAAAATATATACTGCCATTTTTTTATTTTATTTTTTTTTTTTTTTTACTGTTATCTACTTCCCAAATTAAATTTTGGTCGATGTATTTGTATAATTATTATGTATTTATAAATAGTCATGTTTTGAATCAGCCATGTACCAAGATTTAAATTCCTACTGAAAGATGATCCCTGCAGGAATTTATAGTTTACAGCTAACGTGAGTGAATATATTATCAAATCCGATTCTATCTGCTACAGTGGAGCTATGATTTCATGTCACGGTTAATAGATATGCAAAATCAATGTCCTGTAATAATTCCAACTTGACATTATCATTGAGCCGTGTAATAGCGATAACATTTGAAGCAGCACATTCATTTCTATATTAATTAAACTGCATATATAATATTGTCAATAATAACTAAATTTTGTTATGATATCTAAATCAAATTTATTTGAAGTAAAACATGATATATAATATATATGGCTTGAAATCGTCCAACTTTTATTTATTTGGCCACTCAACATTTTTTTATTTTCATGATTTTTTTAACCAGTTATTCTCTATCCTTTCCTGAAAATAAACAGTGATTTTTTTAAAAATTATTTATTTATTTTTTTATTGCTTTTGAGAAATGATACAATCTACCACTACCTTGGACAGTCAGTATTAGAGCTAAAAGAAATTACTCATTCCATGTGTACACAGTAAAAAAAAAAATACTGTACCACTGCAACCCGTGAAGGGTCTTGGGCTCAGTACGTATTGAGATTCGTACTGTTTCTAGGACAACGGGAATGTAAGGAGATGATTAGGTCTTGATCACGGTCAGCCGCCATGTTTTTCCCCCATTTTTGGGGTACCCACTTTAATGAGGCTCCGTCTGCCCCAAGAGGGTCTCCATACCCTAGGATCCCCTCTCTCCGAATAAATTAACAGAATAAATAATATTCTGCCATAGCCGGGATTCGAACCTAGGACCTAGAGAACAGCCTACTAGTGTTCTATACACTAGACCACGCCGCTCCCTTATGCACAGAAAAAACATGAATGTATTATCCGTGCATGAATGTATTATGAATCGAAATGATAAGTTTTGCAATGAAAGAGTATACAATAAAAATAAAAGCTAGAGATTACTCTCTAAACTTCTTTGTTATTGCGGATTAAAAGTTTTAGTTGATGTAAAGTTTTGTAAACAAAAAGACGAAAATATAACGCATATCCTTATTTTATTGTTAGTTAGTGTTTTGATATGATATCTACAAAATTACTAGACATTCATCAAACACATGTTTTCAGTCGCGAAGCTCACTTATAACGGCTGCAACACTACAAGTATGTTTTTTTTAATTGTTTTAATTATTATTATTATTTAATTATCTTTCATTCGACCGTAATGAAGGATTTGATACTAGTGATTTTAAATATATTCATACAGTTTCTACAGAAAAAAAAGTAGAAACATAGCTATACAAAAGAAAAATAAATGTATTTTACTGGAAACATTTAATACAAAATTTTATTTAAGAAATACCTCAATATCTAAAACAAACACATAACTATGTACTGTCAGCCTGGAAAACTCTAAGCAAGGCTCGACCCTCAACTCTTAGCTGCGTCACTGGTGTGAGTGGAAGCTGAGTTTGGGCGTTGTAACCATATACATCCGCAGAATAGAGAATTTGGATATTCTAAAGGTCTCGGGGTCACTGCCGTTCAGACTAAAAAATATAATTATGTTATCGTAAGTTTGTGTTTTGATATGATATCTGCAAAATAACTAGAGTTAGAAAGATTTTCTCAACACGTTTTCAGCCGTGAAGCTCACTTTTATTACTATTATTTAGTTATGTTTCATTCTGCCGTAGTAAAGGCTTTGATAGTGATTTTAGATTTACTCACATATTTTATACAAAAAAAAAAAAAAAAAAAAGTTGAATCATAGCTTTACAAAAGAAAAATAAATAAATATATATTTTATATATATATATATATATATATATATATATATATATATATATATATATATATTACGGAAAACATTTAATAAAAAATTATTTTAAAAAAATACCTGAACATCTAAAACACACTGTCATATGTACTGTCAGCCTGGCAAACTCCAAGCCAGACTCGACCCTCAACTCTCAGCTGCGTCACTGACGTGAGTGGAAGCTGGGTTTTGGGCGGTATAACCACAAACATCCGTAGAATAGAGAATCTGGATATTACAAAACGTCTCGGGGTCACTGCCGTTCAGGACATCAGACAAAGGAGATTGTTGGAATGGAAGAAGGATGGTGTTTTTGCTATAGTATTAAAATTAAAAGTTATGTTCATCAGGGAGAATTCCAATGGAACAATTCCAAAATAAGAGGCATATTATTTTCATGATGTAGGATATTCTTAGTAGCATAGTCTGGAGAATTAAATATTCTTTAAATTTTTCTAGATTAAAAGTTCGTGACCTCGCTGTGTAGCGTCATTTTCTCATATATTTATCTTCATATAATATATTTATGCCTAGAAGGACTTAAAGAAAAAAATAGAAAAATTTATTGAGAATTAAAATTAAATCTAATTCTTTGTATTTACCTCTAATTTTCAATTATAAGCGTAAAAAAAAGATTATAAGCGCTTTTTGGCGTTTTTTTAAAAATATTACAGGTATATTAATCCCTCTTGTATGTAAAATACGAGTGAAAATAAGGACCAGTAAATTACATCAAGAAATCATTTATAAAATAAGATAAAGAATTATGTACTTTTAAGCAATCGTATTGAAAACTTCTAAAGCACCATTGTAATAAGTTGTAATATATTTAAAACAGCAAATAAAGTGTATTTCATACTATGAAGAAGATACCATACATCAAATAAATATTTCATTCAGTTAATTAAAAATTCTTATGAAACTGAGAATATATATCAAATATGTCATCAAAATTACTTTTCGAAACGAATTTAACATAATCAATTTACGAATGTATGTTCGCTTTGTAATAAGTGCCTGAAGACTTGTACCATTTAATAATAAATTGTCCAATCTACGTTGATTACAAATACTACAAGCTAATTATCACCATATATACTATCACACAACTTCATGATTTATTAATCTTAATAAACAGTGTTTGCTTCCGAAGGCGCTCAGATTAAGGACATTTATTTTTAAAATCTGTTGTATGCAACACAAAATTTACAATTTAAGAACTATTAAATAAAGTTAGTGTGGAACAATGTTTAATGAATGTTATTCAGTTTCGTTGAAAACATAAGTTTAAAATTAAAAATATAAAATATGACATTGTTATGTACAGTAATCACTTTATATTACCTTTCACAACATTGTATATAAGATAAATTTTTCTTTAAAATGTTTAGCTTTCCATCAGTATAATATACATCTTTAAACTATTCTCATGTTTAGACTAAAAATTACCTTAATTTTTATTTATATATTTTTTTTTTTACTTTGAGTTTGTACGTCACAAAAATAAAGATGAATATTATCAAAAAATTGTAACAATTATTAAGATAACCACTATATCTTATTATTATTGGTTTTATTATTGTTGCTACCATTATTTTTACTGCTATTAATCTGAAAGTTTTTTTTTTTTTTTTTTTAGTTTTTTTTGTTATGTGATTGAACTTTATTTTCTATGTTATGTTTTATTTTATTAAAACCACTTCACATATATTTAATGGATATGTCTCGAGGTCTTGTCAAAATTATAAATACTTCTATTATCGTGTTATGATTAATATTAATATAGCAATATTGTTATATGTCAATCCTTAATAAATCATATTGCCTCAATGTTTTTCCATAAGTTAAGAGAAAAGGAAGAAACTTTATTCCGTTTGTGTTTTCTTACATTTTTTTATTTTCATTGTATTTAATATGCTATTTATGTAGTAATATCATTAAAATAGTAGGTTTCTATTATCTTCCAAAAAAAAGATGTTTTTACAGAAAAGCTTTAACGAGTCAACGTTTCGGGGGCCTTCCCCATCATCAGGACTCAATGTTAATATATCTGTTAAATTGTCCACAAAAATTCTTCTTATTTTCTTCATATGGTTGAAACAATCCTCCATATTTAAATTCATAATACAAACAGGTCTAAAGGAAGGTTGCAATTGATATAATTAAAATAGTAGGTTTCTTTTATCTTCCAAAAAAGAAGAAGTTTCTACAGAAAAACTTTAACGAATCAAACGTTTCGTTAACAGATATATTAAAATCGAGTCCTGATGATGGGGAAGGCCCCCGAAACGTTGACTCGTTAAAGTTTTTCTGTAAAAACTTCTTTTTTTTTTTGTAAGATAATAGAAACCAACTATTTTAATTATATCAATTGCAACCTTCCTTTAGACCTGTTTTTAGTAGTAATATCGAGTTGAAAACATTTTGTTTTCGTTCTTTTGTTAATTTTTTGTTATTTTTAACGCAAGTGATAATTTCAAGCTGAAGCCAACTCCTTTTTATGGAGGATTCCTCCCCAAAATAAATAAAAAATAATATGGGGAAGATCTGCCAAAGTAGAATAGGTATAATACAATATAACTGATTTTTTACAATGCCAAAGCAGGTTCTTAAGAACCCATATGTTTGGTCTTTTAACAGAACATAATAAAGAAAAAAAATACAGAATTTTCATTTTTCATTCTTTTAACAATAATTTGTAATTTTTACACAAATGCTATGGCAGTGGCAAAGAAGTCTGACAGCTTTCAGACAAGCAAGTTTTTTTGTGTTTTTTTTTTTGTCAGAAATGTGCTGAGCACATAGAATTAAACATATTTGGTATAAATTAAAATAACATGAATAGTTTGTTTGTAATTTAAATATGAATATTTTCACTATTCTGAATTTCTGTATGTTTATTGATATTGTCAAAACTGTGGCCTCGGCATCCATTTCTGGATGCAGATGTTCGATTCTGAGTTCCCAGGGCAGTATTTAAATATTGTATATAGGTATGAATGTAGCCAAGATTATAATTATTTTATTTTATTTCATTATTTTATTTTATTTTTTCATTTATTATTTAGGTTAACTTATTTTATTTTCATATGGAATGAATTACATGTTATAGCTCCAATACTTATTGCCCAAGATAGTGGGAAATTGTATTATTTCTCAATAAAGCAATATATTATTATTATCATTACATCACAAATATTATCTACATGTAAACAATAAAATAAAAATTTAAATAAATAAAATAAGATGCATCTAAACTAAGGTATTGGACTGGTTTTTAACAACGGATAGAAGAGGAATTTATGAAAATGGTATTTTTCATAAGAAGTCGACGATTTGTAAAAAATATTGTTTCAGATTTGCTAGGATTTAAGCAAAATTAATCTATATGAAAAAGGAGAAATTTGGGACAATTGGAAATGAGCAACGACCGGCGATGAGTTTTTATTATGAAGAAGGCTAATGGAGTAGAGTTAGGGGGGGCCCAGGGGGAGGGGGTGGGGTGGTTGTTAATGCCCTAACCCTGCTGGGGCTAACTCACTTCTTGCGTTCTTCCTGCGGGTGGTATCGTCTACCACCATCCTCATCCCCCTCCCCAGCCTCTCATACTATGACCAATCCGAATTGCCAGTGCCAGAACAAGCTTTAATCGTAAACTAGCTGCGAAACTTGGATTCCATCACTTCCAATGGAAGGGACAGAAGCTACACTGTACTCACAAGTTGGTCCTTTTTGGTTCTTGATCAAACCAATTTTTAATAAATAATAAATAAATAAATTATTTATTATCCTGGTCCTAAAGTCTCTTTAGAATAACATTTCTATATTTTGTAAATGGTAAAATGGTTGTAAAACTTCGTAAAAGTTTAAAAAAAATCTAAATTGCTATGTTTTAGACCGGCTGCTTTTCTAAGGCAGCCGGTCTAGGTTAGATATCAATTGAGACGTTGATTTCCAAAAGGTACTATATCCAATCTAGGAAATTTTACAGGAAGCGCGAAAATCTCTCATTACTAAATTATTAAACTAGCTAATTTGGGTATTTTTGCCTTAAAATTTCGAATTTTTTTTTTACTATAATAATAACATCATATTAAAGTTATGAAATGAATTTTTTTATAATGATTTGAAACGAAAATAAATGCGTAATTAGTACTTTTAGAAAATTACCGTATTTCTAAATCGCGTTTTTTAAGGACTTGAGAGTTCATTTGATAACATCAAGTAGAATATTTAGATAAAACTAAATGATGAGAATACAAATATGTAAAAAAATCGATTTCGTAAAAAATGTCCTTTAGTACCTTTTGGAAATCAACGTCTCAATTAACCTTAAACAAACTAGGTTAATTGATATCTTTAATCAATATATGGACAGTATTTAGTGAAACCATTGGATTTCTTTTCTAAAGGTATCATATTTACCAATCCCAATAGGTGTAATCCATGATAAGATTAAATTAGACAAGCTTCAATAAATGACATTATTATTTAAATTAACTTAAACATTTACAAACTATTTACACAATGCCTGAGAATACTGAGGGACATTACAGTTAACCTTGCCATACAATATTACAAACAGAGAAATACTTTTAAAACTATTAGTCGGCTGGGGAAGGAGGAATCAGTCTTGAGCCCATCTTCTTTGTCAGTCTTTGACCCCCCGGTGGACATCTCGATCTCTGATTCTTCTCTTCTCGTAGATGGAACTTGACTCATCTCTTACTAGACTTCAACGGATATGGGAAGTGAAGAGTTTGGCGGTCCATCCTTTGTGGGCCTTTATCATAAGTATGCCTGACTCTAGGCCAGGCCTAAAACTCTTGTCGACTGCCGCTGAGGGTCTAGAAAGATTCCAGGGGCCCATTGGAGAATCCAAGAGGGGCAGGTAAAACCCGTTTGAACTTTAGCCGACAAAGGCTTATTAATATTTACTTCATTAATATATTAATTATTCAATAATGATTTTAGAGCCATCAGCATCCTCAATACATAACAAAATATTTCCACCACAAATCTTCAGTGGCATTAGCAAGAGTCACAGACATGCCAAAAAGAGGAAAAATTGACTACACGAAAACAAAAAAATGTTATTCAATAGTTTCCTCAACATTAATATATGCTTTCAAAACATGGAGCCTCAAATACCTAGAAGCAATCGCTAAACTACACAGTTGAAATTTAAAAACCTCTTTGGTTTTCCTAGGAATGCTCCAAACTATATAGTTTGTCTCGAGCCAGGGAGAGAACAAATAAATATTAATGTTATTAAAAAAAATTAATAAATAAAAAAATCCAAACTTGCACTCATGCAAGACGAGGGAATCCGAAAACTATGTTGTAATATACTTAAAGCTTTGGACAAAGAAAAAACATACATAGACCACAATCAGATTTCTCAAGCTAGAGTAATATATTTTTTTTTTTTTTATTTATTGAGAAATATTACAATTTGTTACATAATGAACAGTAGTAATAGTGATGTAGTACACATTCATACAATATATACAGCCAATAATGATAAAGTCTAATTACATAAAATCGGAAATAAATAAATTTAAATATATACAAAAAAAACAAACAAAAAAAAAACAAGAAACAAATCAAAACAACAACCTGTAGTAGAGATAAATACAAGTTGGGAAATAAATAAAAATCATACAAGCAAACTTAACTATATACAACATATACAATCAGCCAAAGAGACCCTAGACTCGGCTGCTCCCTCCACAAGTGGGGGGAGAAGCCAAATCCAAGAGATCCCAGCGCCTCTTACTCAGCGCTTCACTGGTGTGAACCAGTGGAGGCCGAGCTAGGAGAGTAATATTTGAGCTTAATTAATTTACTGAGAAGCTTTCGACTAACATCACAAACGCGCTTCTTAGGTTCAAACAGGACATAATTGAAAGATCTTATAGTCATTATGTATCAAAGGAAAGACATACTCACTATCGATGATGTCGAAAAGATAAATTACATGATGGGCGTACACAAAGCTTTAAATTTAAAACAATCTATTTTGACACAGTGAGTGTCTTCTTTGTTTTTTGAAGGTTTTTTTTTTTTTTGTTTTACTTTTGAAATTGATTTTGGCCAAAAAGTCAACTCACATCATAATTATGCTTTAGATGAATATTATTTGTATAAACTTTGTACAAGACATAGTCTTTTTTTAAATAAATATATATTCGATTCTATAGTAAATTGGCTTCAGAGACTTGGAGTAAATAAAATAAATATAAACAGGTTAACAAATCCTAATAGAAAACAGACATATGGAAATGACAACAAATAAAATGAAATAGAACCTTATTTACAATTCTACTGTGACTAGATGGTCATGAGATGAAGTAAACGAGGTTTGGAGGTAGGAAGATAGTTGGAGTGACGGTTGATTAAGGATCGGATAAGAAAAGATCCGTCGAAATTTGGAGATCGTTCTTCGGCAGTCTGAAGGGCTAGGGCGTGTATAACAGGAATGGAGATAAATTTTGAATTGTAGATGGTCAAAAATGTATGGTCTACACGTGTATTGGATATTTTGGTATAAGAATGATGCTAGGAAATACTTGTGACGACGCTATATTTTTCATCGTCTCTATGATTTAACTTAAAATCCATTTTAGATCCTCTAGCTATTAGATGAGGGTCATATGTAACAATCATTTAATAGCCACAACTAATGCTCTTCAAGACTTGAAATTCCATGATTTTCGTTCAAGAGGCTGTCCTCCTAAGCCACTGACCCTGATCTACTAGCTAGAGGATCTGGAATGGATTTTAAGTTAAATAATAATTAGCCCATTTACTTATTGTATTTATTATAAGTACATTTGTAAATATCAATAAAATGTTGAAAATATGAGTTAAATCATAGAGATGATGGAAAATATAGTGTCTTCGCAAGTATTTCCTTGCATCATTCTTATACCAAGTTATCCAATACCCGCTTAGACCATACATTTTCGACCATATACAATTCAAATCCTCCGTCCATGACCGTTATACACGCCCTATGCCTTCAGACTGCCGAAGAACGATCTGCACATTTCGACGGGTCTTTCCTTATTAGATCCTTATTTATATTTCTATCCGTCACTCCAACTCTCTTCCTACCTCCAAACCACGTTTACTTGATCATCTCATGACCATGTAGTCACAATAGAATTGTAAATAAAGTTCTATCTCTTTTTTTTTTCTCATTTACATATGTCTATAGTCTAGTAGGATTTGTTAACTTGTTTATATTTATTTTATTTACTACAAGTCTCTGAAGCCAAATAACAAAAGACTATGTCTTGTACAATGAATATACAAATAAATTTCATCCAAAGTATAATAATGATGTGAGTATAGTACTTTTTATAAAAAGTAAAACAATAAAACCCGACAAAATACAAGGAAAGCACCAGAGCTCACTGTGACAAAATAAAGCATAAATGTTATAGGGGAAAAGTTAGTTAAGGGTGCAGTCAAATTAATTAATTTGACTGCATTAAACTTTAACTAATTTGACTGCACCCTCAACAAACTTCTCCCCTATAGACACACAGTCAACCATTCTCACTTCACCATAAATGTTATAAATCTAAAGTTTTGTGTACTCCCATGATATAATATATGTTTTTAACATTATCGATAGTCAGTATGGCTTGAGTGTTGTAGTTATCTGGAGAATTCGAGATGAATGGACAGAGGTATCGTTGTCTAAATTTATGAAATGTTGAGCAGTAAAGAAGGACGTGTTGAAGACTATTGGAAATATAATGGTTGCATGAGGGACAGATTTCTTCGGATTTGAATATGATAGTTTTGGTTTTTGAATATAGCTTGATATAATCTGCGTTGGCAACTCTCCATTGACTGACGCTTCTTAATTTCTTTTTACGGACTTTAGATGTTATGTATGTTTCAGAATTGGGAGTATTGTAATTGCACAGTGTTTTATTTAAGGAATTTTTATTTTAATTTAAAGCTCTTTCGTTTGATACATTATGGTTATAAGCTTTTTCAATTATGTCCTGTTTGTTGTTACTAAGAAGCCCGTTTGTTTTGTTAGTAGAAAGCATCTCATTAAAGGCATTAAGCTCAGCTATTTATTGCTCTAGCTTGAGAAACCCAATTGTGGGCTATGTATGGTTTTTCTTTGTCTAAAGCTTTAAGTCTATTAAAATATAGTTTTCCGATTCTCTCGATGTGCATGAGTGCAAGTTTGGATCATAGATGTGCCAGTTTTTTAATCGCTTTAATATTTATTGGTTCTCTCCCAGTCTGGAGACAAACTATATAGTTGGGTGCGTTCCTGGACCAACCAAAGAGGTACTTGAGAAATTTTAACAACGCAGTTTAGCGATTGCCTTGAGGCACCTGAGACTTCATATTTCGGAAGCATATAGTAATTTTAAGGAAACCATTATTCGAATATTTTTTTTTTGTTTCCCAGGGGTCAATTTTACCTCTTTTTAGTAAGTCTGTGACTCATGCAAATGCCTCTGACAGTTTTGGATGAAATGAGAAGATGCTTTCTTAAACATTCCTGAAATTTTACTACCATTTTACCATTTACTGTATTCTGGAAATGTTATTCTAAAGAGACTTGTTTCAGGATAATAAATAAATTATTTATTTATTATTTATTAAACATTGATATGATCTGGAATAAAGTACGTAGTATGCAAAGGATGTAGCACTTAAAGTAAGACCATCTAATAGCAACAACAGAAATATCCAAAATTAGACGATTTTCGTACTGAAAAACTAATCTTAGAGGAGAATTACATGATTGCTTTATGTGCCTTTCCTTAAATCATGCATTTTTATCATTATTTGCATTTATTAGCTTTAAAGCTAAAGGCGCTAGACTGAGGTGACCTCGAATCGAAGAAATACTAATTCGCTTTATTAAAACAACTCATCTTGTGAAGATAAATATTTAAAACAAAGAGTTCTTAAAAGCGAAGTTTAAGAACTGGTTGCAAATGCATTTGACTGATTCAGACATGAATCTGTGAGTATTTTTTATTTTTTTATTTGCTCTTTTATTTTTGAGCTTTATAAAAACCTAAAAAAAAAACTTTATTTATTAGGACACCTTAATGTCACAATATATCTCTCTATTCCCATGATTTTACCCGTTTGAACCATTTTGGACCATCTGACCAGTAGGTAAGGGTCAGTTGCTTAAGAATACAACCACTTAGGACGCGTTTAAACTGCACGCGATTCGGAGATTGGGACGGTAGCGGGTTCCTAGAATTATATAGAACCCGTTCCCGCTCCAGTCTCCAAAACACGTGGAGTATAAACGCGCCCTTAAAGGTTGATCATGTAATATCAAGTATTATTTTTAGCGCATAACAGAAATATCCGAATAAGTCGATTTTTGTCCCGTAAAACTTATCTTAGAAGAGAATTATATGATCGCTTTATGTGTGTGACTTTTCATAAAACAAAAATATTCATAGAAAAAAAAAAAAAGAAATAGAACCTTATTTACGATTCTATTGTGACAAGATGGTCATGAGATGATCAAGTAAACGAGGTTTGGAGGTAGGAAGTTGGGATGACGATTAAAATCGTGATTGAGAATCGGATAAGGAAAGATCCGTTGAAATGTGCAGATCATTCTATTTCAGTCTAAAGGCCTAGGACCTGAAAACGAGAATGGACAGAGGATTGGAATTGTAGATGGTAGTAAATGTATGGTCTACGCGGTTATCGGATAACTTGGTCTAAGATTGATGCTAGGAAATACTTGCGAAGACACTATATCCTCCATCATCTCTATGATTTGACTTGAAATCCATTCTAGATCCTCTAGATGTTGCTTAAGAGAAAAGCCCCTCGAACGAAAATCATTTAATAACCATGTAATAGCACCTTTTATTATTTGACTTCAAGACTTAAAACCTAATCCTATATGGTCAAAACTATCATTTTAAGAAATACTAGAAATATTAGATGATTTTTGTCTTGTAAAACTAATGTTATCGCTATATGTTCCTTTTGTTAAATCATGCATTTCTTAGCTTTAGAACTATAGGCGTCAGGCTGAGGTGACATCGAATCGAAGAAAAACTAATTCGCTTTCTTAAAACAACTCATCATAGTTAAAAAAAAAAAAAATCCTAGGTAAATCCATAATTCTATGCGTATTTTCAAATACATAAATCTATGCGTATTTGTTGATATTTTATATCAGAGTTCTATAAGAAAACTTAAAATAAATAAATAAAGACTAAAAGACTCATTTATGACACTTTAATGTCACAATATCTCTCATCATCTCCATGGTTTGACTTATAGTCCTGTATCGCCAGTAGGTTAGGATCAGTTGCTTAAAGAGAAAAGCCACTTAGGACGCGTTTATACTGCACGCGATTCGGGGGCTGGGGCGGTAGCCGTTTTCTAGAATTATATAGAACCCGCTCCCACTCAAGTTTTAGTTTTATTGTACAGCTCTAAAATAAAAGAGTAAATAAAAAAATTAATTAAACAAGACGAATAGATTCATGTCTGAATCAGTCAGATGCATTCGCAACAAGTTCTTAAGCTTCGCTTTTAAAAAGTCTTGTTATTTACGCTTTTTTATTTGCTCTTTTATTTCAGAACTTTATAGGAAAAGTTAACTAAAAAAAATAAATAAAAAAAAAAACTAGAAGCAAAGATTAATCTATGAATCCGTCAGATGCAGTCCAAATTGTTGAATTTCGGCTTTGGAAAATTATTTTTTTCCCCTCTACTCATCTAGTTATCTTCACAAGGGTGCGTTGTTTTCAGGAAGCGAATTAGTATTGCGGTGTTTCGATGTCATCTGAGCCTAAGCCCTTCTAGAGTTCTAAGGCTAAAAAATACAAATTATGATCGCATTAGGTATAGGTGAAAACTATATATATTTATTTATTCGGATATATTACAGTTTGTCGCAATGGACAATAATAATAGTGCTACATGATAACATTATACAATATTTACTATATAAACAAAAGAAATGTCAAATTACATAAAATGAAGCTAAAATTAATAAAGGTATATAATAACAAAATTTATAAATTAAATAAATACTAGGTTAACAAATAAATAAACCAAAACATAAACGCACTCATACTTATATACAATTTTTACAATATGTTGGGGAACCACCGTCGGAGTCTGCCTCCCCCACTTGTGGAGGGCAAACAGATTCCGGGGGATCCCAGCGCCTCCCTCTCGGCCGCATCACTGGTCAGAGCCAGCGGAAGCCGTGTGGATGATCGCACTGGAAAGTCATCAAGCAATTCTCGTCTATACTGAGTTTCCCTTAAAGTCATATTGTAAGAGCAAATACTAGAATTAATGAGAAACAAAAAACTTAATATGTCCCATAGTACAATTCTCAGCGGTTAAGGGGGAAAAATCAAAATTTTGTTTTTTCTGTTATCCATGGTTTTTATCAGAAAAGCTCAAATATATCATCTTCATGTGCACGCACATAAAAACACGTATCCAAAACGAAAGAAGGGAAAATTTTCCAGATGGTTAAGAAGTCAAAAATTCAAAATAAGAAAGTATGAGTCGCACAAGGTCGTGCTGAAAATAAAATTTCAATATTTTTATGAATAATCGGATGATTCGAGGTACTATTATTCTTCTATCGTTTTAGATTGTCCTGATCTCAGAAAAACTTCTTAATTTAATAAGATTTACAGTGATAACGAAAAACAAAATATTGGGTTGTTTCACATCAAATGTCCGTTTTTATAGTTTCTGAAATACATAAAGGATTTTGCAGGTCTCTGTTGTTTTCTGCCGAATGTTTACATATTTAAAGTAAACAGTTACAATCCTCTACCTTTGTATTATAAACATTAGCTTCCCAATCAATTACCCACTTTTGAGTATAACTCTAAATATGAACATGGAAACACGCGATTTTTGAGTAATATTGTTGTACAAGTTTAAACTCGCACTCAGCAGCTGATGCCGCTAGAAATATTTGCAAGGCGTTTGGGGAAGGGAGTGTTAATGAGCCGACCATTCGCCGTTGGTTTGCTAAGTTTTCAGCTGGGGATATCGACTTGGAAAACTTGCCCCGAGGAAGACCTCCGTCCTTAATAGACAACGATGTCCTCAAACATACAGTAGAAGGAAACCCCTACCAAACAGTTAAAGGACTCTCAGCAAAACTTAATGCAAGTGCATCTACCGTTTCCAGAATTTAAAATGTATTGGGAAAGTAAAAAAGCTCGTACTGGGACTTGATCCACTAAGCGCAGCAATCCATGTTCAAATACGTGCAAAATTGAAGACGGCTACGAGTCTTCGCACCCATATTCTCCCGAGTTGTCTCCAACAGATTACTAACTGTTCAGGAATTTAGGCAACTTCGTCAAAGGCAAACTTTTTGAACATGATGATCGAGTGAAAAGTGCGTTTTCAGATTTTGTTTCACTTCAAAGCCCAGAATTTTTCAGTTCGGGGATAAAACAGTTGGGTCACGTTGGGAAAATGTGTAGAAAAGAAGGTAAATACTTCGAATAAAATTATCTTGTTTTCATATCGTATTTTTGAAAAATTCTTTTACCTTGGAAACGGACATTTCATGTGACACCAACCCAATAAAAAACAACCTTTTATTGGCCTCTCAAGGAAGTGAGAAGACTGAAATAAAAAAAAAAAAATTACAAAAAGAAAATTTGTGTTTAAGGTGTCCCATAAGTCATATCATGAGAGCTGAACCTAGACCCAAGATAAAAATTAAATTCATACGACCCATAGTCTGATTGTCAAAAGTTGAAAAATGAAAGCCATGGATAATAAAAAACATCTTAAAATTTGATTTTCCTCTTAACCGCTGAACATCGGACTGTGGGCCGTATAAACTTTTTTGTTCAACTCAAGTGCAGTATCTAGCCTCACAATATGATGAAACATTTATGAGACAGTCTGTATACAAGTAATATTATACTTTATAAGAAAACTAAAAATAATAATGCGAGATGTGGTTACATCAAAAAAAGAAGCTTCGATAGTTGTTAATAGACTCAGGGATAGTGTGGAGGGAGGAGGTCATAGAAGGGCCCACAAATCATATTGGACGCCCTCATTTCCGTTGAGGATCGTGGCCATCAAGAGTTGAGATTTACAGCCTCCCTTCCGACCACGAGGAGACTCCAGGATCCTTGCCTTCTCCAGGATTTTAAAAATAATTCTAGCGGAGGGAGGCCCAACGACTAATTGAATAAGGGACAAAACTGGCTTCCTATCCAAGTGGGCTATTTAATCGGGGGCGTATGTTTGGAGGGAAAAAGATCCCAGTAGATTCTTCTAATCCCCAGTTATTCATACGACATTGTGTATGCAGCCCGTGCTGGCCATCCGGTCCACCTATCCGGCATAGGATTACGATTCCCAATGGCAATTACTCATTTGTAATTAGCATTTATAATTACATACGTCATTTTTCAATAACATGTATTCTGAGCCCTTTATCCCACAAATAGATTTTGATTTGAATAGGAGAAAAATCTAGCCAGGCAATACACGACTTTCAGTTACCTCGGTTGTTGTAATCAATATAAGGATTTTTAAATATAGTTAGATATAAATAAGGTAAAAGCATTAATTACTTTAAGTTTCAGTAAAAACTATTTTATAAAATAATCTATTATATTATTGTCTATCACAACTAGTTAATTTTATCTGCTTTACATCTGTCTCCATTTTATTTTACGAATTTGTGTATAGAATAATATTTTTTCTAAATAAAATCTTTAGCTTTCAAATGGAATATTATACATCTATATTACCCTTCTTATCTTGAAAAAAATATATACTAAAAAATATTTTTGCTTTTAAAATATAAACAATTTTATCAAAATTATTGCTATTGGATGACCTGGTGTAGGGGATGAAGCACAAGTCTACTGTTCTCCGGTTCCGGGTTCGAACCTTGTGACAGAAATATTTATTCAGTCATTTCAGCCGAGAAGGGGGACTCTGGGATGTTGATCCCCTCCTGAGACTCATCCAGCCTCTATGAAGTGGGTACCGGAAAATTGGAAGGAAAACTTGGCGGTCAGCGTGAATTTAGTCTAATCACCTCATTGCACGGCTGCTCCATCGAAACAAAATTTAGAATAGACCATACGTACAGCAATATATAAACAGTATAAGATTGGAGTGATTGTTGAGTGATAATTTTTTTTTTTTTTCATTTCTTTACTAATAGTACTTTCTTATCCAATAAGGAACAATAGTAAAAGTGGTCAGAGGGAATAAATTCTACTTATATGACAAAAAAAAAAAAAAAAAAAGTGCAGTACTACTATTACAAAGAAAAGAGGGTCAGCTGTGCAGGGGTGGCTTGTAGTATCACACCCTTTACAAAGGGAGTACAAAATACAAGCTTATACTGTCCTTCGGAGAGGACGTAAAATGGTGGTCTCGTGGCTTTCCGTTGTCAGGTACCATTTAATGATCACTGTACTAATTAAACTTGGATAGGAAACATTTAGGACATCCACTGTAGCATCCTCCCATCAGCCACAGTATCACAAAAGTGACGTTAAACGAATGAAGAAGAAAAAAAACAAAAGAAATAGTAATGAAAACTAAAATATTTTAAAGTTATTTTCAAAATACACAACCATCATTCATACGTCCATACAATATTTACAGTCAGCTTAGGGAAATCAGAACCAAGTTTGTCTCCTCAACTTAAAGAGTTCCCAGCGCTACTCTGTAAACCGTATAGCTGATATTACACGTAATATCCGGTAAAGGTTGAGCGAGGGCGCTATACATCCGCAAACATACAGCACTTGAGTGGATAATCTGGACTAATGTCAAGATTCTCCACTCAAGTGGGGTATGTACCTTTTGTAAATATGTATGTTGGAGAACTGGTAATCTAGAACTCCAATATACATATTTATAGAGGGTATTTATGCATATGTATTGTATACATATGTATAGTATAATGTATGATATTATACATATTTATAGATGGTAATTCATAACTCTAATATACATATTTACAAAAGGTTTTAGAACCACGGTCGTTTTAACCCTCATGACAGGGATTGTGAATTTAATTTAAACATGATCGCACTACCTTCACTTACAAAATACTTCATTTATTGGTATTTAAAAATGAAAATAAATTTAATATTGTAGTCATGATGTAAGAGACTGTTAAGGCAAAATATGCAGCATCATTATCGTTCCGAGGACTATAGTTTAAAATGATAAGTTGCGTTTGATATTCGAAAATTTAGCCGTCCCCTAGGTCAAGGTGAGTTTTAGTATAGTTTTGTTGACAAGTATTTTTTTGGTAGCTGCAAGTCTATATTCTCAGTTCATCAGTCTGTATAAAAATCTCTTAGCTCTTTCTCAGCCCATTGGGTTGCATGTTGGACTAAAATTATAAATTTAAAGGGAAGAGTTTAACATGCTAAACGCGAAAGATCCTCACTCTGTTACACTGATTACAAAACGAATTCCTTGATTGAAAATGGAAAACTAAGCCGAGTAAAGTAGAGGATTTAGTATATCACTTGAAAGAGTGAGGGAGGGCAGACTTGAAGCAGACAGTTGTAATCAAGGCAAACAATTCCTGATCCAGTAGCTATCACCAAAGCTCTTTAGAAGGCTTATGCTTTATCCCAAACACCATTTTTTTCTATTCCGCATATCTTTTAATTATAACTCTCAAAACCGTAACTGATAAGCTCTGTTTACCGAACGTATCAGTTTAAAATATAAAGAGTAACATTAAACAACTCAATAATCTTTATTATAGTTGAATCCTATTACGAAATATTATGCGTTCAACACACGACTTTCTCTTAACTTCATTGTTAAAATCAATTTTAGAATTTTTAAATAAAGATAGATTTCAAAACAGGTTAAAGAATCAAATTGGACATTATTATCTGCAGCATTGGTTGTACAAACAGACTAATGAGCTTATAAAAGGTATTTCCAGTTTATGTGTGTACATCAGATATTATACACAGAGGTTCATAGTAAACCCTCTTCCGTTGCTGGAACAGATAATAATGATATATTATATATATATATATATATATATATATATAATATATATATATATATATAATAATCACAATTTTAATACAAATTGTGAGTTTTTACATGTACTTGACTATATATGAATTATATAGTAAGGGAAAGTATTGCGATCGTGAAAGTTTTGAAATTTGAGTTTTCAATTAAAATACACGTTTTATTAGGGTCCCCTTAGTCCAAATGACCAAGTCACAAAAAAGGTCTGTGTTGTTTGTGTGTACGTGTACATATCCGTGCGTGTGTTTAGGAGTGGTAAGTCAAGCTCGAAAAAGATTAGTTGTATAAAACCGAAATTTTTTATTTGTGAAGTGTACACGCCTAAGATGACACAACTTTTTCATAAAAACCCATCAACGAAAGAGCAGCTTTATGCATTGCAATTTGCATCTTTTTACGATTTACTTAAATACTGGTTTAAAAATTTTGATTATTTTGTTTTTATTCATGTAAAATTTAATAGGCTTCATTATCATGTAGGTTTCATTCTGATTGAAATAGTCTGACTGTGCTTAACTACCTGTTTTTTCTTCCTCTAAGCTACCTTTAATTTTGTAGAATCTATTAAAATAACTAAACCATCTAATAATATAAGAAATTAATCATATAATCTAATTAGCGCTGGCTAAATATGTAAGATGAAAGAATTTTATAGGCAACTAAAGAAGAAGTTTTTTTCGGCACATAAGAACAGAATATATTGTGTTTTAAAATAGTTCACAGCGTTTTTGAATTTAATCCTCTATGCGCTTATAAAATCATGTTTATTTGTTCAATAAATTTTACATGATCTAAAAATGATTAGTCAAGGTGCTATTATGCATAAGTTTCAACCGATATTTCTTATCTAATTCGTTGGTATTTTGCTTGCTCTAAATGGAAGATAATACAAATTCATTTTCGTCATTTAATGAATTTTTAATTCCGAAAATCCAAATCCGCTGCAGCAGTGTATATGGTGATCAAATCTGAAGAGAAAGCACCATCCGTATGTGGTTTCTTGATTTTTTTTTTCTTAAACTTCTTTATTTAAATCAAAATACAGTTCCAAGTAGAAGTCACTATCCCACTAAGGCGAGCCCGTGGGTGGGAAAGGAGCTCACCTCCGGAAATTCAATAAAAGTACAATAACAATATATAGTAACAGTACATAACAATATATGTAGTATTTTAATACAATACAATACTTAAATAATATAAAACAATTTAAGAGTTATATGTAGAACCCGAAATTATGATTTGGTTGACGCAAAGCGCTCGGGTTGTTATTGAGAAGTTCTGGGAGGACGGAAATAAAACATTACCTGAATTATGGAAACATGTAATAGATCAAAATAGGTCATATATAATTAATTAAAAATATTTAGAATAATCTTGCATTTATTAAAATCACCTGTAAAATTTCGAAAACAATTTTTTCCTCTTTCCTCTCTTTTCTATTTAATTGAATATCCCCAAAAATTGGATATACATATTCACCCGTTTTCTTTCAATCCTAGCAAGATGACACGGTTAATTTTTGTCACTTCTGTATTTCTCTACAAGTATTTTTACTATCGATATCTTAGTGGGTGATTGAGACACGATACTACAGCTGCATATACAGGCTAAGTGTATGTAAAAGTAAATTTGATATATAAAGAGATTTAAAATTTTGTAGTTTTTTTATTATTTAAAAAAAAAAATATATATTATATATACATTATATCAAGCTAAAAAAAAAAAAAAATAAAAATTAGTAAACATAAAATTGTTATGCCAATTAATAAAGAAGCAGATTACAATCGAAATTATTATTTGCGATATGTAAAGTTTTTAAAAGTGTATAATATCTGTATTTGTTTTAGCAGTGGTAAATAAATTTTCTCAGTCAACATCGCAATTTTGTTTTAATGCTCATGATATGATAAGGCTGGGAGGTGTGCAAATACGGTGTAGCACTCTGGTTTAAATGCGGTATTTTTAGTTTTATTGATTCTCATATTTGGCTCAACATCATGGGCGTAAGCAGAGGGGGGCCGCGGGCCCCCTGCAAATTGTCAGGTCAAATAAAAATATATAAAATCTTTTTTTTTTTTTTTTTTTTTTTTTATTGAGAAATATTACAGTTTGTTACATAATGAACAGTAGTAATAGAGATGTAGTACACATTCATACAATATATACAGAATAATGATGATAAAGTCAAATTACATAAAATCGGAAATAAATAAATTAAAATATATACAAGAAAATAACAATTAAAAAAACAACAAACAAATCAAAACAACAACCTGTAGTAGAGATAAATACAAGTTGAGAAATAAATAAAAATCATACAAGCAAACTTAACTATATACAATCTGCTAAAGGGACCCTAGACTCCGCTGCTCCCTCCACAAGTGGGGGGAGAAGCCGAATCCAAGAGATCCCAGCGCCTCTCACCCGGCGCTTCACTGGTGTAAGCCAGTAGAGGCCGAGCTAGGGCGGAATAGCCACAAACATACAGTACATGAGTGGATAATCTGGACTAATGTCAAGATTCTCCACTCAAGTGGGGTATGTACCTTTTGTAAATATGTATGTTGGAGAACTGGTAATCTAGAACTCCAATATACATATTTATAGAGGGTATTTATGCATATGTATTGTATACATATATATAGTATAATGTATGATATTATACATATTTATAGATGGTAATTCATAACTCTAATATACATATTTACAAAAGGTTTTAGAACCACGGTCGTTTTAACCTTCGGGTAGGATCGTAACGAAGAATGAAGCTAGACAGGGATTGTGAATTTAATTTAAACATGATCGCACTACCTTCACTTACAAAATACTTCATTTATTGGTATTTAAAAATGAAAATAAATTTAATATTGTAGTCATGATGTAAGAGACTGTTGAAGGCAAAATATGCAGCATCATTATCGTTCCGAGGACTATAGTTTAAAATGATAAGTTGCGTTTGATATTCGAAAATTTAGCCGTCCCCTAGGTCTAGGTGAGTTTTAGTATAGTTTTGTTGACAAGTATTTTTTTGGTAGCTGCAAGTCTATATTCTCAGTTCATCAGTCTGTATAAAAATCTCTTAGCTCTTTCTCAGCCCATTGGGTTGCATGTTGGACTAAAAATTATAAATTTAAAGGGAAGAGTTTAACATGCTAAACGCGAAAGATCCTCACTCTGTTACACTGATTACAAAACGAATTCCTTGATTGAAAATGGAAAACTAAGCCGAGTAAAGTAGAGGATTTAGTATATCACTTGAAAGAGTGAGGGAGGGCAGACTTGAAGCAGACAGTTGTAATCAAGGCAAACAATTCCTGATCCAGTAGCTATCACCAAAGCTCTTTAGAAGGCTTATGCTTTATCCCAAACACCATTTTTTTCTATTCCGCATATCTTTTAATTATAACTCTCAAAACCGTAACTGATAAGCTCTGTTTACCGAACGTATCAGTTTAAAATATAAAGAGTAACATTAAACAACTCAATAATCTTTATTATAGTTGAATCCTATTACGAAATATTATGCGTTCAACACACGACTTTCTCTTAACTTCATTGTTAAAATCAATTTTAGAATTTTTAAATAAAGATAGATTTCAAAACAGGTTAAAGAATCAAATTGGACATTATTATCTGCAGCATTGGTTGTACAAACAGACTAATGAGCTTATAAAAGGTATTTCCAGGTTTATGTGTGTACATCAGATATTATACACAGAGGTTCATAGTAAACCCTCTTCCGTTGCTGGAACAGATAATAATGATATATATATATACAGTACATGAGTGGAGGATCTGGCCAGTGTCAGAACTCCAGAATAAATGTTTACAAAACGTCGCGGGGCCACTGCCGTTTCAATCTTCGAGGAGGATTGTAGGGATGGGTGGAGCTGGAGAGCGATTGAGCAAGAGGATTAGGGTGATGAAGAAGGTTCCGATGGAATTTGGAGAATTTGGATGGTACCAGGTATAAAATAAATGGAATATTAAGGTCGTGTTGTAGGGTACAGTTGGTAACGTAATAAGGAGCATTAACTATTGTTCGAAGGACTTTGGATTGGAAGAATTGGATACGTTTGATGTTAGAATGTTTAGTTGTCCCCCATAGTTCAAGTCCGTAGGTCCATATAGGTTTCAGTACTGTCTTATATATTAGTAATTTGTTGTGACTGTAAGATGAGATTTTCTGTCTAGTAGTTTGTATAACCGGCCGAATCTGCGGTTGAGTTCTATCCTTATATAAAATCTAAGATTATATATTAACATAAACTATTAGAACAAAAGCTGTGGCTAGAAACTGTTTATACTTCCAACTATTTATGTATTTACAGATTTGGGAGTACTTCTTATTGAAGAATATAATACCAAGCTTAGTAAGCAATTCTCTTTCAAATATAATACGAACAAAAATTATCTTATATGAAATATTGGAAATTATACACCAAAAAGAACAAGAAGGTATGTACATAAAAGAGCTGTATATTTTTATTGATTTATACAACTTTACATAAAATTAATTTAAAAAGGAGCGGCGTGGTCTAGTGGGTAGAGCGCTAGTCTACTGTGCTCCGGGTCCTGGGTTCGAATCCCGGCTGTAGCGGAATATTATTTATTCTGTTATATCGGTCGGGGACGATCCTGGGGTATGGAGGCCCTCCTGAGGCTCACCCAGCCTCAATCAAGTGAGTACTCAAAAATAGGGAAGAAACCTGGCAGCTGAGCGTGATCTCGGACGAATGACCTCATTGCACGGCCGTTGACCTAGAAACAGTACGAATCTCTACAATTACTGAGCCCAAAACACTTTATGGACTGTAGTGGTACAGGTTTATTTTATTATATATATATATATATATATATATATATATATATATATATTATATATATACACAATTAATATAACCAGTAAAACTGTTGAATTAAAAAAGTTTTGTAAAGGAACTGCCACCGGTATCAATTTAATCCTCTCTGTGCTTATAAAATCATGTTTACTTGGTCAAAAATTTCTACATACTCTATAAAAACGATTAGTTATGGTGCTTTTATGCATCAGTTTTAACCGAGATTCATTATTTTTAAGTGGTATTTTGTTGCTCAAAATGGAAGAGAAAAATTCATTTTCGTTATTAACTGATTTTTATCTTAAAAGGAAAATCTGCTGCACAGACGGTTAATAAAATTTGCTGTGTGATGGTGCTTTAGAATAAAGCTGTTTGCTCTGTTCAGAACCAGAAATATTGACGTGGAAGACGCAAAGCGTTTGGGTCGTTTTGTAACTGTTGATGATGACCAGATTCCTAAAATGACCTGTAAGATAGCAACATTTAATTGATCTAAATGGGTCATAAAAAAACCAAAAAAAAAAAAAACCTGTACCACTAAAACCCATGAAGAGCTTTGGGCTCAGTACATTGTAGAGATTCGCACTGTTCCTAGGCCAACGGCCGTGCAATGAGGTAATTCGGCCTAGATCACGCTCAGCCGCCAGGTTTTTTCTCCTTTTTGGGTACCCACTTTATTGAGGCTGGGTGTGCCCCAGGAGGTCTCCATACCCCAGGTCGTCTCCGGCTGAAATAATAGAGTAAATAATATTCCGCCACAGCCGGGATTTTAACCTAGGACCCGGAGCACAGTAGACTAGCTCTATGCCTACTAGTCCACACCGCTCCCCGAAATGGGTCATATATAATTTACTAAAAATATTTGCTTAAATATATAATCTGAAGTTTATATTAAAATCACCAGTAAAAAACGCTAACGACATCTTTTACAACTAATAGATCTATATACCGTTGGAAATCTGATGATTACAAAAAAAAAGTTATCTTTTAAACAAAGTCGTGGAAGGTGATATAAAGGGACGAATAAGGTATGAACATATATGATTATTTCGCAAAACAGTTTTATATTGTTATATTATTTAATCTAAAGCCATATACTTAAAAATAAACTGAATATAATTCTTCAACATTTTGTCAACCATAACATTATTTAATATTTCTTGAATTGTTTTTAACTACCGATGTAAGTGAATGTCATGTATTTCCCGAACCAGATTTTTAAATATATGTATTAGTATTTGTTATTATTGTCTGTATTTTTATGTTATACGCTTGTAACTCAAATGTGTTCCTGAATCAAAACTAATGCGAATAAAATTATAGTACTGCAAATACATAAAGAGAAACTTTTTTCTCTCAAGTTGCTGTTATTGAGAGATAGGCCCTTCTCCTTCATTCGATTTGAAGTTAGAAATCATTTTCCGATAGCAGTCATTTTGAATCTTATCTATTTCAAAATGACCTTCTCCCCTCCTTTCAATTGATACTCGTTTAAGACCTTTAACAGAGCTAAAAAACAGCACAGTAAGTTTGCTAAATTGTGTTGAGGATGCAAATAGGGTCAGAAAAAAAATTAAATAATTTCTATTTAATGAAATATAATGATGGAGTTTAGTTGACCGTTGAGAAATTAGATGAGGAAGATGGTTGGGGGTGCGGTCATAAATTAAAAACACACATTTAAAATAAATGTTATTTTAATTATGTGCCGACGTTTCGGCCTACAATGTGGGCCTTCGTCAGGGCTAAAAGAAACAAGATAACAACCAATGTAATTATAGACTTAATAATGCGTTAGGTATATAATAATAATATGACAGTAATAAATTATGGGAACATAAATAATATTAAATTACATTTTAAATTACATCATTTTACAAATGATAATAAGATGACAATTATAAAGTATGGAAATAAGGTGACAGTTATAAAGTATGGAAATAAACAAAACTAAGATGATAGTTATAAAGTATGGAAGTAAACATAATTGAGATGATAATATTGTAATGAGAATATATAAAGAGAGACTAAGTAAATGAAAAAAATGATAAAGGAAAAATATGTGAACAATTAAAATTTTAAATATTAAATTAAACAATTAAACAATTAAATATTAATTGTTCACATATTTTCCTTTATCATTTTTTTCATTTACTTAGTCTCTCTTTATATATTCTCATTACAATATTATCATCTCAATTATGTTTACTTCCATACTTTATAACTATCATCTTAATTTTGTTTATTTCCATACTTTATAACTGTCACCTTATTTCCATACTTTATAATTGTCATCTTATTATCATTTTACATTTAATATTATTTATGTTCCCATAATTTATTACTGTCATATTATTATTATATACCTAACGCATTATTAAGTCTATAATTACATTGGTTGTTATCTTGTTTCTTTTAGCCCTGATGAAGGCCCACATTGTAGGCCGAAACGTCGGCACATAATTAAATAACATTTATTTTAAATGTGTGTTTTTAATTATGACCGCACCCCCAACCATCTTCCTCATCTAATTTAATGAAATATAGATTTAAATAATGTTATTCAAATAAATATAGAACTTAGAATAGTTGCTGCTCACCTTCTTGATTATATTCGAGATCCAGCAGAACTAGCCGAAAGGTCTAGCGAATATTGACTTTTCGTTCAATCTCCGTTCAGGTAGATTGTTAAGAGGGAAGATGAAAGAAATCAAACAATTGTATTTGGGTGGTTATGAGTATGAGAACGAAATGGCTTGTATTTTTTTTTTTTTAAATATTACTGTTGAAATGTTTTTGTAATTGTTTATCGTGTGATTCAAAACAAACCAAGATAATGCGCTTTGTCTTATGCAACTATTCGAAGGAGATGTGATGATTGTATCGTCTTTCTCTTGACTTATTAATTTCGTATAATATTTTCGAAGTCAGTCTGTTAGTCGTGTATAATCAGTTGGTTGTGCTGTGCACTGTTTTTCAAGGGTAAGAATTTTCACAGATTTTTTGAAAGTGGATTATTTTATTTTTTATTAACTTATTGGAATTTACAACTGTATAATGGAATAAAACAAGTAAATTGGAATGAAAAATAAAAAGGCATGAAACACATGTAGAGAAGCTTCCCATTGGAAGAACTCTAAAAATATTCTAAACTAGAAGGTCTCGGGGCCATCTTCTTTTCAGGCGCCTCGGAGGATTTTCAGGAATTGAAGAGGAAAAAAGGGTTGAAACTAGAGGATAAGGGTGGGAATGGAGTTTGTCATGAAAGGAATGGTATCTAAATCAGGCCAAATCTGGAACATTAAGGTCTTTACGGATTGGTTTATTGGTGACAAAGTAAGGAGCATTGAGGATTTTACTAATGATCTTGGATTGTAGGGGTTGGATACGGGAAGAATTCGATGGTTTGGTAGAGCCCCAAATCTCTACTCCGTAAGTACACAACGGCCTTATGATAGTCATGTAGATAAGTCTTTTGTAGTGAAGTGGAAGATTAGAACGTTTGTCTAGTAAGTGTTGAAGTAGTCGAAAACGTCGTGCAGTTTCTTGTCGTTTTAGTTTTGTATGAGGGTTCCAAGTGAGACGTATGTCAAGGTGCTGTAAGTGGATTTAAATAATTCGACTTAAAAAGAGTTAGTACCGGCTTTGGTGGTTCAGAATATTAAATGAATTTATAAAAATATATATTTAAATCAAGTTGAATAAAACAGCTGTCACGAAAATAGCTGTAGTACCGAATTTGGGTGATTTTTTTTTAAAATCAATTTTATATAACTAACACATTTTTTTAAAAGTTTAATAATAGATAACTAATATTTAATGTGATTTACATACTACTTAAATACTTCTAGGTACCCTTACCTAACGAATTGTAAAAACCAGAAAAATGTAGGGTTGCGAACTTAAAAGAAATGTTTTTGGCCAACTGCTTTTCTAAAGCAGGGGATAATTCCAAAAACTGCATGTATTATTTATATTTCCCCTTTCTTATTTATTATAATTCATTCGAAATTATTGGAATTGTTTTCATGTGTCGTGTTTACTAATTCTCTATTGTACCGAGTGGAATTAAAAGTAATATATAAATGAACAAGAATTTTGACTTAAACGTTACTATTAAAGTTCAATTAATCATATTTTGAACAATTAAGGTATATTTATTTATATATAGTCCTAAATGTGAATGAGAATACTGAAGAACTGACAACTACTATTTATTTTCACTCAATGAACGATGTCACTATCTATATTTCGCTTTATTCCCCTTGTCCGTTCCTTACCCCACCTGAAACTTCAGACATCACCAAGTCCTCTTTGGCGTGATCTTTTCGCGTTCACATCCTTCTTGTGATTAAAAAAAGCACCATTTTGGTGGCCATCCGCCATATAACTATTTTTTTTTATTCTTGAATATTCATGAGTAACACGATATCTGGCTAGCCCAAAACCTTGATTTTTTTCTGGATATACATTATTCTGGTTTATTAACTGGCCCAAACATTTGTATAACATTTCTGCCCTTCACCTTAATTAGTTTTTCATTTTCTCGGGCCAGTACTTATGTTTCACTGATATATATCACCTGTAACTTGATGACCGTCCGATATATTTTTTTTTTTTTCAACAATTTTTATTGAGTAAAATTACAATCTGTCCCAATTTGGACAATAATAGTAGTGCTGAAAGATATCATACAATATTTACACAACATAAAATTACAATAAAATATATACACAATAATGAATTAATACAATAAAGTCAAGAATTCACTTATACCTATATACACATACACCCACTCATACATACATCACATTGAGTGGAGAATCTAGCCAGTGTTAGAACTTCAATATATTTACAAAAGGTCACGGGGCTACTGCCGTTTCAACCTTTTAGGTGGGTTGTATGGATGAGTGGAGCTGGATAGGGATTAAGCTAGAGGATTAGGATGATGAATGAGGTTCTGGTGGAATTTAGAAAATTTGGATGGAATTAGGTCTGAAATAAATGAAACATTAAGGTCGTGGTGCAAGGTATAGTTGGAGACATAATAAGGAGCATTTACTATTGTACGGAGGACTTTGGATTGAAAGGATTGAAGGCGTTTGATGTTAGTACGTTTAGCTGTCCCCCTCAGTTCAAGTCCGTAGGTCCAGATGGGCTTCAGGATTGTCTTGTAGATTAATAATTTGTTGTCAACTGTAAGTTCAGATTTTCTGTTGAGTAGTCGGTATAACTGTCCGAATCGTCGGTTGAGTTCTTGTCTTTTAAGTCTTCTGTGTGGGTTCCAAGTCAATCTTTTGTCTAACAGTAAGCCAAGATACCGGACTGTATCTGAGAGAGGAATCGGTAATGAGTTGAAATAAACTGGCGGACAGGATTTTCGTCTAAGAGTGAAGGTTATGTGTTTACATTTGGCTTCGTTCACCTTTACACGCCAGTTATTACACCAGTGTTCGATACAGATATATTATTAAATTAGCTTTATGAGAGGGGTTTTGGTAAGAAAAGGCTTTCTGGGTTGCCTGTAAACAAACTAATTGCTCACAGAATTGATTCTATTTCTTCATTAATGTTATTTTATACAGTGACATCTGACCCCAATGTTTTCGAAGATGTCAGATATAAATAAAGTCTTTCTAGAAACGTCAGTATTGGAGTTCTCCTTTCTAATCTTCATCCGTTTTAAATAATTTTACTTGACTTCAGATATGATATGTATTAAATGTAATAAACAACAAATCTATAATATGGAGTTGGAATACCATATAAGAATTGTTAGAAGAACTTTAGTATAGGAACTAAGAACAATTTTGAGTAAACATCAAGAAGCAATTTGGATCTAAAATTTAGAAATGAGGTAATAGACCTCGAAACGTCAAATGATAACATTGTAAGAATGTAATAAGAATGGTATGATTTTAGAAGTGAATACTTCTAATTTCAGTTAATACATACTCTTCGTGATTAATAATTAATTATGAATTAATCTATACCATGGAGTTGAAATACCATATTATTGTTAGAATAACTTAAGTATTCGAACCAAGAACAATATTTGAGTGAACATTAAATAAAAAGCAATTTAGATGCAATATTTTAAAAATGTTAAACGTCAAAAAAAAAAAAAAAAAAAAATGAAAACGAAACGTCAGATGTTAAACTTGTAATAATATGATAATAAATAAACGATTCTAGGAGAGAATAGTTTTTATTTAAATATAATAACTAATAAACAACATATAACAAGTGCATAGTGCATACAAATAAAGTAGGAAATTTACTACAAATTAACGTAATTAATTTATCGTTGTTTTTTATTTATTTATTTTTTTTATCTAGAAAATTAAAGGTACTTTAGAGGAAGAAAATAGGCATTTAATTCCTGTCAAAAATGGTCTGACTAGGTTCAAGCTTACCTGATATTAAATCCCATTAAATTGACACCGATATAGCTAGTTAAATCAAATTAGTTCGAGATGCTTTTGAGAAAATCGTAAAAATGTGCAAAATTCATTGCATAAAGGTCCACTTCCTTTCAGCGGATTTTGTTGAAAAATTTGTTGTAACATCTCTGGCCTATATTTGTCTTAAACATGAAATTTCAGTTTAGTAAAGCTTTTCCTTCTTTCGCTATACTTACCACACACCCGCGCGACTTGGTAATCTTGACCCTAAAACGTGTATTTTCGCTGATAGTTGGAATTTGAAAATGTTTACGATCGCAATACTTTCCCCTGTAAGTATGTTATACATAGGTAAGTGAAAGTAAAAATCATACATGTACTTGCTTTAAAATATCAAGTACATGATTATCAGTAAAGTGAGAATGGTTGACTGTGTGTATCTTTAGGGGAGAAGCTGATTCTGGGTGCAGTCAAATAAACACTTAATTAAGTAGAAAACATAATTTAGGCAGAAATAAACTAAGTTGTCTACTTAATTAAGTGTTTGTTTTATTATTTGTATTATTATTGTTTAGTGTATTATTTTAGATGTTTATTTGATTGCCCCGGAATCAACTTCTCCCCTACAAGAGTATTTAAAAATTTATTACAAGATTAGATTAATTTGGAAATCCTACCATATCGGGAATAAGTAATACGCCTGAGCCGGTTTAAATATTAAATGAAATTTTCCAACATTCAGTGATATCGAGTTGTGAAGTCTAGATCCTTCTGATTTATTCAAGAAATTATTTCACACGCCATCAGCCTCTTTCTAACACGAATCTGTGCTGACGATTCACCCATCATGATTACTAAATATAAATAAGGGACACTTTTTAGTAGTTTTAAAAAGCAGTGGAAATAGCGAAAATTATTCTTAAATATTTTTCCTGATGTTCTAATACACACGAGATACATTTTGAGAAATTTTAATAAAAGTTAATTTGTTATTAGTTTACTACTGAAAAAATAATATATATCTTTCGGAATATTTTCAGAGCGTTATGAAGTATTTGAAACGAATATCGGCCTTGTATTTTTTTTTTTTTTTACAGATATTATTGTAGCACTTGGTACCGGTGGATTGAAACGACGAAAGACATGATCGAAAGTATTCCCTCCTAATCATATACGCCCAATACTTAAATATTAGGAATAACATTCCTTCATAAACATTCAACTAACTCTCCTATTTTATCATAAAAATGTTTTCTTTATATTCTCACAACTTTGTGAATATAGGTGATGGACAAATTCTTAAAAGGGGAAGTATTCCGCTCTTCTAAACTCTGGAGTTCCCTACCTGCTCATATCTGCCATGCTTCTTCTCTATCATCATTCATGTCCCAACTGTTCCAACACCTCCCGTATTCCCAAACAGACGCTCAACAACACTGACGTTTTATATCAAATTTCAGATTTTTAATATAAAAAAGGAATATTATTTATTTCTTATACATATCTTAGTTAATCAATTAATTTTTGTTCAGCAAATGTATATACCTGAAGAAGTTTATTTATTTTATTGTACAGATATATTTCTTTTTTTTTTTCTTTTCTTACTTCTTACACCATTGTGAATAAATATTAATCATGATCATTTGGTCTTTAGGCCAGAGATATTGTTTACCTTAATTGTACAAATTAATCGTTCTTAAGGGACTCTGTCCCAGAATAAAAATAATTTTCTATTCTATCAATTTACTAGTAACTTTCATTAAAACGTTCTTAATCAATCAGAGGGAAAATGAATGGTAGTTGCATTTCCTTCATTTAAAAAAAAAATTAAATTATAAGGTTGTAAAAATTTAAAGTATTTATAATTTTCTTTTAATCGAAAACGTATTACAATAATTAAGAAAGTATGTTGAAAATCTATCTCTCTTCACATGTAGGAGTGATTGATGAACATTTATTAAATACTTCAGTGTTAGCTTTCTTAGTTTAGATCTAAATTAAAGTAAGAGGAGTAGCGTAAAAGGATGTCTGTCTAAAAAAAAGTAAGAAAAATGAAATAAAAAAAAAAATTAATCCCAATAGAGAAATTTAAAAAAAAAATGTTGCAGCTAAATTATCATGTAACTTTTCACATTCAACAAATTTCGTTCAAAAGTACTATTCGTACATTAAAAAAAGGTATATTTATTGAGTAATATTATATTCTGTCCATTCAGACAGTGGTGACAGTAATAAGAGATTTCAATAACATCAGATTTACAAAAAAGCAAAATCAAAAGAAAATACTGATAAAAATAACAAATACAAGAAAAAAAATAAACAATGGTTAACAAAAGTAATAATATAGAAATCGACTCTGGAACACAACTAGCTATGTACAATATTTAAAATTATCTAGGGAAAACCCGTGCAATGCTTGTCCATGTGGAGGAAAAGCAGACTTAACTGCAATCATACTTATGTGGAGAATCAGGACATTGCCAGGATTCCGATTCTACATTCACAATATATCTCTGGGTCATTGTCGTTTCAAGCGTCAGAGAAGATTTTTAGGATGGATGAAACTGGAATTTTCATATCTACAAATGGAAATACATATCCGAGGTGTTTGTATATAGGAGAAGCGGCTCGTTTCGGTCTGCAAGCCTGCACAACATATTTCGTCTACGTCATTGGTTCTTGTAATATCTTTTGTATATATGTTTCACTAGTATTTTAAGATAAGAAATCAATTAAAAAACTAAAAACTAGGCCCTTTTTTTAGGAAAAACAAGAAAATTAATATTAAAAGATTTAAAGAAAGATTCAAATGATATCAATAAAACAGTAGGTTTCTATTTCTTCCTAAAAAAAGTTTATCATTGTAAACTTAAACTAGTTTCGTTGTGGATGTAATTAGTTACTGTTGAGATTACTGGAAGGAATTAGTCCGGGGGCGGTCATTAAATGAAACAACTAAATAGTTTCAACTATTTATTGTTTGCCAAACGTTCCGACCCCCTTTGTGGGTCTAATCAGGTGCATGGTGGGAGAATGGAAACTCAAAAAAAGTTTATCACAGTAAAACTTTAACGAGTTAACAATCAATTTGTAGAAAAATTAGCAGATATATTAAATTTGAGTCCTGATGATGGGGAAGGCTCCCGAAACGTTGACTCGTTAAAGTATTACTATGATAAACTTTTTTTGGAAGAAATAGAAACCTATTATTTTATTGATATCATTTGAATCTTCCTTTGAACTGTATTTGTTGTGAATTTATATATGGAGGATGGTTTCAACCATATGAAGAAAACGAGAAGAATTTTTGTGGACAAATTAGCAAATATATTAAAATTGAGTCCTGATGATGGGGAAGGCCCCCGAAACGTTGACTCGTTAAAGTTTTACTATGATAAACTTTTTTCGGGAAGAAATAGAAACCTACTATTTATTGAAGAAAATTAATAGTAAAAAATGATTGGGTTTATCAAAATACATATTTAATTGGAACTGAAAAAAATAAATGTATAACCCAAAAGCATAATGTACCAAGAAATAATTAATTCAATTGTTAATGCATTACTTATTTTATTCACATATAAATCAATAATACGTATATGTTTTTATTTTATGCATTATATTAGGGTGTTCTATAAGTTTCTCCCTTCTTTTTTTTATACACTGCTCACTTAACTTCTTCCATCTCTCAGGAAGCCTTATTATGCACTCTTGTTCAACAATGCTCCAAAATTGTTGAGAATTATTTTCAAAATATTCAAAGAGGAAAAACGTATGGGGCACGCTAATATTTAAGTACTTTCAATAGTTAGAAATAAAGAAGAGTGGAAGAAAATTGTAATAATTACTAGATAATACAGTATTTTAATTCCGATTTAGCCACACCTTGTTAAAAACGAAAAAAAAACCTAAATAAATTTCATTTCATTTCACACTTAAAGTAGTGATTATTGGAATATGTTTAATTTGAACATTATGCCAACAATATAATCTAAAATATTTAAATTAAAAAAATGTATGGACTAATCTTTAAGAGAGTCTTTATCGTAACCAAAGGTCCCTATTTTTATTTGTTCATCCAATTTTTTTATATTTCTGTTTGAATTATTTGATAATAGTTTCTACTATTATGCACAATCGTGAATAAACATTTACATATTCGAACATTGACAACTTTAATCTTGCCTGTGAAAGTTCTAGTTGATAATTTATCATCATTTTTAGAAATTGCAAACGCACAAGTTTATCCCGACATATTTTAAGTTAAACACTGTCAATAAACACATAGAAAAAAAAATTAAACAAAAGCTCAACAGCATACTGACCTACGACCTATACCAAGCATAGCATTAGCAACAATAAAGGACCAAGGACCAGTTACGGCAACAGGATTGTCCGCCATAGTGGCCCTTCCGAATCGAGCCCACCTCTCTATATGTGATACACGCCTAGTCCGAAGAGCTCATTAATATTTTTTTTCTTCTTAGTTTACTGACAATAATAGGTACCGCTTTTAGTTAATTAGGCAAAGTTGAGTTTCAACTTCAGGCTCCTAAGCCTATCCACCCTCTCACAAACAGTCTGGCCCCTTTTAACTTGTTTATTTCTTTAGTTTATAACCACTGTATTTATATCAGCGCCTGATTGCAGTTCTGTTCCCCCATTAATTGGTGGTTTATTACTCTACTTCTATCTTAAAGCCCTAGTACCAGTTCAATTTATTCAAAGCAAATCAATTCATATAATTCTATTTGCTAAATTAAATACACTAATTTTGGTGTTCGAATTTCAAAACTTCTTGTCGTATATGTACTATGTGACAAGTTAATTCAGATAATTAATTTAAAGATTTCATAACATTTTAACGTCGTCCCTCCGATCATCAAGAAAGAGATTTAATCATTCTATGAAGTGATTTTGAATTAAATGAATAATAAATTAATTATTTTGTGTATTAAATCACTGTTTTGTCTTTATCGGGCCTTCAAACATTATCTGAAAAAATCATAGTTATTTTATTTTACTTTTAGTAACCTATGTCTGGAATACGTAGCAAGAAAAGTTATTGCGATCGTGAAAAAAATTGAATTCCAGTTTTCATCGGAAATACACGTTTTAGGGTCTCCTGAGTCAAAATGACCTAGTCCTAAAGATCTGCGTGTCTGTGTGATATGTCTAGCACAAAAAGGAATAATCTTAAAATATTCAAATTTCATATTTAAGACAACTATACCCCCAAAATGTTACAGCAAATTTTTCATCAAAATCAGCTAACCAGAAACTATGCATTTAGCACCTTTTTACAATTTAATGGGATATAATATTGGGTAGATATTATTTTTATTAGAATAGTCTTACAGGTCTTAAATGCTGATATTTTAAATTTTCCTCCTCTAAAGTACCTTTAATTTTGTAGAATCTATAATTATAACTATATCATCTAATTAGTTCTGATAAAAAACGGACAAATATATACGTTGAACGACTTCTATATACAACTAAAGGGAAAAAGAGCAAGCATATTTTTTATACAATTTTGTGTTTTTTAACATAAAAAAAAGTAATATAGATGTATAATATACCGCTGGAAAGCTAAACAATTTTGAAAAAAAAAAAAAACTTAAACATAAAGTTGTAAAAGGTAATGAAGGCCGTAAAACTAATTGATTGTTATCGATAATAATATAATAGATTATTTAATAAAACACATGTTTCTATTGAAACGTAATGTAATTAATTCTTTAAAAAAATGTTCATCTCTTCCGTGAAAATTTTCTAATTCCAGTATTCATCGGGAACACATGTTTTAGGTTCCTTTCAGTCCGAACAACCAAGCTGCGTGAAAAGGCTATTGTGTGTGTGTGTGTGTGTGTGTGTGATAAGTCTTGCATTAAAACAAAAAGTCGTACGAGACTGAAATTGCATATGTGATACTTCTTAAAGCACGAGATGTTACAGCTTTTACATAACAATTTTTTCCTGTAATATTATTTAATCTAAAATAAATGTTTCCATCGAAACTAAACATAACTTTACTTTATTTAATAGTCCTTAAATGATTTTAACAACCGAGAAAAGTGAAAACCGTATGTTGCCTGCACCAGATTTTTTTTCGTATGTGAACAATTAAATATTGTTTTGGAGGGAAGGTGAATTTTTAAATTAACTATTAGTTGTGAGGAATTGAGTTTATAACGTAGAGAAAGCACCCAAGTGTCTGGGACCCTGAGGCTATGAGGCACTACCGCTGGCTTTTATCCACTACCTACAGCTTAGTTGCAGTGCTCCTGTTCACGACGTTAAGTGGTGTGAGTTCGGATTACTGGGACTATATTTACTTTATTTTGTAAAATATATATTGGATTTTTTTTTAATTTTAAAAAAATATACTGCACAAAATTGAACATGGATATTACTATTTTTTTTGGGTATTAACTTTTCCAAGCATTCATTTAAAAAAAATAAAATATACTTAATGTTTAGTATTTTTTTTTTTAATATATCTAATCTAAATAAGAATATTAAGTATATTTGTGCGTAGTATATAGCATTTCCAAATCAATTGTAATGTTTTCCGATTCAAATGTGACTTTTTCTATTTCAAATGTAACTATACAATGTCATTCTTAGATCACCTATTTTCCTGATCCTTTAAAACTGTGAATAATAATAATTATTAAAAAAAATAAAATAAAATAAACCAATAAGCCACCTGAACATCTATCACCCTACCGTCTTAACTCGTGCCAATTATGGGCTCCTAATTTATCCTAGAAAAACTCGTACTAAAAGTTGCTACCCGATCCTAGAAATGAATCATGGGATTCATAACCATTAGTTTTGATTTCAAACACCCGACTCAACAAAACAGCAATTTAACTGTGTTGAGAATGTTATATCCTCTACATTAGAGCACGGAATGTATTACACGGATGTCTTTCTTGATGTAGAACATTCATTTGGCCCAGTCTTGCATCCGGGTCTCCTTTACAAACTCCGCCAATGCCACTTCTATAAATTTTTCCTATTAATCCGTTCCTTCCTTACTGGTAGAACGTTCAAATTAAACCATAGCTTTTGTTACCCACCCATTTTTTTCTTAATCTGCTGGAGTACTTAGTATAGTAGTATCTTATTTATCATTCTCTGCACCCTTTATACATCTGATATTACGATCCATCACTAACTTACGTTGACACCACGTGTGTTATCCGTCCATAATGACCAAAAAGAACGATGTCACAATGGGTGAATTAAAATCTAAACGAATGCAATCAAATTTCCATTACCCTTCGTCGCAAACCTATAGCGTACCTAATTCATATTATCCATTCATATCTTGACAATGGACGATTTTATGTTCGTGTAAATAATTCTACATCCAGTATACTTCCTGTAACGGCCGGCCTTCCTCAAGGATCCTGCCTTTCGCCAACTTTATTTAATGTATATATATCCGATTTTCCAAGCACGTTATAAGGTCTCTTTACGCTGATGATACAGCCGTATATACATCATCCTATCGCATCGATACCATAGTTAACAGATTGCAGCTAAACTTCAAAAAAATAAATAAATATTGCAATATGTGGAAATTAAAAATAAATGCAAACAAGTCAGAAGCCATAATCTTTACTAAGCGCAGACCGAACATAAACCATCATCTTTTATTAAACTCAGTCCACATCAACTGGTCTAAATCAGTTAAATACTTAGGCATAACTTTAGACAAATCGTAAACATATACTGAACATATCAATAGAAAATCCGAAAAAAACAAAAAAATGTATTTATAAAATGTTCCCATATTTTAATAAAAAATCCAGTTTAAGCACTCGGAACAAACTACTACTATATAAAACAGTCATACGTGCCCAGATCTGTTATGCATCGCCCGTCTGGAGCTCGACTTGCAATACCAATTATAAAAAAATAGAAACAATACAAAACACATGTATGCGAATCATCAATAACTACCCACGATATACTAAAATTTCGAAATGCTCTCTGACCTAAATCTTCCAACATTAAAACAGTATATCTACACAGTAACCAAAAACTTTTTTGATAAAACCACAACTTCTGAAAACCCATTAAAACTAGAAATTGGTAATGACAACAAAAATCACTAAAGCGCTACACGCACAAAAGAACCAAACATGTACTTTTAAATTAATATTGTAATTTATATTGTGTAGGTTTTTTTCGTGTTACTTTTCCTACTATCTTAAACAAAATATTGTATGATAATTAGTAAATTCAAAGGATGATTGAAACTCTGTTATCATGAAAAAAGGTCCACTGAAATCATGAAACCAAACATGTTTGTATTGAGTGTACATTGTAAATATTATGGAAATAAATAAAGTTTCTTCTTCTTCTTCTATAGCGTACTGCACCACAGTATTCTTTTTTAGTATCCCACTTTTCCTGTAGAACAAATCTGATAACCAAGACTCCATTTAGACGCCAAAGTAAGTCGCTTGTACTACGAATCCTCACTCAAGACTAAAACAACAAGAAACTTCTTATAGATATCGGGCTGATGCGAAATTAATGCAGGTTTCCTCTATTGCAATATCTTAATTCCAATTGTGTAAACAAAGCTAATCCTAACATTTATCATTATTATACCAAAACAAACCTTATCTAATACCCTCTCTTTCACCATGAATTTGTTTAGTAAAATCGTTTTGTTCAGTGTGTTCAAAGATCTTGAATCGAAAATGTCAAAGTGCGATTTTCGTCAAATTTATTTTTACGAATTTAAATTAGGGCGCAGCGCTGCGCAAACGGCTCGTAATATTAATGAATTGTGGGGTCAGGGGGCTATTAATGAGTGCACGGTGCAGCGTTGGTTCCAGAAGTTTCGCAGAGGAGATTTCGACCTCAAAGACAAGGAAGGTCGGGGCCGTCATCTTGCTCTGGACAACGACCAGCTGAGGTCAAAAGTGGAAGAAGACCCAACCAAAACCACACGAGAAATGGCGGCGGAACTCGGTGTGAACCAATCCACAGTTGTACGCCACTTGGAAGCAATTGGTAAGGTAAAAAAGTTGGCCAAGTGGGTGCCACACCAATTAAACGACCACCAAAAAAATCGCCGCTTTGAAATCTGCTCCATGCTTGTGACACGCAATAAAAATGATCCATTTCTCGATCGCATTGTGACGTGCGATGAAAAATGGATCTTATACGACAACAGAAGGCGTTCTAGCCAATGGCTGGGCAAAGATGAACAACCAAAACCTTTCCCGAAGCCCAACCTGCACAAAAAAAAGGTTATGGTCACAGTTAGTTTGGTGGTATAATGCTGGTGTTATTCACTACAGCTTTCTCAATCGAGGTGAGACTATAACTGCTGACAAGTACTGTCAAGAAATTGACAGCATGAATCAAAAATTGCAACGTCTTTGCCCAGCATTGATTAATCGGAAGGGGCCGATCCTGCTCCACGATAACGCCAGACCACACGTTGCACAACCAACGCTTCGACGACTGCACGAGTTGGGCTACGAAGTTCTCCAACATCCGCCTTATTCACCTGACCTCTCTCCTACAGACTTCCACTTTTTCAGGCATCTGGACAACTTTTTGAACGTTGGCAAAAGTGCATTGATTCAGATGGAAATTATTTTGATTAAATATATATGGTTAAAGTAAAGATATGTCGTATTTACAATACCTACTAAAAACCTGCATTAATTTTGCATCAACCCAATACCTATTACTACTAACAATTACATGTTGACATATTACTAAACCATCTGATTCCTCCCGCATCTAAACCTTACAATAAAAAATCCTGAATGCCCCTTTTTTTGTCACAAATAAAATCATTCATAATGGCATTTGTCGCAGCCTAAAATAGATGTACCTCTTCCATAACCCAACCTTATAATATTGGATTGTATAATAAATTCATAGCGTTTTTCAATATTTCAACTTAATTCTCTCTGTGTTTAAAAAATAGTGTTTACTTGGTCTAACAAGTTTACATATTCTGAAAAAGGATTAGTTAAGGTACTTTTATGCATCAGTTTTAACCGATATTCCTTATCTGCAAGTGGTATTTTACTTGCTGACAATGGAAGAGAAAAAAATTCTTTCGTTAATAATAATTCAAAGGAAAAGAGTCAATCACAATTGCTAATTTCAAAGCGATGTATCTCTGCTATTTCTAAACTGATTATAATGATTCTTCTTTTGTTTTTGTAGAAAATTTAATTCTCTACCGAATAGCATTAACGACTAAAAAAAGTTTAGTAACAATACAAAAATGTATTTATTTGTTTATGCTTAAAAATATCTGAGTAAAGGGCGTATATATAGGTGCAATTTCATTTTTGTTTTCTGTTTTATAATTAATAGAAGTGTACTGATTGAAAAACTCTATAGAATTGTTCCTCTATCTTCGAAAATAAAGGAGTTACAAGCGTATAATATAGGCAAAACTCATGTTTTTCCCATTTCTTTTTTTTTTTTTTTTTTTTTTGTATAATTGCGGTGTCCTGTTCCTAAAACGCAATACACTTTTTCTCTATCTTAAAACATAACTGAGTTACAGGCGTATTTATGGGTAAAATTTAATTTTTTTCTTTTTTATAATTATTCGCGGTTTATAGGATAAAAATCTTAATAATTCTTTTCTCCGTTTTCAATACAACTGAGTAATTGAATTATATAATTTAATCTGCCGCTTCTACGTATCTTGAAAAGTAAGTCCTAAATTTTCAAATTTTGAGGGGGGAGTCCTTTTTTTTTTTTTTTTTTGTTCCATTAAAAAGTTCGTTGTTACTTTTATTTTTCCATGCATTTATCTTAAGATACAGGAGGTATGTTTAATTGTAATCTGTGAGAGGATCAACTCTTTAATAGAGGCTTAGAAATCAATCTGCGAGTAGAATCCTAGGTTCCTACAATCCTCTGGGCATAGTAACTACCACGGTGCTTCAGTAACACTTTCCACTCAAACCGACTATCGCCTTCTTAATTACTCCATACAGAGTCTCCTTAATTACAATTTAAAAGCTTTCTGGCTTTGATTCGGTTAAAAGCTAAAGAAAGCATTTAACATTAACTTACTCTTGACTATATTCTTGATTTTTTAATTTCTGTAATTATACTTTTTAACTTTTATTCAATCTTTTAAGATTTCCATTTCATAAATACGAAGCATGTTTTTTAAGTTAGTACCGTTTTGGAATTAAAAAAAGACATGCAAAGATATCGCAATAATTTTATTTTTACATGAAAGCATGTACCTTAATCTACTTTTCTACATAATTTCCATGAATTTTGAGGCACTTGTCATAACGCGGCACCAGTTTTTGAATACCCTCCACAAAAAATTCTGCCGCCTGACTTGTTAACCACTGCATCACAAATGTCTTGACTTCGTTATCGTCTTAAAAAGAAGTGGCGATTTGAGTAAGGGTATCGTTTTGCTGCATGACAATGCCACTCCACATGTGGCTAATCGGACCAAAGATCTCATCAAATCATTTAAATAGGAAACTCTAGATCCTCCTCCATACAGCCCTGATCCGGCGCCCAGCGACTACCATTTGTTCCTGCGCTTGAAGAAACACCTGGGCGGTCGGCGTCTTCCAGAAGATAACGAAGTCAAAACATTTGTGATGCAGTGGTTAACAAGTCAGGCGGCAGAATTTTTTGAGGAGGGTATTCAAAAACTGGTGCCGCGTTATGACAAGTGCCTCAAAATTCATGGAAATTATGTAGAAAAGTAGATTAAGGTACAGGCTTTCATGTAAAAATAAAATTATTGCGATATCTTTGCACGTCTTTTTTAAATTCCAAAACGGTACTTACTTAAAAAACATGCTTCGTATTTATGAAATGGAAATCCTAAAAGATTAAATTTTTTTTTTTTTCTTTTTTTTAACATCATTTATTGAAATTTACAACTGTACTTCAAGGTACGTAAATGTGACAAAAGTTAAATGGCGTGAAACAAACTTGAAGAAGAACTACCCAATGGCAGCACTCCTGTAAACTTTTCTACACTAGAAGGTCTCGAGGCCATCTTCTTTTTTTTAATTCCAAAACAGTACTTACTTAAAAAACATGCCTCGTACATTAAAAAACAGACCCTATACATGCCAATATGATATTAAACCTGTAAGGAAACATACGAAACTCGTTTAAGAAAGGGAAAATAAAAATTAACCATGACAAGTAACAAAATGTTACATTTAAACTTAAACACAGAAACTGCCCTCCAATTTACATAGACATCCCGTACTACAATCAAGTACCGTGACGTACTTAGGACCTATTTTTAACAAAAGATTGGGGTCATCACGTCAAGACAAACGTAAAACGCTAAACTTACGACAAAGACTGCTATATTCGATACTACATAGACGTTCTAAATTATCCATCAGATAGAATATTAACACATACACTTATATATTAAAACCCATATGGACTTATGTTTTCTGAATTTACAGACCGGCTAAAAAGACACATATTCGAAAAATAGAAAAATACAATTAATTTTTGTATTTGTTTCTTTTTGTATTGAGCTCACCACTATATTACTTTCACTTACTATATATAGTAAGGGAAAGTATTGCGATCGTGAAAATTTTCGAATTCCAGTTTTCAACGGAAATACACGTTTTAGGGTCCCCTGAGTCCAAATAACCAAGTCCCGCAAAAAGGTCTGTGTGTGTGTGTCTGTGTGTGTGTGTGTGTGTGTGTGGTAACTCCCGGGGGGAAATGGTAAGTCCTATGAAACTGAAATTTCATATTTAAGACAACTATACGCCCGAGATGTGACAAAACTTTTTTCATCAAAATGAGCTTACCAGAAGAGGCACTTTATACCATGCATTTTGCACCTTTTTTCGATTTTCTCGAAAACGGTTCCGACGATTTTGATTAAACTCGCTATATCGATGTAAAATTTAATAGGCTTTAATATCATGTAGGTTTTATTTGGATAAAAATGGTCTGACAGGGCTTAAATACCGATATTTTAAATTTTCTTTCCCTAAAGTACCTTTAATTTTGTAGATTCAATAATAATAACTAGATTATCTTGTTAACGCTGATGAAAAACAGGTAAATATTTAAATTGAATAAATCCGATACCCAACTAAAGGAGAAAATAGAAAAATAATTTTTTTAATGCAATTTTTCGTTTTTGAATATAAGAGCAGTAATATACATGTATGATATACCATTGGAAAGCTAAAGATTTTAGAAAAAATATAATCTCATACACAAGCTTTTAGAAGTTAATAGAGATTGATGAGAAGAAGATAAAACTAACTGATTATTTTAGATAATAATATAATAGATTTTTTTAATGAAACACATGTTTCTATAGAAAAATTTAATTTATTACTTTCATTTACTATATATATTGTTATATCCCTAAGCACATGTGACAGTATCGATAATCGGAACATATGTTATAAATATTATTAGAATGTGTATTGAGGTTATTCAGTGTTATTAAAATGTTCAAAACAAATAGTACGGTCTTTGATTCTTAAATATTAATGACATAACATTGGCGACGAGGATGGTTGACTTACACTTCTGAACTCACGATGTCTGAACAACTTATCGAGTCATTGGTGACAGCTCTTCAACGGATTCAAGTCCGAGAAACTGCGGCTACAGAACAGTCCAAACACCAAGTTCACGGGCTTAATTTTCAACCTTTTGATGACCATGAGGAAACGTTCGATGCCTACGTTTTGCGGCTCGAGAACTTCTTGGCTTTAAAAGGACTTGATGGAGCAGATGAAGCCTCCAAAACTCGTAAGTTACAAATTTTTATAAATAGCTTAAGTCCAAAAATATTCCAGACTTTAATTTCCTTAGTGGCACCTAGGAAGCCGCAAGATCTGGCTTATGAAGAAGCAATTAAGATTTTAAAAACTTATCTGTGTCCGCAAGCCAGCAAAATAGCAGAACAACATCGATTTGTCCTTCGACATCAAGAGTCTGATGAAACAATCGGTCAATATGTTGCTAATCTGCGGCAAATTGCCAATAATTGTGATTTCACCTGCCAAAAGTGTCAGGAGTCCACAATGGAAACTCATTTAAGAGCTCAATTTGTACGGGGTATTACTGATAATGACATTAGAGAAAAAATATTACAGCAGGGGGAAAATATGACATTCCATGATGCCGTCAATTTAGCTCTTGCTATAGAGACTGCTAAACTAGAAAGCCAACAAATGAGAAGCTCACATTTTACTGTCAATAAAGTGAGCAGGGAGAAGAAACGATCCCATTACAGAGGGTCTCCCTCAGTACAGACTAGTTTTAGGGAGAAGCTGAAGCAACTTCAGGGCTGTTGTTATCGATGCGGGAAGAAGAGTCATCGCAGCGTGGATTGTAATGCCAAGAAAACAAAATGCCGAGAATGTGGGAAAATCGGACACCTGGCCCGCGTATGCCTTAGCACCGAAAGGCAGGGAAAACGTAATCAGAACCATATAGACGTCATGTCATCAGCGGAGGACGACTCGGAGATAGAAGAGAATTTTGAAGTTCATCTGGAACTAGAATTAGCTACCGGTGCCGCCGTTACGACCATCTCGAAAAAGACTTTCGATAGATTACTCCCGGGCAAACAACTCCAACCTACTAACATAAGACTTCGAACATTCACCAACGAAATAATTAGACCATTAGGCGTCTGTCAGGTCAAGGTTCAATGTGAAGGCAAGAAAATCACAGGTAACTTAGTAGTTATTCCCCAATTAGTGGACTCTATCATGGGAAGGGACTGGATCCGGGAACTTCGAGTCAACCTAGCAGATATCCGGGCGGTTAAAACATGTCAACCACCTGAGTTAGAGTTAAATAAATTATTATCTTCTTATTCAGATATATTTGCTAATAAGGTGGGGAAAATCTCTCATGCCACATGTACACTTAAATTAGAAGATGATGTCCATCTAGACCGAACGCAAGATAAGGAGGGGAGAGACGGATCTCTTATAACGTCAACCCGAGAAGAAGGAAATTCACCGGAGGCGCCAGCGTTGGATCGTACGAGGAATAAAGAATGGAATGACGAGCACCCACCATTGAGGAGATCTACGAGACAGCGCAGGGCATCGGACTGGTTTCGTATGTGAGGGAGCCGATTAGCGGAGGAGGACTGTTATATCCCTAAGCACATGTGACAGTATCGATAATCGGAACATATGTTATAAATATTATTAGAATGTGTATTGAGGTTATTCAGTGTTATTAAAATGTTCAAAACAAATAGTACAGTCTTTGATTCTTAAATATTAATGACATAACATATATAGTAAGGGGAAGTATTGCGATCGTGAAAATTTTCGAATTCCAGTTTTCAACGGAAATACACGTTTTAGGGTCCCCTGAGTCCAAATAACCAAGTCCCGCAAAAAGGTCTGTGTGTGTGTGTCTGTGTGTGTGTGTGTGGTAACTCCCGGGGGGAAACGGTAAGTCCTATGAAACTGAAATTTCATATTTAAGACAACTATACGCCCGAGACGTAACAAAACTTTTTTCATCAAAATGAGCTTACCAGAAGAGGCACTTTATACCATGCATTTTGCACCTTTTTTCGATTTTCTCGAAAACGGTTCCGACGATTTTGATTAAACTCGCTATATCGATGAAAATTTAATGGGCTTTAATATCATGTAGGTTTTATTTGGATAAAAATGGTCTGACATGGCTTAAATACCGATATTTTAAATTTTCTTTCCCTAAAGTACCTTTAATTTTGTAGATTCAATAATAATAACTATATTATCTTGTTAACGCTGACTGTATTTGAAAATTCTTTTATTGATTTTAAAAATCGAGATAAGTGAAAGTCGTGTGTTGCCCACCAGATTTTTTATCTTACGATACACTTCATAACACTTATTCCGACTGCAACAAGCCACATTGGAATGACGAACGATTTCAACAGAAACTGCATGGACAGATAAACAAACTTATTCAAAACAAGGCTACTAATGACATCCCTGAAATAACTCGACGTAAGCTGAAGAGAAGTTGGATGAGGGATCACCTAGCCTGAAAATATGATTAAGCTTAATCTGGAGGATGCTGTCTCCTTCATGCCTATCCATACCATGTTTATGAATTAGAACCCATTGCCTGATTTAAATATTTTTTTCAGGATAAAATAAAATTATTAAGTTTTAAAAATAAAATAAAATAAAAACATAAGATAATACCGCTTCAGCTTTGATACTTAGCGTTGATAAGTATGAATCCTTCGTCCTGATTTTAAACAAACTTTACAGCTTCATATAGCTTATCTGGCCATAAGATACTAAAAGATGAGATTTAAATGACTACTTTGATGATATTATAGGTGGCAAATATCATTTTTATATCTGCTTGCATATTATAGGCGTCAGTTCTTATCTGTCTTGTCAGAAAATATGTTTGCCTCATTCTAATCTTGGCCGATGACTTATTAATGAGATGCATTATCCCAAGAGGTTATAAATTTTTATGTTTACACCCCTGATCCCATTTGTTTAAATTTACGGGAGTTTAGTTATTCAGACTATTGTTTTTAATATTAACTTTTTTTTTTTTTTTTTTGGCCCTACAGTTTATGATGAGCCACAAAAAAGTTGGGTATACGTTTCATTTATTCAATTTCTTAAATGGAAAATGTGTTTAAAATATTGCATCATTAGCTTTTGATAACTTTTCTACTTTGAGCTTCTGACTGTTAGTAAGATTTTTACCTTGAAAAGCAAGCCATGCCAAACCCGATAGAAAGTTTGTGCTACATCCCGAAAGGCTCCCGTACAATACTGCCTAATTTCAAGAGCGAATGATATACGATCAATAACAAGAAGATATGCTGAACAGTGGAATGGCCAAAGTTAAATCCAAATTAGATGGAAGCGATTTTTTCAATTCAACAGAAGACGTTTGAGAATTTAAAAAAAATTATTTTGAAAGGATCAGGTAGCTGTAGGATGTCCTATAATAAAGTCGTACTATGTATTAAACACTAAAAAGTCCTATTACATATATGTAATTCGGTGAAGTCCTAAGCCGAAGTCAAATCCCTGGATTACCTCTCATCTGTTAGGTTTAACTAAAAGCCCCTTTTTTTATATTTTTTTTCACACATTTTAACTGCATCCTTAAGTCGTCAGGCACATATTTCGGACTTCAAAAGGATTAAAATATATAATTACCCATTCTCTCCCCAAATCATCTCCCCTCCAAGTCGTAAGCATAACACTCTCTGTCCTGCTGTATTTTACTGTAATACGCTACTAACCCCTAATGAAAAAACTCATGCCGAGTAGGTTTAACTTGGAATTCTCATACAAGATTGAAAGGACAAGAAATTCCTCACTGTTTTTGGCTACAAACACTCGAAGCTTCAAATTAATTACTAACAGCTTATTTACATGACAAACAGTAAGACCTATTTAAACTTGCGGAGTTGAACTTGGGGGTTCGAATAAACCATGGAATTACCTCTATCCATGGTTTGTAAGGGTCGAAAACCATAATCCGTCGCAAAATGTCTATTCCTACTTGGCCAGAACCTTTGGATAGGTACTTATCATTTTGTAAAAATCTCCACAGTAATTTTACCCACTTGTTTCAAAACTTACTTCGTCTTCAATCCCTAATAATCCTCTGATTATTTTCTTGTTACCAACAATGCACAAATTAGGTCAATTTTATGTCATAAAGGCTCCAAAACCTCTTGAGAATAGACAACACTGCAGCTAGCCCAGAATTGGATGGGATTGAAGGAGCAGGACAAAAACTAGACAATTTTGAAACCATAGAAGTAATGAAAATCATCACAAGTGTCACTTTAAAAGAGACTAACGAGAAAATCTAGATCAGCAGGAAACGAAGAAATAATTAACAGCACCAATTTTAAGCTATCTTTTCAAATACTCCAGTGAAAATCACAAAAGTAATAAAATCAACAGTAGAAAATTTCATACTTCTTCGGGCTGTGGCCTATGAAGGTACTTGGCTTCTGGACTTCGCCTCCAATGAGACCGATCTTCTCCAGCCGTTAAGACCCTGTGACCAATGTCTCCCATGTGTTTATGTTACGTCACTCTATTAGTTTTTACTTTCACTTACTATATATAGTAAGGGGAAGTATTGCGATCGTGAAAATTTTCGAATTCCAGTTTTCAACGGAAATACACGTTTTAGGGTCCCCTGAGTCCAAATAACCAAGTCCCGCAAAAAGGTCTGTGTGTGTGTGTGTGTGGTAACTCCCGGGCGGAAACGGTAAGTCCTATGAAACTGAAATTTCATATTTAAGACAACTATACGCCCGAGACGTGACAAAATTTTTTTCATTCCCCTAAAGTACCTTTAATTTTGTAGATTCAATAATAATAACTAGATTATCTTGTTAACGCTGATGAAAAACAGGTAAATATATAAATTGAATAAATTCGATACCCAACTAAAGGAGAAAACAGAAAAAATATTTTTTTAATGCAATTTTTCGTTTTTGAACATAAGAGCAGTAATATACATGTATGATATACCGTTTTAAAGCTAAAGATTTTAGAAAAAATATCATCTCATACACAAGCTTTTAGAAGTTAATAGAGAGTGATGAGAAGAAGATAAAACTAACTGATTATTTTAGATAATAATATAATAGATTTTTTAATAAAACACATGTTTCTATATAAATTCAATTTGATTATTTCCTTAATAGTTTCACGTATTTTTATCTCTAACTGTATTTGAAAATCCTTTCATTGATTTTAAAAATCTAGGTAAGTGAAAGTCGTGTGTTGCCCCCACCAGATTTTTTTAGTTGTATTTTCATTCATCCAATATGAATGAATGCGAATAAACTAAAAACTTAGTTTCAAAATATCTGAAAATACGGTGGATAGACCAAAACTGTAAAATAAAACGGAACAAACAGCACGGAAGATATTTTAAAGCGAATTCCTGAACTATTGACTGACGAAGACCATGGAAATGATGATGATTTATGTTTAAGGAGGTATTTTAATTATAGGAAATATAGAATATTAAAAAATTGACTTTTTGTTAAATACTGACATTTCATGAAATTTAAAGGTGGTCCTACTAGGACACTAACAAACTGAACCAAAAAAATAAGAACATAAAATTGAAATTAATACTTAAATGTTAAAGGATAAGCCCTATAAGCTAGAAAATAGTTAATAATGATATTATTTTTTCTAGAAAAAAAAACATATATTACTTTCACTTACCTATATATGAAATATACTGTAAGGGGAAGTATTGCGATCTTGATCATTTTCGAATTCCATTTATCAACGGAAATACTCGTTTTAGGTCCCCTAATATGTCCCCTGAGTCCTGATAACCAACTACGCAAATGGGTGTACATGGTCTGTGTGTGTTTGTGTGTGTGTGTGTGTGTGTGTGTGTGTGTGTGCGTGCGTGCGTGTGTGTGTGCGTGCGTGTCTGTGTGGTAAATCCAACAGGAATGAGCTGTTTAAAACTGAAATTTCTTATTTGAGATCCGCCCGAGTTGCTGTTACAACTTGTTCACTAAAATCGGCTGACTGGAAGTACTGCTTTATTCCACGCATTACCCACCTTTTTACGATTTACCCATAAACAGACCTTTTTTTTTTATTTTATTTTTTTAGTATTTATTGAGATAAAGGTCAATGTTTTTCAAAATGAACAATAGTAATAGTGATATGAGAACATATTCATATAATATTTACATAAAACAATGATAAAGTCTAATTACATACAAATAAATTCATATACACAAAAAAACAAAAAAAAACAACGACCTATAATTGAAATAATTACAAAGTTGACAAATAAATGAATATCAGACACACATGGTGTGGAATCTGAGTTAAGGCGCAATAGGATCTGACCTGAGCACTTCGCATTTATCCACTCTAATTTGTTTTAGGGAAGTAGTTAACCTTTGTCCTGTCATTCTTCGAAATAAACCCATTATAAGGTCACTTTCATAATGGGAGACAGTGATCTGACAAAGATTCCCATTTCCCGAATCATGGTTTGTCGTTTTTTAATTGCATTTCTTCTTTTTTGAGCTGCCACTTCTCTCACTGGATTTTCTGTTCTCATAGTGCTCGTGATGGAGGTCTGTCACATGTACATAGGGTCTCAATATATTTATTTATATTTCGGTACACAAAAATACTGTAAAATATTTCATTTTTCAACTTTGTGTAAGGTCGCCAAAGGTATTTGGTTTTCTTTGTCACCCCACTCCATATTAACTGAGCAAAAGAAAAAGATAAACCCTGACATGTAAAGAAAATAGTTTGATAGAGGTAAGGATTATCTAAACAATAACCAAGGATGTAAGCCAAGTTCAACTTTTTTAACAGTATTTATATCAGAACTAGGTAGATCATGTATTCTGGTATTGATTAAGTAATACAGCAAGCTTTGTTTTATTACATTTTTTTTTTAAATTAGTGTTGAGGATATATTTAGTTTGAATCTTATTTTCTTCTGCATAGATATAAAAAAAGTATAAATATAAATTAAAAAAAAAGAATTAGCTATTATCTTGTATTAATTGTGTTTACAGGTTAAGGTAATTGGGATTAGTGGAGTTGGGGCTAGCTTGCCCATTTACTAGTTGATATGCCTTGACAGTTCTCATTAAGAAATAATAATATTATCTATTATCAGATTACTGGTCGTGCTACCGACAGCGGTTAAACGAACAGGACACGGCCTCTTTGAATCCGGAATATGTCGACCACTAATTACTCTCCGATGATGAACCAGTGTTCAATCTGTGGTTTGCAATATCCTATACAACAGAAGTAAATGTTCGCTCCATGGTACAATATCTCCTTCATTTGCTCAAGACTTTTTTTTTTTTTTTTTTTTTTGTATAAATTAGAAATTTTTCAATCGAATTCATAATAATTCAGTTGATTTTTATGATTTGTTATTTTTACTTTCACTTACCTATATATGAAATATATAGTAAGGGAAAGGATTATGATCGTGAAAATTTACGAATTCCAGTCCAAATAACCAAGTCCCGCAAAAAGGTCTGTGTGTGTGGTAACTCCCGGGCGAAAACGAAAAGTCCTATGAAACTGAAATTTCATATTTAAGTCAACTATACGCCTGAGATGTTACAAAAACTTTTTCACTAAAATCCGCTTTCCAGAACAGCCACTTTACACTATGCATTTTGCACCTTTTTACGATTTTCTCAAAAAAGGCTACAACGATATTGATTAAACACACTGTATCGGTGTAAAATATGATGGGCTTTAAAATCGTGTAGGCTTCCTTTGGATTGAAATAGCTTTGACAGGGCTTAAATGCCGATATCTCAAAATTTCTTCCTCTAAAGTAACTTTAATTTTGTAGAATAGAAAAAAATTACCATACCATCTGATTAGCGTGTCTAAAAAACGGGTAAATATATAATATGAACTAATTCGATATCCAACTAAACGAGAAAACTTTAAAAATATTTTTTTAATGCAATTTTTGTTTTTGAACTTAAGAACAGTAATATACATGTATATATATATACCAGTGGAATGCTAAAGATTTTAGAAAACATATTATCTTATACATACTATTGTAAAAGTTAACGGAGAGAGATGAAAAGCCGATTAAACAAACTGATTGTCGTAGATAATAATATAATAGATTATATAATAAAACACATGCTTCAATTGAAGTAATTCTTTAACAATTTATTTTCGTTTATAAATTTTTTTACAAATTCTTGAATTGATATAAATAATGGAGGTAAGTGAAAGTCATGTGTAGCGCTCACTAGATTTTTTTTTTGTAATTTATACCTGGCTATATATATATATATATATATATATATATATATATATATATATATATATATATATATATATATATATATATATATATTAAGGGAGCGGCGTGGTCTAGTGGACAGAGCACTAGTCTGCTGTGCTCCGGGTTCTGGGTTCGAATCCCGGCTGTGGCAGAAATATTATTTATTCTGTTAATTCAGTCGGGGGACGACCCTAGGGTATGGAGACCCTCCTGGGGCAGACCCAGCCTCTATAAAGTGGGTACCCAAATTAATTGGGGAAAAACCTGGCGGCTGAGCGTGATTCCTAATCACCTCATTGCACTGCCGTTGGCCTAGAAACAGTACGAATCTCTATATGTACTGAGCTCAAGACCCTTCATGGGTTGTAGTGGTACAGGTTTTTTTTTATATATATATATATATATATATATATATTATAAAAACCAATATACAAAAACAACAAACAAATACCTATATTATACGTGAATAGTTAATGCATGTGTTAACATTCAGGTTAGTGTATTAATAAAAAAGATACACTTTTTAATCAGAACAAAGTAGATCATGTTCTGTTGATACTGGTTGCATATTTATCTTAAAACTTAAGACAAACTGCACTAACAGAAAAAAATATATGAAATTTCAGCTTAATAAAACTAGAATTAGCACCTTCTCCCACTGACACTCACAGATATTTTCATGGGCCTTAAACAAAACAAAGACGTTTATTTCTGAAGTAAACTCGAATTTAAAAATTGCACGGTCGCTAGGGGAATCCAACCTACTATATACTACACATTTAGTTTAGTGAAAGTTAAAAGTAAGGTTTTATTAATGAAACGGTCATGAAGTATGTGAGATGATCTGGTAGCTAGATCCTGATGGCCTTTGAAACAATGGACCTTGATTTACTAAGGGTAGAACGGACACTGACAAACGCTCCCGATGCGAACTCCTAGGCACTTAACCTAACAAATGATGTCATGTCACCCCTTGTCTTCTCTTAAACGAAAATCTTTTTATTTTATTACTTCTTTGCTTTTCATATCCGTACCTTTGAAATGCAAAAAATTAATTGAAAAAAAAATATGGTGCGCGCAACACTCGACTTTCACTTACCTCCGTCGTCAAAATCAATTTAAATAGTTTTCAAGACTTTTTAAATACATTTAGAGATTAAAAAAAAAAAAATAGTGAAAGAATTAATTATATTGAATTTCAATAGAAACATGTGTTTTATTAACACACCGGTGGGTCATACTTGTCTGTTCCGTGCAGCGGGGTGACCCACCGGTAGGTCACACTTAACTATCCCGTGGGCTGACGTGCATCACAGGTGGGTCTCTTTGTTTTTTGAAAATAAGTTGATTTTTTTTTTTTTTTTTTTTCAAGGAATTAACAAGCATAAGGGTTTATTTATTAAATATTTATAACTTTCAACATGCTCCCTCAAAGGACTCTTGTGTGTTAATTTAATTTGATTACTCTTCTCAAAGAATTTATTTAGCTGTGCGTGATTTCATTTCATACTTTTATCTCTATAAATAAGGATATAATATATAATATAAGAATTATTTGTAATAATAAATAATAATATAAGAATCTTTTTTAAGTATTTCCATAATTACTCCTTTAAGTCATATGTGTATGTCAAAACTGTTATCAAAACGATATCACATTAACCACGTTGGACTTGCAACAGTGTCGTCCCGCCCACAAACCGTAAGTAGCTAAGATAGTCCCGCCTCACGATAAAAGACTTAGATATTCGCCCCGGCGTGAACGTGTTAAATAATCGATTATATTATTATCATTGAAAATCAGTTAGTTTTATCGGCTTTTCATTCCTTTCCGTTAACTTTTAGAATTTGTTGTGTAGGACAATATGTTTTCTAAAATCTTTAGATTTCCAACGGTATATTGTACATCTATATTACTGCTTTATGTTAAAAAAACACCAACATTGCAGAAAAAAATATGTTTCCACTTTTCCCCTTAAGTTGGATATTGTATTCGTTCAAATTTTATATTTAGCCGTTTTTTATCACTACTAAATAGATAATATAGTTTTTTTTTATAGATTCTACAAAATCAAAGGTAGTTTAAGAGAAAGAAAGTTTTAAATGTCGGCCTTTAAGCCCTGCCTGACTATTTCAATTAGAATAAAGTCTACATGAAACCTTTAAATTTTTACATCGATAAAGACAGTTTAATCAAAATCGTTAGAGCCGTTTTTGAGAAAATCATAAAAAGGTGCTAAATGCTCGGTATAAAGTAGCTTTTCTGATTTTGTTGACAAAGCTACTGTAACATCTCGGGAGTATACTTGTGTTATACATAACATTTTCAGTATTGTACAACTTTTAGACTTACACCACACACATGGAAAATACCACAGACCGTTTTACGGGACTTGATGATTAGGACTCAGATGATATATCTGGGGACCCTAAAACGTGTATTTTTGTTCAAAACTGGACTCGAAAATATTCACGTTTGCGATGCTTTCCCTTACTATATATTTCATATATAGGTATGTGAAAGTAAAAACATAATCAGATCGCTCTATTGTAAACAATAAGATACAGGAATATGTATAAAATCTTTACTGCTGAAGTTTCTCTTCTATGCGTGTTTTTTACATCATGTAGTTTAAATGATATATTTATTCAGTAAGAAAATATGATACAAGTTAAGTTGAGGTAATAAAAAGACGTAATTCTGTGTCCTATCTTTTAAGAAAGTGTTTTTATTTTTTTTTTAATTATAATTTTTCGGTCGAAATAATCTTTTGAAGATAGTGGTTTGTTTTTTTTTAATATTCTGAGTGTTGAAGACAGAAATAAAAATCAGTAATACTTTTCAGAAACAACTGAAATAAAAATTAAATCCTACCTAATAAATTGTTTCGAAGAAGTATCGAATAAAATCAACGAAGTTCTCTAAGGAGGAGCTTAAATCTCAGTTCACTTAACAAAATTATTTCAAACTCGAGGTTTTTTATTTTTACATAAAGACTGCCAGTTACTTTTAATCACCAAATGATTACTGTAAAAGCAATCTCTTTAATTAACATACGATTAGGTTAATAAGATTACAGTTTAATTAAATATTTATTTTAATTTAATACAAATACAATGACAGCAAAAATAAAATATAATAAATATGAATTGTTATTTTTTATTTAAACATATTTATTGATATTTACAACTTTATTATGATATACAACAAGTAAATGTGATGGACATAGTAAACTGACATGAAGAGACGCCACCCATTTGCAGCACTCTGAAAATATTTTAGACTAGAAGGTCTTGGGGCCATCTTCTTTTCAGACGCCTCGGAGGATTATCAGGAATCGAAGAGGATGGTTAGAGAGGAAATGGAGTTTTTCATGGAATGATTGATACCTGGTTCGGGCTAATTCAGTAATATATGGGATATTAAGGTCTTTATGGAAGAGCGTATTCGTAACAAAGTAAGGAGCATTAAGGATTTTGGATTGTAAGGATTGGATACGAGAAGAATTTGATGGTTTAGTAGAGCCCCATAGCTCTAAGTCCATATCGGTGGTATGATGATCATATAAATGAGTCTTTTGTAATTAAGTGGAAGGTTGGGGCGTATGTCCAGTAAGTGTTGATGTAAATATGAATTTAAACAGGAAAAAAAAAGAAAAAAAAAAAAAAGAAAAGGCATTCAGGTCTTTAAATATTTCTCTCAATATATACTTCTAGTCCGTAATGGTTGAATTACTAATATTAACTTATTTACGGTGTCTAAAAATACATAAATAAAAGAGCCTTGATTCTTCGAACCACGTATTTGAGAATAAACCCTTAAAAGTTCTGCAATTTTCATATAGCAAACCTACTTTTTTTGCTTATTGGTCAATTTCATATTGTGTCCATTATCACACTTTTAAATTTAGGTAAGACACCTTTATCTTGAAAAAATTCTTTGATAATTTCTTCTTTATAACAAAACAAAATTAAGTCAATAAAATTCACCTCATTATTCATTGTACAAACATGGGATTACCTTAATAGAGTTGGTAGGTGTCATATGGTTTAATTCATTTAAAAAAACAAAAACAATGATGATTACTTTTAAACTAAAAAGTAACTGGCAGAATTAACGTAAAAAAGACTCCAAACTCGTAAACAATATTTTTCTCTGAAATATTAGAAAAAAAATGAAAATATTCTTTAAAAAATTAGACAGGTAACCACTAAAATATGTATGTAAAACTGAACTGTTCGATCATAGTCGTTAGAAGTATGATTAAGACAAATTATATATATATATATATATATATATATATATATATATATATATATATATATATATATATATATATATATTATATACCCGACGTCTGAATTTTGAGATTTGTGATCGGTATTGCAATGCAATTCAAATTTAGCCTAAACGTTGAGCGTGTTTATGGTGACCTGAAAAGAGAGAATATTCAAATTCAACGTTCGGGCAACCATTCTAATGGAAATACAATGAACCATCCAAAAGAACTATTATTCTGATCATCAAGCAATATGGTATTTTAAAAATTTCCTGATGCTGTGATGAAAATCTTCAATATCGGAGAAATATATACATTTCAGTAAAAACCACATCAATGCAAATGTCTCTTACATATCACTCAGCTTTGAATAAAATAAATGGAAAATAATTAATATTTTTTATTTTAGCAGTGACCCTCTGCCACAGAGTGAAGTATAAATAAATATTTGACCTACTTAATTAAAATTTATTCAAATGGGACAGTAATTATCCGCACCAGATTTATGTAATTCTGGTATAAATTTATAATTTATTATATGAGGGAATTGTTTTCACCATAATATCAAAACTCAATTTGAATGAATCCTCCCTGTCAGCTAGAACCCTTCATATGTCTGTTATAGTAATATTTGACCAACATGTAAAGTCACAACCATAGTCGTTATCTGCTATCTGATGTGGGACAGTATTTGAAACTTCAAAACTGAATTATAAATATATCAAAATTGGAATTAGAAAATATTTAAGGAAATAATATTAAAAGAGCTGACTGAAAAGGTGTTAGGATCCTGCATCTACCCTACAATATTATATGCCTCGCAAACGTGGATCCTTACCAAGAAGAATGATGAAAAGCTGGATTCAACTCTGATGAAGTTCATGTAAATCTAAATTAGAAGAAAACTCAGAAAAAATTAGAAACTTAAGAGAAGGACTGCAAGTTAACTGGAGATGGGCGGGACATATTGCACGTGTATAGGAGGATAGGTGGATAAAGACATGTACAGAATGGATTCCATTAGATAGGAAGAGAAACAGGACGTCAATCCAACAAATAGAGAGACGATTTTACACAAGTTACTAGAACCAATTGGTGTAGGGTGGCCAGGGACTATGTTTGGTAGAAGAAATTTATTGAGGTGCAGTCAAATTACCAGAGGTTTATTTGTTTGTACAAAAGATGTTTTATTTACTTGCAAACGTTTAATAGCTGATTAGATTATCATCTCAAAAACTAGTTGCCTAAGTCACGAAAATGATGCAAATAAAGGTATTATTATTATAACCGGTAGTTTATGACAAAATTATATTTGCAATCAATTATGTGCCTAAATCCCACAGGCGTTGATTCTTATTATTCATACTAATTTTAATATTGAACAGTGTTTGGATATTTCATTTATTTATGCTTATTATAGTGAATTTTAATTACAATTGGGTAATGACTACGATGGTAAAACATCTGTGGATCAGGTTATTTAGGTTAAATAATATATGATGAAAGGTGTTATCTAGGTTAAATAAGATATTTAACTGTCTGACTACATTTTAATTTAGAGATAGACAATTTAGCCAAATGACTAATACAAATTGAATTGCTTTAAATGAGTTCTACCTGATTTAGAATTGTAATGAATGAATAATTGGCATTTTTTTTTTTACCAATCCTTACATTAATAAATTATTATGTTTTTTCTGTATATAAACACTGATAGTGTTTCGGCACTGGAAGGGAGTTCACAATGAACTAGTCGAAACTTGAAGCTTGAATTGCCGGTGATACAGTGGTGTGTGGAAGATCACTTATAATGCTCGAAACAATAATAGAGTCAACATGAAATTTCATTGATGTCCCAGAAGTTGTAACAGGTCGAATAGTACAAAAAATTTTCCCTGATGCTCCTTTGAGGGGCTTCTAACCAATGCCAGAGATGCTGTACTGACAATCCTAATAGTGCAGCCCAATGTTTTGTAATAAAAGAGTGTTGGCTTCCACTGTCAAGGACAGATCCAACTTGAGTCACGTTGCCCTCGGCATTTCGAATTTCTATCATAGCTGTACCAAGCAACACGTCATTCGCTTCATGACCGCTGTCAAGTATGCTGCACACACAATGCTGCTTGTGCTGAAATTTGTTCCATGGTTGGGTTCGTGAGTTTCTTCATTTGCAGGATGTATGTGCAACAGTGTATGATGATCTCTCAAACATGATTGAAACCTTCTCTGGGACGGACACTTATTCTTTGAGAGTCTGCTGGAGAGATAGTTCGTGAAACCATGCCCATTCTTTAAGATGGAAAACATATCTCTAGGTTTTGCCCACTTAAACTGCATCTATTGATATAAAGTATGGCTACTTAAACAAACAGGACTCTTCAACATGCCATCATGATGGTTTTTAGTTCCTTCTGATGTGAGTTCCAATGACCTCAATTATACTGCAATGAATTCGATGAGATTTTTGCAAGTTGGAAATTCGGTTTGAAAATACTCCTTTTAAATATTCTCCTTGTTTAATTATCCAGACATCTCAACACTTGACTGAACCAAAAAAAAAAATCCTCAGCATCGGGAATTTTTAATTGCTTAAACAAATGTACACTTTCACCTACAGTTCTTAAAAGGTATTTCAAGTTTGAAGCCAAGGTCGGTTCCAACATCAAAGACAGCTTTTAGATAACACATTGCTAGCCTTCTTTTATCATTGCACGTTTTGATAAGAAGATTCCAGGCATGACCATAGTTCGCTTCCTGCAGCTCAATACACTTTATCTTGATGCCTTGGCAAGCACTAGACCCCTCAAACATGAAACTAAAAATAGAATTTTCTCAATGTTAGAGAGGGGAGGTAGTCTCCTCATGTATTAAAGCGATGCAAGTGTCCCTAAACAAGTGCCATCCTTTCTGATTTCCATCAAAGGCTGGGAAATGTATTTGTGGAAGTATCGATTTATTTCGGAAGTAAAAATATCGATTTATCTTAACTTTTCGGAACTTTGTCGTAATGATACTGACATTGGGCTCATTAGATGCGTTACTGGCTGTTCGCATATTGATTATAGCTACTATTAAATTTTAAGTGCGCTCGCTCAAGTAGAGATTTATTTTTACTTTTTCGGATTTTTTTGTTATTAAGGTCTGTATTTGGTTTTCCAGGGGTTCGCTTAATGAATGTTTTTTAATTAGCCACTCATGTGAAGTTTTTCTTCATCGGACTTTCCGTAATCGGGTTTCTGTGAATCTTCCTGATCAGCTTCGTAGAATTAACGGTTCTATTAACTTTTCGGATAATAACTAGCTTTCATTAACTAAAGATCGCCCTTAGGACCAGAAATCATTTGACTAGTACCTACCCAATGCCCAATCCAATGTCCAGAATCAAAAGACGAAAAATTACCTTTCGCTACTCCAACAGAAACTTTGCTTCACTCGACATTTTTTGGCAAATAAATAGGTAGTTGCGAAAACCAGCTGGTAGAGATAATTTGAGAATTGGAAAGGGTACGTATTTAATAGGCTGAGGACAAATAAAGCGCTGAAAGGTGGAATGATTCAGTGCCTTTTTGATCATCAGGCTAGTAGGTACGATAATCGGAGGGTGTGGAGAAGCTCCAGCGATAAGAATTAACTTGTATTGAATTGATTTGTAGTTAGGGTTCCAATTCATCAATTGGTGTACTGAGGGTTTTAGGTGGAGTTTACAGTAGTGTTAATAAACAAAAACAAAAAATTACTAACTTTAAAATACAGATCTTGAATTTTCTTTTAAACCCCTGGTATTTACTGAGAAACCTAATCATAGTATATATCAACTTTTTGTTGCTCTTAGTGTGACGAATAGGCTCGTAGTTATCTTATTTCTTATGCCGTACGTTCTGTGTACTTTTATGTATAGGAGCCAGAGATAACAGAATAAACTCTTTCAACACCAGCCAAGAAAAATCTAGATAGAAAATAATTATATGAGCAGGGCTTGTATGAGCATTACATAGTAGATGGAAGAGGGCGAAACTTTCAGCTAGAATTGAATGCTACATTTTGAATACACGTTGGTATGTATGGAATACTGATCATCCCTGCGGTTGGGTCGCCTTGTATGGGACAAATAGAGAAAACGTTCAACTTTTTTTTGAATTCTTAATTTATTATTTATTTTTATGAAACAGTATTATCTTATCATATTATTAAAGTTATTGAAATTTTCAAATGATAAAAAGCCTTTATCATGAATGGATCTGATTATAGGAAAGACGAAGGATTCACCAGTGGTGTATTGGCTATTTTGCGGGTTCAAACCCGGTAGTCAGCCCTAGAATTTATTATTTAAAGTAAAAAAATCTTGGTAATGCCGTCCTTCGGAGAAGATGTATTGTAAAATGGTAGTCCGGACCCTGTGCGATGTCAGTTACTCGTTTAAAATCCATATCATATTTAAACCTGGACCAAATTGATAACTCCCACTGTAGCAACGCACAATTACCACAGTTGCATAAAGTAACGTTAAATGAATAAACACACAAACAAGTAAACAAGAATTAAAAAAAATAATAATAATAAATTTTTAGTTTATGCTTGGTGTGGTTTTACGATAACACGAAGAAAAAATTTACCTAAGTGACCAATGAAATAAATAAAAAATAAAAGCATTCACTAAGCGAACCACCGGAAAAGGTTGAATTTAAAACGGAAAAGGCTAAATTCAACTTGGAAAAGTTTGAATTTGACTTGGAAAAGGTTGAATATGACTTGGAAATGTATATATATCCATTTTGAAGCACTATATCTAAACAATCAGTTCATTATTATTTATTTCTATTTTATCCGCTTCCACAGTCGGACGAATTGAAAACGAAAAGTTGGACGAAGTTTTTGAATACGTACTTCTTTTTAATTTAGGATGAGCTGAAGAAATGAAATCGAAATTGATGGAAATGGATACTAGTCTACAATCTAGTATAGTTCTACTTCTATTCACCGAATTTTGTATATAACTAGGTATTTTATTTTAAGTTATATATAATTTTCAAACCTCTACCTTTTAGTTTGAAAAGTGTTATTCTCGTAGGACCTATTTATATACGATATGCGTTGCTCTTCTTCCTATTAATAATTATTGTTAGTTTAATTTTAATATGTGGGATTTTTTTAATGGAATACCCTCTTGCGAAACAGATTAGAATTTATTTTTTTTAGGATTAATTTAATATAGGTTAATTACATGATTCATATAATAAATCTTTTATTTTTTTGCATTTCAGATAACATGAAGTTACTCTACTTAATCTTCATGATGGGGTTTGCAGCCCTAACCTTTGGAATAGAGTCACAAGAGGACCCTATTTCACCAATGCAACAAGTAATATAATAATAATTTATCAATTGGTATAAATAAATATAAAATTCAAATGAATCTGATTGACAGTTTTCCAATCGTTTATTTGCCTATTATTTAGATCATTAAAAGAATATGACTGAGTGTTTGCAATCTATAAATAAGATAGATTATTAAAATCATTTCCATTAAATCGTGTTTATGATTATGTTTCAGGATTTTTTAGGACTAAATTTTAGTTTGGTAACGATTTACAAATGTTTTTTTAAATTTTGTATATCTTATATAGAGAGAGATACACTTTATTCATAAATAAACAAACAAAATGATGCTGCCCAACTCAATTGGGTTGCTATAACACAGCATACCGATTTTTTTTCCTACAGGAATATTCTTAACATTTTATTTAACTATAAATACAATATTTTTTTTTCTTTTTTGCTCTTTTTAATTTTTTTTCCTACTTATTTTCCTGTGTTTTTTTTTTTCTCTTTTCCTTCTCTACCGTTTCACAGTTTCTTACATATACTTAGATATATCTATACATATACACCAAAGATTAAATTAAAAAAAAAACAAATTATATATACATTAAACAACTACATACTAAAAAATCACACTATCATAAACAAAAACAATACCAAAACACTCAGCAACCAAAATCAATATCTATATTTTAAAATAATCTGTTAAAATTAAAATATAACTGAACACAGATGCACATGCATGTGATGCCCCTCCAATTATACATGTTAGGAGTAGATGTATATATAATTGGTAGATATAACTTTATTTCGTCCATAACATAACAATAAGCCACTCCCTTGGGAGGTAAAAGTCTGGCATTAAAATTAAAATATTAACAACATTTTCTCTTCCTGGTTCATGCTGCTATTTACGATATCTGCATTTTATAAATTAAATATCCTTGCAGTAAAACATTTCTTGCCTCATTCAAACTAGGATTTATATCCATGTATTTAATGATAGATTTTTTTTTCACATTATTCGACATTTGCCTATTTCTGGCTACTGTGGCTAAACAATCCCCCACTACTTGCACTCACCCTCGTCACTGGTCTTCCTCGCCATCTCTTTCGTTCCCTAGGAATCCACTTAGTAGAAGTTTTGGACCATCTTCTGGGATCCAGCCTAGCCGCCACATGACCTGTCAACCTCCTTCCTTTGCTAAGCCTTTGAGGATAACTTGTTTTTTGTTGCTAATACGATCTTTCCTTTTAATATTTAGTAACTTCCAGAAAATTGAAGCTGTGTCCTTGAAAGTTTTACGTTGTCTTTGCTGGCCGTTGACCAGGTCTGCAAACCATATAAAAGAACGGGGTATACATAAGTTTTCAGGGCTCTAGCCTTCAAGGTTGGAGGTAGCTTACTTTTAAAGACTTTTTGTAAACTCCAGTATTTATCCATCCCATATTTATTCTTACAAAATTTGTAAAAGGCGAACTGCCCGAACAGTGCTTGGTAAGTGGAACATGAGGACGATACTGAGCCAGTCACTGTTATACGCTGATGATATCGTCCTTATTTGCGATACGAAAGACAAATTACAGCAAGCTCTAATAGAATGGCAGGAAGAACTTCAGCGAAAGGGAATGACCATAAATGTCTCCAAGAGCAAGATACTGGTCCTGTCCCGAGATGAGGAAGAGACTGTGGAGGTGATTTGTAACGGCGAGGCTCTCGAAGTAGTTGAAAACTTTCTCTACTTAGGCTGCAATATAAATAGGCAGGGAAAAATAGATTACGAAATTGCAAACAGGATCGCTAAAGCAAATCAAATCTATTACAGTATATGCAATAGTATTGTTGGCCATCGAGATGTGGGGCTAGAGACGAAGCTCCACATTTACAAATCTGTATACCTCCCCACTCTTACCTACGGGAGCGAGAGCTGGGTAATGCTGGACAAACAAATAAGCCGAATCACTGCAGCTGAAATGAGGTATTTACGTAGGGTTGCAGGAAAAACGAGAAGAGACCGCGTAAAAAATGAAGGAATTAGAGCGGAGCTGAAAATTCCTGCGCTGAAAACCATCCTCGAGAAGAATGAGGACCGCGAACCCAGAAAAGTGTTGGAAGCTCGACCCACTGAAAAAAGGCCGCGCGGAAGGCCTAGGATTTTGTATGACAGATATATCCAGAAGATCGGAGGGAAAAGATTGCAGGAACTTAAACAACTCTGCAGAAATCGTGAAGTTCGGCGACGTTGGATCGAGGCCCCTCCACGCTAGTAAAGGCACATAGGAGGAAGATAAAGAAGAAGAAGAAGATATTTATTCTTCTATTTATTTCTTCTTTCTTATTTTCTAATGAGATGGATTGGCCTAAGTAGATGTACTGATCAACAAAGCCGATGAGCTGATTTTTAATTTTTACTTCTCTTTGCACTGAGTTTGTTGATCTTTATTTTATCAGTATTCATGACCAATCCCACGGTCTCGCATTGTATCAAATCAATCGTATATAGAATACATAAATAGATAAATAAATTATCTATCAATTAGAAATCAATCAGTTAAATACAAGTTTGAAAAACTGTTTAGCCAAATGGCGTCGTTCTTGTTTGGAGCCTTCCTAGTTTCCTTGTTTTTGCCAACCCCCCCCCCCCCCCTCCGGAGCTTCTTTGGGACCCTAAACTTAGCCAACCCCTTTATTACTCATCTCCAGGCATATTTAGTTTTTTTAATATTTATTTTTTTATCTGATTAGCAGAATCTAACTTTTTACAAAAAACAACAACCTTGAACATAATTTGCTTAGTGATTCCTAATATATAATAACGAATTATTTATTGAATAAATAATTAACAAAAATAAGTTAATCGGAAGAATGCGATTTTGTAATAAATAATTAGTTGGTTTCTTAATCATCCAAAAACAGTTTTATTACTCATAAATATAAAAAATTTAACGTTTCGGGGGCCTTCTCCATCAACAGGACTCACAAAATACATTAACAAATTATCATTTAACATTATAAAATAAATAAAACTTTGGTACAATGAAATTAAAAATGAACCCGTGACAAAAAACCTTACCATAAATAAAGATAAATTGATCAATACTAAAAATAAACCAAAATCTGAAAACAATTTAAACAATAAAATAGTAAAACATAAACTAAACACTATAACAGATTTTTATCAGAATGAAAATAAAAAAAAAACAATAATAACGATTTAATAGATATAGAGATGATAACTGAAAGAAATAGGAAAATATACCGATATCAAAAACTGCAATTCATACCTATACAATGAAATTAAGAGAGCACTTATTGAGTATGATTTACCACAGATAAAATAAGGGCTCTACAACCATAATGAACTCAGTAATCATTTATCAAACATTAAAGATCCCATTTTACATTATGAAAAACTAAATGTTATTTATATAATAAATTGTATAGATTGGGATAAAATACATGTAGGAGAAACCCCTAAAAAGATCACAACAAGAGTAAAACAACTCATTAGTAATTGTAAAAATAGTAAAATTATAAAAAGCTTAATCACAATTTGATTTTGATAAACCTACAATTTTGGAAATGGAAATAAATAGTTTTAATAGAAAAACAATCGAATATACATATATATATAAACAAAAATATAAAAGATACTATAAATTTTAAAACAAATTCAAACCTTAGTTCTCACTATGCAGATGCAATAAGGAAATTAAAACTGTAAACCGTACCTTATTGATCCATATTTAATAATATATCATTGTGTACTTTCTGCAGTAAATAGGATGGCACAGATCCATTAGGAGTGAAAGAATATCAGTTTAGATGGGTTATTTTCCTTAGCGTTAATTTTTTTTCAAAAAGAACTTCAATATAATAAATTATTGACAATATTTTAATTAAAAATGGATAATATTTTAATTTTTAAATGACTTTCAGATAAATATAATTTTATGTAACATTGTTAAATTTATTTTTTAATAATGATTTTAATTAGTATTTAAAAAAAGGTATTGATAATTTTTTAATGCTTTTTAGTGAGTCCTGATGATAGGGAAGGCCTCCGAAATGTTGACTCATTTTGATGTTTATGTGTAATAAACTGTTTTTGGAAGATTAAGGAACCAAAGAATTACCTATTATATATAATTAACGATTAGTAGATTAAAAAATGTTTTATAACAGAATATGTCCCATTAAATATATTGAGCAGGCAGACACTCACAATATTCTGGTCTATAGCATAATCGGCATATAAGCTGCATTATTCTGTACCTCTTTTTGTCAATATATGTTATTTTTATATGTATTGCCGGTGCACCATATAGTTAATGTTCCACCAATCAATCCATAGCTAACTGTTTGGGAAATTATCACTGTTCTTTAGTTTTTGGAAGAGTGTTATCTGTATTTCTAAATATGGACTTAAGATAAGAAAACTCCTAGGCCCAAGAGTTTTTACGCCAAATTATCACAGCCTCGGGAGAAAAGGGTGTTAACGATTTTTTTAAGAAAAAGATCTTTATGATATTAAGTTAACAAACAACTAGCTAGAAAAAAACGTAACCACACTGTTGATAAAATGTACCATATAGTGATTAAATTTTTGGTCACTGTCATTCATTATTTAGCCTAATTTCGCAACAATTGACCTTTTATTATCCACCCCTACCTGGCCTTTGAAGCCTGTATGGGGGTTTCTCAGGCCAGTAGGTTGGGACGGGGGATATATGCCGGGAGACTAAGAAGCGAACTCGTAATTCTTTTATTATATTTTTTTCTCATCATTGTCGTCATTTTTGTTTTGTTCTAATATTTGTTCGTTAATTATCAGGCCGATTTGCAAAAGAAATTCTTGGATATTTTTTTTAAAACACTTTATTTATTCCAGTATCGCGACGTTTCAGCCTCTAGGGCCATTTTCAAGCTTCATGCATATCCATCTCAGTTATCTTTTAATTTTACCGCTTTTCACCAGCGTCGTCATAATTTTTTTAAAATGTCATTTTTCAAAAAAAAAACTTAACAGTTTTCAGCCGCCTTTTAGGTGTTCTCGTGCGCGAACACCTAAAAGGCGGCTGAAAACTGTTAAGTTTTTTTTTTGAAAAATGACATTTTAAAAAAATTATGACGACGCTGGTGAAAAGCGGTAAAATTAAAAGATAACTGAGATGGATATGCATGAAGCTTGAAAATGGCCCTAGAGGCTGAAACGTCGCGATACTGGAATAAATAAAGTGTTTTAAAAAAAATATCCAAGAATTTCTTTTGCAAATCGGCCTGATAATTAACGAACATCTTTTATTATAAGTTTCTGGTCATTCTGGTTGCTGGGAAACGCGAGTTCACAATAACTTGGCTAACCCACTCGGCCAACCCACCCACTTGGCATCCCTTGTGGGGATGTAACAATTGATCTGCTTTAAAGCCTTATAATCACAAGATATAGAATAATAATAATAAATAATTGATTAAGAACCCCAAACCACCCATTACTTCCTCCTTCCCGGATGAAAAGGAAGTGAAAAAATAAAAATAAATAACAGTACCTATATTCGACCCATGAGGGTCTTGGACTCAATACATATATAGATTTGTACTGTTTCTTATACAACGGCCGTGCAGTGGGGTGATAAGTCCGAGATTACAATCATTCTTTAGTTTTTCCCCAAGTTTTTGGGTACACGATTTATAGAGACTGGGTCCGACCCAGGAGGGTCTCAATACCGTAGGGTCGCTCCCGGGCTAAAATAACAGAATAAATAATATTCTGCAACAACCGAGATTCGAACCCAGAACCCAGATAATAGTCTTCTAGTGCTCTATTCACTAGGCTATGCCACCCCATCCATCTGTAGAAAATTATAATCCAATACCCCAATATTTACGCAATTATAATTTCATTTTACTGACAGAAATGTTTTAAACAGTTGAAGAAATAAACTCCAAGCAGGTATAGGAACTTCAACTAATTTAGAACATACTTTATCAGTGGGTACTTATGAAATACGTTTTATTGTCTGATATTCCCAAGAATCCTCTCATCCTAATTAGAACACTCCTTCCATAATACTAAGGGGATTGTGATAAAGCACACGTTTTACATTATCGGAAATATCTTAAAAACGCATTGTATATTTTTGTGTTTATTTAAAATAAGTTAAGTAAAATAAAAATGATGTTTGGTTATGTTTCTTCTAGCTTAAGGATACTATCATGATGGAAAACGAGAAGAGAGCCTGGAAGGACCTCACCAAATCCTGGGGGAAACGAGCCTGGGGGGATCTTCAAACAGGTTGGGGCAAACGAAATTCCGATGAATATCAAGCGGCCGATTGGGCCAAGAACGATAAGAAGCGAGCATGGAGCAATCTTCATTCTTCTGGATGGGGAAAGAGAGCATGGTCTGACCTACCGTCTGCTGGATGGGGAAAGCGAGGTTGGTCCGATCTTCAATCCGCTGGATGGGGAAAGCGTGGATGGTCAGATCTCCAATCTGCTGGATGGGGAAAGCGAGGATGGTCTGATCTCCAATCAGCTGGATGGGGAAAGAGGTCTTGGTCTGATATGCAGTCGACAGGATGGGGTAAGCGGGCATGGTCCGATCTCCCATCAGCTGGATGGGGAAAGAGATCCCAACCTGAAGAGGTAAGTGAAAAACGGTCGTCTAAAGACCATTATAGTATACACTATTTTATAAAAATAGTTTTAAGAGAGTCCATGTGGCAGTAAAAAAATAAAATGAAATAATATAAATTTCATGAAAGCCTAAATAAATTTCATTTTATTTTCTGATTACCATATGGACTATCTTCTTATTAGAACACCCAACGGTCAACAGTTGATATTCATAATATTATAATTATATTTCAATAAATGGATCGTTTTATTTATTCAGAGAACTCCTTTAAAAAATAATTCATTACCAATAATAATACTATTATCTTACCATATTATATAACAACATTTCGAGGATAGATATCGTCAATATCTTCATTATTTTATTCTCTTTACTACACACAGAATAGAATAAATAGAATAAAGTTTATTATTGACCTGTTACATTTAGGACCAAACTTTTCATCTCTTACAATGAACGGGAATTGTATATACATTTATATTTAACCTTCAGTCAGGTCTTTTAAGTCAGTACTTACTATATATATATGTGTATATATATATATATATATATATATATATATATATATATATATTTTTTTTTTTTTTTTTTTTTTTTTTTTATTTGAAATGATTTGGGTTTTAGGTCCTTATTATTAGGGTGATAGTTACCCCTTCTTAATTTTCTTTATTTGACGTTTCGATCCTCCGTCTATGTTTATACACAGGATCCTTTTCAACACTGCAATTAAACATTATTGGTTGCATTTTGTAGTATGTTGGTTACATTTTCCATAAACTATCTATCTACAGCCAGGTACAATATATTATAAAAACATCTTACCAAAGAATTTTATTGAGCACCGCCACACCGCTCAGGCTAACTAAAGGGCACTGGGATCTCCAAGCCCTCCCCCCTCCAGCCTTGGCGGCCGAAGCTCAACTTTATAATAAATAAATTTAATAAAATGATTCTAGTTAAAATAAAAATAAAAAGTCAACAAGGCTTAAAATTATATCATAAAAACAACAATAAAACAAATCAAACTATTATATAAACCAATAACAATGAAACAATCTAAAATATTTTTAATATAAATAATGGTGATAAAAACTATTAACAATGAACAATTTATATATTAACAATAATAAAACTTTCTTACTTTTGTCAACTTATTTTTCCTAATTTGTTTAAAATATTATTGTATACGTTGCTCAGTTTTGTGCAATCATTCCATATATTATGCAATCAGTACATATATATATATATATTCCTAGCATTAATACTATATAATGTTTACCACAACATCAAAACAAAATAAAACATCCAATTAGAGATTAAAATAAAAATAAATAAACATAGAAGGAAATTTAACTCTCCATCATTTTTTTCACATAAATGTTTCTAATACTCTTATATAAGCTATATACATTACAGATTTTAACAACACAAAATTTAAAATATATTATTTACAAATATTAGTTAAGTCCTTCTAACACAATAATATATTGTTATTAAACTTAAAATTATTTCTCATTTATTATTACATATTTCTTTCCAGCATTACATACTATGTTTAAATCTCAAGAATATATTAAAAGATGAGACTAGGCCTCGAATCGAAACATTGTTACATTATATTATACGATAATAGTATTATTTTTTATAATAAATCATTTTTTAAAGATGAGAAGTTCCATTTATTCAAGTATAATTATATTAAACTCTTCTAGATAGATAATAAGTTTAATCTAATTATATAGATAATTGTGAATACAGTACTAGTAATTAATATTACATTAGGGGTACTCACTAAGTTTGCTATAGCATGCTATTTGTGCTATTGTGCTAAACACATCAATTTTATACAGGAAATAACTGTAGAAACTCGATGGGTTTAGCAAAATAACACAAATAGCATTCTATAGCAAACGTAGTGAGTACCCTATTGTATGGTGTGCTTGATACCAGAGAATAATAAAAGTGATTTTTTTTTTACTTATATGTAAACAAAAAAGGACATGTAGTGGATAAACTAAGTCTTTGTATACTTAGCTTTTATTTTTTATTTTTTTTTAAACGGCAAGCAGTCTCTTCTTGCTTCAACGTTGTATGAGGATTCCATGATAGACGTTTGTCACTCCCGGATCTGCTAAAGGGAACAAGCGTAATATAATCAGTAATGTAGGGCAGAAAGTCATAGGTTAACGACAAAGGGTAAAGGTTGAACGGTGGGATTAGTTGGAATTCAATTATTTGATTATTGAATCCTAACTTAGGATGGGTTTGAATATCATTTTATAAACTGTGTAATGGATAAAACCTATATACTGCCTTTAGAAACACCACCAGACTGAGTAAAATATAATTATAGCATTATTGTGATTTATTTCGGATGATCTGTGATTGAGGTAATATAATGAGAAAAATGGTAGCAGGTAGGAAAGGAGTTTGTAAAGCAATACTGGAGGTTAGGAATTGGATGGTAGTACCCGGTCAAAGTTTTAAGTCGAAAAACACCCCCGAGAATGCTTATCAATGCAGTAGAGATAACTTTTTTCTAATATACAATGACATTGCTGGATAAGGGGGCTGTTCGGAATCCAAACTGATGATCTAGGAATGTGTGATTTAGATCAAGAATGGACAATATGCCATATTATAATGTGAATATAATTTTACCCATAATTCACGGTTTGGATGGTTATTATGTCTGTTTTTAGAGTTTAGGTACCATTTTGACCATAAATAATTTCCATGGGTCCAGGACATATTCAAATAAGTAGAGAGAGTACAGCATTGTAAATGTCAGTGACGAATAGAATGGCTTTTCGGGGAAGGGATGTAATTAAGTCATGCTCAGGAGCTTTGCGAGAAGGTAATCTGTAAATGATGTTGAATGGATTTAAAGTTGAATTAAGTTATGAATACTTTAAATAAGTGTCTAAATATTATTTTCAAATAAGAAAGAAAACATTGCCTGCTATTACACACAAGATACGAATCATTAAAATGACATTTATTATTTGATTCAGTTCAGAAAAATGAATATTCTTGCTCAAAAACCCAATATATATAAATCATAAAATGGTTTATATTATATTTGTTGTTGAAAATATTATTTTTTTTATGTGCTATTTTGTTTTTTATTATAAGAATTTTTAATTAATTAGCAACAAATGAACTCGTGTGTGTCTTCATAGTCTGCTTGTTGATTCGAATTCTTAAAAATTTTTTTATTTATTTTGCCATTAATATTTCCTTGCGCCGCATAGTGGAAAATATGACCGGTTTAGGGTGACAAAATTCGGAAACCTGTTCATATTTAAGCTTTGGGGTCCCAGATTGCGGTAAAAAATATGAAAAAAATTATTTAAAAATTATATAAACTAATTAATTTTTTGACACGATTGGCGAGCGCGCAGTGGTCAAACATCAAATTTATTTGCTAAAATCTAAAACTTCCCTACATTAAGTCCCAGAATTCGAGGAAAGTAATGCGAAAATCTAATAATGGCTCGGAGTTGTTTGAACCTGCTAATAGATGTATTTTATATCATTTAGGAAACTCTTCAAATTAAAGATTGTAAAACTTTTGATTCGGAGTGTTATGTCTGAGAAAAATTATGCAACACCCAAAACGCAAAAAATCGAAAAAATTCTTTGTAGCACTTAAACACTAGAAGGATTGATGAAACAAATTCTTGGGGTAACTTGGGGGTTATATAGTTTTTCGTTATTGAATAGGGGCATACATTTAAAAATTTCTAAATTAACTCTACAGGTAGATTGCAATGTATATTCAATAACGAGTTTGGAAATATAATGTCTTACCTGTCTCAGCACTGTCCATTGTTAAATGAAAGCAAAAAGACTTTGCGTTAATCAGACCTTGAACACAATAAATGGCCATCGAATAAAGATAATCCCACTGTCGGTTATTAGACCCTTGTGCGAACAGGAATGATTCACTCATTTACTATTTATTTGTAACACGGTATGGCGGGAAATATTAGTATTAAGTGTCTTACCAACTAATAATAAAAAGGTGAAGCACTGGAAAATTCCAAACTTTTGTCCATCTAAATTGGTGATTTTGCCCTTTTGCGTCGTCTATACCAATCGAGTCCATTACTTATTTTATTATCAATAGCTATTCGTTTATACAATATTTCGTTGTTTTTCTTTTCTATATGTGGAGTATTTTAACTTGAGTTCTATACTTCTTCATTTATTTTTCTGTTGAAACGACAGACTATAATTCCTTTTCCGGACGATTTAGTATCCTTTGGAGATCACACCACAACCCACGATGATCGTTATAGGGTAGGGTCATTACTACTTATGCCAAGCGTCCTCTCTTTTCTTATGTGTTTGTGCTTTGGTTCAATTACTAAGACATTACTATGATTTTTTACCACTTAAATGCAATAATTAATAACAAAATATTATTTGTTTATCAGATGTACTAAACACATTTTTTTTTAATTGTGTACGTTAAAAAGCAATACAAATATATTATTCCAACAAGAAAATGTTGCTCATCGATTTTATTAACATATTTTGCTTCAAATACATAAAATGAAGCTAGAATCACTTCAGAAAAGGATCATTACAAGATTTAGCTCATCCTCTTTTAACTTTATAATTCTTCCTCAGTATTAATCAGCAAAGTTTTAGAATTTTCATTAGCTTACTTACCATATCTTTTGCAAACAAATTTTAAATTGGGATGCCAGTTTGGTCTTCTTTAGACCTTAAATGAGTCCTCTATAGCCATTTATGAGCAAAAAAACACTTTTTGTATTATTTTGTTTGGTCAAGCGATAGGCTTATGTGTATGATTAGTTCGCAATCACAATATTTTCAACTAAATTATTTATATTAACAGCTAAAACCTCCACATGGTTTTAAGCATGGTTTTTATGGTTATGTTTATAATTTATTAAATTTACCGAAACAAGATAAAGAAATAATACTATTATTTAACGGGTACCGATTATTTATTATTTTTAATAATAGAATAATTATAAAAGTCTGTAATCACATGATTATTTTAGGCTGATGTATAGACCGTTTTGATTTTTTTCTAATAAAGTCACATATTCGTTCTTTTAAGTTTTGAGTTGAGTTGAGAAGGTTAGTTGTAAATAGGATAAAAGTACAAAGTTTCCATATATGTTAATCATGATGGTGCAATCATAAAAAGAAAGGGACTAGCCAGGCCAGGATGATAAATCTGCCCGGAGTCTTTTTTTACTCAAACTTGGGGAATCAATTTGGTGTCGAATAAAAATTATTCACCTAAATTTGTTCATTCAAACTTTTTATTTCAAAATAAACAATTTTCGAGATTTTTTCAGAAACTTTTTTTTTTTTTATTATTTTTTTAATAGTTAAATTTTATATTAATTAATGATGATTTTTTTCTGTGATACTTAGAAGTCAAAGGCATGAAAAAGTGATATAATCATGGTTCTTACACGAAAAGCCAATTTCCAGCGGAAGAAAGAAAACCAAAACATTTATTTTTTTAAAGCTTTTTGAAAAGTGCTAATCACTGATATTTTTCAGAAAATGTCTTTTAGACTACTCTATGCACAGGAATTTTTTTCCGAATTTTTCGAAGTGGTGGAACAATATGCAAAAAGTTAGAAGCTGAATATTTCCCTCGAAATCTTGCGTTTTAGGAAATTTATAGTTTTTAGATTATCGAAAAATGTAGAAAATTATTTTTTTAACCGAAAATACATCCTTCCGAGATGAAAGCCATAGAGAATGCCTGAACAAACGAGACCTTAAAAAAAATTATTGATAGTGGCTAAATAGACGGCGTTATAGAGCGCTAGTCTGGGGCGCGTTTTTTATAAACATAGCTTTAATCCAATCATTTTGTAGTATAATGATGGAAAGTGTTTTAAAAGTAATGTGATTCTGAATTTTTAATGAGAGATATTTGTTTACAATTTTTCCAATAATAATAAGAAATATAAGTTTAATGCAAGATTTAAAGAAGTTTTTATTTATTTTTTTTTTTTTTTAAAGAAGAAAGAAGAAACTTTATTTATTTACATAAATAAAAACAGAAGTTGTGGTTTTATCAAAATAGTTTTTGGTTACGGTGTAGATATACTGTTTTAATGTTGGAAGATTTAGTTCAGAGAGCATTTTGAAATTTTAGTATATCGTGGGTAGTTATTGATGATTCGCATACATGTATTTTGTATTTTTTCTATTTTTTTATCATTGGTATTGCAAGTCGAGCTCCAGACGGGCGATGCATAACAGATCTGGGCACGTATGACTGTTTTATATAGTAGTAGTTTGTTCTGAGTGCTTAAACTGGATTTTTTATTAAAATATGGGAACATTTTATAAATACATTTTTTTGTTTTTTCGGATTTTCTATTGATATGTTCAGTATATGTTAACGATTTGTCTAAAAGTTATGCCTAAGTATTTAACTGATTTAGACCAGTTAATGTGGACTGAGTTTAATAAAAGATGATGGTTTATGTTCAGTTTTTTTATTTTGTTCATATTGTTCCGCCACTTCCAAATATTTTAAAAAATTCCTTTGTATAGAGAAGTATAAAAGACATTTTCTGAAAAAAAAATCAGTGATTGACGCTTTAAAAAAAAAAAATTAAAAAAATACATGTTTTAATTTTCTTTCTTCCGCTAAAAATTGGCTTTTCATGATCATATCACTTTTTCATGCCTTTGACTCCTAAAAACAGAGAAAAAAATCATCATTAATTAATTTAATATTTTACTATTAAAGAGGAAATAAAATCGGAAAAAGAGGTTTAAACTCGAAAACCGTTTGAATTAAAAAGCTACAAATTTAGGTGAATTATTTTTATTCGACACCAAATTGAACCCCCAAGTTTGAGTAAAAAAAGACGCGGGGGCAGATTTACCATCCTAACCCTACTATACCCTTTTTTGTAAAGCAATTCTAATAATAAATTACGAATATTATTTGTTGTACTTTAATAGCGTGTCCCTTAGGTTTTGAACAGGGTTAACTCTTTGGAGGGTTATAATATACTGAATAAAATGCCTTCCTATTGGTCTCCAATAGAGAGGTTTTGGATGTGGTGAAGGAATGTACCTGTTTAGGGACCATAATGAGTAAAAAAAAAACCTGTGAAACTACAATCCAGGAAGTCTTGGGCTCAGTACATATAGAGATTCGCACTGTTTCAAGGCCAACGGCCGTGCCATGAGGTGATTTGGCCGAGATCACGCTCAGCCGCCAGGTTTTTCCCCATTTTTGGGTACCAACTTTATAGAGGCTGGGTCTGCCCCAGGAGGGTCTCCATACCCTAGGATCGCTCCCCGGTCGAAAGAACAGAATAAATAATTTTCCGTCATAACCGGGATTCGAACCCAGGACCCGGAGCATAGTAGACTAGCGCTCTATCCACTAGACCGCGCCGCTCCCTTACCATAATTAGTAGCTCTGGCAAAATAAATGCTGATATCTCGAATACAATCCTCGGCTCCCAGGAAGTGTGTAAGAAGACCAAGTAAGATAAGTGTGTTTAAAGTGGTTTGTATATCTGCCTATTCTCTCATAAGGCGGATAACATTGGACCTTTCTGCAGCAGAAATCAGATAGATATTTTTGAAAAACTATGAAAAAAATACTTGCCTTAACAATGAAAGTATAGGGGTGCAGGTGGAAGCAACTGCGTAGAAGATTTTGGAGAGCAGCCAACTCGAATAGTTGGATCATATTTACTGCATGACCGAAGGCATGGGTCCTATGAAGGTAGGGTTCATACCAGGAATTCTTGGAAAGATTCGTAAGTAGAAGAGGAAAATCCCCAATGGGCTTCACAACATTGAACACTTTTAACTGGGGAATCCCGAGATTTCGATGCGCCTTGCCTGATGGAGCAAAATAATTTTCTCGTTGCCATGGTTTTAACACGTGTATATAATAACTCCTCTCTTTCTCGGATCCTTCAATCGCTAACACTAGGAAAGCAGTCAGCAATATTTTTGGGTCATATTTAGGGTACTGGCTTAAGAACGACGAACATTTTTTTTTCAATATCATGGTTTAGAATGTGTCTAGAATTGAGACGTTGATTTCCAAAAGCTACTAAAGAACATTTTTTTATAAGTTGATATTTTGACATATTTGTATACTAATTGTTTAGTTTTATCTAAATCCGTTATCAGATTTTATCTAAAAACCATAGAAATCTTTTAAATATGTATTTGAAAATTCCATTTTGTTCCAAAAGGTACTTGATCCACATTTCATTTCATTCCAAAAGGTACTAAAAACATTTCCTTCCAAAACGTACTATATCCTCTGTAAACAAATGAGACGTTGATTTCCAAAAGGTACTAAAAGACATTTTTTACGAAATCGATTTTTTTACATATTTGTATTCTCATCATTTAGTTTTATCTAAATATTCTATTTGATGTTATCTAATGAATTCTCAAGTCCTTAAAAAACGCGATTTAGAAATGCGGTAATTTTCTAAAAGTTCTAATTACGCATTTATTTTCGTTCCAAATCATTCTAAAAAAAATCATTTCATAACTTTAATATGATTTTATTATTATAGTAAAAAAATAATTCTAAATTTTAAGGCAAAAAGACCCAAATTAGCTAGTTTAATAATACAGTAATGAAAGATTTTCCCGCTTCCTGTAAAATTTCATAGAATGGATATAGTACCTTTTGGAAATCAACGTCTCAAATATAACCTTTCTTTTCATTTCATTCCAAAAGTAGGGCAGAAGCACCAAACCCCGTAGTATATCACCATTATTTTATTATTTTCTCCATTTTCTGCATTTTTATTGGTTCATTTAGTACGTCTTGAATCACCGCTATAATTTTGAACAATAGCTTAAACCTAATAATCAGTTTTTAAGCTATTTTAAACAACTTAATTACCTCGCTTCGGTTCTCGTAGGTTCCCAATTAAATTAAGTTTTTTCATAGTATTTCTTCTTGCAGACACATAAATTTGATAGAAAAATCTTAAGGAACTCACATTTTAATATATTAATGGTATTTTATCCAGAAAATAGTTGGAATTAGCATTCCACAAACTTGCTAAATATGAGAGGCAAAACCGTGCCTGAACTAACTTAATAGTTTTTTTTTTTTTTTTTTTTATTATAATCTATTATGAGATAATACAATCAGCCACCTTCTGGGGCAATGAATATTAAAGATATAAGAAATCATTCATTCCATATGTACATTGGAAATAAAATAAAAATAAATAATTAATAAAGATCAAACAAAGAAGAAAGAAAAAAAATATATATACACAAAATTAAATAAATACTATAAAGAAAATAATAATAACAATCTTGTTCACATTCATACCTATTTACAATATTTACAAACTGCCCCTGGGATTACTGAATCAAACCTCGAGATCAACTAGTGGATGTCTGTGCCTCGACATCCACTAGTTGATCTCGAGGTTTGATTTTTTATTAATTTTTATTTGTGTGTAGTTATTTTTATGTCGAGGCACAATGCCAGAAGATCCCAGCGCCTCTCATTCAACCGCGTCACTGGTCTTGAGAGCCAGTGGAGGCTGAGCGAGGGCGCTAGAGCCACATACACTCAGGGCATGAGTAGAGAAGCCAGCCATTGCCAGCACTCCAATGACATATTTATAAGAGATCTCTGGGCCACTGCCGCTTCAACCTACGAGGAGGGTTATAGGGATGTTTGGAACTGGATAGGGAGTGTGAACTTATAGTAGATTTTTTTGATTTTTTAATGCAAAATAAAAGCTCAAAAGTTATTTATTTATCAGACTATAGTCAAATATTGTTAACCCGTAGGTAATAATAATCGATAAAGTTGCTAAATTCACACTCATAGTAAATACAAGTTCAAAACAAACTTCATAATTACATACTTTCTTATTATAGTGCCATAAATAGATAAATTGTCCTTTGAATATTTACTTTCTTTATGATGAATAGATAATCAATTTAATTAACCAACAAAGAAAGATATTTCTCAGAGAGAGAATAAGGAAATATACATAACTTTTTAATTAACGACATAAAGATGTTAGTTATCGGTAATGTTGTATTAGAAAGGTTATAGTGACTGTTACCAACGTACCGGCGTTATATTCTTCCAAAAAGTACTATATCCCTTTTAATTCTTTTCAAAAAGTACTATATCCACGTTTCGTTCCATAAAGTACTATATCCATATTATATTGCTAAAATTCATGGGAAAAAGTGCAATAATTTGAAAATAAAGTTGGTAACACGCTTGAAAATCAACTTTATATTTTAATAAAAAACGAATCAGGTAAATTGGTCCAATAATAAATAAATGACAGATTTTTGCGTTTCCTGTAAAATTGTCTAAAGTGGATATAGTACCTTTTGGAAATCAACGTCTCAATTGTGACTTAGTTCTTTATGTCTATTATTATCGTAGAAGTAGTGAGTAGAAAATTTGTTTTGTTTTTTTGTATTCGTTTCATTCGGAGAAACATTTAAAATTGGTTTTCTTCATAAAATATGAAATTTCATTACCGGAGTACTGTATTGTCGTAAAAACATTTGGATTGGCTCTGGTTCAGGGAAATGTCCGGGTTTAGTTGACTCAGTAGTACAAATGAAAACGTTATAACCAGGAAAACCGATCATAGAAAATCCATTATACACACCGGCTTCTGACAGCCTTTATTTTATAGATCCTACGAGAGGGGAATAGATATAAGTCAAGGATCTCTAAGCAGATGTTATAATCACTAATAAGAAATAATCAATTCAAGAAGTTTTAATCAAATTTAAAGTTTAAAAAAAAAACTTAAAGCATTACATTTAATATCGTTGGAAGCATGTGTTTTAGATTAAATAATATAACATTATACAATTTTTAAACACAAGAATCACCTAAGTGCTCTATTCGTCACTTTACACAACTTTTTATACCATTTCCAAGTCAATTGTAACCTTTCCCAAATCAAATATAACTTTTTTCCATTCCAAACGTAACTGTTTCTATTTTAATTATAACCCTTTCCAATGCAAATGTAACTTTTTCCAAAGCAATTGTGACCCTTTTTTCACTTATAACCCTAAATATTTCGTTTTAATTATTTGTTTATTGAAAAATAATTAGATTTTTTTTAAATTATGTCTTTTATAATAATTTTGGCATATCCTATCGACATTTTTTTTTTTTTTTTTAATTTGATGTCAAGTGCTGATTTTAAAGATCTAAAATTCTCAAAAATTAATTATTGTCTATTTACTTTTAAGATAATTATTGATTTTGATTTTGTAGGGTGTAGGGGTAGTTATAGGGATTAATTGATGTGCTGTCGGGAGGTTATGATTACGTTTTTCGTGCTGGATTTGTTATCCTCATGCGCATTTCAACTCGCATTAACATTTAATGTTTTTTATTAGTATACGAATCAATTAATGTGTTTGCATTTAAACTCGCATTTTCTTTTAATGTTTATTATTGTTATAGAGTTTGATTATTAGGTTTTCGGAAGGTTATGATTCCGTTTTCGAGCAGTATTTTTTTTGCGTATTTTAACTCGCCCTTACTTTTAATATTTTTATTGTCAAAAGGGATCTATACTTGTGTTTTCGGGGTTAATGCAAATTTTTCTTGTGCTATATTTTATGTATATATGATAACACTTTTGTATTTAGGTTCAATGATAACAAGAAAAAATGAAATCCAGGAAGAAATAAAGTCCCGGTTAAAGGTGGGGAATGCGTGTTATTATTCAGTTGCTAAGTTACTTAGGTCGCAGCTTCTATCTAAACACTTAAATGTTAAAATTTATAAAACTATTATTCTTCCAACGGTTCTTTACGGATGTGAAACGTGGCCGCTTACTTTGAAGAATGAACAACGGCTTAAGGTTTTCGAAAATAAGGTATTACGTAAAATATTTGGTCCGAAGAGAGATGAGGCCACTGGGGAGTTTAGAAGGTTGCACAACGCGGAATTGCGGAACTTGTATCCTGTGAATATAATTGAGCTGATTGCATCGCGGAGACTCAAATGGGCGAGTAAAGTTGGTGGACTCGATGACGAGCGGATTCCGATAAAGTTGGTATTTGCTAGTAGGCGTCCGAAAGGTAGGCCGAAGCGTAGATGGGAGGATTGCGTTAAGGCTGATCTCGGGAGCTTGGGCTTGAATGGTGAACATTGGGCGAGTCTGTATAGGCGGAATTTGGTGGTATCGGCATCGAGCCTTCGGTTCGCTAAGCCTATTATTATTATTATGATAACACTTTTATCTAAAATCTTTAGTTTTCCAATGGTATTCTATACATCTATATTACTATCCTTATGCTAGAAAATTAAAATTAAAAATTACCTGAACAAATATTTTTGATATATTCTTCTTTATTTAGCTATAAAATTCGTTCAACTTGTATATTTATTCGTTTTTCATTAATGTTTCTTTATTTTTAAATATAAAAAATAAAAGGTTTTTCAAAGGAAGAAAATGATGAATTTTGGCATTTAGGCTATGCCAGGCTATTTTTAATATTTCAGTCAGAATTAAACCTACACCGTATTAAAGCCCATTAATTTTTAAATGGATTTAGCGAGTTTATTCAAATTCGTTGAAACCGTTTTTCAGCAAATCATAAAAGGGTGCAAAATGCATAATATAAAGTAGCTCTACCAGTCAGCCCGCTTTTTTGTGAATATGTTGGTGTAAGATCTCGACTTATAGTTGACTTAAATATGTAATTTCCTTTTTGTTCGACTTTTAGTTTTCCTGCAAGAATTACCACACACACACAGACCTTCTCTCGCGACTTGGTTATTTGGACTGAGAGGGCACTAAACGGCGTATTTCTGTTGCAAGCTGGAATTAAAAAATTATCACGATCGCGAAACTTTCCCTTACTATTTCATATATAGGTAAGGTGGGTGTGATTATAGAGAAAAAGATATCTTGGTTTATTTAATTAGTTAAAATATATAACCAATTGCGAATGAAAGCTAATAAAGAAATCCTTAAAATACTGAATCCGACACTTAACAATTTAATTGGCAAAATAAAAAAATCACAGCAAAAATGATATCCGCAGCCAGTAATAGTCAATTTCATAAATTACATTCAAATCTCCCGGAAAATGCTATTATATTCACGACAATACTCTCGGTCTCACTACAAATCTTTAATATTCATTCAGAACAACAAGGGAACTGATGAGATTTAACTGCGAGCCATAGAGGAGGGAAGGATGCCTATAATTTTTTGGCAACATGTCCTGTTCTCAAGGAGTTCAGGATACTATATTTGGGAAAATATTAACTAAATCTGGAGGAAGCAATAGACTAAATGAGCCCGATTGAGTGAAACTGGCTTTATACCTAAACAAGTAAATAAACTACAGACATTTTCTTGTATAGTATTTTAATTATTACGAACCAGTAATAAAATTAATAACAATATATCATAATGTTACAACACTACACATTTAATCATTGTTATTATCAATCAAAGAAACTGGAGATGTACTATATATAACAACCAGTAAAAATTGTAAAAAGTGGCATCCCGAAAGACCTCGCCATTGTCACATGAGTTTTATATTTTGTAACTAAAACCATCTCAACCTTTTCATATCAATAAGTGCTATTGAAATCGTGTGTAATAAATTTGGTTTTATTGCAAATTTAGGATATATATATATATATATATATATATATATATATATATATATATATATATATATATATATATATATATATATATATATACACTCACTCAAAAAAGTTTCCATACAGGATGCTTTTATTTGGCATAGCTATTTATTTCCTAATGCACAAAATATACTACTACTAATATTGGATAAAAAAATATATTTATTTATTTTCATATAATCATTAATATAAAACGAGACAGAATGTCATTTGTTATTGGTAGGTCAAACAAATTCACATACACTTTCGAAATTGTTGTAATATGATCGTATTTCCAGTGTTACATGTATAAATCTTATCCCGATAATTAAATCTTAGTTCATTATTAACTGATTTCTTAATTAGTTAAGAAACTGATTTCGTATTAATATGCGCGTTTCTCGTGACTTGAGAGAGCTCATGATTCGCAGTGCTTATCTATAACAAAAATTGCATATCTGTTGAATAAGTCACATGCTGCTGTACATTATGGACTACAAAGACATAGAGAGTTGAAATATTTGAAGGATAAAACACGTGCTGGAAGACAGCAGACTGGAGAATCGGCTTAAGCGCGCCATCCATGCTGAAAAAAAAAAAAAAAAAAAAAAAAAAAAAAAAAACCTTTGCCACTACAACTCATGAAGAGTCTTGGGCTTAGTACATATAGAGATTCGTACTGTTTCAAGGCCAACGACCGTGCAATGAGGTGATTCGGCCGAGATCACGCTCAGCCGCCAGGTTTTTCCCCCATTTTTGGGTACCCACTTTATAGAGGCTGGGTCTGCCCCAGGAAGGTCTCCATACCCCAGGATCGCCCTCCGGCTGAAATAGCAAGATAAATAATATTCCGTCACAATCGGAATTCGAACCCAGGACCCGAAGCACAGCAGACTAGCGCTCTACCCACTAGACTACGCAGCTCCCTTGCTGAATTCCATGCAAATCCTCACGATACTGACACCTCAATGGCCATCATAATGAATAGGTACTATGGATTTCAAGTCCACCAAAAAACAGTAAAAAAACATTTCAAGAAGGTAAGGATACAGTGATCGAGTCACAAGAAGAAAGCCCTTCTGTAAATTAAACCACAAAAAACGTCTGTTATTTGCTAAAGGTTTTGTAAATAAAACCAAAAATTTCCGGGAACGGGTCATATTCTCTTTGGGATGCAAATTTAATATTTTTGGGCCAGATGTAGGTCAAAAGTGAGGAGGAAATCAACCTCAGCTTTCAAAACTAACAATTTACGTATGGTTAGTATATATATACTATATACTTTGTACGATATATATATATACTTTGTCTGCGTCAACTTCTGTTATTATGACCGCTATTAAGAAGTTTTTAAAAGAATATATTTTAAAGTTCTTCTTCGAAAATGACATTTTTAGTTTTATTTCCTTGTGGCAGAAGAACATATTGAACAATGATTTTCTCCGCAACCCGATCTTGACGTAAAACGATTCCTATGTGTTTAAATGTTTGTTTCTGTGATTTATTAATTGTTACGGAAAAAGATAAATTAACCGGAAATTGAATTATTTTAAAATTAAAAGGTAAATCATTTGGAATCTTTGGGATGCGAGGATAATTCCCCATTTTTTCGCAGGTTTTCCACCGATTCTTCACTCATATTGGTCGCAGTGTGATGTTATATAGCCTAAAACCTCCAACACAAAAAGAATTTTTCAATTCGAAAAACAAGTTTTTGAGATTAGCGCGTTCAAACAAACAGACTCTTTATCTTTATAATATTAGTGAAGATATATATATTATTATTATTTGTATATTATCTAAATAAAATAACTTATTTATTCTTCAATTCATATCGTAAGTCAAGGTTTCCTCAAAAGTTACATAAAAAAATAAAAAACACTTTATACCGTTTTGTTCTTAATTACAACGGGAATTACTGGGGCCGTCGATTGATGCTTCTGACCGAAGGCTAGGGCCAAAGATGCACCACAATACGCTATTGTCATCAGAGGGCTCACGGGAATGACCCGACAGCTCTCGAATCAAGCAATCAATACGACTAGTACAATAAGCTGGTTATATTGTGCAAGGTTATTAAGAAAATTTTAAAAAACTAACTATTATTATAATTATTATTAGTCGTAAAGCTCTCAAAGAGGAAGACGCTAATTAAATATGGTCCTTTATTGGCCTCTTATCCGCTTTATTTGCCCACCAGGTTTTCGTACTTTGCGAGAATTTAGCTTTTCTTTATTCGCTCCATCTTGTTACGGTTCTAGATTAACCTCCCATTTTTCAACCTTTTTTTTTTTTTTTTTTTTCTCAAATTGTTTCCTGTCCATTTCTTCTTTGGCAATTTTGTCTAATTCCAATATTTTTAATCATTTTGGAACAATTCTCCTCTATGAACTAGAGATTTTACATAATTTACTGTTCTATTTATTCTTCTGTGAACGGGAAACCCCATTATGTGGCCACAAAATTCAAGGCGTCTTTTCCTGATATCTGTCTCAATGTTAGAATATTCTCTGACTTTAGACGTTTTCTGCAATCCATATCTCTTTTCGGTCCATCTCAGGTCCTTACATTTTCCTAATTATTTTTCTTTCGATTTCCTCGGTTTGTCTGTTTTCCTCCTCGATGTCAAGGTTTTGCTGGCTTATAACATTGTTGGTTTAATTACTGTGTTGCAATGTCCAATTTTGGTACTTAGAGATAAACATTTTTTATTATAAAGGTATTTCACCGATCCTAAGCCTCTAATAGCTCCTTTTATTATGTAAGAATTTTTTTTTTTTTTTTTTTTTATTGAAATTTACAACTGTACAAAAAATACATCAAGTAAATATGCTGTAATGTTATAACACATGGAATGAACATGAAGAGAAACTGCCCATTGGCAGCTCTCTTTGAAGAAATTATTATGTTTATTTTAGAACGTCTATTAATTACTATATTAATTGATCTTAAGAAATTATAAACAAAAACTGGTTAATAAATCAATATTGGTTTTAGTTTATTATGTTAAACGGTCCCTATTTTATTCGGCATATAACTATTTATTAGGTTAGAATTTATAAAACTATTATTCTTCCAACGGTTCTTTACGGATGTGAAACGTGGCCGCTAACTTTGAAGGATGAACAACGGCTTAAGGTCTTCGAAAATAAGGTATTGCGTAAAATATTTGGTCCGAAGAGAGATGAGGCCACTGGGGAGATTAGAAGGTTGCACAACGCGGAATTGCGGAACTTGTATCCTGTGAATATAATTGAGCTGATTGCATCGCGGAGACTCAAATGGGCGAGTAAAGATGACGAGCGGATTCCGAGAAGGTTGGGATTTGCTGATCCGACTGGTAGGCGTCCGAAAGGTAGGCGGAAGCGTAGATGGGAGGATTGCGTTAAGGCTGATCTCGGGAGCTGGGCTTGATTGGTGAACATTGGACGAGTCTGTGTAGGCAGAATTTGGTGGTATCGGCATCGAACCTTCGGGTTCACTAAGCCTATTATTATTATTATTATTATTATTATAACTATTTATTACTAACAACTTTGCTTTAATTTTAATAACTTACATAATATTTTTTCTAAATTCTTGCGCACTGTATGTAAGAGTTTAACCTGTCCGATATTGTACGGTGGAAACACTGAATCACCATAAACCATAAATAACCTCTCTCTAATCACATTACATATAAATAACATTATTATGTTTATGGGCTTATAACAACTTTATTCGTTTGTTCGACTTATTTTATTGCATATTAACTTATGTAAAATCTTCCGCTTTCCAAATGTATATTATACGTCTATATTACTACTCACATTTCAATAATAATTTTTAGATGATTTGATTACAAAAAAATTAAATTTTCCCATCCACAGAAAAACTTAATTCCTATTTATTTTACTTATAAACATTCAGAAAAGAATGCCCTAAAATGATATTTTATTGTTGGAATTTGGAAAAAAAAAATTGAAACGTTAATAAAAAAATTCATCAAATAAGATTCAATTTATAAAAAACAAAACAAAAAAAATTAAATTATATAATTGCAATAGAATAATATACACCCATTATATATATGATTATAATGTTTAAAAAGTATTATAAATTTTGGTCCATTTTTGACATTTAAAAAAATAAAAATATCGATTATTTCCACGCATACTCTATGAGATATTTCAGGTATCCATCAATAAATTATTATAAAATTGTCAATTAAGAAATAAAAAATAAATTGAAAGTAAACCATTTTCATGATCATTTAAATTATTAGTTAATAAGCTTTTCTGAGATATTTCAATTTATTTTTATTTTCATTTCTTCCCTTGTCATTATTCATTACTAATCATATCGTGTTCATTTACAATTTTTTTTTTCTCATTTTACGCTAACCAATCAAAATAGAAACTTTAATATTAAGGTATTAATTTTTTTTTTCTTTTGTATATACATCTATATCATTCTTCTATTTATTTTCCAAATAATGTTGGAGGGTATGTAATTATAGTTCATGATAAGATCATCAATATATTTTACAGAATAGTATACTAAAATGTAAACAATTTAACTTCCTTATTATTACTTAATTCAAAGCAAAGAACAAATCTAGTAAAGTAATAATAGAAAAGTTTCATTTAAATTATGTGGATTGAATTTTTTGAACTCGTTGTTACCCTTTTCGAAATTTTGGTCCAGCCTGGTGCTTCTTAATTTGAACCCGCATTTTCTTTTTTTATTAATTAGGTTTTTAATATGCTAACCTTCTATCCCATTTGTTCGAAGTGATTCGGTCATATTTTTCGAAGTGGATTATTCACTTCTTGTCTTTAAGCTCTATTTATTGTTTCACTATCAATTTTTCTAGTTTATATCATCAGTAATTTGTCATATTAAATTAAAACTTTCCAATTTCGCGTAGCATAAATCTGTGTAGATCTCTCCGTATTTTTCTTAATTCGAAATGGAAAATCTCTTTTCCATGATCGTCAAATTTACGTTTTGCTCTTTATACATCATTTCTAATTAAAATTGACGATACTCTAAGAATTACCATGTCTAAAAACTAGAATAAGCATATTAACTTGTTTTAATACAATATAAAGTCGTAAATTTCAATAAATTAAAAAAAAAAAAATTACTGTTCTTATATTCAAAAACATGAAAATGGAGTTTTAAAAACAGTGTGTGTACAATTTGGGGACCCGGTAAGTGTTTTACCACCGGGAGCCCTTTATTGTACCTTAACTGAAAAAAAATACCTGAGTTCGTTTTAAAAGTATTTATTAATTAACAATATATAATTAATGGGTCGGGTCCCTGTTATTATTTACGGCGAGCGGGCGGCGTGCTCAATCTCGTCCTCCCGGATGTCTTCGGTCCTCGCTCCGGTGGTCCTGTTCTGGATACAGCGGCTGCTGTGTCTTACTCGGGATGATGATCCGTTCAGGGCGGCTGCTGTGTCTGGCCCGGGATGAAGATCCGTTCAGAGCGGCTGTTAGACGAGGAAGAGAGAAACTCCGGGAGGCCCCACAGAAGTAAATTCTGTAAATGCCTTTTGGAGCGTGCATGCCCGCCTTTCCTGTATGGAAACAGAGACCCTGACCCGGGTAGCATTATTATTGCCGAATATTATGTGCACAATGGATATATATAATAATCCCGGAGGAGGTTTAAATCCGACAGTGTGCTATTTCCTCCTTTTGTTCGATATCGAATTCGTTCACTTTATTGTTATGAGGCACAAACAAAAACGACTTTAACAATTTCGATTAACCTTGATATATCGATGTGAAATTTAATGGGATTTGATAACCTGTAGGTTTCCTTCTAATTAAAATAGTATAACAAGGGCGATATTTTAAACTTTCTTCCCTTAAAGTACCCTTATTTTTTTGTATTCGAAAAAATTAACTATATCTCACAGCTAAATATACAAGTTGAAAGAATTTGATCTTTAAATAAAGGAGAAAAGAACTATTAAATTACTAAAGAAATTTTTTTTTTAATTTTTTTTTTTTTTATTAAAATAATAAGACGCAATAATATACCATTGGAAAGCTACAGATTTAAAAAAATATATATATAATCATATACAAAAAGTTATAAAAGGTAATGGTGAGTTGCGAAAAGCGGATAAAACCATCTGATTGTAGATCATTTAATGAAACTTAATGTAATTACCTCTATTTATTTCTAAATTTATTTAAAAGTTCTTAAATTGATTATAACATGGGAGATAAGTGAGATTCGTGTGTTGCACCAGGTACCAGATTTTTTCAAGTATAAGTGTTAAGGTGTACTTGCGATTTCATGGTTGACGCTTTTTCCATTTGCCGCTCTACTAATTTTGATATCGCAGATACCCTTAGGAAAGTAAAGTTTAATCGCCAATACAGTCATCTGAGTTATGAAATATTTTCCATCTGCTGTCGTAGTAAAGGCATTTCCTTGAAGAGAAAGTGGTAAAGTAGCAAGTATTAATCACAACTTCACCCCTACCCTTCGCCTCCATTAATTAACCAACTTTTGTAATCAAAAACTATTTTTTTTTTCAACTTTCAACCAGCTTATGAATGATAATTATACATTTTTAGACCGAACGTTCAGAGACACTTATTTAATATCGTTCCACGAATCATGTTCATTTAAAAGGTTATTTGATTAGAATATGAAGGAAAATATACATACATTTTTAAATATAAATGTAAGGCGAAAGTATTACTTTTCAATAATTTGAACCCCCTAACCATTTTAACGGATTTACAACTCTCGTCAATTAAAAACTATACTTACTCGCTGGCAAACACATTTTTTTTGTCTTACTAGTGACAACCCAATCGTAAAAAAAATCGGTGATATTAATAAAAAGAAGACCCTAAAACGCTACGTACATAAACGTTCAAAAGACATACTTCTGCATTCATCTTGAAATATAGAAAAAAACAAAACAAAAACAATAAATATTAGTTTGATATATTAGCATATACGTAGAGAAATTCAAGTATTTAGGTTCAATGATAACAATAATATATAAGACCACTGAGGATTTTAGAATGTTGCACAACGCGGATTTGCGGAGTTTGTACCCTGTGAATATAACCGAGTTGATAGCATCGCGGAGACTCAAATGGGCGCGTAAAGTTGTTGGGCTCGGTGAGGAACGGATTTCGAGAAAGTTGGTATTCGCTGAACCGACTGGTAGGCGTTCGAAAGGTAGGCCGAAGCGTCGATGGGAGGATTGCATTAAGGCTCGGGGGCTTGGGCTTGACAGGCGAACATTGGACGTGTCTGTGCAGGCGAAGTTTGGTGGAGTCGGCATCGAACCTTCGGGTTCGGTAAGCCTATTATTATTATTATTATTATAATATTAGCATATGGGGAGCCGGTGGGTGAGTGGCTAGCGAATTTTGCAATTTTTTTACAAATGGCCACATGCCTTAAACTTTATACATGTTGTGGTAATTGCACCAATTACATGTTACTTGTACGTGATATTTACAGTAGGGGTTAGTGGTGATTGTAGCCTATGTTACATTTAGAACAGTAGGAAAAATATAAAAAACTAAAAACGTACACAATAAAAAATAAAAAAAAATTTAAGTAAAACCAAACAATTAAAGTAAAAAATAAAACAATGAAATTTATTAATGTTGATTTAGGGCTGAATAATTCTTCCATTAATACTCATCTTTTATTTCATGACGTTTCGGGATATTCTCCCATCTTCAGAAGTCTCGTTTATATTCTGTAAACCCAACATTTTCACTAGTCACACCTTGAGCCAGGTAAAAAAGTAAAAACGAAGTCAATATCTAAACACATCAGATCTGAGCAATAACCTTAATAATTAAATGAGCTCTTCCTTGTTTAGAATATATTGATACAATGAAATTAAAAATAAAACCATAGTATCATAGTAAGAAATAAAACAAATTATAGTAAAAAATAAAACAATTCAAAATAACAATATTTTTGTATATGCTAATATTTTTTTTTTCTCTGGCTGGTGGTATAGACTCCTGGGAGAATATACTCACGTTTCTCGATGAAATGTTTAGGGGAAGGGTCATCACTCCTTACGCCTATTTTTGCGAGTTGCCACCAGTAGGCTGACGAGTCCCACTACCCGGGGGAAAGGCTGTGAGTGAATCCCGCGCTAGTCTCCCACGCCAGAGATGTGAGTTCGAGTCCCAGTTCTAGCGGGACTTTTATAAGAATATAATTAAATGGGGATTCACTCATAGCCTCTCCCCCGGGTAGAGGGACTCGTCAGCCTACTGGTGGCAACTCGCAAAAATAGGCATAAGGAGTGATGACCCTACCCCTAAACATTTCATCGAGAAACGTGAGTATATTCTCCCAGGAGTCTATACAACCAGCCAGAGAAAAAAAAAATATTAGCATATACAAAAATATTGTTATTTTGAATTGTTTTATTTTTTACTATAATTTGTTTTATTTCTTACTATGATACTATGGTTTTATTTTTAATTTCATTGTATCAATATATTCTAAACAAGGAAGAGCTCATTTAATTATTAAGGTTATTGCTCAGATCTGATGTGTTTAGATATTGACTTCGTTTTTACTTTTTTACCTGGCTCAAGGTGTGACTAGTGAAAATGTTGGGTTTACAGAATATAAACGAGACTTCTGAAGATGGAGAATATCCCGAAACGTCATGAAATAAAAGATGAGTATTAATGGAAGAATTATTCAGCCCTAAATCAACATTAATAAATTTCATTGTTTTATTTTTTACTTTAATTGTTTGGTTTTACTTAAATTCTTTTTTTATTTTTTATTGTGTACGTTTTTAGTTTTTTATATTTTTCCTACTGTTCTAAATGTAACATAGGCTACTTTTACCATTAACCCCTACTGTAAATATCACGTACAAGTAACATGTAATTGGTGCAATCACCACAACATGTATAAGGTTTAAGGCATGTGGCCATTTGTAAAAAAAAAATCCTAATCTATCTAATCTAATCTTGAACCCTTACACACTCGGTAGGATGTAATTTATTAGGTTGTAAAATATGTTGATAGCGTTTTTCAATATTTCAATTTATCACTCTCTGTTCATGTTTACTTGATAATCAATGTGTACATATTCTAAAAAGGATCATCAAAAAGGTGCTTTTATGCATCAGATTCAACCGAGATTTCTCGTCTTTAAGCTTGCCTTCTCAAAATAGAAGAGAAAAAAAAAATTGCCATTTAATGAATTTTTATTCCAGAAAAGGAAAATCCCCTGGCCAAATGGTTAACAAACTTAACAGTGTGTATAGCGATGGTGCCTTAGGAGTAGGCATTGTCCGTAAGCGGTATGCTCGGTTCAGAACCGGAAATTTTGACTTGGGAGACGCAAAGCGCTCGGGTCGCCCTTTAACTGTGAATGATGGCCAAATTCAAGCATTGTTCAAAGACAACCCTCACTCTACTACACGGGATATCTCACTATATAATTGATTCAAAATATTTAAAATAATCTGAAGTTTTTATTGAATAATAACCATTAATAAACGCTATGAACTTATTTTAGAACCCAATACTTCTCTCTCTATATACATTTTTTTTTAATTTATATTATATTGAATTTTACAACTGTATATTAACATAAATACAATAAGTAAAAGTGTCTAATTATAAAAATGGCTTGTGAAGAAACTACTCAGCGTAGAACTTCGATCTCTTTCTATATATTTTTTTTAATTTATATTTTATTGAATTTTACAACTGTATATTACATAAATACATTAAGTAAAAGTGATGAATTATTATAAAAGGCTTGTGAAGAAACTACCCAGCGGTACTACTTCGGTGTTTATTTAAGTAAGTAGATCCCGGGGCCACCTTCTTTTCAATCGCCTCGGAGGGTTGTCAGGAATATGTGAGGTTGATAGGTTGCGGACAAGAGGGTTTATATGGGTTGGGAGTTAGGAATTAAAAGTGGTAAATCTGGTATGAGAAAGTTCTGCCACAAATGGGATATTAAGGTCGTTATGGATGATTTTATTTGTGACGAAATAAGGAGCATTTAGGATTTTGGATTGTAAGGATTGGATGCGGAAGGAATGAGATGGCTTAGTAGAGCCCCAAAGCTCGATTCCATATGTCCAGATGGGTTTGATGACAGTAATATAAATGAGCTTTTTGTATTAAATTGGAAGTTTTGAATGTTTGTCTAGTAAGTGTTGTAGTAATCGATATCTATGGGCAGTTGTGAGGGTTTCTCTACATATAAAATGTAAATGTGATTCTTCCAAACCACGAGACGGATTTTAGTACAGTTTTCACTATCATTCTGGGCATTCTTTCCTGAAGGTTTATAACTAAAATACATTCCTATAAAGTTTTTCTTTAGATGGAAAAATTATATAATCTTAAATAGAGGTATTAAAAAATCTTTCCTGAAATATGTATATTAATGTAAATGTATAATGTACCGTTAGAAAGAGCACGGTTTTAGAAAAGTAAATATGTACAAACCAATGTCGTTAAAAATTAAAGATAGTTCTTATAAGCCCATAAACTGACAACATTATTAATTATTTCTGATTTAAACATAGTATGATGTAAAGAGATGTTTCATTTTAAACTAAATGGGAATGTCGTGGAAAATAAATGAAACTTTTTATATGAATTTTAAATTTTTCCTTTCAAAAATAAAATAATAATTATCCGCATAAAATTGAAACAGTTGTTATTTCTGTTTTTTTTAACACAGCTTAACCTCGATGGTGTCTGAAGGTTTTTTATTTTTATTTTATTATTTTTAGGTTATCATTGTGAGTATTGATTGTTACTGCTCTTAGATGAGGAAGATGGTTGGGGGTGCGGTCATAAATTAGAAACACACATTTAAAATAAGTGCTTTTTAATTATGTGCCGACGTTTCGGCCTACAATGTGGGCCTTCATCAGGGTTGACTCTGAGACGCTGTCTAAAGGAGTCATTTATGACGAGTAATTTATGACCGCACCCCCAACCATCTTCCTCATCTAATTTCTCAACGGTCAACAAAACTCTATCATTATGAATCCTCTCTCCCGGGGCCCGCAAGCAGATAGCAAGTTACTGCTCTTAAGTCTCTTAATCTCTTCTTGAATTCTGCGAAAAGCTCTAAACAGGTCCAACAGAGTATTTTTAATCTTAAATAAAACCACATTTAAATTTCACTCTATCGAAGCAGGGGCGACTTGTGGATAGGGCACTGGACTACCATTCTCCGGGTTTGAAGCTGGCTGTGACTTAGGCACACCAGCCTGTATAAAGTGGGTACTGAAAATTGGGGAGGGGGATATCGGCTGAGCGTGATTTGGAGTCCGATGATATCACCATTTTAACCGTTGCTAAAGTTTTTATCAGGGTTTTGATTGCAAGATATGGTGGAACCACTATCGTTACCAATGACAGAAGTCGGTAGTTTAAATCGAATCGATAGCGAAATGGACTTCAGACAGCACTTAAATGTTACAATATTGCTTATTCTGTAGTGTTGTTCATGACATAGTACGGTAACCACTTCAGCCACCCTACTAAGTCCTTTCTTGTGTTAAGATATATATATAAAACATATTTTACCTTTGATAAAAATGGAAACGGAAATAACATATCGATTGATAGCCTAGAACATGCCTTCCTTATGCAAACAGATTTCGATGTTAACATCAGAACACCCATTCGATGACCGGGATTGCCTTTGCCACTCCAATAACAGCACCTAGAACTACAAGTGGTTGAACCATTCATCATTCATCAGAGAGTTAGGAGTTTAGTGGCAGTGTTGGTTTGAAAAATAATTCTGTAGGAGATACGAGGTTGGAAAGAAAGAAGGCGACAGTGATGAGGTTCTGCAGGAAATTTGTAAAAAGTTATTGAAAAACCCTTCTGATATGAGATTATATCGCAGTCAAACTTTATTCCCAGTTGCTGCAAGGGGAAATGTGAATAAAAAATACATGCTTAGCGTTATTTATTACGAATTTGTTGCTGACGTATGCTCAGTGACTTCTGAACTCTACTGCGATCAACTGGGAAGATTTCACACGAATTTGTCAGAGCGTTATCCTGCTTTGATCAAATGAAAAGGAATTTTTATTCCAACAAGATAATGCTGGTCCTCACACTTTTCGTCAAAGCCAAGAAACTCCATGAGTTCGAGCTTCTGTATATAGGCCAGACTAACACCAGACCTAACACCATCGGATTCCTACCTCTTTTGACCCATGGCCCATCTTCTTTGAGAATAAAATTTGATAGTTTTTGGGAAGTTAAAATTTCGGTCCAAGAATTCTTTAGACTCCATCCCAAACAATGGTATCACGGTGGAATCGACCAATTATCTAGCAGATGGCTAATGACGATAGATAACAATGGACTATACTTATAGTATTAATTGAATTTTATATTAAAAACATATTTTCTTGGAAAACGGTCATTTTATTTTATACACTCCATTATTTTAAATATAATATATTTTCATAATTGAATAATCCTTTCCGTTTGGCTTGATTGAAGTGAAAACTCCTCGCTACTCCTAAAAAATCTGGCGCGCGCAACACACGACTTTTACATACCTCCATTATTTATATCGATTCAAGAATCTTTTATGAAATTTATAAACGTAAATAAATTGTCAAAGAATTATTTACATTAAATTTTAATAGAAACATGTGTTTTATTAAATAATATATTATATTATTATCTACGACAATCAGTTTGTTTTATCGGTTGGTTGGTTGGTTTTTAAAATTTTAATGGCACAAAACATCGCGGTCATCACCATATATATTGATTTTATAGAAGATTAAGTTAAGATAAATAGTATAAGTTAAAATATTAAAAGAGATATTCATTAAAAGTTATAATAATATATGTATAATTCTACTTGAGATAAATGAATGTTAGATAATATTCAAGAGAAAAGAATAAATAAATAAATAAAATAAAAAATAATAATAATAAATAAAGATAAAAATCAAGTAGATAAAATATATAATAATAAAAATAAATAAGTAATAGTAATACATTAATATTTAATTGAAAAATAAAGTAATAAATATAACAATTAGAAAAGTAATTACAAAAATAAGTAAAATAAAATATAATAGTAAAATAAATAAATAAAATTAATTTTATTAATTATTAATTTTAAATTTTATCGGTTTTTCATAACTCTCAGTTAACTTTTACAATAGTATGTATAAGATAATATTTTTTCTAAAATATTTAGCGTTCCAAAAGTATTTTATACATGTATATTACTTTTCTTCAGCTCAAAAACAAAAAATTGCATTTAAAAAATATGTTTGCAGTTTTCTCGTTTAGTTGGATATCGAATTCGTTCAATTTATATATTTACTTGTTTTTTATCAATAGTAGAAAGATGATATGGTTTTTTTTTAAAATAATCTACAAAATTAAAGGTACTTTAGAGGAAGAAATTTTGAAAAAGTGGCATTTAAGTCCTATCAGACTATTCTAATCAGAATGAAATGTACATGATATTAAAGCCCGTTCAGTTTTACATCGACATAGCGGGTTTAATCAAAATCGTAAGAGCCATTTTTAAGAAAATCGTAAAAAGGTGCAAAATGCGTGGTATAAAGTAGCTCTTCTGGTTATATGATTTTAATGAAAACATTTTTGTAACATCTCGTGCGTATATTTGCTCTAAATATGAAATTTCAGTTTCATAGGACTTTTCGTTTATGCTCGGGACACAAACACAGACCTATTTGCGGGACTTGGGCATTTGGACTCAGGAGACGCTAAAACGTGTATTTCCGCTGAGAACTGGAATTCTGAAATTTTCAGGAATGCAATATTTCCCTTAATATATATTTAGGGAATATAGGTAATATATAGGTAAGCGAAAGTAAAAAACTCGCTCAGGTCCTTGGTCAGGTAAATTTGAAATATTAATCACGTATTAAATATAAATTAGCTAGAGATTTAAGTTTATATTAAAAATCTTAGCACAAAAAAGGTCAAAACCAAAATAATCTCTAGCTTAATTTACATTTATGAAACCGTAAAAATTACTTCTGAAGATTAAGATAAAAAAATCTAGGAAAATGATAGATCAGTAAATGTGACTGCATTTGCCCGTCAATATAAGACAGTCCGTTGAAGGAGGAGCTCTCCGGTAAGTAAATAATGTTGACAAAATGGAGTTTAGTCGAACGCTTACACTGTTCAGTCCGTAGCACTCTTATGTAAACCATCTGCTTCCCCAGTTTGGCAAACAACCACAGTGGAGGGTCAGTTACTTGAGAAAAGAACAGATTCCCTGTAAATAAAACTGTGCGAGGGGACCTCATCAGTTTCATTCATTTGCCAATAGAATTTTTCGTCAAGGTGAGTTGTTGAAAAAGCTGAAAAGTACTTATCGGCAGAAGAAAAGATCTTAACGTTTTAAAATCCTTTAAAAATGTAATCAAGCAAACATAAATTGAATGAATATCGATATACTGTAAATTATATTAATAGATTTGGGTTTAATTATTTGCACATTTAGAATTCCAGATTATTTGATTTTCTAGTAATTAATTCCACGCGTTCCCTATTAATCGATTATAATATAAAAGCTTTATAAAGGAAATGTATTGCATGGTTTAAAGAGCCCCCCCCCCTTTTTTTTTATGTACGTTTAAATTAACTTGCTAAGATAAACACCACAAAGATACACTCTCATAATTCACATTTTATAAAGGTAGTCTATATATATAATTTTTTTAATTATTACTATATTTTATATTATTAAATAACGGCATTTGAATAGAAATCCATTATTTAGATAGATCAACTTTTTATTAGACTTTTAAAGCTCCTAAATATTTTATTGTTATCTGTTTATTGAATATGAAATGGTTGACCGTGAAATGAATACGAGAGGATGAGATGGTTCAGGTGGCGGTCATAAAAGAATTGAAAACATTAAATAAAATATTTATTGTCCAACGTTTATATCCACATTGTAGGTCTTCATCAGGGCTTCTCAACCTCAAAATACAGAAGCTATCTGAATTCAGATGGTTCAACATCTCATTCTGATGATTCTGAAGGTTCAGCTTCCACACCTTTTGATGAGATAACCTGATGAAGACCCGCAACGTGGGTCGAAACGTTGGATAATAATTTTTTTTTTTTGACAATTGTCTAATTTTATGAACTCCACCCGACGAACCACCCCATACTATTGTTTAACATTATATTTCTTCCCAGGTTTACTTATATTTTAAGATATTGCGTTTTTTGCAATATTGAGGCTTAGCGCCTAATTATGAATTAAACATTAATAAATCATTAATTAAGTGGAGGCAGAGCTAGAGGATTCCTGGGGAGGGGAGAGAGGTTCTGTGTCGGGTCTTTGGCTGTGGTCTACCCTTGGTTCCACTTACAAAGGGGCCACACCAAAAGGGACATACAAAAAAAGAACAGCCTGCCTTAATTAGAGTTGATAAGGACAAAAAAAATGATAAACATATTACAAAAAGTTAAGATAAAATAAAAGAAATGAATAATCATTTCATTTTAGTGAATATTCTTGGCAAAAAGTATATAGCTACATGCAGAAAATAATAATTGCATTGTTAATTCAAGTGTAATGTTAATGGTTGGACGACACCGGTAATTTGGAACAGTTCTTTTTAATGGAACAGATTAAAGAAAAATCGGTAAAAAAACCTCCCTATAAAATCTGCTCTAGACCACGTCTGGAAGAATCCTCTAAGCAGTCGTGATCTTATATCTCTAGTTCGAAAAACGATATTCGCCGGAACAATTTGGTTAACAAATTGTATTGATGGAAAATACAAATTAAAAAAAAAAAAAGTTTTATGTAAACTAGGCTTCAAAATTTTTCACATAAAAATCTAAGACAACTTTAGATACAGCAAATTATAAAACCTCTACCTCTAAAAATCATCGGAGCCAAGAAAAACTGGTAAGGGCAACAGCTCCGTTTTTAAAATCGATTAAAGGATTTCTATATAGTTAGAGATAAAAATGAGTGAAACCATTAAAGAATTAATAAATTGAATTAATATAGAAACATGTGTTTTATTAAAAACTCTATTATATTATTATCTAAAATAATCTGTTAGTTTTATTGGTTTTTTATCACTCTTAATTTAATTTTACAAGCTTGTGTATAAGATAATATATTTTCTAAAGTCTTTATCTTTCCAACAGTATATTATACGTCTATATTACGGTTCTTATGTTCAAGAACAAAAATTGGGACGCTCCGCTTATATGATAAGTCGCTAGGTGGCAGCACGGTCAACATGAATTTCCTTTATCGGGAACCCGAAACAGTTAGTTTTATCGACATCTCATCACTCTCAATTACCCTTTACAATTCTGAGTATCAGATAATATTTTTTCTAGAATCTTTAGAGATCCAGCGGTATATTATGCATCTATATTACTCTTCTTGTGTTCAAAAACACACAAAAAAGATGTTTTTTCAGTTTTCTCCTTTAGTTGTTTATTAAATTCACTCAACGTACATATTCAGCTGTTAATTATCAATGGTAACAAGATAATATAGTTATTTTTATATAATCTACAGAATTAAAGATAGTTAAGAAGAAGAAAATTTAAAATATCGGCATTTAATCCCTGTCATATTATTTCAATCAGAATGAAACCTACATCATAATAAGCCCACTTAATTTTACATCTACATAGCGAGTTTTATCAAAATCGTTACAGCCGTTTTTGAGAAAATTATAAAAAGGTGCAAACGCATAGTATAAAGTAGCACTTCCGGTCAGCCGAATTTATTAAAAAGTTTGCCGTAACATCTTGGGCGTATAAGTGTCTTAAATATAAAATTTCAGTATTATACGGTTTTACGTTTTCGTGCTAGACTTATAACACACACAGACCTTTTTGTGGGACTTGGTCATTTGGACTCAGGGGACCCTAGAACGTGTATTTCCGTTGAAAACTGGAATTCTAATATTTTAACTATCGTAATACTTTCTCTTACAATATATTTCATCTATTGATAAGTGGAAGTAAAAAATCTGTTCTCCCACGGTTTAACAAAATTTATATGCCCAGTTCTTACAATCCATTGTGACACATTCTATCTCTTCTTAATTTAAACCCATTTAGATTATTTTTGTTTTTTATTAAATGTTTTCCTTACATGCCAAAAGCGATTGCAATATTCAGAAAAGGTACCTTTGTCAATTGTTGGTATGAACTCACTCTGGCAATTTAAATGTAATAACTCTATTAAAGATCAATAACAATAATAAAGTCTTTATTTATTTATTTATTTAGTCTGCCAAAAGCTGCAGATCTGAATTTCGCGTTATGGACGGAATATTTAAAATTTAACAAGGCATTTGCGCTGATGGGCGGAGGTTGACCTGAACCCGAAATGTAAGATGGACAGTGGGATAAGATAATCTCGTCAAGGAAAAATATACGGTGGTAGTTAGGGTAAAGCTACTCTGACACGTCTTAAAATCGGGTAACAGATATGAAAGATGAAACAGTATATGAAGTAGTGAAACGTCCGTTTTAATTTTACCTCACAATCGCCAGACAACTCCTTAGACCGTAAATGGGGTAACAAGTTGTCCAAGAGGGAAATATCAAGAAATTAACCAAGACCCTATCGGTTTGAAATGGAAGAAGGTGGTGAAGCTAATTTAGGAGTTATAAGATTTAGTAGACATGGTTTATCCTGGAAACGGTTTAATCAACGGAGATCCTGAGGTTAAAACCGTTTTGTTATTTATTTATTTAAATGATTATTTAGAAACAGTATTTGGGAAATTGGGAGAAGAGTTTTAAGGAGAGGATCAGATCCTATTACAATAGCCTTGGTCTTATCTGCATTTATCTTTGGCTTGTTAGCAGCTGCCAATAACTGATTCCGGAGATCGTCCGAAACTTTTCAGTTTCAACGGCTAGTTATAGGCCCGAAGGAGGGAAGTTGAGTATACTTGGAAGTCAATAGATAGATATGGTATTGGGAATAGATATCACAATGACGACTGGGAAGGGTTAAGGTCATTGACGTAAACAGCGTATGGGATATGAGATGGTGTAACCCTCAGAATTAATTTAATGGTCGAACCATAGTAGTTTTCCAAGAATTATTAATGAGTTTTATGTTCCCTTAAAGTTAGTTTAATTCCCCACAACTATGTAGCTAAAAGCTTTAAATTGTTTTTTTGATTTACAACAAGTAGCTTTTATAAGAGACTGGCAGGATAAGATCAATACTGTCTTTTTAAATGCTGTTCTTAGAAATTTATTCAGCTTTAAAAATGTGAAACAAAAAACATAAAACCAAGCGTCACTGCTCTCCATTAAGTGATTGCAAGTCGTTTCAAATTAAGGTGGGTCTTGATAAATTATATCAGAGTTACCTTTATTCACCGTCACGGTTTTAAACTTTCGTCAGGATTAAATGTATGCCTTCTCTTGATGTGAAAGAAACTTAAGGCTTATCCAGTTCAGATATTTTTTTATTTCAAAGCGTAATAGTGAAATATTCTGTTCTGGCAAAAAAAAAGTTTTTTGTTTTTTCAATTAGGAAAAAATTAGCTGTCTCACCCTCTGGGAATGACAATAAGCAATTAGTTTTTACGTTTTTAATTTAAAATCGTAACAACATGTAGATCAATATCCATACAAAATTTTAAATGTATATTTTATAATACAACAAACTATAAAATATATTTAATATATATATTCTTTTCTTTTCTTTTTGTTTGGGGTTAAATAAAGGTTGAAGAAAATGAAATTGAGAAAAAGAGTTGGGATTCGCTCCATGGCGGTTGGGGAAAGCGAGCTGCTGATTGGGGAAGCTTCCGAGGTAAGTTGTTTCTTATTAAGATAATTTGGTGAGTAAATATTTAAAATAGCATTACTATACCCATTTACATATTTTTTTTATCAAAACTAAAGATCTTGTCAATTCTACTTAGTATATATTTTCCACTTAAAAATACTCGGGATCAAGTATAGCATAAATTCGCCTTGTTCCACGGATTTTGTCAACTGAAAATTGAAGAGCTGAATAATACCTCTATTTACTCACCATAGGCAAACCTTTAGCAGGCAAAAGCTCTAAGTGGTTGTGAAAACCCTGATTTGTTGGAAACTGGTGAATCGCCGGCCAGTTGGGCTCTTCCTAGAGTGAATGGTCCACTACTTGTTTTCACGAGTAGATCAAGTTCTTGAAAGCTTGCCATCAGGTTACATTGGCGAGAGCGTATAACTCATTATCCCTCGACAACCTTGCTCAGTGTCCTTCCATTGCAGAGCGGAATACAAGAACGGGTGGGCAGTTTCAAGGATTCAACAAGCGATCACCCGCGCCTATGAACATGTAGTTCATGTAATTTCAACTATACCCCTCCAACTCTCACGCCAGAAACTGTGAGACTCAGTTGTCCGGAAGAAGCTAGATGGTCTTCAATCTCTTACTTAATGTAGTGCCATTCTGGCTCACCAAACACCACTCTTTCGAGTCCTGCATAAGGATCGTTATCAAGCAGTCAGGGAATCCATACATTATTGCTTAGAGCTCCTGCATCTTGCCCTTTAAAGAACGGGGTCCAGAATGCGTACCTCAGGATACCCTCACATCAATAGTTAGTGATAGGCGTGGGGTACTAGAGGGATTCCAAGGCCTCTGATACCCCACGTCGATGGTAACAACTCCCCTCTTTGGTAACATATAATGAATCCTGTAACGGACGACGTCGAGTCTTCGACCTGGAACTTACTGGCGAAAAGGAAAAGACTAATAGGCAGATAGGAGATCTACGGCTCTTTACCCTTCACACCACTGAAACGGTATACACCAAGGGTGCTTCTCAGCATCTAGAACGATGAATCCATGGCTGAGTTGTAATCCTAATCTTCTTTCCTTTTTTATACTAGAATTATCTGATAAGAAATCAAATTAACTCGTTATTATATTAAAATAATCAATTTGTTAACTACGGTTCTTGTACCATTATTATTTTCATTTACCTTATTACCTTACGCAATTTCTTTTCGAAATAAAAATTTGGACCCTAGAAATATATCTCGACGGTTGAAACAGTTGTGGGTTCCAGATTTGTAAAAACAAATTACTTATTTGGAGTTCGAATAATCAACGAAACTCCCTTTATGTTCTCATTGTTTGCTGATTTAGCAGTGGATTTTTTAAAGGATTTCAAATAGCCTCGAAGGGGATATAGGAATGTATAAGTATTAATGTTTTTAGCATCTTTTGTGAAATATTATTAAGCACGACGTAGAGCATATATCCTGTGGTTGATATATCAGATGGTCACAATGTCTCTTTCCTTCTCTCTCGCTCACTCTCTCTCTCTCTCTCTCTCTCTCTCTCTCTCTCTCTCTCTCTCTCTCTCTCTCTCTCTCTCTCTCTCTCTCTCTCTTTATATATATATATATATATATATATATATATATGGGGAGCCCGTGGCTTAGTGGCTAGCGCGCTAGTCTCTCATGCTACAGGTTCTGAGTTCGAATCCCAGTCCCGGCGGGGCTTTTCTAAGGATGTAAAAAAAATGTGGATTCACTCACAACCTCTCCCCCGGGTATGTGAGACCCGTCAGCCAAAGGATGGCCACTCACAAAATTAGTCGTAGGGAGTGATGACCCTATATATATATTTATATAGTTTGTTTTTTCTTATGTTATATGTTGATATAAATGTTCATATAATATCGCTATTATTTATTAATGAATATCTTGTCAAATTGAGTGTTTTTTTTTTTTTTTTTTGACGCGGATAGACCATTAGTGATCACGCGAACTCTTACACCGTGGCTTCTTTTTGGTGCCACGCGCTTTCCAGAGGACCCATCTCTCCTTCATCCTCTCTGATTGCGCGAGTTTCCTTTCATCGGTCCAGAGCCTGTTGTTGTGGTTCTTCCTCTGACTCACGAAACCTTCGACACTGTTGACGGTTCTCCTGAAACTGTCGCGATCCAAGCAATCCGCCTCCTTTATTCCCAATGAGCGTGCCTCTTCCTTGACTTGTCTGCTGTAACCCCCATCGCTTTTATATCCCCAAATTTTCCTAAAGATTTGTTTGTTCAGTCTTTCCTCAGGCATTCTAATCATATGTCCGTAAAATTTAAGTCGTCTGGCCCTTATTTCATCCTCCATGTTCCTGTTTCCCTGGTATAATTCCTTATTGGCCCGTCTTCTGAACTCCCCCTCATGCATCCTGGGACCGTGTATCTTTCTGAGGATTTTCCTTTCTATTATTTTAATTTTTTCTAGACTGGGGAGTTGCATAGTTTCCGCACCGTATAGTATCACTGGTCTAATTACGGTGTTATAGTGTCTTAATTTGGCGGCTTTGGATAAGCATTTCTTCCCGTATAATTCTGTCGTCGCATGGTTTAGGTGTTCTAGTTTGGCGATTCTGGTTTCCAGGCTTCTCTTTTCTGATCCTTTGTTGCTTACTATTTCCCCAAGGTACTTGAAGTGGTCCGTGACCTTGATTTTTCCAAATTTAGTTTCAACCCATTTTTTCCCAAATTTCGAGTCCGTCGTCATGAACTCGGTTTTTTCATAAGATACCTGTAGCCCTGTTTTTTCGGCAATTTCCTTGAGACAGTTAAGCTGTCTCACGGCATCCTGTTCCGACTCAGCCAGAAGGGCCAGGTCGTCGGCATAGGCTAGGCATCTCACCTTGAGCCCCTTTTTTTTTCCTCCAAGAGTGGCTCCTATGTCGTTCTCCTTCCAAAAGTCCTTCATGATCTTGTCTAGGACTACATTGAACAGTAAAGGTGAGAGTCCATCGCCTTGCCGGAGTCCAGTGTCGATCGTGAACGGCTCACTGATCACACCTCTGAACTTTATTTTGGATGTTGTGTTTTCCAGGGTCAGTCCTATGAGCTTTTGTAATTTGGCGTCGACTCCGTATTCTGCCAGAATTCTGATTAACGTTTCCCTATCGACGGAGTCGTATGCTTTCTTGAAATCCACGAAGGTGATGAACAGGTTCTTCGTGGGGTGGTTCCTAAATTTTTTTTTTTTTTTATCAAAAGTTTTAAGCTGAGGATTTGCTCGGGACACGAGCGCCCTTTCCGGAATCCTCCCTGGTATTCGCCTAGTTTTGGGTCAAGTTGTGGTGTCAGTCTTTTGAGGAGTAATTTCGAAAAAATTTTGTATGTGACCGGCAGTAACGAGATTCCTCTGTAGTTGTTCACGTCAGTCGTGTCTCCTTTTTTGTGTAGCGGTGTGATTAACGCGGTGCCCCATTCCTTTGGTATTTCTTCCTTTATCCATACGTCCATCATCAGCTCCGCGGCTCTCTTTCTAAACTCATCCCCGGTCAGTTTCCACATTTCTGCGATAACTCCGTCCTCTCCCGATGCTTTGTTATTCTTGAGTTCCGCGATTGCGTCGTCTATCTCTTCCTTGTCCGGTGGATCTTCCCCTCCCCAGTCGGGCGTGTTGTTTTCCGTGATAATTTTTTTAATGGGTTTGTCGCAATTTAGGAGTTTCTTGAAATATTCCGCGAAGATCCCGCATACTTCTTCTTTTGAATGAGCGAGACCCCCGTTCCCACGTTTTAGGACGAGATTAGGGTGGACGTATCCTCGGACCCTGTTGTTGCACGTTTGGTAATACGGTCGTATCCTGTTTTCTTGAAAGTCTTCATTGGCCCTCTGGAGTTGGTTATTTAGGAATTCTCTCTTTTGTGTTCTTAGGTGTTTTGCGGCCTTCTTCCTTTCTTCCTCGAACCGTTTTCTGTTTGTCTCTGATTTGTTTTGGTTCCAGGTTTTCCACGCGTTGAGTCTGTTTGTTATGGCTTCATCGCACGTGTGATTCCACCATTCTACTTTGTTTTTTCGCGGACTGAGGAGCGAGTTCCTCAGCGATTCTAGTTAGTTGGCCCGTTAAATCCTCCCAAGTGGAGGCCGGTTCTAGTTTCTCCTGGAATTCCTGTGCCTTGTGATTCATGAGTGTGTCCCTGTCTATTCTCTTGGCTTGAGGTCCCTTATTCGTGTATCCCCTTCTTATAACTGGTGCAATTTTAATCTTGATTTGTGACGGGTAGTGGTCGGACGTGACGTTTATGGCTTTTTTGACTCTGACGTTTTGGATCTCTCTATGGTACCGCCTCGTAATGGCAACGTGGTCCAACTGGAATTCTCCCAAGTTGGGGTTCGGTGATACCCACGTCTTTTTCCTACTCGTCTTGTTTTTATAGTGTGTTGACATAATCTTGAGTCCCGCCTCTCTGCATAGTCCTATTAGCCTTTCCCCGTTCCTGTTGGTTCTGTAATGTCCGGGGTGAAGCCCCACTATTTCCCTAAATTTCTTCTCCCTACCAATTTGAGCGTTAAAGTCTCCCAGTAAAATTTTAACGTTGTTCCGCGGTATCCTATGTACGGCCTCCTCTAATTCCCCCCAAAATTCGTCCACCTTATCCGGGTCCCTCTTGTTGTCCACGTTTATGGGAGCGTGCGCGTTGATAAGGGTGTACTTCTTATTGGCCCCCCTCACGGTGAGAGTCGAAAGCCTCGGTGATTTGGATGTGAAGTCTTCTATGGAGTTAAGGTATTTGTGATCTACAAGAAAAGCAGTTCCCAGGTGCGGCATGTTCCTCATGATCCGTTTCCCCGGCTTGCCCTTTAATATCCTGTATCCCCCAAAATCCACAATCTCTTCGTCCGTGAACCTGGTCTCCTGCAATGCCAAAATCGAGATACCCAGGCGTCGGATTTCTTGTGTTAGTTGTCTTAGTTTTCCTATCTGTATTAGTGAGTTTATGTTGTATGTCCCCATAAAATATCTCTTTTTCCCCTTGAATTTCCCTCCCCCCTGTGTCAGTCTGTGTGTGTGTTTATAGGAAAATATTGAGTGTTTATTAGTAAAAAAGTTTTTAAAAATTGACTTTTACTATCATTAATTTTATACTATTGTTTATGTGGATTGAAAACTTGATGTTTCAACAGTCAATAGGAGGATTAGGCGAGAATAGGAGCTGTTATTTAATAAGAAATTGAGTTGGGAGGGGGCATCAACAGGTGGTCTTTCTGCTCCACCTTCTTTCTTAGATTTACTACCTTTCTTTTCTTTAGTATTTTCATTAAATCTCATTTAACGGCGACGCTGTACCAGTATTTTACATCACAGGATTTTGATTAATTTTAAAATAATTTTTGTGTTATTGAGTCAGGTAGATATTGTTTAAAAAATATTGTAGTGATATATAATTTAAGGAGTTGATAACAATAGTCACATTAATTTTTAAAAATTAATTATTACTGGTTATTATTTTTATTTTCCTTAATTGTAAGTGGGTAAAATGTAATGATATTAACCCTTCACTGCAGTTATTAGCAATCATAGTTTTAAAAAACTGGTGTTTTGCGCACTCAAAGATATATAAGCTTTATATGTAAGAGAATGTATTGTGATAGCGATCACAAGAGTACACATAGTATAAGATGACAAAGGAGAATTATTACATTTCAAATATCCAGTATCCTTGCAATCCAAAATCCTTCGACGAATCCTAGACGCTCCTTACTTTGTTATCAACAAACTCATACATATAGACCTGAATATCCCACTCGTTGCAGAAATTGCCCAATAAAGATACTCCTCCTTTCATTCCAATTCACCTACCCATACAAACCCGGTTGTCCGTATCCTCTCATCGTCATCTATTCCCGATAATCCTCCGAGGCGTCTGAAAAGACGATGGCCTCGAGACCTGCTTACCAAATAAACACCGAAGTGCTACCACTGGGAATATTATTCTCAAAACCTTTTCAAGCTAATGTTCTGTAAATAGCTCATTTACTTGTTGTACTGTGTACAGTTGTAAATATCAATAAAAGAATTTAAAAAATAAAAAATATCCAGTAACACCAGGACACTACACCCAACATCACAGATTTTGTATGATTTATCTTTTATGCATGATTTTATAACAATACTAAGCATTATATCTTAATTATTTCACCATCTATGACTACTCAAAGCTAAGAGTAAACCTCTTATCATAACGCTTGAACCTTTTTGATGATTAATATTCTTACACTTTAACCAGCACTAAGCCAAACTAAAAAGATTGTTTTATAACTGCTGTATAATAGGATCCGATCTACTCCCAACATTGAATCCAACACTGCTTCTAAATAATTATCCAATTAAGTTACGTTAAACCGTTAAAAACGTATGAGACACCTTCGAACAAATCCTTTCCTGGAAAAATGATGTTTTCGGAATCTCTCGTCACCCTTATTCCACCTTAAAACTTGCAGACTGGCTTCGTCACCTTCTCACATTTGAAATTCGTAGGGTAATAGTTACTGCCTTAATGTTCTCCCATTTAGACAACCGATGTTAGATGTATGTTAGTAGGCATGTCCAGGGATTATGAGGTAAAACTAAAACGATTTTGTAAACTATTTTATAAGTTTTATCTTTGGGACGTCCAGGGAATTTTCGTCACCCGATTGTGTAGTGAAGAGTTGTAGTGGCTTATTCTTCCTAACGTTATAATACTCTTCAGCATCCTCCCTCTTCCAAGGTCTCCAATCCCGCAGTCCATCGAACGTCTCTGCAATCCATCTTCTCCCGTAACACTCGTTCGCGGCCGTCAGAACGCTTCCGTCTGATGGGTGTATAACGCCCCATCGAACTGCATCTTTCGACAGATCGATCTTAATCTGATCCTTGTCCTTATGTACTTCTTTTCTTTCTTATATCTTTGATTCCAATACTCTTCAGACCTTCCAAATCCCGCCTGTTTAATCCTCTCTTAAGAATCTAAATAGATTTCTTTTTTTAGATCAGTATTACTTGAGGAAGATTTACTTATTTATTCATTCATTTACAAATTGTAACAATGAAAATAAAAAAGATTTGGAAGAAAAAATGTGCTGTTTTAATATGACTAAATAGATTTCCTAATTTCACTCCTGCCCACCAATTCATAGAATTCACTACTTGTAAAAATGACAAGATTTTTCCCTTCTATTGCAATGCCTAATAATTTTCTAATTCCTCCAAATCAGCCGCTGGCTAGCGAATTATCAGACCAGTTTATTCTTTTTATTATTATTATTATGCATTTATTTATTGACATTTACGAATGTATTGATTAATACATCTAATAAATTAGCTATTAGATAAAACAAAGGAAAAAGACATGAAGAGAAACTGCCATTGGCAGCACTCCAATAGGTAATCTAAACTAGAAGGTCTCGGATCCATCTTCTTTTCAGACGCCTCGGAGGATTGTCAGGAATTGAAGGGGGGAAGCTAGGTTTAAACTAGTGGGTAAGAGTGGGAGTGGAGTTAGTCATGGAAGGATTGATACCTGGTTCGGGCCAAATCAGCTACATAAGGAATATTAAGGTCTTTATGGATGATCTTATTCGTGACGAAGTAAGGAGCGTGGATTTTTCGAAGGATTTCGGGTTGTAAGGATTGAAGACGGGAAGAATTAGATGGTTTAGTGGAGCCCCCATAGCTCAACTCCGTAAGTCCAGATAGGTCTTATGATGGTCATTTAGATGAGAATTTTGTAGTTAAGGAAGGTTAGAGCGTCTTAAGTGTTAGTTTATTCATTGTTTGATTTAGTTGATACAGTATATACAAATATTTTCACAGAGTTCTGAATTTTGTTTGTTTTCATATATTAAACTAATTTCGTTGAAATAGTTAAAGGTTTAGTTTATTTAGAGGGTGTATGGTCGACTGTAGATATCATCATAATTTTTAAAGTGGAAATAATCGGGAGTCAGCCATTTAAAAATGTTTAAATTTTGTCAATACTTCGGATCAAGCATGTGAACCATCATTAGGGCATCAGTGAGCCTTGTCAACCATAAACGTCTGACTCCCGATTATTCTCATCAAAGATTGTTTATTTCCACCAATATTTAGAGATGTAGGTTTTACTACTTTTATTTTCTCAATCCGTTTTGGAGCATATATGCGTATGTATTTTTCTTCCATATTTTTAGCGACAGTTTGTACCAAAATTTTAATGAAATCCGGTTATGGTCTTGTTTTTAGAGATAAATAAATCCCATAATTATTTTTAATCATGAATTAAAGTTTTCATTTAATGTTATTGTAATTCTCAAAGACTATTTTTTATAAATTATAGGTTCATGGGGCAAGCGTGATCCAGCTTGGCAAAACCTCAAAGGTTTATGGGGCAAGCGCAGTTTCCCCTACTCCGAATCCTTCGAACCAGGTATGTTTTTAAATAATCCTGTTAAAAACGTTTTTAAAACGGTTTCTATGAATTAGTATTTTTTCTCAAGCTCGGCCTATTTATAACTTGAGTGAAACGATGTGGTTACACATAAACTATAATGGTATATTAGCCAAGTGGTCAAAGAGAAATGCCCTAATTCCAATATGAATAAAACTTATTTTACTGAACTCCAGGCTTCGAAAATATTCCCAATCGCAATACTTTCTCTTACTTTACACTTCATGGAAAGGTGAGTGGAATGGTAAAAGTAAAACTAATTAAAGTGAAAAAAGATAAAAGATAAATTCAAGAGTAATAGAATATCACATAAAGGTTCATTCATTCTGTAATGGCAGGAACTTTAAAAACAATATCTTAGTCGATTTGGTAGAAAACTGAATAAGTTACAAAATACATAGACATAATTTTATATATATATATATATATATATATATATATATATATAATTATTCTCATATATTAAAAAAATAATGTTTCTATGTAACCGTTATACGAGCCGCAGGCGAGACCATTGTGGCAAGTTGAATTGACACCGGCGCCAATGCCTCTTAGGGGGCTAGAACATCAATATGTAGGGGAAGGAACATGCTTTCAGACAAGTCGTATAAAGACAATAGCGTAAAGGAAAAATAAGAAAAGTAGCTATCTTCACTCACGCAAGGGGAAGAGAAGAAACTAGCCTATTAAAATATATTGAGAAATGTACTTAAACGCACTAGCTCTAGAACAGCTAAAGAGATACTTATATTACAATTAAGATTAGAAGAAAAGCAAATCATATAGAAGCAATAATAACCACCAATGAACTCACAGATCTTTTCAACGGCAGAGAGCTGGAGGAAGCCAAGAAGCTCGAGGAATGGAAGGCCATAAATGAAAGGGGACTGCGACAGTAGGAGAAGGGTATCGTTGGAGATCTGAAGAGTTCCCAAGGACTGGATGAAATCGAAACTGGTGGTAAGGAAGAACAACGGTTGAGAAAGCTTGCTAAGGAGATTATTCGGTGTATGTTAGAGATTGACTTGATTCTCCTCTTTGCCACAGATATCAAGTACATGATCTGGTCTGGATATGTAACTTGAATATGCTGTAGTAAAGATAAACAATGTGGCTAAAATGTGGTCTCTGAAATGCAAGGGCTGCGTAGCAGAGGAGGAACTGTGAAGAGAGTAGCGGTTGACCGATGGACCTAGATGAGGTGTGGAGTTTGTAGAAGAGAACCTGTTATTGTTTGACTGATAAAACAGCAGGTCAATATCACAGGTCACAGGGGGTCGGTAGCTGATGAGTTAGGGCTATTGTACAGTCAGCCGGTTGCAGGCCAACTGCTTTATATACCTAAGCTTACCATCCGGCCAACCGGTCGATGATATAGGGACATAGCTGGGGCTTGCACACACACCCGGGTGCCGGCTAGCCGGTTTATCTATAGCCAGATGGCGACCGGATACGGAACATTTATCCATCTTAGCAACTATAAATATCCGGCTTCCGGTGCCAGGAAGGATTAACAACTGACCCTGGAGAATAACCTTTTAACCGGCAACCGGCTATGTGTGCAAAGACCCTTAAAGGCCGTTGAACGGTGATGTGACTTTATGACCATAAAATAAAACTGTTGCCAAAAAAATCTGGTGACAGGATATGTTGTGGCAAGTTACATTAACCCTTCGACCCACATCTTGTCCAAAGATCCATTTAAATTTCGTGCTGCTTCAGAAGCCGTCCGTTATTTTGGCTCTCTGCTTGACAAAAGACCCACATACCAGACATAAAGACAAAAGCTCAACCTATGATATGTTAAATTATACATAATAATGATCTGGACATATTTCATGATTAAATTCAGAGCAAACTATTCATTTACTATTCTGAAACTTATTCGGACCAACAGACTTGGACCAACATCAAAGCTTATCCAATCGTTTCAATCTGAAGCCCTTTGAGCATTAGTCATTTGTCTATTTTATGTAACAAAACATGATGATCTCAAAAATACCGAATTTTCTGACTTTATCCCATTCAAATTCCTTAACTTACACCAGGAGATTCCCCATCGCAATTTCGATTAATTTTTAAAGGTGTTGTAATGTAATGTTTTAAAAAAATTATATTTGTATTTATTTTACTCTACGTTATATTTATTTTGAACATATATAGTGAAAATATTCTGTACCTCAATACCTGTGGTCTTTGGGTATGAAAAATTGTATTAATAATTGGTTTTTGATAAACTGAAACGGAAACTGTTGAATTAGATTTTCCACTTTCCCCTTTTATTATAGTGTTTTTGTTATTTTAATTTTATCTATTTAAATTTTCAGAAATAAACTTAACTATAATAAACATTAGCTTCAAGAAAGGTAGGGATCCAACCCTTCCTGACAAGGACCCCTCATTAGTAACAATCTAACTTCCATTGACTACTACTGGGAAATTCGTCTATCTTCTATGAACAGTAATGCAAGTGGATACATTTGAGTCTACATATTATTTATATAAGAAGTTATTATACTTTTAAATATCTAGTGCGCGCAATCTCTACTTTCACTTTTCTCCCGTAGATCAATAAATTTAAGAAATTTCAAATGAAGTTAGAGTTAAAATAAGGTTAGAGAATTAAAATCGAGTTATTTTAGATTTAATAATATATCAATAGAAATTATTATTTACAACATTCGCTTAATTTTTCATCACTCTATTAGCATGGACAACTTTGTATATCAGATAACATTTTTATCTAAAATATGTAGCTGTCCAGCGATATATTATACTTTTATGTTGTTCTTATTTGCGGAGAAAAAATTTAACCTGAAAAAAAAAAACATATCTTCTCATTTGTCCTTCAGTTGCTTATTGCACTCTTTCATATTTCACTTTTTTTTTTGCCACCGTCTGGTGGATGTTACATCCTCCACATTGGAGCGCGGAATGAATTGCACGGGTGCCATTCTCGACATGGAACTAGCGTTCGACCGAGTCTAGCTTCCAGGATTCCTTTATAAACTCCGTCAATTCCTTCCCGCTACATACTTCCTGATAATCCGTTCCTACCTTACTGATAGAACCTTCAAAGTAAATCTTAACCTTTCCTATTCCTCCATATTTTCTCAGTCTGCAGGATTACCTCAGGGTAGTATCTTAGGTCCCATCCTTTATACGGTATATACTGCTAATATCCCACTCCATCCTAGTATTGTCCTCACAACTTACGCGGATGACACTTGTGTGTTATCCGTCTATATCGTTCCAACCACTGCATCCCAAACCCTTCAGTCCCACATCAGAGCCATTGAGGAATGGTGTCAGAACTGGAGGATTAAAATAAATCCAAAAAAATTCCACCAAATTACCTTTACCCTTCGTCGCAAACCGATAACTTCCTGCCCCACTGTATCCTTTAATGATATCACACTCATACCTATCGAACAAATCCGATGCCTAGGACTCCATCTTGACAAACGTCTTATATGGAATCCTCATACGAGACTAAAACGACAAGAAACTGCCCGTAGATACCGATTACTGCAACACTTACTAGACGAACGTTCAAAACTTCCAATTTATTACAAAAAGCTTATTTATGTTACAATTATCAGGCCCATCTGGACATATGGAATGGAGCTTTGGGGCTCTAATAAACCATCTAATTCCTCTCGCATTCAATCTAAAATCCTAAATGCTCCTTATTTCGTCACAAATAAAATCATCCATAACGACCTTAATATCCCATTTGTGGCAGACCTTTCTCGTACCAGATATACCACTTTTAATTCCAAACTCCCAACCCATATAAACCCTCTTCTCCACAACCTATCAACCTCACATATTCCTGACAACCCACCGACGCGATTGAAAAGAAGATGGCCTCGGGATCTACTTACTTAAATAAACATCGAAGTTCTACCGCTGGGTAGTTTCTTCACAAGCCTTTCACGCCCTTTATTATAATTCAACACTTTTACTTATTGTATTTATGTTAATATACAGTTGTGCAATTCAATAAAATATAAATAAAAAAACAAAACATTTTTTTTTTCAATGTGAAAATCGATGAATGGTTAATCCCTTGCGAAGATACTTTTAAGGAAGAAATTTGACATACAAGCAAGTGAGTCTCAGTTATTTAACTAGGAAAAAACCTATATTAATTTAAAGTCTATTTAATTTTGTATCAGTGTAGTTAATTTAATCAAAATTTTGTGCCGTTTCTGAGAAAATCTTAGAAAGGTGTATAACTCATGGAATTAGGTGAAACTTGAGGTAGGTCAATTTTGATGAAAAAAGGTACTGCACCGTACCTTACATCTACATATCTTAAAAATTAAATTTCAGTTTCTATCGACTCGTTTATGATCACTTACCACATACACATAAGTTTTGGCGGGGATTGGTCATGTGTTCTTAGTGGAACCTACAATTTAATTTCTGTTGAGAACTCGACTTCGAAAATTTTGAAAGTCGCAATACTTTCCCTTACTTTGCATTTCATACATAAATGATTGGAAAAAATAATTAATAGTGTGGTTCAATATTCTATATATGTAAAAGTGAATTATTCACTTTCGTTGTAGCATTGGGAGATAATAATGTTATATCCTCCAAATCATATGTTGTTGTTTTTTTTAATGAATTATTTTAATGTTTTTGTTTTAAGAGAAGATGCTCTGTGATTAATAAATTAATTGTAAAGTGATATTATTTAACAAATTGACTGTGATTAATTGATTTATTATAAAGTGATATTATTTAGCGAAATGGCTGTGATTAATTGATTTATTATAAAGTGATATTATTTAGCTTATTGACTGTGATTAATTATACTGTGATATTACTTAACAAATGGACTTCAAACCCGGAGATATTACATATATATCTCGGGTTACTGTCAACAACATTTTATAATACTACTTATCACTAGTTTTTAATTTCACTTATATATGAAATACATAAAAAGAGGTAGTATTGCGATCGTGGACAAAAAAATCAAGTTTTCAAAGAAAAGTGATTGTAGGTGGTAATTATGTTTAAAAAACAAAACGTCGTACAGAATCGTAATTTTATATCTAATACAATTATTCGCCAGGGATGTAACCACTTTTTTCCTAAATTCGACGAAACAGGAGAGCCACTTTATACTATGGATTTCGCAATTTTTTAAAGATTTTTTCAAAACGGCTCAAACGATTTATATTGATACAAAATTAAATATTACAGGGCTTAATTGATACAATTCAAATTTCTTCCTTAAAAGTATCTTTATTTTTTTCAATTCGTTATAATTAATCCATTCTGGAAGTTAACATTGATAAAAAAAATTAAGTATGAAATATGGAGGAATGCGATAACCAATTAAAGGAGAAAAGAGTAGAAATATTTGCCCTGGTTAAATTTTTTCCCGCAAATAAGAATAGTTAAATAGATGTATACAATGAAGTTTGGTGGCTAAAGATTTAGAAAAAATTTATATCTAACATACAAAGTTGTAGAAGGCGAAGCTGAATGAGGAAAAGGACATAAGGTTAAGTGGTTGTTGTAGATAATGTCTATAATAATAATAATAGGCTTAGCGAACCCGAAGGTTCGATGCCGATACCACCAAATTCTGCCTACACAGACTCGTCCAATGTTCACCAATCAAGCCCAAGCTCCCGAGATCAGCCTTAACGCAATCCCCCCATCTACGCTTCGGCCTACCTTTCGGACGCCTACCAGTCGGATCAGCAAATACCAACTTTCTCGGAATCCGCTCGTCATCGAGCCCAACAACTTTACTCGCCCATTTGAGTCTCCGCGATGCAATCAGCTCAATTATATTCACAGGATACATGTTCCGCAATTCCGCGTTGTGCAACCTTCTAAACTCCCCAGTGGCCTCATCTCCCTTCGGACCAAATATTTTACGCAATACCTTATTTTCGAAGACCTTAAGCCGTTGTTCATCCTTCAAAGTAAGCGGCCAAGTTTCACATCCGTAAAGAACCGTTGGAAGAATAATAGTTTTATAAATTCTAACCTTTAAGTTTTTAGATAGAAGCCGCGAACTAAGTAACTTAGCAACTGAATAATAACACGCATTTCCTACCTTTAACCGGGACTTTATTTCTTCCTGGATTTCATTTTTTCTAGTTATAATTGAACCTAAATACTTGAATTTCTCTACGTGTTCAAAAGTATGCCCTGATACATCAATATCACCAAAATCGCCAACGTTTCTGCTACTAATCATATATTTCGTCTTATCGGTATTTAATTCGAGTCCTATTTCTTTACCGGTTTTTATTAACACACTTGTATTTAGTTGTATGGTTTCTAGCAGTACCAGATCATCGGCATATCCCAAAACCGGAATCTTGTCACCCATATTTAAGCCTTTCTCGGTACACATCACCTTTTCTATGACATATTCTAAAGCTATATTAAATAACACAGGTGAAAGGGAGTCACCCTGTTTCAAACCCGATCGCACCTCAAATCTCTCGGAGTAATTATGACCGATTCTAACTTTATGGAATGTTTCCGACAAAAACATCTCTACTAGGTTTACTAACTTTCTAGGTATTCCCTGTTCAATCATGATGTTATATAGCTTCTGACGGTCTATTGAATCATAAGAGATAATGTCTATAGATATTTTATTTACTTTAAAATAAATGTTTCCATCAAGACAATATCATTCTTGTTTAAATTTTATTAAAAAGGTTATTTCAAAAAGTGAAGGGCTGTGTGACGACATTGTGTTGTGTGCACCAGATTTTTTTAATAAATGTATTTTTGTTTAATATATAGATTTTGTTGTTGGAATACTAACGTTATTTTTCTTTTCTTTTTAGGTTTAAATATCCTTGAAGAAGAAATCAGAAGAACTCTGTAATTTCCCACGTAATCAAATTTCAAATTCTTCTGTTATTTATTTTTTTCAGTTTAGTGAGATATGGTTATATTATTAAATCATATCATATATTTTATGCAGTGATGCATCTTATGATTTAGGTTAATTTTGTTTGTTTTTTTATATAATTTGATAATGTATAATTGATTTTCTTAATAATACTGATATGTTAAGTTTTTTTATTATTAAAAAATGATTTATGTAAAAAAAGTTTGAGTTAAATTTATTTACGTAAATTTCGGTTTAGTTTGTAACAGCTGAATTAGATTTGAGGAACTGTATGTTTATTGATTTAACTAATGATAATAACATATTACTTTTCTTGAGGTGATTCGTCATCTTAGGCTAACATTAATGAAATATATATTTTATGTAATAGTTATGCCTTAATAAAAGAAATTGGCTTACATTTGACATATCTTTCTTCCTTAAAAGAGTTATATGAAAAATGTAAAATGTCACATATTAGGAATAATTATAAACGTAAATTAATAAAGTCGGGAACAATTGTTGAACATTATTTCAACCAATACCTTACCCAGGTTATTCAGGAAGAAAATACAGGGAATCTACTGGAAATATATTGGCAACTCAGCGACAGTTGTTATCAATGTACTCTGATGTATTTACATAAAAAATAAAAAGAATTTAAATTTTCATCTTATATAGTAACTTTAATTTTTTTGATTAGAAACTAGAAATTTTCGATGTCTGCAATGAAAAAAAAATTGCATGAATACGAAACAAATTGATAATCAACTGAAGAAGAAGACTGCAGAAGTATTTTCCCAGGTTTATTTTATTTTACCGCAAATAGCAGTAGCAATATAAATGTATAATACACCATTGGAAAACCAATGATTTTTGATGAATTTAGATGAAGTATATATGAAAAACGAATATGATTTAGTGATTTTTGTAGCTAATATATTCTATCGCTTTATTATTTAATCGAAAATAATGGTTTCAATCTAAACTCAATTTAATTTATTAATTTAAGAACCTTCAAAGGAGTTACTTTGAAGGTTCTTAAATTAATTTTAACAAAGTGGTAATTGAAAGTCGTGTGTTGCGCGCTTAAGATTTTTTGTTTATATTATTATTTGTTCGTCTAGTTAACCATGTAATCAAATAGGAAAAGATTAATTCTGGTAAACATATGCAGTTCGTTATTTTTAGGGGACCGAATATCCATTGCTGTTAATTTTTAAAATGTTTATATTAAACATGTCGACATTGGCGAATAGGGACTATTAATCGCTCTTCTGGACTAATCTTTGAATAAATAAATATGTGAATAAATTTAAATATAATTAAAACAGAAATTAATAAAGAAAAATTCCCAATTTGATCGGCTTCTCAACTTTGCTGAGTTGATATTAATACACAGCGTACCAATCGATCTTAACGACAATCTTTAAAAAAAAACGAAAAAAAAAAACATATTAGCTATATTAATTATTTTAAAATCGGTCTTGAAAGATTTAAAAATCCAGGTTACCTAAAATATATCCATCGAAACAATATAATTCACGTTAAACTTAAAATCTATTTATTTCAAGAAGAGAAGTAAGCAAAAGTAATTTGTCGAGCGCAACGGGTTTATATTTATAGTAAGTATTTTATTTTATTGTTTTCTTTAATAAATGTAAATATAATTAAAACAGAAATTAATAAAGAAAAATTCCCAATTTGATCGTCTTCTCAACTTTGCTGAGTTGATATTAATACACAGCATACCAATCGATCTTAACGACAATCTTTAAAAAAAACGAAAAAAAAAACATATTAGCTATATTAATTATTTTAAAATCGGTCTTGAAAGATTTAAAAATCCAGGTTACCTAAAATATGTCCATCGAAACAATATAATTCACGTTAAACTTAAAATCTATTTATTTCAAGAAGAGAAGTAAGCGAAAGTAATTTGTCGAGCGCAACGGGTTTATATTTATAGTAAGTATTTTATTTTATTGTTTTATTTAATAAATGTAAATATAATTAAAACAGAAATTAATAAAGTAAAATTCCCAATTTGATCGGCTTCTCAACTTTGCTGAGTTGATATTAATACACAGCATACCAATCGATCTTAACGACAATCTTTAAAAAAAATAAATAAAATAAAAACGAAGATATATTTCCAAATAAACATATTAGCTATATTAATTATTTAAAAATCGGTCTTGTAAGATTTAAAAATTCAGGTTACCTAAAATATATCCATCGAAACAATATAATTCACGTTAAACTTAAAATTTATTTAAATAATTTTTTTATTTCAAGAAGAGAAGTAAGCGAAAGTAGTTTGTCGAGCGCAACGGGTTTATATTTATAGCAAGTATTTTATTTTATTGTTATCATTAATATTTTTTAATTTAATTTTTTCATGGAAATACTTAGTCTAAACAATCGAGAGGTCTCTACAAAAGTTATGTCCGTGTGCTTGTGTGTTTGCGTGTGTGTGTTACCGAAGTGTCGAATGGAATTATTGAACTTGTTATGTGCCTATTATGGGGTGTCACGGCTATTTTTTTCTATTGTGAGTATTAATAAAAAACATCCAATTATGAAATACGATACCTAAAAAAAATAAAGAGGTGAGTAAAGGTCATATGTGCAAGTGCCAAAATCGCTATCTAGAAATGATCTTCAATTTTTTTTTTTTTTTAAATACGATAATTTGCAATCGTTTTTAATGAATATTAATTTAAAAAATCTAATTATTATGTATGATACCTTTATAATCAATAAAAGAAGAAAGAAGTTAAAATTTGGTTACATGTTTTTTTTTACTTATTTTTTTAATGGAAATAAGAAAAGGAATATAGATGTAGAATACATCAATTTTATAAAACCTTAATCCAACATAAAAAGCTGCAGAAGACAAAAAATGGAGTAGAGTGACAAAAAGCCCATAAGCTTAAGTGATTGGTGTCAACAATATCTTTTGGTACATTATTTAATAAGCATTAAATATTTCAATCGAAATCAATTTTTTTTGCTGTTCAACTTTATCATTATTTGAACTTTTAAACTGTATTTAAATATTTCAATCGAAATCAATTTTTTTTGCTGTTCAACTTTATCATTATTTGAACTTTTAAACTGTCTTCAAAAAGGAAGGTAAGTGATTTGCTTTTTTGTATCTAGCGCACCAGATTTTATTTTTATTTTCACTTGGAATATTTAGCAAAGAAAATCATTTTAAGGAGCTTGCGATCATGAATATTCGAGTTTTCATTTTGGGGCTACCCGTGTCCAAATAACCAATTCTCGTTAAATAGCGTAGGGTATGTGGGTGTGAGGGGGATAAGTCAAGCCCAATGACTAACCGAAAATAATTAAACATCATATACATAGCATCTTTGTGCTACATATCATTTGGTCCAACATTTTCACTGAAGTGGTGCCACTTCTCACCTTCCCCCGATAGTGGCAATAAATAAATAGTGTTATCCCACAATTCTCTGGCAAATGTAAAAAAAAAACGTATTACCACTTCTCACCAAGTCAAGTAAATTCGTAGAGAAACATAATGCATCCGGAGTATATTCGGTTTACTACGATGGCTGCCAAATATAGAAAACTCCTTAATCCAAATGCCGAAGACCTCACTCAGTACAAGCTGAAACCAATAGACAATCGGGAACAAGATATTAATTCTCATATTTTATCATTATTTTTTTTGAGAATTACTTGGAGGTGGGTGGTAGAATAATGATGCCCTGCTGGAAGAATTAATACCCAAACATCCTCATCTTGTTCTACAACAACCTATTCTTCAAATTTAAATATTATAGCCCGTATTTAAGAAATCCTCGAATTACAAAACATAACGACGAACCTTTTTTTTTGTTTAATATATAATACAAGTAATTGTATTGCTAAATGAAAACATTATGAGAAACTACCTATAGGCAGCACTCAGTAGTCTATCTAAACAAGGAGGTCGCGTCGGTGGATTATCAGGAATTGAAAAGAAAGCGAGGATTGAAATTATTGGATTAAAGTCAGAGTGTCAGGTTGGAGTTTGTCTTGAAAGGAGTGACACTTGGTACGGGCCAAATCAGCAACATACGGTACATTAAGGTCTTTATAAATGATTTTATTCGTTACAATTATGGAGCGTTAAGGAGTTTGGATTGGATACGGGAAGAATTTGGTGGTTTATTAAAGCCCCAAAGCTCACTCCGTAGGTCCAGGCATTATGATTGCCATGTAAATGAGCCTTTTGTAGTTAAATGAAAGGTTAGAAAGTCTGTCCAGTGAGTGTAACCGAAGACGGTTAGCAGTTTCTTGTCTTTTCAATCTTGTATGTATATGGTATTCCATGTAAGATGTTTGTCAAGCAGGAGTCCTAAGCAGTTCTGTTCAACCGGGACAAGCTGTAACATTAAAGGTAAGTAAAGGGCTTGATGTCACAGGTTTACGGCAAAGGGGAAAGGTAATTAGACAGGATTTATTAGAATATATTTTAATTCTCCAATTCTGGCACCTGTGGCAAAAGTAGGATTTTTAGTAACTGATAACAAACAAGCGTCATCAGCATAGGTAAAAATGACTTACTAATTTCAGTATTATTCGTCAAGAACAATAAAGTGGTTCTAATTACTGATACTAGACTACCTAGTTATCAGCTATTGTAATGTCATCATACTTTAGTTCCTTTTCCTGTTCTTGTTTCGATTCCATCTCTCATATACATTACAATTCTTCATTTCATTCTGGATGCATATTTAAATATTAAGTATCAACGTTGGGGATCCAGAATTACTAATCGCGTGTCTTCATAAGTATCTGCCCTCAATTCTCAACGTTGTTACTTTTTCCATTATCCATTTTTCCATGATCATTGTAATTATCTTTTAATATATCTATAGTTTATATCCCTATACTGTCCACTTAATTGTAATATTTTGCAATTCCTGACCATTTGTTTTGAATAGATATTTTTTTTTTTTTTTTTTTTTTTTTTTTAGAAAATATTGCTTTATTGAGAAGTAATACAATCTGCCACTATCTTGGGCAATAAGTATTTTAGATAAAAGAAGTCAATCATTCCATATGTACAAAGTAAAACAAACAAAAAATAAAATACCTCAATTACAAATGAAAAAAAAAATAAAATAAATGAAATAAAAGAAAATAATTATAATCTTGGCCACATTCATACCTATATACAATATTTACATACTGTCCCTGGGAACTCCGAATCGAACCTCTGCATCCAGAAATGGATGCAGAGGCACAATGTCAGGAGATCCCAGCGCCTCTCAGTCAGCCGCGTCACCAATCTAGTCAGTGGAGACTGAGTGAGGGCGCTAGAGCCACACACTTCAGGCATCAGTGGAGAAATTGGCCATTGCCAGCACTCCAGTTGCGTATTTATAAGAGATCTCTCGGCCACTGCCGCCTCAACCTACGAGGAGGGTTGTAAGGATGGTTGGTACTTGATAGGGATTGTGCCAGGGGATTAGGAAGAAGAGTAAGTTTCTGGTGGAAAGTTGAGAATTTGGATGGGATCAGATCAAGGACATAAGGGATCTTGAGGTCATGGTGTAAGGTCTTGTTTGTAACATAATAGGGAGCATTGACTATTGTTCTAAGGACTTTGGACTGAAATGAATAGATAATAGAATTAGAAGTACTTTATTTCCACAGTTCAACAAGTTTTCTGCACTTTTTCCTCACCACAATAGTCAATCTCACAGAAATAAAATGATACCTGCAAAATGATTTACCAAAACATTTAATAGACCTAACTTTTTTATAGTTCGTTCAAATTACTATTGAGAAGTATCAGGCCGCCACACTTGTACTAAATATTTCAAATAATTACAGTGAGCTTTTCGTACCCAAAACTTTATTTATATTTAGATTATTTATAATCTTCCAGTAAATTGATAGGTTCTGGGCAGCGTCTGATGAAGATAAAGCAGAGAAATTCATAAAACACCATTCCAACATGTTCGTTTAAAAACCCATTCCTTCCTCAACACAATAGTAGGAGAATTCCTTACATTATATAATTTTCCCTACTTACCTTTTAAACCAGATATTCCCTTAAAGGTCAAACATCTACAACAAAAACTCATTAGAACACAAACATATGATATTCTTACACCACACATCCTTTGGTAACTCATATTCCTTACATAAACTACAGTGACATCTAACGTAAGAGCCATTTTCATTAATTATTTAAATATCCTTGAATCGTTCGTTCCCTTAAACCAGGCAAACTATTGGAAGGCATATGTTGTAGACCAATTAGCCTATTCCCAATTTATTTTTTCGAAAAATTCTTTCCAAACTATCTTCGAAACTTTTAGCTATATTTGGCCATAGTCTCTTCCTATATAGGTAAGCATGATTACCTACTTAAGCATAATAACAACTTGGCGAATAATATGAGCCAATGCAACTGGTTTGGACAGCATACTGTCGTCCGTCCGTTGAATAAAAGAGCCTTTGGATCATACAATCCCAATCAATGTAATACCTCCTTAATTTCCTTTTAATTCCATTATTATTCTCCTCTCAGACATTTCGGTATTCATCCTGGCTTCTAGACAGGATACTAAGTACTACTAAATACTGAGTACTGGCTTCTAGACTGAATTCCACCAATTTACTCGACTTAAAATACAAGAAGTTGACCAAAAATTTCGTCAGCTATGTCGGTTGAGAAATCGAAAATCTCAGCTCTCAGTTGAATACAAACTAATAATCAGTCTGACCAGTGACGGCAACCTGTTGACATCGGTCCCATTTGTCTGTCGCTTTATTTAAGTGTATCCTCTAATAAAATAGGACGTGTATGTCTTCCTGTGAATTATTATAGCAGAGTATATTTATAAGTCGTGAAATTTTCACAAATAGGCTAAATATTCACATTTTAATACTAATTAGAGAAGAGTTCGGAGCACATATTGACATGGCTGGTCTACCGTGAGCTTATCTCAAAGCCGTAAAATGTGAATGGACATCAGTACTAGTCACTGTTGTTAAACATCATCGGCCTTGATTTATTTGTCATTACTTTTAAAGTATTTATCTCTACTACTGGTTGTTGTTTTGATTTGTTTGTTGTTGTTTTTTTTAATTGTTATTTACTTGTATATATTCGAATTTATTTATTTCGATTTTATGTAATTTGACTTTATTATCATTATTCTGTATATATTGTATGAATGTGTACTACATCTCTATTACTACTGTTTATTATGTAACAAACTGTAATTATTTCTCATAAAAAAAAAAAATTACTTATAAAATGGTTCAGTACTCGATTTTGTTCTGTCAATGTTTCATTGAAACGGTTCAGTCGTTCAAGGTAGGTACTTTTATCAAATAGATAAAAAAATATGAAGGCATTGAAGCATTCCCTAATACTGTTAGGAGTGAATCGACTCGGCGCCAACGTATGTAATGATATGAAAGATCAAAAATATTGCTTCAAAAGTAAGAAGAATGGAGCATTAAGCTAACCGAGAAGCTTAGCAAAAGTAAAAAGCATCTAAAGGGCAAGGCTAAGTATTTAGAGGAACTCCCCTCAGAAAATAAGAATTGAAACCACGACTGTGACCACACTCTCCTCCGACTGAAAATTCAGGGAATTCAGGTCCACCCTGTGGAACATGGTGAACAGTGTTGCGGCGGGTTTTCTGAATAAGTATCTGCCCGGATGACCTCGACATGGTGGAGCGTCGTGAACATGGACAAGTTGACCCCTGAATACCTTCTACCATCGTTTGTTTCTTAAGATAGACTATGCAAAAAATAAAAGTAAAGACATGTCTGAGCGAGAAATTTGCTATTAGGAGATTATATTTATGAATCTGGAAGCCCTAAATTGCCGAAATTTCCTTATGGTCAATAAGTACTCTTTAAAATATTCCATCGTTCCACCTGTTGAATAAAGCTCCTGTTCCCTGTGTAGATTAGACCCATTTATCCAAACCTCTCGAGAGAATATCCTCCTCATAACTTTATCAAGGAAAAAACCTCTTTAATCTTGTAAAATCTGATTTTCTATCCGACATACTACTTAAACCGCTTGGTTAAAAATTACCCAAGACCTACTTTCCTCAATAGACCGACCGAAATCACTGTTCTGGTCCTATAAGATATCTTAAATGCTTTGGATTCAGTCGACCATTATAAACTTCTATCTAGAAGGTGAAACTCCGAATATAAAATAGCGTCATAATACGGTTCCTTTCACTTTTAACCTTAATTTCAAACATCCATCATACCCGATGACTTCTTTCTCCACTTCACTAACCCATACTGCTCCTAAGGGGTCCTTTCTCTCAATAACTCTTTTTTCCATTTATATCAACGATCTCCATGACTCCGTCTGCCACTCACAATATCACCTATATGCAGATGACCTGCAAATATACCTTTCCTTTCATGCTTCAACCAGGAGATCAATTATATCAATGCATGGGAAACCATCTTTAAGATTTGACGTTTGATGCTAGAAAAAACAAGGCCATCCTCATCAGTTTCAATCACCTTCTATATTATCTTCCATGTTATTCCTTATTTTACACCAACAACCTAAGTACCCGAAAATCCATGGCTATCCTAAAACGATTCCAAAATTTTTGTGATCGTATCCCACCTATAACCCGTCAGTTCCTAGTTTTCTCTCACAACTTTCCCCACTCTGACTACAGTTGCCTCTAGTACGGTGTAATGTCAAATAAATTTTATTAAAGAGACTAATGAACTGTTTTATTAACTTCATATGCGGAATTTACAGACACTACCATGTTTGAGGTGGGTCTATCCTTCTTTCCGCCGACAATATCTCCTGAACCACCAAGCTTCCGAACATATTTTAAATTTAAAGTTATGGATGTTACCAGATTTGTCAGTGCTACCAGATCTCTTCCGATTCTATACTAAAGTCTAAAAAATACAAAACAAATGTCATTATATCTGTACTTCGTTCTGTTATTCGTAGGAGACTATTATTCTCTTAGTTGGGATAAAATTTATTTTTATTTTATTTCCCAGAATCTTTTTCCACAATCTACGATTGAGTCCTTCATACTCATGCTTAGTTTTCTAATGCTTTGGTTATCTTTTCGATTGTACTCGAGGAAAGATTGAAGCGAACCATGAATAGCTTGTTATGATTCGTCTTATTTGCCTCTAAGATGCTCTCAGATGTACCACCTCTACTAGGGAGGCAAAGTGGCTATTCCCCTCGATCCATATAGTCTTGGGTTCTGGCTGACAGCTAGTTTCTCTAACATAAAATTCTTCCCTTCCAAAGTATTTTAAACAATTTTAAAGGGTCTCTACTGTGCATAATTACCTAAATATTTTATTAATTTTAACTAGTATTTCATTCAAATACACCAAATTCCATCAGGACCGTATTAATCATACTAACCTTCTATTGGGTTGTGTCACATGAAATTTCCGTTTTCAAGGTAAAGGATTTTTATTAAAAATACGATATGAAAACAAGATAATTTTATTCGAAGTATTTACCTTCTAATATGAATAGGGTTCTTTCACCTTTTGCACGGTATGTTTTGAACCATGGGGTCTTGCTGCCGCTCAGTGAGATAATGATTTACCCATGTATCGAGCTTTTATACTTTCCCAATACACTTTAAATGTGTGGAAACGGTAGATGCACTTGCATTTAATTTTGCTGAGAGTCCTTTAATTGTCTGGTAGGGGTTTCCTTCTACTTTATGTTTGAGGACATCGTTGTCTATTAAGGACGGAGGTCTTCCTCGGAGCAAGTTTTCCAAGTCGGTATTCCCAGCTGAAAACTTAGCAAACCAACGGCGAATGGTCCGTTCATTAACACTCGCTTCCCCAAACGCCTTAAAAATATTTCTTTTTTTTATTACAACAACAATTTTTATTCAGTAAAATTACAATCTGTCCCACTTTGGACATTAATAGTAGTGCTGAAAGATATCATACATACTACATTCATACAATATTTACACAGCATAAAATTTCAATAAAATATATACACAATAATGAATTAAAACAATACAGTCAAGAATTCGCTTATACCTAAAAACATTTCTAGCGGCCTCAGCTGCTGAATGGCCGAGTTTAAACTCGTACAAAAATATTACGAAAATCGCGTGTTTCCATGTTCATATTTGGAGGTATACTAAAAAGTGGGTAATTGATTGGGAAGCTAATGTTTATTATACAAAGGTAGAGGATTAGTAACTGTTTACTTTAAATATGCAAACATTCGGAAGAAAACAACAGAGACCTGCAAAATCCTTTATGTATTTCAGAAACTATAAAAACGGACATTTCATGTGAAACAACCCAATAGTATAATTCATGGCCAGCTCCGCTAATCCTAACTCATAATCCTCCTCGAAGGTTGGAACATAAGTGGTCAAAATCTCCTTTCAAGTGTTGGTACGTCTGTGGCTTTAGGGACAGGCTCTCATAACAGTGATACGGCATAGAGAAAAGCGCTGAGATCTCTCGGGGATTCTACTATTCTATTCAAATAGGGTACAAGCCTGGATTTCCCTAGGTGTTTATAATATTGCATATAGGCATACATGTGTTTAAGTTTTTCATTTATTTTTAAATATGATTTAATTTAATTTTTGTTTTATATTTATTCATTATTTTCTTTGTTTTGTGTTTTGTTATAAGTTGAATTTAAACTTGTATTTTTTAAATACTCGGTAAAAAAAAATCGCAAAGTATTATCACCATAAAAATTAAGAGCTGGTTTAAAGCTCCTTCGGTTTTTGTTGTTGTCAAGTCTGGTTATATATTTTAGGCTAAAACATTTTATATGTGGACTACATCTGTGTATGTATACTACTAGGGCTACATGTGTGGAAATAAATAAAATTTTGAGTGAAAAATGTAAATCGTAATTATTTAAAAAACCTATAATTAAAATAGTTAAAATGTATACATATCTACAATACAAACAATAAATAAATAAGACATTGCAGGATACTAAACATCTTAAAACTTTTATTTTTGTGCTTGAAATCGTAAAACATATTCTTTCAACACACGTGATGTTGATCAAAGATATATTCTCTTAGACTCATTAGGAAAGGCTCGTTTTATAATACTGTCAATGCGGGCTACTTTGACCCAATTTTAAAATCAAGTCCCAATAAAATATCTCACTCTCTCTCTTTCTCCCCTCACTCTCTTGCTCGCTGAGAAAAAAAAAATAGAAAATGTATTTATTTATTTATTTATATATATATATATATATATATATATATATATATATATATATATATATATATATATATAAGTTTGTGTTGTTCTTAGGTTTCAGTCAATGAATAAACAATTTTATCTATGCGACGTTTCGAGAATTTATTGTTCTCATAATTAACAGTGGAAAAACAAAAAAAACAGAACATTAATATTATTATAAAATAATTAATATATGATGTTATTGTTAGAGATATAAAGAAGAGTACATTGAACAATGAATAATCATACAGTAGGTGCATAGATATTTTAAATTAGGATTATATAAATTCTATAAATTTATATATAAATATTTATTTATATAAATTCAGTTACATAAATTATATAAATTCCTGGAAAATCTTCCATACTTGAACTATTCATTTTTTTATTTTTTCAGTGTTCTTTCAAAGCTTGTAGGCTAAACATGTCTAATTAAGACACTATTTTTTCCAAAATTGTAAGTAATTTTATAATAATATCTTTAATGTAAATCCTAATTTAAAATATCTATGTACCTACTGTATGATTATTCATTGTTCAATGTACTCTTCTTTATATCTCTAACAATAACATAATATATTAATTATTGTATAATAATATTAATGTTCTGTTTTTTTTTGTTTTTCCACTGTTAAGACATGATTATGAGAACAATAAATTCTCGAAACGTCGCATAGATAAAATTGTTTATTCATTGACTGAAACCTAAGAACAACACAAACTTAAATTATCAACAGTCGAGAACTGATCAAACAATATATATATATATATATATATATATATATATATATATATATATATATATATATATATATATATATATATACACACACATATATAAGTATAATTTGATATTCTTTCTAAGCATCTTAATGCGAGGACATACTCCTGTATGCCAAAGATATGATCAAATAGGAGAATATAGCTGGTTCACCAACTAAAAGATGTACTTAAACATTTATTTTACTTATGGCCGATATTCATTGGAGCTGCAACTTAAAATAAAGAATAAGTTAGTAAGCAGATTACCCTAAACGTTATAATGTTTGCTATTGCTTGACTTACCAAGATATGCATTTCATACCTCATTATTATTCATAAAAACATACGAATGGACTGAAAAAAGTTTACCCCGCTTTTAAATTAAAATATGAATGCACACCTCCGATTTAAAAATGATTCTGACATGACCGATTTCATTGTAAATATTGGATACAATGGTCTTTTTTAATCATTTGAATATTTTTCTTAATTTTTGCTGGTTTATGCAAAAACGTATGTACGAGTATTATCGATTTTTTGTTTTTGTTTTTGATTGTTGTTTAGATCAGTTTTAGAAATATTTTAATATGGAATTACTTATTCTTAATAAATGGGATACAGTTAGAATTATTAATTTTACTTGAAATGTTGGTATTCTATAGATAATTATTAGAATAGAACAGAAAGCAATTTTGATTCTGGGACTGGGTCCCTCACGAATAACAGGTTTTACATTGAAATATAAAATAATATAATATGTCTGACCAACAGACAAAATTAACATATTAATTGTTTTAAAATAATGAGATAAGAAAGAAGAAGAAATATTATACAGCAAAAAAAAAAAAATATTCCGAAAACGATGGCGTTGAACAGAATGAAAAATATATGGATTGACAAACAATATATACATGTAAACAGTAGGCTTTTTATTTATTTTCTTCATTAAAAATTCAATACTTAAAATTGCAATATCATAATTGTTAAACGTCAGTTTGGAATGATAGGAGGTACTGGAAAAGTTGGGATTTGAATGAGAATTGAGAAGCAGCATGGCGTATATGGGTAGGTAGAGAATTCCAGAGGGCAGTAGAGCGGATAATAAAGGAACGATCAAAAGTTTTAGTTTTGTGAGTAGGAACGTAAATTTCAGAATGGCGTGATCTTGTTTCAAGAGTGTGGGCTGAGGATTTAAATTGAAGGAGAATATGGATATAGGTTGGATGATGGGAGTATTAACCATTAGGTTTGGGAAAGGTATAATCCTAGGAAAGATTTTCTGCCGGTGGGAGAAGGAGCCACTTTAACTTGCTGTATAATTATTATTATATTTTTAAAGGTGAGCTTCAAAAAGGAAGCTGAAAGTTAGTCTTTAGTCCCAGGATAATAAAGAAGTTTTTTCTCTTCATTATCATTTCTTTATTCTCCATTTCGTTCCTAATACATGGCATTTTTAAGCAATTAAATATCATTTGTAGTTTGGTTTTTATAAGCATAATTCCGAATCGTTGCATATTTGTCAAATTCGGCCAATTGTCTTCGCATGGGCACTCGCTTTTGGTCCGGCACTAAAAGGGCTAATAAATCTTATTAATATATCTGTTGTCCTATGATCGTCCTATTTATCATAATTGAAAAAGAAAAGGACGTTAAATCAAGAAAAAATAGGAAACACACATAGTTCATTTTACGATGAAACTGAGATAATGTTTGGGGGTCCGGTTAAGAGGTGTCTGGTATTTTGGCTTGAGATAATATTACGATTAAAAAATATATACTTAAGGAAGGGATTAGAAGAAGACAGTAGCCAGAGTGCAATCGTTGACTCTTGGCACTCAAATATAAAATTAAGCCTATTGCACAATTTCATAAATTTGAAACATTTGAAACAATGGTTGTAAGTAAAGATACAATTGACTTGAGCCGGGTAGGTTGGCTATTGTTGCCACCGCCACGAATGGCCTGCCTTTGACAGAAGAGCCATTACGTTACAGATACCGCATCTAATGCAATAATCTCACTAACCTTATTTACCATCTTCCCATTATATGCAAACTATCTCATAGCTCCTATCCTCAAACAAACTTTAAAATCATGTCGAATGTTATGGATGCATTCGTGCTTTCGTGTGTGTATTGCATTCTGCATTGTTTATGTTCTTCAATATATACTATTCTAGTGGACTTTCCCCTTCGCAAGGGTACAATTTGAATGAGTTGTCATTAATGTTCAAAAAATCTCTGTTCCACCGATTTATAGTTTATCGCTTTCATCGTACCGTATCTATTCATCAATATATTTAATCTTCGGCAGAAATTAGAAATGTAAAGTAGTAAAAAAAAAAAAAAAATCAAAATGGTTCAGTTTATTTTTTTCTTATTTTAAAGTGAAACATAGATTACAGAAAATTTAATTTCCCCATCATAAAAAACTTCATTGCACTGTATGTTTAAAAAACATATTTTTTTTTTCAATCAACAACAATTTTGATTGAGTAAAATTACCATATGTTCCAATTTGGACATCAATAATAGTATTGAAAGACAACATACATACTACATTCATACAATATTTACACGACATAAAATTAAAAATAAAATATATATACAATAATGAATCAATACAATAAAGTCAAGAAATCACTCATACATACATCACATTGAGTGGAGAATCTAGCCAGAGCTAGAACTCCAATATATACATATTTACAAAATGTCGCGGGGCCACTGCCGTTTCAACCTTCTAGGTGGGTTGTATGGATGAGTGGAGCTGGATAGGGATTGAGCTAGAGGATTAGGATGATGAATGAGGTTCTGATGGAATTTGGAAAATTGGGATGGAATTAGGTCTGAAATAAATAGGAAAAAAAAAACAACATAAAAATAGAAATAACAATAGGTTTTCAAGCCTAACTTGATTTAAAAGTTCTGAAATATATTTTATAAATGACGATGGAGGAATTAATACGTTGAATTCCAAAACATAATATATTATATATATATATATATATATATATATATATATATATATATATATATATATATATATATCCATTAATTATCAATTTATTATTAAAACAATATATTTGATTCTTTGCCAAAAAAAAATTTAGATTTTTGTTTCACAATATTAATAACACTTTTTTACGCTATGAAAAGAAATGTTTAAGTGAGGTTTGGAACGGAATTAAATGTGTAATTAACACCTTTTGAAATAATTAAATACCTAAATTGCGAATTTAAAGGACTTAGGCGTTTTTTAGATAAAATCGGATGGTGGATTTCAACAAAACTAAACTATTGTAATACGGATTTGTCAAAAATTCAATTTCGTAAAAAAAGTCCTTTAGTACCTTTTGGAAATCAACGTCTCAATTTTTTGCCGTAGAATGAACTAGCACCCTTAAACCTGCAGAGACACCTTTCCCTCATCGAAAACTGGTGTAATAACTGGCGTATAAAGGTGGACGAAGCCAAATGTAAACATGTAACATTCACTCTTAGACGAAAATCCTGTCCGCCAGTTTATTTCAACTCATTACCGATTCCTCCCTCAGATACAGTCCTGTATCTTGGGTTACTATTAGACAAAAGATTGACATGGAACCCACATACAAGACTTAAAAGACAAGAACTCAACCGACGATTCGGACAGTTATACCGACTACTCAACAGAAAATCTGAACTTACAGTTGACAACAAATTATAAATATACATGACAATACTGAAGCATTATCTGGACCTACGGACCTTGAACTGTGGGGGACAGCTAAACGTTCTAACATCAAACGCATTCAATCCCAAGTCCTCCGAACAATAGTAAATACTCCTTATTATGTTTCCAAACTATACCTTGCACCACGACCTTAATGTTCCATTTATTTCAGACCTAATTCATCCAAATTTTCCAAATTCTACTGGAACCTCATTCATCATCCTAATCCTCTAGCTCAATCCTATCCAGTTCCACTCATCCTACAACCAACCTAGAAGGTTGAAACGGCAGTGGCCCCGCGACCTCTTGTAAATATGTATATATTGGAGTTCTAGCACTGGCTAGATTCTCCGCTCAATGTGATGTATGTGTGACGTGTATATAGGTATGAGTGATTTATAGACTTTGTTACCATTTTTTGATTTATTATTGTATATATATTTTATTGTAATTTTATTGCTGTGTAAATATTATATGAATGTAGTATGTATGTTATCTTTCACCACTATTAATGATGTCCAAATTGAGACAGATTGTAATAATACTTAATATAAAAAAAAACTTTGGTTTGTAACTTTGGTTGATCGCATCCCATCAAACGATTCACTCTTATTTTAACTTATTTTGAAAACTGATTTCATTGGTGTGCCGACGTTTCGGCCTAAATGTAAGGCCTTCTGAAGTCCTAAGTCCTTCTGAAGTAGTCCGCAGTGTTTTAATGTGGTAGGGAAAGAGATTTTACGAAAAAATAGATAGAGAAAGACTTTCAAAATATGATAACATGGGTGATACAGGATTTTTTTAAGGAAGCTGGAAGCAGTTTTACGAAAAGGTGTATATAAATCATTACAATTATTTATTTATTATTTTTTTTTTGTTAAGGATATGTATGAAAAAACTTGGAATGAGGAGATCTACGATATAGGATGTTTATTTGGCTCTTTCTAAGGAATAAGAAAACACAGATTAGATGTTTTCTTCGGGAATTAGGGTGTATCACAAGCATCCTTCGCCAGAATACTTGTGATAAATGTGAGATCGTCTGAAGATAATATAAACAAATCATATTAAGCAGTTCATTGATCTTTTTAGTGGCATCCCATTTTCACCGGAGACACCTCTGCTTAACACTCATAGTCCAAGTGGGGGAGAATAAAAGAGGATACTAGAAGACGACTGGTACTTCTATGAAATGAGTCATGAAAACTGTTAGAGGAGATAGATTTTAATGTAATTTGCGGAATGTGGTGAAACCATGAACATGAACCATTTTTGGTTTTCATCATATGCAACTCATAAATTTTTACTTTCACTTACCTATATATGAAATATAGTCAGGGAAAGTATTGCGATCGTGAAAATTTTTGAATTCTAGTTTTCAACGGAAATACACGTTTTAGGGTCCCCTGAGTCCAAATAACCAAGTCCCGCACAGAGGTCTCTGTGTGATAACTCCCGGACGAAAACAACAAGTATTATTAAACTGAAATTTCATATGTAAGAGGATTATACGCTGACCGGATGATCTACTTTATACCATGCATTTTGCACCTTTTTACGATTTACATAAGAACGGCTGTAACGATTTTGATTAAACTCTATACATCGTTGTAAAATATGATGGGCTTTAATATGATGCAGGTTTCATTCTGATAGAAATAGTCTAACAGGGCTTAAATGCCGATATTTTAAATTTTCTTTCTCTTAAGTACCTTATATTTTATATATTTCAAACGATTTGGAACATTAACTTATTATCATTGATAAATAACGCGTAAATATGCAAAATGAGGGAATTTGATAAACAACTAAAAGAGAAAAGTGCAAACATATTTTTTTTTTGCAATTTTTGTGTTTTTGAACACGAGAATAGTACTATAGATGTATAATATACCGTTGGATAGCTAAATATTTTAGAAAAAATATTATCTAATATACGGAATTTTGAAGGTTAATGGAGAGTGATGAAAAGCCGATAAAACAAACTGATTGTTGTAGATAAAAATATAATAGATAATTTAATTAAAACACATGTTTCTATTGAAATTCAAAATAATTAATTCTTTAGAAATTTATTTGTATATTTAAACGTATTTAAAAATTCTTCGGAGGTAAGTGAAAGTCGTGTGTTGCCCGTACCAGATTTTTTTATAGAGTTTTGGAACTGGTTAAAGTTTTACTAAGGTATATTAATAGGTATTAGGGAAAGGTATTAATGGTGGCCTTGAGACAATGTGCGTTGTATTTACTTTCGCTGGAATCAGGCTCAGAGAGATATGGGAACTCGTTCTAGATGATTGGAAAAGATGGATCGAAGCTGAGCTGAGAAGAGACGGGAGAAGAAAAAGTTATAAATCAAGTATTGGGTTGTAAAATAAGTTATTAGCTTTTTTTACTAGTTACTAGTTTTTAATAAAAAAACTTCAGATTCTTGTAAATACTTTTAATCAATAATATGATTTGGTTATTTAATAAAAAATTAAATTTGTTTGATCAATTATGCTTGAATTTGGTCATCAACAGTTTAAGGACGCACTTTGCGTCTTCCAAGTCAAAATTTTCGGAGGCGTAATCGCCTTACACACTGCAAATTTCGTTAACCGTCGTGCAGTAGGTTTTCCGTTTCGGAAATAAAAAATCATTAAATGATTTTTTTGCTTTTATTTTGAGCAAGGAAAATAATACTTAAAGATAAGGAAATCGGTTGAAACTGATGCGTATGTAAACATTATTGACCAAGTAAACACCATTTTAAAAACACAGTGATGATTAAATTGAAATATTTAAAAACGCTAAGAAATTATTTTACAAAACAATATTTTCTATATGTAGAAAGGTAGAAAGTATGGCTTGAACGTATTTTATTATTTTTACGGGATTTGGTCTGGACCATGGTTGCTTGTTCGGGATTTCAAAAGAGCAACAATTAACTCTTCAGACGATAAGTGATAGAAATAAAACCAATCTGAATTAAATTAAGGTTATCAATTAAGTGAAACAGGGAAATTTTGTGCAAGATGTGTAGGTAGTGATCGAGGATTTCCTCAAGATCTCCCTGAGCCCTAATCCCGGCTAATGTGTTACAACATTATTTATTCTTTTATTTCAGCCTTAGGGCGAACCTGAGTTATGGAAACCCTCCTGGAGCACACCAAGTTTCTATAAATTGGGTACCCAAAAATTTTTAGAAAACCTCTAATCACTTCATTGCACGGCCTTTGGCCAAGACAAAGTAGGAATCTCTATCTGTACTCAGCCCAAGACCTTTCAGAGGTTATAGAGATACAGGGGTTTTAAAATGCGGCTCTCAGAATGGAATTTATCGAAAATCGGAACTGACCGGGCGTCTTCTGTGCTGGACCTTCTTCTCTCTACCAGATCCAGACCATCAGGACTAATCCTCAACCCCAGCGCCGCCCAGAGAAGACAAGACAATCCCCTTGGGCGTGTCCTCGGTCTTGGAGAATCCCTCTAATCTCCAATGGACGAAAGCTGGCCTTGCTCTTCGTGATCAAGTTTTAATTCCTTAGCTTTAATTTGAGTTTTAAGGGTGGGTAAGTCCATTTGAAATCGAATAATTTCCATTAATTTAGCCGCTCAAAATATTTGATTTTCATAATTTTTTTTGCCAGTTATTCTCCATCATTTTGTGAATATAAAACTGTGAACGGCGGAAGGCTTCTAAAATCGTGTGTTGGGAAAACCTCTTATTTTGCTGATATCAAAGCAAAACAAAAACTGACAATGTTATAAGGGTTTTCTTTAGATATTTCGTCAAGAAAGTAATTGATAAATTTCTCTAAAATTATTATTCTCAAATAATAAAATTCTCTAAATAACGAGAGTTTTAGCGAGTAAAAAGTTTATAATATAAAGGAGACTCGCCTTTGATTATTTTTTTCTAATACAGCTTTCTCATAGTCTTTCTTGCTGTAAATATTTTTATCTGGAGCATATTTTTCTTTTTTATCTGAATATCCAAAAATTCATTTTTCCCGATATTTTCACAGAAATATGTACCTCTAAAAGAACTGAGTAAAAAATTTGGAAACTTATACAGATTACACATATTGATGATGAGTATAAGTGACATAACTTTGGTGAATGAGCTTCAGCTAGATCCCGAGTTAAAAATTGCTCTGTAATAATAAATTGTCTATAAAAATTTAATAATTGGGATGAGCAAAATGTAAAGCAAATCCTTATTATGTTGTCATTGTCTGTTTTGCACTTATATCTACCAACTAACCAGAATCAAACATATTTTTTTTTCAAAAGGTTTTTAGCCGCAAAGCTTAATTGGCTGTAACGATAAAAACATTTGCAAGAAAAATATTTTATCCACGGTTTTATGTTCAGGAAAGGATTTGTAACTGGTTGGAAAATCATGGAAATAAAAAATGTTGAGCAGCATGTCCGGACAACTTCGAATTGAATGACTCGGGTGTAATTTTGCCTTTATTCTTTCTTACAAACATGATACGAATAACATGTCTATTTTTTTAAAAGTAGTTTGGTATCGTTGCTTATTAATATCTGTCAGCGAGTCATGCTCAACCTACATAGCGGTAGTATTTTATTGTTTATTTGTTAATTATATTATTTTACGGTGCGAGGCATATTAATAACTAAGTTATAGCCACAACTGGTTTCCAATAAATCTTTAGCTGAAAAAAAAAAAAAAAAAAAACAAGAAAAAAAACTGTATTCACATTTTCAGGCGTATCGAAAATGAAAACTGAATTAACTAATAATTTCGCTAAGATTCAATTCTTCGAGCTATTTGGATAAATAAAAAATCCTTTGAGTGATAAAACTACATTCTTCCAGTAAAATTATGCCATTAAACTTAATAATAATAACAAATAACTTTATTCTGGGACTAGGTCCCTTAAGAATAACAATGTCGTACATTAAATATACACTTCAATAAATACATGTCTGGTCGAGAGACCAAAGAAATAAACATTAATTTACAAATGTGTATAAAAAATAAAAATAAAACCTATTTATATAGATATATACAAAATATATGGAATATAAACAAAAGAAAAAAATCAGCTATAAAATAATAGAGCTGAACGATTTCCAAATAAATAAAATAAATGAATTAATCCATACCTCTTGGATTTTGATAAATTTTTTTTTTTTTTTGAAGGTCCCGTGGCCATCTTCTTTTCAGACGCCTCGGAGGATTATCAGGGATTGAAGAGGAAGCAAGGACTGAAACTAATGGATTGTAGTGGGAATGGAGCTTTTCATGGAAGGAATGGTACCTGGTTCGGGCTAAGTCAGCAACATATGGAATATTAAGGTCTTTATGAATGAGTGTGTTTGTGACAAAATAAGGAGCATTGAGGATTTTCCGAAGGATTTTGGATTGTAAGGACTGGATACGAGAGGAATTCGATGGTTTAGTAGAGCCCCATAGCTCTACTCCGTAAGTCCATATCGGTCTTATGATGGTCATATAAATGAGTCTTTTGTAATTAAGTGGAAGTTTGGAGCGTTTGTCCAGTAAGTGTTGAAGTAGTCGAAAACGTCGGGCAGTTTCTTGTCGTTTAAGTCTTGTATGGGGATTCCAAGTTAGACGTTTGTCAAGGTGGAGTCCTAGGTATCGAATCTGTTCAACAGGGGCTAGTGGAGTGTCATTAAAGGATACTGTAGGGCAGGAAGTCATTGGTTTACGACGAAGGGTAAAGGTTATCTGGTGGGATTTGTTAGAATTAATTTTAATCCTCCAATTCTGGCACCATACTTCAAGGTCTCGGATGTGGGATTGAAGAGTGTGGGAGGCAGTAACTGGATCATTATCTACTGATAGCACACACGTGTCATCAGCATAGGTAGAAAGGAATGTGTTAGGATGGGTTGGGATATCAGCTGTATAGACTGTATAAAGAACAGGTCCTAGGATGCTGCCTTGAGGAACACCAGCAGATTGAGAAAACAGGGAGGAATAGGAACGATTGTGATTTATTTTGAAAGATCTATCAGCGAGGTAGGACTGGATAATAAGAAAATAGGTAGGAGGGAGGAATAGACGGAGCTTGTAAAGCAATCCAGGGTGTCAGACTCGGTCAAAGGCCTGTTCTACATCGAGAAAGGCTCCCGTGCAGTACAATCCGCGCTCCAACGCAGAGGAGACAACATCAACCACACGATGACATTGCTGGATAGTGGAGTGAGATGTACGGAAACCGAATTGATGATCTGGAATAATATGATGGGAATCAAGGATTGGATATATACGTTTCAGAAGGAGTTTTTCTAGAATTTTACCCATTATACATAAAAGAGAAATGGGACGGTAGGAAGATGGATTTTCAGGTGACTTTTTGGGTTTAGGGATCATTTTTACTATGGACAATTTCCAGGAGGCAGGAAAATAAGTAGTACGGAGTACGGCATTATAGATGTAGGTAAGGAATAGAATGGCTTTTTGAGGGAGATGCTTCAAGATATAGGAAGTGATTAAGTCATGGCCAGGAGCTTTTCGGGCAGGTAATCTGTGAATGATATTGGATATTTCGGAAGGATGGAATGCTTTAGGTGGAAGGGTCATTGGGAGGGGAATAGTTAGGTCTTCTTCTATCATTTTAAGGTGATTGGGGTTAAGGATATCTGGATGTGGAGTATAAGTATTGTAAAGATGTTGTCCGAATATCTGAGCTTTCTCTTCGTCAGTTCTTGTCCAGATTTGGTTTTCAGTCAAGAGTGGATGGTTACAGTCTTTGAACTTAAGTAGTTTTTTTGTGGTTGTCCATAATGATTTGTCTTTTGTAGTAAGGTTTTCAGTAAATCTGAGTAAATTTTGAATTTTGTATGTTTTTATTTCCGACTTGAGTTTGTTAGTTAGTTTGGTATAATAAGTTTTGTCAGTTGGGTATCGAGTCTTATGCCACTTCGATCTCGCTCTGCGCTTTTCCTTTATTAAGAATCGAATGTGCTGTGGCAGATCTGTATGTTGAGTGTCATTAATGTTGGTGGTCTTTGTGTTGTCAATTATACTACAAGTTATGGAGTCAGTCAGTTTTTTAACAGCTGTATCAATATCATTGTTTGTCTTGAGTGGAGTGTTCAAGTCCAATTTGCTTTCCAGGTCAAGTCGAAATATGTCCCAGTTTACTCGTCCATTGATCAATGTAGGTGGAAGGGGTTGAGGAACAAAACTGGAATGTAAGGAAAGCAAAACCGGGCTATGATCTGATGAAAGGTCGTTCAGTGATCTGATTGTGGTTTGGGAGGAGGAAATTTGTGAGGTGATAAATATGTACAGGATATCAGGTTTTATTTTTAAGGATGTCGGCCAATACGTGGGATTCATAGGTGAGAGGACAGTATAGCTATGGGAAATAGAGACACTAGAAAGGAGATTACCTCGGGAGTTGGAAGTGCGGCAACCCCACCGTTGGTGTTTAGCATTATAGTCTCCTCCAGCGATAAAGCGCGGTCCGAGGGATCGAAACAGGGTTTCAAGTTGGTTATAGGAAAGGGAAACACCAGGAGGACAATATACAGCTGAGAGGGTGAGATGAAAAGGACGAGTTGGAATGGTCACTGAGGTTGATTGTATGGCGTCAGTTGGAGTAGAAGGAATAAGGGAATGAGGCAAGGATTTATGGATAAGGATGCATGACCCGGCATGGGAAGTGTTGTCTGGGTGGTCCGATCTATATGTGGTGTAGTCACGTATGTAAAAACGTGTTCGTTGTGTAAAGTGCGTTTCAGTCAGGAGAGCTACGTCAATATGGTTGTCATGGAGGAAAATGTCCAGTTCGTCACGGTGGTTGAGTAGGCCGTTAGCGTTCCACAAAAGGATGGCTAGGGGCTTTACACTCATCGTGGGAGATTGAATGGGATTTGGGTAAGGATTCTAGTAAGAAGGGTGATTAGTGGTTGAATAGTATTACTAAGGTCTGAAAGAAAAGACTGGAGAATGGAGCATATGTTGGAAGGGTCTTGGTAGGGATACGGATGTGGGTAAGAGACTTGTGCAGGATGATTTGTATGGTCCGGATCGTTGGCTTGGGGCTGGACTCGCCGTGGAGTACGATGATGTTCAGTCCGCTGAGGTACTTGAGGCGAGGGGTTTATTTGACTTGGTTGAACTGAAGGAGATGGTATTTGGGGAGGATGTTCAGGAGGCAGTTTTACACGTAAGGGTGTATGGGGAGGAACGGATCGGTGTACAGGTTGCGGGTTAGGATGGGAGGAAGGAGGCTTGGTTAGGGATTTAGGAGGCGCCTGTCTTTGTGGCTGTTGATGCTTGATGATCTCGGAGAGATGTTTTTTTGAGTGCTCTGTAGTTTCCCTGACTGCAGTTTTTGTAGTTGGCTGCTGGGCGATGGTACCTTTTTGTTTTTGAATTTCTGGGTAGTTATTCAAATTGTCCAAATCAGGCACCTGCGTGCGAATATTCTGCTCCACTCGTAATTCCGCTAGGTGGTGTGTCCTCTGCTTAAGAAGATTTTTGTATACGCTACAGCCCCTATAGCTAGCCGGATGGCCTTCACCACAAAGTGCGCACTTTGCAGTCTCATTAGGGGGTTTAAGGCATGTGTCAGAGGCATGTGGCCCGGCACATTTAACACATCTAGCAGGGTGATAGCAGTAGGACTTCGTGTGTCCTAATGATTGACGTCTGGTGCACTGTACGATAATTGTCTTTTGTCTAGGCTCTTCAAACCGAACGGTCGAATATACTAGCCGTCTAACTTGAAATATCTCCGTGTTATTCTTGGCTGGCTCCAGATCCACGAAAAACAAGGGCAAAGCATATTTTTCTTTGGGGTGTGTTACACATGAGATATTCCTAACATTATGGCCAATTTCTTCTAGGCCGCATTTGATGGCTTCAGTAGGAGTGGATGAGTGGAGTCCTCTCAGAACTACTCTGTATGGTTTATCTTGTTTTAACTGGTAGCAGTGGAAGTCAAAATTTTTATTATTTAAATAAGTGATAAGTTTTTTATAGCTCTCCTTATTGGTGGTATTTATTTTTATATCATTTATTCTTGAAAAACATTGAAAGTTTGACGGGCCTATGAGATCAGAAATTTCTTTGCCGAACGAGAGGAAATTATTTATATTTGATACAAATATTGGAGGTGGTTCCGGGTCAGAAAATCCTTGTTCCGGGAGCTGGTTTTTATTGATGGCGTTAGCAGAAGTGCTAGAGGTAGAAGCTGGTGATTTTGAATGTGCGGTTGAAGACGGTCCGGGTAAAGATGGCGCCGTTGACTCATTTAGGTTGGCTGCAGTGGTACTGCGAGTTTTAGGTGGTGATGGCTGTTTTGTCTTAGCCGCTTTATTTTTTTTTTTATTTGGCGAGTTACCAGCCGAGTTAGTGTTCTTTCTCTGGCGTTTCTGTAGAGTCCGTGGCTTTAAATACTGTGAGTCTGACTCGCTTATCTCAGAAAAGGGAGTCTCCTCCTCCGAGTCGTCACAAGATGGAGTCTTATCTAGATCCATGGCTTAATTAATTAAGAAAAAAATATATATATAAAAATAACAACATATATATGTATCTAGATAAATAAATGAAACAGATAGAAAATAAAGAAGTTATATATCTATATATAATTATTAGAAAAAAAATTACTAATTAAAAGAAAATTAACCTTAAAGATCTTAAAACTAAACTATTTACAATATTATATACATATACTATTTAAAAAAAACAAAGCAAACATTTCTAAGTTAATGAAAAAATAAATAAATAAAAGTCTTCGAGGAAAATAAATTTAAAAACTCATTGAGGGAGAAAAATAATGTTTATAAATATTGTCTGATTAGGTCGTTGAACAACAGTCCTGTCCGAGACCTTGTCAACACTAGAGAAGGATTAGCAGGCAAGCCTGGCCCTTATCTCTAGCCCAAGCGGTCACTAGTCTATGATTGCTTATTGAACAAAACGCCACTCACCTCGCTTTCTGTGATCGGTAATGTGTGTAATAGTATAACAACTCACGATTCACAAAGTTTGAACGATGTTCATGCGATAACACAGTGATGAGGAGGTAAGAAAGACAGAGCTATACTTATAGTGAACTGTACTCGCAGCCATGACACTTGAAACTCTTTTGATAAAATGAAAAAAGATTGTCTTACGTTGAAAGTAGGATAGTGGATTAACAATTTTATATTTAGTGTGCGTCTCTTTGGGATTTTAGAAGGTGTTGGAAAAGATGGGATTTGAATGAGAGGAGGGAAGAAGCATAGCGAATATGATTAGGTATGGAATTCCAGAGAGATACAGAGCGGATATAAAAGGAATTATCAAAAGATTTGGTCCTATAGGTAGCAATGTAAAGGTCAGAATGGCGTGACTGGTTTCAAGTGAGTGAAGTGAGGATTTGAATTGAAGGATACTGTGAAAGAATGGAGGATGTTGAGATTTAATGACTAGGTAGAGGTGTGTCCCTAGGAAATGTTGTCTACGTATAGAAGGTAGGAGCCACTTCAATTCGCTGTATAAGTGGGTTACTGGCGACCTCATGAAGGTACCGAAGATAAATCTTTTAAACATAAGATAAATCTTATAAACATTAATCTGGGTTTTCATGAGTATTTTAAAACATTATTCGTAATGAACCTTAATATTACTTAGTTGAGGAAGCAAAGCATCAAAATCGTACTAAGAAATAACATAAATACAGCGTATTTGACTTAATGGATTAATATCATCTATTTTATTCTTGAAAATATCTATAGTAGATTATGATCCTTATTTCCTTAAGTCTTCCGATCAAAAGAATGTGCAGGAAAAAAACGCAATAAAAGCATTGATTTGTAAATAACTATTTTATGGTTAAGTATCAAAAATTATCTACTAATAAAACAAATAGGAAAATCTAAGCATTAATTTAGAACTGCTTATTAAACATGACCATATATTTCCAACTTCTTGGTCCTCTTTTCATCTGTTTGAATCTTAAGTGTCTTCCTTCAACCTCATAGTATATACATGTGAATCTTCTGTACATGTTCTTAAATTTTATTAGATAAAAAAGTATTCTTATAAGAGGAAAACGTAGTCTAATCTGTTATAATCTCATGGTAATACACCTTTTCTCTTCTTTTTTTTTTAATTATAAGTATTTATTTATGGATCCTTCCTAGCATTTTTAAGTAATATAAATCCTTTGTTTAAAACGAACTCTCTTAAATGGAGCTACATATGTAAGTTCCTTAGTTTTAATCATTTATTGCATAGTAATTATTACAAATCTGTGAACACTTAATTCCAATGACATTTCAACATTATATCATAATATACTTATTAGCCTAAAAGTATTGGAATGTAATATAACACCAGGGAAAGAATAACTTATAAAAAAATATATAAATATGTTTCCTTGTACTGGAAAATTTCTGGAGCTGGAAAACTAGGAAGGATTTATCTCATCGATGGGATTTATCTCATCTCCAGACGAAATGGGCTGTCTCTTTTTTAAATGAAAGCTCAACTAATACTGACATCATCCCTTAAGCTATAACAGACACACGCTAACTCATACTTTCTTATGTCCGGATTCTGCCTTAGTATAAACATGATTTATTTTGTCAATATAATAAAAGAACTCGATTAAAGTTTACATATTTTCTAATAGTTATTCTAAATGATTGAATTGTACTTTTTAATTTCAAACTAATATAACATCCTAGTATCGATTTTTTTAATTTTTAGATGACTCACTACTATTACTTATGATATATTGGGTTGTTTCACATGACACGTCCGTTTTTATAGTTTCTGAAATACATAAAGGATTTTGCAGGCCTCTGTTGTTTTCTTCCGAATGTTTACATATTTAAAGTAAACAGTTACTAATCCTCTACCTTTGTATAATAACAATTACCCACTTTTTAGTATACCTCTAAATAAATATGAACGTGTTTCCATACACGATTTTCAAGTAATATTTCTGTACGAGTTTAAACTCGGCCATTCAGCAGCTGAGGCCGCTAGAAATATTTGGAAGGGAGTGTTAATGAACGGACCATTCGCTGTTTATAAGTTTTTAACTAGGGATACCGACTTGGAAAACTTGCCCCGAGAAAGACCTCCGTCCGTAATGTACAACGATGTCCTCAAACATACAGTAGAAGGAAACCCCTACCAAACAGTTAAAGGACTCTCAGCACAACTAAATGCAAGTGCATCTACCGTTTCCAAACATTTAAAGTGTATTGGGAAAGTAAAAAAGCACGATACATGGGTACCTCATGATCTCACTGAGCGGCAGCAATTGAAACGCCTTGAGACCTGCGTTTCTTTGCTTGAAAGAACTGGGCTACGAAGTTCTTTCGCACCCACCTTATTCTCCCGACTTGTCTCCAACAGATTGCCACCTGTTCAGGAATTTAGACAACTTCGTCAAAGGAAAACTTTTTGAAAATTATGATTAAGAGTGGAAATTGCATTTTCAGATTTTGTTTCACTTCAAAGCTCAGAGTTTTTCAGTTCAGGGATAAAAAAGTTGGTGTCATTTTGGAAAAAATGTGTAGAAAAAGAAGGTAAATACTTCGAATAAAATTATCTTATTTTCATATCGTATTTTTAATAAAAACCCTTTACCTTGAAAACGGACATTTCATGTGACACAACCCAATAAATGTCTGATTTTAGAATTAAATTTATCAATTAATATTAGTACTTACTCTGAGTATTACCATATCTCTCTATACCAACTAGCTACCTCTTCAAGAAATTATTATTTATTTGTTTTCACATATAAAAAAGTTTCCTTGATGCAATTGATCTTTAATTTATTTACCATATCCTTAATAATGTTGGCAAAATTAGGCTTTGTACAAGTCATGTCTCCAAATGAATGGATTTGACCTAGGACACGTTATTTGACAAGAACTTTCGACATATTTTAAATTGTAACCCCTAGCAACACTGGATCAAAGAAAAACTGCCTCCTTAAAAAAATACTTATGAATTAAAACAATTATTGATAACAGTCGAAGCTATTTTACAAAGAATGTTTTAAAAGTAGTAAGAATTTAAGTCAGTGTGATCCAAGTAATTTAAAAATGCCAGGATTAAAAGTATAAGATATTTTTCCATTACACTGTTTAGATGCAATCAATATTGAAAGTTGTGTGCGTATCTGATATTATAAACAGTAGATAACCACAAATGTTATGCAAATACAGTCTTAACCAAACCAAATGATTCTGCGAGCTACTTGGATAATGCGTTGTAACCCCACTGGCAGCATATTTTGGGTTGTGAAATCAGTTTCATACCTTTTTTTACTGGTGATTTTAATAAAAACTTCAGATTCTTGTAAATATTTTTTTAATAAATTATATAGATGACCTATTTTGATCTATTGCCATCTTTCAAGTATTTTTTTTAAACTTGGTCATCATCGACAGTTGAAGGACGACCCATGCGCTTTTCGTCTTCCAATTCAAAATTTCCGGTTCTTAAATGAGCAAAGCACCTATGGACGGTGCTTTCTCCTGAGGTATAATCGCCATACACACTGCTAATTTTGTTAACCGTATGTATAGCAGGTTTCCCTTTTCGGAAATTAAAAATAATTAAATGATGAAAATGAATTTCTTTCTGTTCCATTTTGAGGAAGCAAAATACCACTTGAAGATAGGGAATCTAGAATGAAACTGATTCATAAAAGAACGTCGTCCTACATGTCCTATTTTAGAATATGTAAACATTATTGACCAAGTAAACATTATTTTGTAAATACAGATAGAATTAAATTGAAATATTGAAAAACGCTACGAACAAATTTAATATCCTAATATATATTTCGATATTTAATTTAGAACCTATAAAGACTTTTTTTGGAGAGAAAGATTGAAATACTATGCGGTATTATTACTGTTTATATTATTATTCTTACGTGTAAACATAAATATTATCACAATAATGTCTTTTTTATTTTTAAAAAATGTGTTTTTATTCAATATTTTACTGTAAGACAACCAGTTCCATTTAGATGCATTCTGGAATGTTTAAAAAGAATATGCATTATCTATCCCATATTCGCTAAAATGTTATTTTAAAATCAAATTTAATTTTTTTTTTTTTTATTATAAACGCCTCACTTGGAATCCTCATACAAGACTGAAACGACAAGAACCTGCACGACGTTTTCGACTACTTCAACACTTACTAGACAAACGTTCTAATCTTCCACTTAACTACAAAAGACTTATCTACATGACTATCATAAGACCAATATGGACTTACGGAGTTGAGCTCTGGGGCTCTACTAAACCATCGAATTCTTCTCGTATCCAATCAATCCCTTCAGTCCAAAATCCTTCGTAAAATCCTCAATGCTCCTTACTTTGTCACCAACAAACTCATCCATAAAGACCTTTATGTCCCATATATTGCTGATTTAGCCCGTACGAGGTATCAATCCTTCCATGACAAACTCCATTCCCACCCTAATCCTTTCGTTTCAATCCTTTCTTCCTCTTCAATTCCTGACAATCCTCCTAGGCGTCTGAAAAGGAGATGGCCCCGGGACCTTCTAGTTTAGAATATTTTTATAGTTCTTCCATTGAGAAGCTTCTCTACATGTGTTTCATGCCTTTTTTATGTTTAATTCTAATTTACTTGTTGTGTTACTTGTTATACAGTCGTAAATTGCAATAAATAAATATATAAAAAAAAAAAAATATTTTTTCCACCACTTCAAAAATTCGAAAAAAATTCCTGTGTATAGGGGAGTATAAAAGACATTTTCTGAAAAACAAAGCGGTGATTGACACTTTTCAAAAAGGTTAAAAAAAAATCCTATTTTTGTTTTATTTGTTCCACTAAAAATTGGCTTTTCGCTTAAGAATCATGATTATATCATTTTTTCATGCCTTTGACTCCTTAGAATCAGAGAGAAAAAAATCATCATTAATTAATTTCAAATTTTACAATTAAAAAAATAATAAAATCGATAAAGAGGTGTTTAAAAAAATCTCGAAAACCGTTTGAATTTAAAAGCTAAAAATTTAGGTGGATTATTTTTATTCGCCACCAAATTGATCCTCCCAGTTTGACGACGGGGGCAGATTTATCATTCTAACCCGGCTATACCATTTCGTCGATCATATAGAAGGTAATATACTGAAATAAAAATATACAGTGAAGTTTATTTTATGATACGTAACAGATTGAATTGCTAATAAGTACACAATAATAGCTTTCGCAACCACAAAAGTAATTAAATCTCCAACTTTTTCAAGCTATTAACTTTTTTTTGAAGATCCTGACGAAGTACCTTACCAACTGGGCTCTTGGGTAAGCTATCGACAAAATATACTCCTCCTCTCAGTTTTTTTTCATCGATTACATTATCTGAAAATAAGACATATAGTGAATAATTTATGTATATGTTTGATTAACTTATGAAATAATTTATTATATCTATTTTTATTTATTAGCCCCGGCCTTAAAAAAAAAAAAAAAAAATTTAATCCTCACATTCTAATTACCAGTCAAGCTAATATACAGCCAAGCTATTCATTATTTTAAAGGGATTCTAAAACAACAGAAAATCAGGATCATTGTGTGCACTCCGATTTGATAGTTATTGATATGTAATGTGATAATATAACGTCTATGGAAATTCTTTACCATCTTTGATATAGACCTTTTCGTAAAACTAGTCTTCAAAAATTTTAATTGCTTCAGAGCTAGACTTCTCTAAATTAGGAAAACTTTTCAAATCCTCATGCTGTTGTTCGACTGGAAAATAAGTAAACTACTGGGCCAGAAAAGCATAAAGAGTTTTGGAGGGCAAAAATCCTATTAGGCTAGGATTAAAGAAATTAAAGCAACCTTTGAGGCGTTTAGAAACTTTACAATAAAGAGACATTTGATCGATCCTAAGATTTCTGAAAAACTTAGGCTCTGTATTTTTACCCATTAAAAAGTGAAATAAGCCTATTTTCACATTAGCACTTTTGCTTCAACTGCATAACCTTTTTGAGTCTCTGTTTATGGTAGTTGGGATCACAATGAGAAAGGTTCTCAATTTGTCTTTGCCGTGGGAACGACGTCGTTTAAGTTATATTAATGTGATCCGAACACGTCTCTCAGATCTGAGAGTTCATTTGACAATGCTTCTGGTGAGCATCGTTGTGGCAGGAATGACATCCGTACTGATAAGCTCCAGAGAATAAATGTGTTTTAGAGGAAAATTCCTCGCAATTATTTCATTTACCGTGTTTCAGGAGCTGATAAGTGAGCACACGATGTCGTCCGTGATATATCCCATAATCGTTTTCATGGCCGGTTTCATCTGACATTCTACATGACTGCTGTTAACCATATAAGCCGATATCAGGGTTAAATCTACGCTGTTCCTCTTTATCGAACCAAAAATATGTTAATTTAATTATCAGGTTAGGCGATTAAGCAAAAAACATATAAGGCACTGTGAATATACTAATAAAAAGTGGTGAAAGTCAGGTAATAGATATTGTTATTAAAAATTAATTAATGAAAAATTCACCTGCAACGAAATCGTAAATTTCTTGTTCGGTAATTGTACAGTCAGGTCTTTTGACAATAAATGCTGTAGGTAGATCACCGCCTTCATCCAAATTTGATTTTCCTACTACACAGCATTCAATAACACCCGGAAATTTCTGAATAACATTTTCCAGTTCCGCTGGGGCTATCTAAAAATCAATTCAAAAAATTTAAATAATTATAATTATATTAATTATCATATAGTTAAATAATACAAATGCACAAAGTAACGAAACTAAATTTATTTATCAGTATTTCAGTATCAGTAGATATATTATTAATATCAAAGAAAAAAAAGTTCTGAAGATAAAAATATAATTTATCATTATTATCGGAGTACCTTAGGAGTACTTCGAAGTTTAAGAATGGAAGAGAAAGAAGAAGAAGGAAGTTTTTTTTGACATATAATGTCAACTCCTTAATCCAGGTTAGAAAATTCAAACAGTTAACCACTGAATTGCATAGACTAAAGATATCCATACTTTCAGTTCAAGAAACTAGATTCATGGATGAGAACACCTTTGAGTCTGATGGCTAAAGAAGTTTCAAGGGAAAGAGCGGGAAAGGAGTAATAAAGAATGTTTATCATCTTGGAAGAGCTTTTACGATGGATAGGAAATTATTGGACTCAGTTGTTGGATTTAAAGCGGTGAGTGCAAGACTGTCGCTCCTTACCATCAAATCGTTGAATAAAAAATACACGTTAATCAATGCACACGCTCCTATAAATAATGAAAATAGAACAAATCCAGAAGGGATTGAGGAATTCTGGGATGAATTGGATGATTGGATTCTAGAAGTCCCAGTGAATTATGTGAAGATTTTTATGGTGGATCCTACCGCACAACTAGGCCCTAAAAGAAACATCTCCCTTACTTTATGTAATAAATAACAGAAGTGGAAGAAAAGTGATAGTATTTCACCGATGCTGTTTAGATTGGTTTTAGGGGAAGTTATAATGACCTTCTGGGAGAATAATGACTACGGTACAAAAATAGGTACGAAGAACCAGAATCAGAACAGAAAGCAGTCAGAGAGATTAATTTGCTAAAAGAGGTAGCTGAAAAGGCAGGTTTGCAGATATCCTTTTCCAAGATACAAGTTATTATAAGCTCCAGTAGATATATAAAAAAAACGATATATATAAAGTGTGGTAATATTAAGGTGACGAACCATTTTAAATACCTGGGTGAAGTAATTAGCAGGAACGGAATAGATAAAAGTGCCAATGAAACCAAGAGAAAAAAATATAACATTTAGCCTTTTGCACAAACGATAAAGGACGAGAAGGATTTTAAGAAGAATTTATGTTCCTAGAAAAAACACAAGAAGGATATAGAATGAGATCGAAAAAAGAGATCTATAGTAAAAATAAGGACCTCCAGATTACATTTCGAAAGCAAAGGTTGCGTTTCTATGGGCATACTGTCCGAAACAGCCGGACAAGACTAAATAAGGACATTTTTAGTAAAATAAAGAAATATAAAAGTCAGGGTGGATATGTTGGGCGGATAAATGAGGAAATAAGAAGATTTAATATCACTAAGGACTGCTTAAATCGCGTCCTTTAAAAAAAAAAATTCCAAACATGCGGAAAAAAGGAGGAATCCCATTGGAAAAGGATGGACTGAGGAGAGAAGGGCGAGGCAGTCGGCGAGGATGAAGAAGTATTGGACAAAGAAGAGATAAGCTACATGATGCTTTAAGTGGTTCTAGAAGGCCGGTTCTCGCTATATATATATATATATATATATATATATATATAGAGAGAGAGAGAGAGAGAGAGAGAGAGAGAGTGAGACAGGGGGGGGGGGGGGGGTGAGTTGGTTTCTTAAGCAAACAAAAAAAAAAGTACCATATTTTATGCTTCCTTCTAAATTTCGTTCTCCAACACAATTTTAACGACTATTGGCAATGTATTTACTATTAACATGTTATCTAAAACAAGGTGGTAAGTACTTTTTTATTATTTTATAAATACTTAAACGATAAAATTGATATAGTTTATAATTTGTTATATATATATATATATATATATATATATATATAGAGAGAGAGAGAGAGAGAGAGAGAGAGAGAGAGTAATTCCTTGATTTTTTTATTGTATTTGGGCCAGGGGCCTTTTCTTACAGACCTGATTATAAACTTTTCGCATATAAATATGCCATTAACAGTTGGATTATATTACTTATCTAATACTAATAGAAAGTGAGAGAGGGAGTGGGGTACGGGAGGGAGGGGAGGGAGATAAGTTGTTTTCTTAAGCAAACAAAAAAAAAAAGTACCATATTTTATGCTTCCTTCTAAACTTTGTTCTCGCATACAAATTTAATGGCTAAAGGCAATGTATTTATTATTAACATCTAATCCAAAACAAGGTGGTAAGTTCTTTTGATTCTATGAATACTTACACGATAAAATTGATATAGTATATAATCACTTATACATATATATATATATATATATATATATATATATATATATATATATATATATATATATATATATATATATATATAATTAGTTATATTGCATGCTTGAATGAATAAGGTTGGTTAAAGATTTCGTTATAAGGACATTGTTATTTGAATAAAATACTACAAAATACCTGCTGCCCTCGATACTTCATCACGTCTTTTAATCTCGCTAAGTAATATATGTATCCTTCATCATCGTAAAATCCGAGGTCGCCCATATGCCAGAAACCATCCTTGTCCATTTCCTCTTCAGTTATATCTTTGTTCAAGTATTGTTTAAACACTGAAAAAGATTTGACGCATATTTCTCCAGGTTCATGCGGTGGCTGAATTTCTCCAGTTTCTCGATTCACTACCTAGAAAAAGAAAAAGGTAATAATAATCATTAAAAATAGTTTAATCTCTTCATTCTGTACTCTATATTCGATATTTCTCGATAACATAATTTGAGAAAATCGATTTATTTTTAAAAAGGCGCGGCAGGCCATATAGGCCCTTGGTGAGTGTACACCAGGGCCTTACATACCCAAGGGAGAGGCTGTTTGTGAATCACCTTTTAATTATATGCTTCAAAAAGTCTTCCCGTGACTGAGATTCGAACTCAAAACATTTAGCATGGTAGACTAACGCACGTTTCACACTGCCACGGATTATCTATTCCATTTGTTTTTGAAAATTATAGATTGAAATCAAACAATCCAAAAATAAAAGGTGTTTTTCTGGTGAAAATTCGAATTCGATATTTTCATGATCGCTTCATAAAATTAGGAGCATTAAATAAAATTAGGGCTCTACAACCAAAATAAACATAGTAATCATTTGTCAAGCAATAAAAACCCTAATTTACTACATGAAAAATTAAATGTTATTTATAAAATTAATTGTAAAGATTGTGAAAAAATGTACATTGGAGAAACCTCTTAAAAGATCAATACCAGAATAAAACAACATAATGATTATTACAAAAATATAAACACCACCGCCTTAGCACAACAGAATATACAGTTTAATCATCAATTTGATTTTTAAAAAACCAACAATTTTATAAATAGAAAAAAATAATTTTAACAGAAAAGAATCAACAAAACAATCTATATATATATATATATATATATATATATATATATATATATATATATATATATATATAAAATATTAAAAAAACAAAACAACCTGTACCACAACAACCCATGAAGGGTCTTCGGCTCAGTACATGAAGAGATTCGTACAGTTTCTAGGCCAACGGCCGTGCAATGAGGTGATTAAGCCTTTATCACGCTTAGCCGCCAGGTTTTTTCGCAATTATTCACTTTATAGAGGCTGGGTCTGCCCCAGGAGTGTCTCCATACCCGAGGGTCACCTCCCCCCCGACTGAATTAACAGAATAAATAATATTTAATAATATTACATCGAATAAAAAAAAAATAAAAGCTACTATAAATGTTTAAACAGATTCAAACATCTCAGTTGTCCTTTTGCAGATATTAATAAAACAAATTAAAAATGAAAATTATACACCATGACCTTTATTGACCTTGATTAAATAATATATCAGAGTATACATTTCTACAGCAATAGAACAGCTCTAATCCATTAGGGGCCAGACAGTATGTTGGTTATGATGGGTGCTTCTGATTGTTTAATTTTGTAAAATTTTAATGACTTATGTAATTTATTATAGACAACATTTTAAATAAAATAGATATATTTTTAACTCATACGTTGCTGTCAGGTAAATAGACTTTTATGAAACATTGCTATTTGTTGTAATATTGTTTTTAATAAGTATAAAGAAAATTATTTTTTGTAATAAGAAATGATAATTTGTTATTGTCTTGTAGTGAGTCCTGAAGACGGGGTAGGCCCCCGAAACGTTGAGTCCTAATTATTGCTAATGTAATGAAGGAAGATTTAAAAACCATCTATTTATTATCAATATATTATTCTTCCGAATAATTAATTTTATAATAATTGAATAAAATCGGAGGCTGATGTATAACTTCACCACTTTTTTATTAAATATTGATGCGCAACGTTTCGGCTAAAATGACATCTTCAGGTGTAAAAGAACAATTTTATCTAAGGTGAGTGGGTGCTTACACCCAGAAGCCTCAGTTGAAGTGCTTTTAACAACTTCATATTAACTTTTACGACTTCTATTATTGAATATTAACTTTTATAAAATTTTGCGATTATCAACGATATATTATCCGTCTATATTACAAGTCATATTTTAGGAAAGATGTTTTTTTGCTTTGTTTACAGAAAATTTAATTTTCCCAACTAAAGAAAAGCTTAATAATCGCACCATTTTATAAATATGTAGATTTTATAGTTTTGTTCAGAAAGCACGTTGGTCATTTAAACGTTTTAAAGAAATTAATTGAAGTGAAAATAAATTTGTCCCGTGAGATAGCCCGAAACGTTGTATGATGTGAATAAAGGAACAAATAAAATATTTAGGAATGGCTAAAATTCATTTGACTGATCACGAGTAACGTTGATAAAAAGATAAAATAAATAAATTGATTTGATAAAAACAAATACAAATGGAGTTAAAGAGATTTCTTATGATAAATAAAACTAAGTAGAAAGGGAATTGATAGTAAGCCTTCAATAAAATACTTAACTATTAATATTACAGACTTCTCAATAAAATTCCATATGTTATAAACTACATCACATTGATATATTTTACCTTGAGTGAAACACCTTTTGCGACCTTCCCTATACTGGCGTACTGCGGAGAGTCCATATCTACGTCGCACACATCGTAGGTTACCATCCCAGCTTCAGTGGATCCGTACATGAGGCATACTTTATTTCTATTCCCCAGTAGCTTCTCGACTATGAGGCGCCTCTGCTCTGGAAGTACCATTGATCCTCCGACTGACAGTTTATTGAAGGATGAAGTATCATATTGCTCCAACTTCTTATGGTGACACATGTCGATGAGCTGCGAAGGGCCCGTGAACCACTCTGTCGGCTGCAACATTTTTCACAATCTCAGGAATCCAAAGAAAACATTACAGAAATAATAACAAAAAATTAAACAGGGTGTCTCAGAGTTGAGTGGCCAGATTTCAGGAATGCATTAAATACCTCAAAATTAGAAAAAAGTTCTATGGACTTGTGTCCAGAAATACGTAGTTCTGTTTTTTGCTACCCATGTTTTTCAGACATTATCAGCTTATTGATTCTCAGGAATTGATTTTTCGACAAAAATGTACGAAGTAAATGTTTTTGGGGATTAAATTCGACAAACATTGGTCCCAAGCAATTGAACCTAGCGTCTTTAGGCTCGGAAATAACTAGGTTGAGGTTTTAAATATTACATGACCAAACAACACAATTTAAACGTAATCATGGGGTGTGAATTTATGGGAGTTGAAAATATTAAGATGATAAGAACATCAAAGCCAGTGTGACAGGGTGGGTCGGAGATGAGGTCTCGTCGGTTTTGGTTCAAACCACAAAAAAAAAAACTTCACACTCAAATATGCACTCCTTAACTTCCTTTTATTATACATTTGTTCTTCTTCAGAATTTATAGCATAGTTTTCGACATTTCGGTGTTCTTTCCCCATTATCAAGATATTATATGCTTTTTCTAAAATTTCATCCACTTTTTTCTTCAAATTTGATGAATTGTTGGTCATATGGTTGGTGCTCAAATTTAAATTTAGTTTATGATCATATCAATTGGAAACTATCTCTTCTTTATTTTGTTCATATGTATTTATTTATTCATACACGTCAAACTTTACTACGTTTCGAGGCTTCACTTGCCTCATCTTCAGATATTTAATGTTATATCCATTTCCATATTTTTATACAATATAGGTCATTAAAAAATATATTTGAATCACAACATCAAATCTTAATATTTCATTATCACATATATCAATATGTTCTGTGTATTTGAATATGTTCTCAACTCTAATACATATGAACAAAATAAAGAAGAGATCGTTTCAAATTGATATGATCATAATATAATATACTCTTCTATAATAGTGATTGATATAAATTTAGTTTCTTTTCTTATATAATTTTTTAGGAAGTTTTTTTTATTTTTTTTTTTATTTCAAACTCAAATATGCACTCCATAACTTCCTTTTATTATACATTTATTTTTCTTCACAAAAAAAAAAAAAAAAAAAAAAAAAAAAAGCTGGAAAATGAAGATCACAAAGAGTAAAATATTAATCACAATTTTTCTTTTATTTTTAATTCTTGCCTCCTTTGATCCTTCATTTTCTAATGAAGCTGGGTTTGTTTTGCACCAATGTAAAGCTAATTAACTGATTTTTTTTTTGTTTTTTGAGATTTGGAAAATTTACAACCTAACGATGGAAGAGTAATAGCAGCTGCTTGAAATGACCTAATATTCTTAGAAATATTTTTTTTTTTTTTTTTTTTTTTTTTTTTTTATTGAGATATATTACAATTTGTTACAAAATGAACAATAATAATATTGATAAGAGACCACATTCATACTATATATACAGAAAATAATAATAATGGTCAAATTTCATAAAATACTTAGAAATATTAAATTTTAATTTTTCGCCTGAAATTTTGCGACACAGAGGGTTTGATTTATATAATTTCTGGGAAATTTTCTCTTCTTTTATTTGGTACCACTTATTTTTCTTTGCATGCCTATCAATCAAGTATATTTATTTGAGTTTTCCAGATTAAAATCATGGATAACAGCAAAAAAAAAAAAAAAATCAAAATTTTACTTTTCTCCCTAACCGTTGAGAATCGGTCTATGGGCCATGTGAATTTCTTTGTTCCTCTTGAAGTCTAGTATTTGATTCCAGATTATGATTAGACATTTATGAGACACCCTGTATGTATGTTTAATCTAATTTGATCACTCATTAATCTTTTTTAACATAAATCATATTCTATCCATTAGTTATTTTCTACGTCCTTGAATAAAGTAAAACATCAATAATTCAAAAAAAAAATTACATTTAATCTACAATAATACAATGATTTCCTCACTTTGTAAGTTGTAATGGTTTTGAGAATATCTTCAGTCGACATTCTAGTTGCAAGTATTACTTTACAACCGATGCGAGCAGAAAAAGAAAAGCATATAGTATTGGATACCCAATAGAGGGGTGTCGTCAGAAGGAGTCTTGTATTTTCTGACCAATCGAGTTCCCTAAAAACAAATTTAGCCTGCATATTATAATCAACTGAGCATTGCATTCTACATATTTTATACACGTATTCAGGGCTTTTCAGGGTTAAGTTCCTGGATTGAATTAAAGACCTCGAAACAATAAAAACAATGTCCGGAAATGCGCAGTTAAGAAGCTAGTATCGAAAACCCATGCTCCTCATCCCCTCAGGGATTTTTCGGCGAAATTCCATGGAATAATTTAATTCTACGTCATTCAATTCTATATGAATTGATACTCATTGGCCAAGACTGTAGCAGATTGTATTACTTCTAAATAAAATAATTTGAAAAGTAAAGTATATGAATTGATACAAAGAAATTGAACCTAACGTCCTCAGGTATGGTTATAATCAAGTTAAGGTCTTAAATTTCAGTTGTTTTTTTTTCCTTATGTTAAAACAACACAATTTAAAAGTAATCATGGAGAATGAATTTAAGAGAGTTGCTTGAATGTTAAGACATTGAGAAACACTATCAAGCGCTCGCTATAAGCACAAACCTTAGCCAAGTCTCCTAAAAATGTGCTATTAAGATCTTAATACAAGGGAAAAAATCCTATGAAAGAATGAATACTAAGGCATTCACAATGAATATCCTTAGACGTGAATGCCTTATCACGTCTAAGGATATTAATTGGTGTTTGGTTAATTAATTAATTCGTTTCAAAATTCTTTATTAATGAATTTATCAGTTTGTACAATATTGATCTTATATGGAAATTTTCAAAAAACACAATGCACTAATCTCCGAATATTTTTTTTTTAATTTTAAGAACCTCTATTAATATTTAAACCCTAAACACATTCTTATTTAGTAACACCTCCTCAGCGCATGTCAGCGTTTTTTAACATTCTCAGCTCTAATAAATCCATTCCCCATTATTAACTTTATATTATATTGTTGGATCAAAACATGATATTTAGGACTTCAACGAGATTATCTTATGGTCTAAGGATACTAAGCTTAATTGCTTGCAACCAATGTTTGTTTAATTTAATATCCCGCAACTTTAAATTCAGAGATTTTTACCGAAAAATCTAGCTTGAGAAGCTATAAGTTAGTAATGCCTGAAAAATGGGTTTACGACAACAGCTCCTTAACTGCTCGTTTCCGAATACCTCTCCATAGAGAGGTCCTTAATTAAATCCTGAAGTATGGCCTCTTAACCCTAGAACACCCTTTATATCATCTGATATTCATACGTGTAGTGAACGGAAAATTATAAAAAATTACTAGTTTTAAAACGTAAAGTCAACATCTTTGAAAAAAATAAATATAATTAAAACAAACGTGAACCAAGTCTTCCTTACATTGATGCGTTGCACTTAACAGCTTCCTCGCGTAGGATGACGCCTTTAGGGACTCCAGTGGTGCCACTAGTAAACATAACTGACAAACAGTGGTCTTTCCCCGTCCAATGATTTTCCAAGATGAGGCCTTGTTCACTTTCAAGATCTAAACAACTATAGAAGTCGACTGTAGGCCATTCCCCGTTAGGGCAGATAATGGTAGGCTCCCAGTTAAGTTGATGAGTAACTTTCTGGACCTTAACCAAATATTCCGCTCCACAGTAAATCACTTGGCTGCGACACATCTTCAGGAACCTGAGGATTTCGTCTGAAATTCGTTAATTTGATTGTAAACAAATAATGTTTGTTATATAAGGTGGTGATGTAATTAGGTCCTTATTACTAAGGTAATCTAGCTAGTCTTGAAATAGAGGGTTGTCCATTTTGTCCTATTAGATACAATATTTTGTAGAAATAGCGACCAGCCCTTGCTTCTCACAGGTTGCAATTAATGTGGTGTGTCATTTATTTTTAAAAAAGTACAGTTTGACCAATTAAGAGTTAATAACTTTGGGATTATGAGATCATCGCAACGAAAAGTACGATTACATATTATTACGATTTACTATTATTATTACTGTTATCTCAGAGAATAATAAGATTAGAGACGAAATTAAAGCAAGGATAACAGCTGGCAATAGATGCTATTGGTCTCTTCTGAAAATATTTCAGAACAGGAATATATCCAGAGAACTGAAGATATGACTATATTGTACTGTCCTTCAGCCAGTGGTCATGTACGGAAGCGAGTCCTGGACATTAACACGCAATGATGAAAGACTACTAAACATGTGGGAAAGGAAAATTCTCAGAAAAATCTTTGGTAATACAAAAGAAGCAGATCGTTGGCGAATGAAGACGAATGACGAAATTAGAACTCTGTATCAAACACTGATATAGTTGCCAAGATCAAGAGTGCCAGAATAAGATAGCTGGGACATGTACAGAGAATGGAAAGTAGGAGGCTGCCTAAAATGATGATGGAGGGACACTCTGGTGGAAGGAGGAGCAGGGGCAGACCTAGACTTCGTTGGCTGCAGGACGTAGAGGAGGACCTTCGGTCGTTGGTTGTCAGCGGATGGAGAGGGGCAGCCGAAGACAGGTCAGAATGGAGGAGGATCGTTGAGGAGGCCAAGGTCCTACAAGGACCATAGCGCCGATAGATAGATAGATTATAAAATAAATAAAAAAATAGAAAACACATGTATACATATTCCTCAAAATTAAATGATTATGTCGGCCACTCCATAGTTTCCGAATATAATAATATTAAATACAAACTTCCTCGCATGCCTAACAACATTACCGCAATACTATGACTTTAGAACTATACCATTTAATGCATTATACCAGTATAGGACAATAATATTTTATTGTAACTTTGTAATAGAGTAAGTTCAAACTTTTATTGATGACGGAAACGTACGAAATGACCAGTATTGCTTTGATACCACCAAACTATTATTCAGATACTTCCAAGCGATTATTACTTGCTTAGACATCACTAAACGATTATTAGTTGCTTAGATACCATCAAATGATCAGTACTTGCTGAGATAACACCAAACGAGAGTTTCATTGCGATGTATGTAACAATGGATGTACAGTCAGGGAAGCCATTTTCATAGAGCATATCATTAACGATTGTATGTTTTTTTTCTTTCCAATTATAAATGTGTGTGTATGTATATTTATATATATATATATATATATATATATATATATATATATATATTATATGTGTGTGTGTGTGTGTGTGTGTGTGTGTGTGTATTTTGTAAATATCGGAGAGTGATTTTCTATTATTGAGTAGCAGTAAAATTTGTTTAGAAAAAAAGGCAATAAGAAGTATTGTATAATCCCAGTATCGTGACGAAACAGCAAACTGATGCGACTGCATATTTATTGACCTTTAAAAATAGTAATAATAGTTTATTTATCTAGCTCTTATGCGTCGAAATGTATTCAATTTAGTGTTTTCTTTTAATATTATATATAAATAAACAAACAAAATGATGCTGCCCAACTTAATTGGGTTGCTATAACACAGCATACCGATTCTTTCCTACAGGAATATTCTTAACATTTTATCTAACAATAAATACAATTTTTTTTTCCCTTTTTACTCTTTTTTTTTTTTTTTTTTTCTCTTTTCCTTCTCTACCGTTTTACATTTTCTTTCAAATATTTAGATATATCTATACATATACATTGAACATTAAATTTAAAAAAAACAAAAACAAAAAAACAACAACAAATTATATATACATTAAACAACTACATACTAAAAAATCTTATGAATAATATTAATGATTAATATTATATTAATCCTATTTTCAGGAAAAAGATGTTAAATTTTAGAAATAATTAATTATAGCGAGCAAACAGATAAGGTATATTTATTTTATATTGTTTGTTCATTTATTTAACGTCCCTTTATGCTGCTGTGGCTAATCGGACGATGCTACAGTAAGAGTCCTAAATTTTGCCTATCCAGGTTTAATTAGGATAAGGATCTTTAACGAGTACCTGACATCGCACAGGCTCGGGATCACCTGTTAACGTTTCCTTCGAAGGACGGCATAACTAAGGATTTTTTACTCCCATAAAAAAATTCTAGGGCTACCTAAGGGTTTGAACCCGGGACTTTGGGAATAGGAGGCTGTTATGCTAACCACCATGCTACAGGTAACCCCAAGGTATATTTAAAAACGTTAACCTTGGTATAATCAATCCATAAAAAAAATAGATACAGAATAAACTAGAGCATTTGTGTACCATATTGAATTAGCCTTCAATTATATTAGTGTCTATTATATTACTGATTATCGATTATGTTTTTCACGCTCTATTGGTGGTCTGATTTAAGATATGCACTAATTGGTAAGATTTTTGATTTCCTTAGAAAACGTTCATAATATTTTATGGTCTTAAAAAATATGATCATAATTTTTAAAAAGTTAATTTTTTTTTGTTTTTAAAGAGAATTGGAAGGATAAAGTAAGTGGTTTATATGCAAGCAGACTGAAAACCATCTCACTAGGTCGGCCCTACGAAAAGGCTTGATGGAATGCAGCAGAAGGTATGCTTTAGTTGTGGGTCTTGCGAACTAAGGCAGAATCTCTGCCCTAAGCACGCTCCTCAAACAAAAACGGATTCCTAAATGTTCTTTATTTTCACTTCTAGATCAAATTGAAAATTCTTATTTTTTTTTATTCATTTAAAATTTCAAAATATCATTATACCTATGAACGTAAGAGATCCACAAAAAACACTTGAGTTGATTTAGGTATTTCAAAAGTAAGGAATATTTTATTATTCATTTTTAGGAAGGTCTTTTTGGCTTCGTTAAATTTCTAATCATGTGAAAAAAATATAACGTATTTCATATTAGCCGAAAAAAGAAAACATTTTATAAATCATAAAATGGTACACATTGCTAACCATTAGTTTGTCAATTTCCATAGTTTAGACAAGCTTCAAAGCACCAAATCCTAAAAAAGGATATTAAAAAAAATGGTGAAATCTACAATCGATAACCTCTGACAAACTGGTTTCTTTCCTCGACTCATTATCATAAGCCCTAAACCTATCTTTACCTACACCAATCAACGAAATGGTAGAATGCCCTTCAACTAACCTCTTCCTATTTCTAAATACCCATGCACCCCTCAAGGCATCAACATTCAGTAGTCTGGCTAACCCCTGGATTAATCCTGAAACAACGATACTGTTTAGGAAAATCGATGAAGCCAGGAGACGATATAAGCACAAGCAAACCCTCGATGGTTATTAAATGTTTAAATTTCTAAGAATTAGCCATTGAAGAATGGTGTCAAAACTTTAGAATTAAAATAAATCCTAAAAAATCCCATTAAATTACCTTCATTCTACGTCGTATATCTATGACCCACAGTATCCTACAATATCCTACTTACTCCTGTTGAACAGATCCGGAACTTAGGACTCCACCTCGACAAACGCCTAACATGGAATCCTCATATTAGACTGAAACGACAGGAAACTGCTCCTAGATAAAGATTACTACAACACTTACTTGACAGACGCTCAAAACTTCCTATTTACTACAAAAAACTCATTTATATAACCATTATCAGGCCTATTAGTACCTACGGCATTGAGCTATGTGGGTCTACTAAACCATCAAATTCCTCTCGCATCCAATCCTTGCAATCAAACATCCTCAATGCTCCTTACTTTTTTACCAATAAAATCATCCATAAAGACCTAAATATCTATTTGTTGAAGACTTGGCCCGTTACAGATATACCTCCTTTCACTCCAAACTCCTTGCCCAATCAAACCCGCTTATCAGTGACCTCTCCTCCGTATCTATTCCCGACAATCCACCGAGGCGCCTTAAAAGAACATGGCCAAGAGACCTACCATAAATTAGATATTGGAGTGTTACCGATGGGTAGTTTCTTCAAAGGACTATCATGTGTTCTAATCATATATCAATCATATTTACTATTGTATTGATTTAATACAGTTGTGAATTTCTTTAAGTAAATAAAAAAGAAAACAAAAATCCTAAGAAACCTTGCCAAATCTTCTCTACACCACGCTAAAGCGCGTTTTTTCCATACTTCCTTAACTCAAGCACCAAATTCTAAGACCAAATTGAAGCTTCTCAGAAATCTATCGATATTGAACTCCAAACCCTGTACTTGTTTTCCATTCATTCCTGATGAACTAAACTTCTTCCTTGCTAATCTCTTTCCATATTCCATATTAATTGTTATTCTTTACCACAAACAAAAATTAGGCATAATTAAATATCCTCATTAATATCAGTATTAGGGTTCGAATATTTTCATTAATCCAATCAATTAATATCAGAAATAGAATTTTTAAAGCCTAATAAACCATGCATATAAAAACTTTAGCAGTAACAAAGAACAGAATTGCGCATGCGACAACGAAAATCCAATAGTAGATCTGTAAACAGCGCCCTCGAATACAAAAGAAACGATCCTTATGTCAATTAAAATGTTAACAATATCTAAAACTCAAAATGGGCTCCAGCGATCAAAAATCATATAATAAATTCGTTAATAACCTCCTTGAACACCTTATTTAGGATAAGGATAAACCTATCTTTATAAAATCATTAAACGTACCTGGAATTCGCAATATGCGTGATTAACTTTAAAATTAAATAGCTTAAATCAGGTTTAACTTTATGAGTACACAAAAAAATCTAAGGGCTAAGCTTGAAAATCAATGTTTATTGGAGTTATTTTTTTGTTTAAGTTTCTATGGTAAATTGGACACCAAAAATTCAAAACCCTAACGAAATATCACCAAATCGATAAAATCTACACTCCTCTCTCCACAAAAAAAGTTTGATAAATATTTTAAAATTATTAAACTACGTTTTTTTTCAATGTGTTTATTTTTCAGTTTGAAATTATAATTATTTTTTAAAGTAGAAACATTTTTTATTGATATCTATCAAACATATGTGTATTCATCAATTGAAGAAGCTTATCTATTAGAAGGATTCATAAAGTTTAGCCCATTTGAATTTTAGATGATAGACAAACTTACATATCCAGGCCAATTATTAGCTCCGATAATTATTTTACCATGGGGATTAATAGAGAATTATTCAATGCAAACAGAATTAATTTAGGAATCTGGAAACACTTTAGGAGGCAGTTAATCACAAAGAGAATGAAGACATTGTTTTATAAGTTGTTGATTTGTCGAGTACTCATGTAAACTTCTGAGAAGTGACCCCTATGAAGATAAGAGATAATAAATTGTCATCTTCACAAAACAGAGCGAAAGACAAATATTAGGGCCTGTCAAGGTTGGTGGTAACTCACAAAGAAGAAATAATGATAAATTTTATAAGCTATATGTGGAAGTAAGTACTATGAAATTGATAAAGCTTGGACGACTTTGCTGGGCTGGACATGTTGCCCAAATGGGCTGTGAAGAGTCTCTTAGATGGTAACGTTCACCAAGCCAGAGACAGTGGATATCTAACACTCTGATAGAAGGACCTGTGACCCAAGATGCTTGAGCTCTACTGGGTATAATGATAGCATAGGAGCACCCGAGTGGAAAGGATATTGACATTTTGAAAAATGGATTATTTTATCATTTCAAATCAAAATAATTTTCATCTTAGATTATTGACCTTATTTGATAACTCGATTGTTTAACTTCATTCTCTAACAAACTCTTAAAATTCTAGAATTAAAGTAATTTTTATATTTAAAAATATAGATATATACTTCCTCATGTTCATCATGAAAATTAACCATGGGCCTTGCAGGCCCTCTGTAAATATTATTACATCAATGTCAAACAAAAAAAAAATTTTTTTTTGGACATTCTATTTTTCCTTTTTCTATCAAATTAACAAAAAAAGGAAAAACATTTTTTATGTAACAAGAGATTCACACAAAACAATTTTTTCTTGACTTTTTTTTTTTTCTTTATTGAGTAGAACTAGCTGGCATTATCCTATGGACCCTCAGCCATCAAAGTATAAAATTTTGATTTTAAATATATTTCTATGGAATATCTTAAACTCCATTTTGGTTCTATATTGACTGCTTATTGAGATGCAGATTATGATTATAATATCAATAACAGGCTATTTATTGTGATATGCTTTGCTATAAATTAATAAAATTAGCTCTTAAAAAAAATAGTGTTATCTGATTTTTTTTTTTATGTTAGTGATTTTTTAAGCACTTATGAAGATAAAGTCACTAATTTTAGAAACCAAGGCCTTCATCAGCAGAGCCTTGGATCTAGAACGAAATAATTCAGCCCCATCCACTTTTAACAAATGCCTTGTGTTTTATTTTTATCCAAATCTTCCATTTTCCTATTTCAGTCCATGCCGTTCTTCGCTTGCAGACTTTATGGATCTCATCCATCAGAATCACAAATAGGAGAGGGCTAAGACTGTCCCCCTGTCTGACTCCTCTATCAAGAAGAAATGATTTGGATTCCCTACCATTGATTCTGACTACTCCCTTTGCATTTCTGTATGTTGATTGAATTGCCTGCATCAAATCTGATGGTACATTCTTTGTAGCAAGAGCATTCCATATTTCATATCTAGACACAGAATCAAACGCAGCTTTGAGATCCAGGAAAGCCACATAGATACTTTTATTTCTGTCCCATACCTTTTCAGAAATGTTTCAAAGAACAAAAATATGGTCCTGAGTCTGTCTTCTCGGGCAGAAGCCCGCCTGCTCGTCTTTGAGTTCATTTTCTACAATACTTCTCAACCTTCTCTCAAGGATAGACGTGTACATTTTATAGGTTACGGACACAGCAAGCTAATTGGCCTATAATTCTTGCATACAGTTGAGGAGCCTTTCTTACCTATGGGGACTAAAGCACTATATTCCCAATCTAAAGGAATTATCTTGTTATTCCATACAGTTTGGAATAGTCCTTGGAGTGCTTTTTTGAGCTCTTCACCACCAAATATCAGGAATTCAGGTGAAATTCCATCTCTCCCCGCTGCTTTATTCATTTTCATCTTTTCGAGAGCATATTAGACCTTGTCTTCTTCTATAGGCTCTAGATTCTCCTGTGTTGCAGGTTGCCATGTAGTTCTTAGTCTTTTTTTCAATTTATTTTTAATATAATATTTGTAAAACATAAAATTTAAATCTACAAGACAGTAAGCCCCTGAACTAGTGAATTTTTTTTTAGGTTGCAGAGTCTGATGGATTTGCCAAATTCAATCATACATCAACCTTGAAAATAATTGATGAACTCAGGACTAAGCAAACATTAGCTAATATATATATATATATATATATATATATATATATATATATATATATATATATATATATATATATATAAAACAATTAATGAAATATTAATTGATTTAAAGTTGAATAAGTTTAAAATGGCTCAGGACCCAAAATGTTGGAGTGAGAAGATCTAGAAGTGATATAAATTATTTACTGAGGATTCTTGAAATCTAACACGAGTAAAAGATAAAATAGGGTTAATATATAAATGAAAAAATTCAAAATGAAACATAAAATAATTGTTAGGATATAGAAGAAAGATTCCACACTGTTACAGTCATCAAACTTGTATTTTCTTTTTATTCTTAAGGGACTAAAGTCCCAGGATAATAAAGATACATTTCATTTCATTTCATAATTTTTATTGATTTTATTAATAGTTTGGCTAAGAGAGCTATGTCGTTGGCAACCTAGTTTTGTTTCCCATTCCACCAGCTAATTTATCTTCCAGATTGTTCATAAATATGGTAAATAGCTTGGGACTTTGCATATATCTTTGTTTCACTCATATTCCGCAAGGAATGGAATTCTAAGTCCTTTCTTATTCCAAATCTTTGTATCCGAGTTATCATAGTAATTTTTTACAATTTTAATAATTTTGGTTAAAAAATCTAGCAGTGTTAACTTGTAAAATAATGCTTTTCTGTCTCTGCTGTCTAATACAGCTTATAAGTCCACAAAACATAAATAAACTTTTTCATTTTGATTAAATTTGATACTTATAATATTGTATACATTAAATATATTGTCTATGATGCTGTCACCTTATCGGAGCCCCGCTTGCTTTTCTCTAATAATAGTTTATTTCATAAGCTAACTTTCTATTCTCTCCATAAGCACACCAGTGAACAATTTAGCAATTATAGTAAGTAGAGATATGCTTCTGTAATTCTTGACTTCATTTGGGTCTCCCTTTTTGTATATTGGAAAAGCAATACTCTGTTAAAACATTTTTTGAGCTTCTTCATTATCCCATATCTTATTGAATAGGCCCTCAAGTATAGAAACAAATTCTTTCGGTAAATTTTTCAAAAATTCAAAAGGAATTCAGTCTTATCCTGGGGTTTTGTTACTTTTGCTTTTCTTGATTATATAATTATTTCCCCTGAGCTGATTCTACTATCCAGTAACTCTTAGTAAATATAAGGTTCTGGATATTGTATGAATCTAGATAAAAGAGGTGGATTTAAGAGTTGGTTGAAGACCCACTCGTCGATAGGTAAGATGGGGTTACAAGTGTAAGTTTTCTTTCTCAATGCATTAATACTCTCCCAAAAATCTTTGTTGTCCTTTGCACCTTCTAATTTTGCCATAACTGTTTTACAGAAAGCTATTCTCTTTCTTTTACGCAATGTTTTATAGTTTTTACTGTCGAGTAAGTACCAGTTTTCATCAGGACTGAGTTTGTTTTTTGTAATAAATTCTACAATTTAAATGAGGTTTTTCTACTTCTAAAGTATTCTTTATCGAACCATTTCTCTCCTATTTTTTATTTACATGAAAATGTATTCTGTCCTGCATCATCCTTAATCAGGCCCTGTAAATCTTTCTAGTAATAAGTCTACATCATTCACTTTCAATTCATCCAATTTTTACGTGTTTTCAAATTATTTTAGAAATTATTTTCTTGCTCTTTGTTCCACAACAGTTTTGGTAAAAGTGGTATTAATCAGGTATTATTATCCACATTTAAACCTGATAGAATTAATTTTATCCGTAGGTGATCCAAGAATGTTTGTGGGATAATTTTGAAATACTTAATAACTTTTACAAACATAATGGTTGCCTTGCCCAAACCAATGACTGAACATCCTCTGGCTGATATAAACGATACATAGCTCTCCTTCCCCACCGCCAAGTGTTTTCTATTAAAATAAAATAATAAAACCATGATCTTCGCAAAATTCAGCAACATTGAAGCAGATATCCTACTACTGAAATTGTGGCAATAAATAGAATAATAGAAAGATAAGGGTATAAAATGTCATATAAAAAATTATATAAATATTAAAATATTGAAGAAAAAGACATAGAAAGTTGGAAAATGAATGCTGTTATGAATTTTAAGACAGTGTAGTAGCAATTAAAAGAGAAGCAAAACAACTATCAAAAAATAAAGTAATAACTAATATAGTGGAATGGGAATATTGAAAAAAGTTATTCACTTCCTTTCTCACTCACATATTGGCACTACAGTCCATACAGGGCCTTACAAAATTTGCAGGTGAATTTGTATTATGGATAAAGTTGTATCATGGCGAAAATTTTGCTATTGCCATCCTTAATCATTTCCTTTTTTCAACAGGGCTTGGGACATGTTTAGCAGGAAAAGAACATAAAAGTAAGACAACAGAAAAAATTTCACACTTCAACAGGTCCAAGGGCCACAATTAATTAAATTAAATTAACTTGAGTAACATTTACATAGCTACTCCAAACTCATAACTCATAACACTCCAAACATGAATTTACATTTACATTTACATTACTCTTTGAAGTTTGAGTTTGAAAGACATTTTTTAAAATTTAAATATTAGACACATTATTCAATTAATTCACTGCTGTATTAACTTGATTGATGAAGAAAATATTGTGAATTCTAACAATACCGTGTATAAAATCTTTCTGCAATCAAAGACACTTAGGAACAATTTAAAAGTACAAACACTTATTCCTAAATTTAATATACAAGCATTTACAATATTTCGCTCAATCGTTGTCCCTAAAGTGATTAATATTCTTAGTTTAGGTCTGAAAGGATAACTTAAATGATGGGAATAATTAAGTTTTCTATGGCATAATCCAGTGTGTGTCTGAGCATCTTACCTATGGACAAATGTGTAGAACTTCATTCCTGATGCTCAGGGCTATTTATGGTATGTTTTGTTGCTCTGGGCCTTCTCTACTAGTGGGTCCTCTTGGACGTTTTTGCCAATTTTTTATAACAAACTGGGCATTCTTTAATGCACCCATAGTGCTTTGTTTTTCTAGGTAGGTCTTGTACTATTGCATGAAATTGGTTTTTATTGCTAGGCTCATTGGCCTTATGTGCTAGCTACACCACGAAGGTTTAAGATTTTTTAATTCGGCAACAGTAGATTCCAGCTTTTTCTATCACCTTACTTTATCCATAATACAACATAAGTGGTGACCTGATGTAGTATAATGTTAGTGGAACGATGCACCATTTCCCCCATATTAGCTAAGTAGTTGAACTTCAATGTCAACTTTCTGCCACTTCCTCCTGTTCTTCTGTAGTGATGAGTGTTCAGACTTGTGTTAACAACCCATTATTATTTCATAGACTTTAAATTATAAACTTTTACTTTAGTTGTAATCACAAACTTGTAAACAAATCTTCCTCCTCTTTCATCTCAGCCTACCCTCTTTTTTTGTCTCACCTTACTCAGTCCCTTTCTGTACTTAAAATTTTCAATCTGATGACTTGTGAATATTGATTACTTTAATATCTTATTTCACCATATTTATTATAGTGGTAAGTATGTCTGTTTTTGTATAGCTCCAATTTAACACAAATTGCATTATTATTGTACTAGTTATTACTATTTTTAACTTCTCTAAAATTTCTTTTTATTCACTTATATATATATATATATATATATATATATATATATATATATATATATATATATCCTACCTTACTAACTTGTTATTTCAAGAGACCATCTATGTTGAGTAGCAAAGTTAACTTATGATAAGTACTTGAAACTATTTGCTACCAATTCAACTACCTTGAGAACGATTCTTCTTTCGTAGTAACTAATGTTCCTTCATGGCAGATACAAATTAAGATGGAAAAAACAAAAACTATGTAGTAAAACTTATTGTGTTATACCTGCTCCCAGGTTTGGGTTAATACAAGATACTGCAGCCCCTGATATCCATGTTCCAAAGACAAAGGTTAGACTTTGGATGCAGCAATCACTTATTACGGTGATAATATTTCCTGGTTTTTGTTGAATGGAGCGAAGGAAAAAGCTAATGCTGCCAGCGTTAGCTACTAACCTTCCAAAAGTGATTTCCTCCTTATGTCTAACATCTATCTGCAAAAGTAAGACATTTATTAAAAATAATTATTTATTCATGAACTTTTGTTCAATTTACCCATATATCCAACATTTTTATACTTTAATAGAAAAACATTTGGGGAGCATGTGGCTGTGTGACTAGCGCGTTTGTCTACCAAAACCGAAATTGTGAATTCCCAGTCCCTCCGTGACTTTTTAAAAAATATAATAAAAAATAAAAAAGGAGATTTGCTCGCTGCTCACACCCAGGAATGTGAGACCCATCAGCCAACTGGTGGGAACTCACTATTTAGTTGTAATAAGTGACCCTATTCTGGTGATTTTTAATGTTGAATGGTGGTGCAGTTTCCAAGGAGACTATATAGCACACCTAAGAGCCTAACAGGCTTCTTTCCCCAATTTAAAAATACAATTTAGAAACTAGAACTACATGAATAATAATTATTAAAAAAAAAAAAGAATAATAATATAAACGATAAAGTGAATATAATTAGAAAAAAAAAAAAAGATTATGTACACTTATTTTGTTCTTGTAAACTTTAAGCCCAATCTTGCCACCCCCTAATGGAGGGCAAACCAGGATTTTAGATCTCTCTTCTAGTGCCCAAAGCACATCACTGTTCTTTAAAGACAGTTAAGGCTGAGTGAGGGCACTAGAGCTGCAAAAGCAAGGGTTTGACTTCAGAAGCCAATATCATATTTAAAAAAAGTCTTGGGCCATTATCATTCTACCTTCGATTAGGGTGTGAGGATGGTTGAAGGTAGGTAGGGGTTATACTAAGGGTAATTCCTTTGGAAGGTGAGGAAGTTCTTGGTGAATGTTTTAGAATTTAGGTGACATTATTAGTTCTACGACATAGACCGACTCTTCTTCGGAGGGTAAAACCATCCTAGCATTTTGATTCATTGAAACTTATATGTCAATAGTTGCTCCATTTTTCATTCTCAGAGAAGTATCTTTGAATGTTTTATGATGTGATTTCAGTATATGAATTGAAAGACAATATAACGGTATCATCTGCAAATGTTACTTAAAACATATAAAGAATTTCGGGGACTGCTTTGTGGAATGCCGGCCTCAGCCTGGTAAAAGTTGTAGAATTATGTGCCTTAGTGAATTTTAAAGAATTATTGGAGACGTAGAATGGAAGAATTAAGTATACAAAGTTGGGGAAAAAAAAATATAACTGTAAGCCAATAATGCTCATGCTCGTTCAATGCTTCTGCTACGTCCAGAAAGGTAGCATAAAATATTACTTATTTTCAAACGCCAAGGAATATATGGCTGTAGGTGGAGGAGATGCACTGTTTATCAGTTTTATGATTGACAGGATTAGATTGGAGATGGATGTGGACGGATTCAGCGATGAGTCTTTTTTATGGTTGGGAACAGAATCTAAAATGGAACAATCTTGAAAGTTAAATGAATGATTAAAAGTTATGGAGTGTTCGGAGAGTTTTGAGGCTAGAAGGTTTCGAGAGGATATGGAGGATTTATGTTGAGATATGCGGGTTTTTAAGTAGTTTTTTGTTTCACCCACATAGGACACGTCGCAATCTAAACAAGGTATTTTATACACAATATTTGAGCGGTAGAGAGGATTTATCGGGTCTTTAGTATTAGTGAAAAGGTGGGAAAGTTTGTTCTGGGTCTTTAATCCTAGCTTTAGGGAGGGTAAGGAAGATTTAAAGGATTTTTTAATATTTTCAGACAGGTGTGGAATATACGGTAGGGATCTATATTGAAATATTGTGGGTGAATTTTGGTCTTGTATTGTAGGGGGAGTAATGGTCGTTTTTACGTTGTTGTATGAGTTTATGAGTTTTTTAATGATATTAAGTGGGAAGCTGTTTTAGGGTAAGGATCTTTTTAATGCGCTGGATATTGGTAGGATGGTACTGTGGATCAGACAAGGAGAGGCAACGGTGGACAAGATTTTGGGCAACATTAATTTTTTGATGGTATGGGTGCTGGGAGAAGAAATTGAGGAGTCTACCGGAATAGGTGGATTTTGTGTACCAATCAGTGGAAATAGAACCGTCCGTATTTCTTATTATCAGTAAGTCTAGAAAGGGAATTGTTGAGTTGTTTTCTTTTTCTACTGTAAAACGGAGGCGTGGATCGTAGGAATTAAAGGATTTAAGGATATCTGGGATTTTTTCAGGGTTTATTATCAGGAGGAGGTCGTCAACATATTTCTTAATGAAAAAGATATCGTTTTTATAAATTTTGGTTATGAAATCCAGGAGGTCATTGAGAACAATATTAGAGAGATCCGGAGCTAGGCAGTTTCCCATTGCTAGTCCAGAGACCTGATTGTAAAATTTTCCCTTAAAAGTGAGGTATCCTGTTTTGCAGCAAAGTTCCAGTGATTGTAAGTAAGTAGAAAGATTTAGCGTGGTGTGAGGTTCGATAATGGTCCAGTGTTTTTTAACTAAATGGAGAACTTTGTCAATGGGAATATTAGTGAATAAGCTTTCGGCGTCAAAAGATGTTAAAATGTAGTTAGGGGGATTTGAAGTGATAATAATTGTTGTCGGAGGTAAAGAGAGTTTGTAATGTCGTAGGAGTTTGTACGGCTGAGTATTTTTAGTGACGGTAGAAGAAATTTACTGAGTTTGGAGGAAGGTGCATTGATGTTTGAAATAATGGGACGGAGTGGGTTACCTGGTTTGTGAATTTTCGGAAGGCCATACAGACGAGGGGGTAAGGAATTATAAGAGATTAGGTTTCTGTATGTAGATAGATTAATGAATTTATTATCGAAGAGATTTTTGATATGTTGGTTAAATTTTATCATGAGAGGACGGGTTGGGTCACGGGTAGAGGGTGTATATGTTGATAGGTCTGATAGAAGTGAATTTATTTTGTCATCGTACTCAGTTCTGTCCATAATAACTGTTACGTTACCTTTGTCTGCTTTGGTTACTATAATTTGGTCGTTTGATTTGAGGAATGAGCGGGTTAAGGAAAGATCTTTGAAGAAGAGAGGGGAAAGTGACGAAAGAGGTTTGGGGTGTTGGAGGTGGTTGGAAATCATGTTGCTAATCCGCAACCGGGAAATTTCTTTGTCTTCGTCAGTTATTTTGAAAATGTCGTCTTTATAAATATATTCTAGATCTGTTATAAGTTGGGGAATCATTTTAGAAGGGTTAGAAGAAGGGGTAGAAAAATTGGGACCTAAGCTTAAAATATTATTAACATTAGTGGGAACGGAGGTAGAGGAAATATTTTTTTTTTTTTTTTTTTTTTTAAATTTTCCCTCGTTAAAAAATTTAAAACTATTTATGAAAAGAGCATCAATAAAAAACCGTATCCCAAAGGCTCGGATGATTGGATCAAAAATATTTCCTCTACCTCCGTTCCCACTAATGTTAATAATATTTTAAGCTTAGGTCCCAATTTTTCTACCCCTTCTTCTAACCCTTCTAAAATGATTCCCCAACTTATAACAGATCTAGAATATATTTATAAAGACGACATTTTCAAAATAACTGACGAAGACAAAGAAATTTCCCGGTTGCGGATTAGCAACATGATTTCCAACCACCTCCAACACCCCAAACCTCTTTCGTCACTTTCCCCTCTCTTCTTCAAAGATCTTTCCTTAACCCGCTCATTCCTCAAATCAAACGACCAAATTATAGTAACCAAAGCAGACAAAGGTAACGTAACAGTTATTATGGACAGAACTGAGTACGATGACAAAATAAATTCACTTCTATCAGACCTATCAACATATACACCCTCTACCCGTGACCCAACCCGTCCTCTCATGATAAAATTTAACCAACATATCAAAAATCTCTTCGATAATAAATTCATTAATCTATCTACATACAGAAACCTAATCTCTTATAATTCCTTACCCCCTCGTCTGTATGGCCTTCCGAAAATTCACAAACCAGGTAACCCACTCCGTCCCATTATTTCAAACATCAATGCACCTTCCTCCAAACTCAGTAAATTTCTTCTACCGTCACTAAAAATACTCAGCCGTACAAACTCCTACGACATTACAAACTCTCTTTACCTCCGACAACAATTATTATCACTTCAAATCCCCCCTAACTACATTTTAACATCTTTTGATGCCGAAAGCTTATTCACTAATATTCCCATTGACAAAGTTCTCCATTTAGTTAAAAAACACTGGACCATTATCGAACCTCACACCACGCTAAATCTTTCTACTTACTTACAATCACTGGAACTTTGCTGCAAAACAGGATACCTCACTTTTAAGGGAAAATTTTACAATCAGGTCTCTGGACTAGCAATGGGAAACTGCCTAGCTCCGGATCTCTCTAATATTGTTCTCAATGACCTCTTGGATTTCATAACCAAAATTTATAAAAACGATATCTTTTTCATTAAGAAATATGTTGACGACCTCCTCCTGATAATAAACCCTGAAAAAATCCAGATATCCTTAAATCCTTTAATTCCTACGATCCACGCCTCCGTTTTACAGTAGAAAAAGAAAACAACTCAACAATTCCCTTTCTAGACTTACTGATAATAAGAAATACGGACGGTTCTATTTCCACTGATTGGTACACAAAATCCACCTATTCCGGTAGACTCCTCAATTTCTTCTCCCAGCACCCATACCATCAAAAAATTAATGTTGCCCAAAATCTCGTCCACCGTTGCCTCTCCTTGTCTGATCCACAGTACCATCCTACCAATATCCAGCGCATTAAAAAGATCCTTACCCTAAACAGCTTCCCACTTAATATCATTAAAAAACTCATAAACTCATACAACAACGTAAAAACGACCATTACTCCCCCTACAATACAAGACCAAAATTCACCCACAATATTTCAATATAGATCCCTACCGTATATTCCACACCTGTCTGAAAATATTAAAAAATCCTTTAAATCTTCCTTACCCTCCCTAAAGCTAGGATTAAAGACCCAGAACAAACTTTCCCACCTTTTCACTAATACTAAAGACCCGATAAATCCTCTCTACCGCTCAAATATTGTGTATAAAATACCTTGTTTAGATTGCGACGTGTCCTATGTGGGTGAAACAAAAAACTACTTAAAAACCCGCATATCTCAACATAAATCCTCCATATCCTCTCGAAACCTTCTAGCCTCAAAACTCTCCGAACACTCCATAACTTTTAATCATTCATTTAACTTTCAAGATTGTTCCATTTTAGATTCTGTTCCCAACCATAAAAAAAGACTCATCGCTGAATCCGTCCACATCCATCTCCAATCTAATCCTGTCAATCATAAAACTGATAAACAGTGCATCTCCTCCACCTACAGCCATATATTAAACTCTCTTAAGTAATACAGCTTCCCATGTCCATCCCACTGTATACCTTTTGTTTATTTATTGGTTTATTTTTTACTTATTTATGTATACATTTATTTTATATATGTATCTATTTCATTTGTTTCTGCACTTAATAAATTCTTAATGGTTTTACAATTCAATTTATTCCTATTTGTAATTATTTTACTATTTTGTATCAACTATATGATCTGTCAATGATTGTTACTTATTATTATTTTTTTGTCATAATATTTTCACTTGGTTAATTTTAATGTCTTAATATATGTACAATAATTATTAAAACGTTGGTTGGGAGGTAGTCAGTTTTACTATATATATAGTTTATACATTATTATTCCTACTATTGTATTATATTGTTTTTACTTCAACAATCTTGTTAAAACATCTTCTAATACCGTTGTGATGTTATTAATATTGTAGGTTTAATCTGAACACTTCCTTTTATGTTAATATTACAATTTTACTCATTGTTGTCAGATCCCGTCTAGAAATATGGTACGTATTTTCCATTTTACCCAACCTTTTGTACGTACTTTCCTATCTACCTGCCTATATTCCTTATAACCAAATTGAACCTAGTTTCCACTCACCTACCAGACGGTACGTATCTCCACTGTACTCCATTTTGTTAATGGTTTTTATTTCATGTAATTTTTTCTTATATATTTGTACATTATCTTTAGTCATTATCTGGTCTGTATAGCTCTCATTAGTATACCTTTATCATTGTAATTTAATTAATTGATTTCTTTACACATCTATTTTCTTTTATGTTATAATATTGATATTCTCTAGTGAAATTGTTAATTTTTTTTTTTTTTTTTTTTTTTTTTTAAATAGTATTTGTAATCTTATTTTAAATGTATCCTTTTTGTATCTTTTTAGCCCTGATGATGACCCACAATGGGGGTCGAAACGTTGGCAAACAATAAAATAGTTGAAACTATTCAGTTTGTTTCATTTAATGACCGCCACCCGGACTAATTCCTTCAGTAATTAAAAGAGAAGCAAAACAACTATCAAAAAATAAAGTAATAACTAATATAGTGGAATGGGAATATTGAAAAAAGTTATTCACTTCCTTTCTCACTCACATATTGGCACTACAGTCCATACAGGGCCTTACAAAATTTGCAGGTGAATTTGTATTATGGATAAAGTTGTATCATGGCGAAAATTTTGCTATTGCCATCCTTAATCATTTCCTTTTTTCAACAGGGCTTGGGCCATGTTTAGCAGGAAAAGAACATAAAAGTAAGACAACAGAAAAAATTTCACACTTCAACAGGTCCAAGGGCCACAATTAATTAAATTAAATTAACTTGAGTAACATTTACATAGCTACTCCAAACTCATAACTCATAACACTCCAAACATGAATTTACATTTACATTTACATTACTCTTTGAAGTTTGAGTTTGAAAGACATTTTTTAAAATTTAAATATTAGACACATTATTCAATTAATTCACTGCTGTATTAACTTGATTGATGAAGAAAATATTGTGAATTCTAACAATACCGTATATAAAATCTTTCTGCAATCAAAGACACTTAGGAACAATTTAAAAGTACAAACACTTATTCCTAAATTTAATATACAAGCATTTACAATATTTCGCTCAATCGTTGTCCCTAAAGTGATTAATATTCTTAGTTTAGGTCTGAAAGGATAACTTAAATGATGGGAATAATTAAGTTTTCTATGGCATAATCCAGTGTGTGTCTGAGCATCTTACCTATGGACAAATGTGTAGAACTTCATTCCTGATGCTCAGGGCTATTTATGGTATGTTTTGTTGCTCTGGGCCTTCTCTACTAGTGGGTCCTCTTGGACGTTTTTGCAATTTTTTATAACAAACTGGGCATTCTTTAATGCACCCATAGTGCTTTGTTTTTCTAGGTAGGTCTTGTACTATTGCATGAAATTGGTTTTTATTGCTAGGCTCATTGGCCTTATGTGCTAGCTACACCACGAAGGTTTAGATTTTTTAATTCGGCAACAGTAGATTCCAGCTTTTTCTATCACCTTACTTTATCCATAATACAACATAAGTGGTGACCTGATGT